>CM068371.1:223761472-224997010 GCA_034769895.1 Magicicada septendecula | reverse complement strand
AATTTTATTTCCCCAAAAGATTTTAAAATAAACTGCAGCTCGACTAAACTGATCATTAAAACTTTAACATGACTTCTATAAACAATTAAATAAGGAACACAAACCAACGCCTCATGGCGTCTCGCCAGTTTAATATTCGGCCTTACATTTACGCAACTACACACACACTCATTCGTTTTCTTTAAAGCATTGACAATTTGGATTGAATTGATCTTTGAAAATTGAGCTCAAAAACTTATTTTGATATGTAAAAAGGGATTAGCGCATTTTCCTGTTACTGATGTGGCGTAGTCCTTTTTGGGAACCTCCTCTTCGCCGGCTTGTGTTTTTCTTTTGTTGTTTTACTGCATACTGACGTTAGTGATGTTTGTTACTGCACTGAAATTTACACTCTGTTTACATTTTTCTCACTAATTAAAATATTGTTACATTTTCTCTGCAATTTGTAGTTTGGCTGGTATTAGTTGCCGGACGACCTTTTGCCAGGTGTTGTCGTCTTGGTTGTAGTGTGAAGACTGGCGCGGATGCAATGTACATTATATCGTATGTGTGAGTGCATCACATCATTGCTCTTTTGTTTTGAACGGTTCACGCCCGTTTCATGTCATTGTTTGTTACGTCATTGTTATATTTGTTAATGACGTCCCGCCTTCTGGACCAATGAAAATTGATATTAATAGTCAGTTGCACTTATAACGCCATCGTGTATGCTCAGCTCCACACGTCCGCTCTTGACCTTGGAATCGTTTCGCTCTGCTGAAATCTGCGTCGTCGTCTTTTTACAAAGGGAAATCGTTCTATCTGTGTGTGTGTGTGTGCAAAAATAATGAAATACAATAATTTGATACCACTCATACCATAATTCCGATATCAGAATTTTCGTACTGTCACAGTGACTACTTTACTAAGCAGGTGGAAGCCTACGCAATTCCAAATCAGGAGGTTACCACTGTGGCAAAGCAGTTAGCTCACAACTTCTGTTGCTGTTATGGAGCTCCTATGGAAATCCATATAGATTAAGGGAGAAATTTCGAATCAGGAGTGTTTAAAGAATTATGCCGTCTACTCAGAATTTGAAAGACCACGACAGCGCCTCTGCATCCTCAGTCAGATGGGATGGTTGAGAGATTCAATAGGACACTTGAGCAGCATCTTTCGAAGGTTGTTGACGAGAACCAAACAGACTGGGACCAACATATACCACTATTCCTCATGGCGTATAGATCATCAGTACGCAACACAACCGGCATGACTTCAGCAAAATTGGTGTTTGGGCGGGAGATTCTTCTTCCTGGGGACTTAATGTTCTGAGACTCAGTCCCAAGAGCCACAGAACTATTCCTCACAATTAGAAAACCAACCGCGAGAAATGAATCGCTTGGTAAGAGGACAGCTGAAGATTGCCAGTGATAAAATGAAAACTTGGTATGACACTCGCAGCAATAGTTTGGATTTCCAAGAAGGAGATCAGGTCTGGTTGTTCGCTCACCTAAGCTTCAGTCTAACTGGGAAGGACCCTACACTGTGAAAAAAAGAATAAAAAAAGAAGTCGTTTATTGTATTCAACAGGAAGGACAGCGAAAGCAAGGTCATCCACCTAGATCGCCTGGCTAAGTACTACTTCAGAGATGGTTTGCCAGTTCGGGACAAACAGGCTTAAGGAGGGGGCAGTGTTATGACATCACAGAACAATCTACGTATTTATCGAACGTTCCAGAGGGATCCGGAATGTAATGCGGTGGCATACGTGACTGAACGCATTAGCTAGACTGTGCCAGAATCTGGGTGAACTGTGTCAAGGCCACAATTAATTACATCGCACACACTGGCGCTAACACGCATTATGGAATAATCTAGTAATTTGGAAGGGGGGTATAAATACCAGTACTCAACGATGTTCAGTTCAGTATAGTTGCGATATATTTACAGAGCGGTTCGAGTTATTATCAGGCAATATTAACGTGTATGTTCAAGTGGTTATTAGTGAAGTGTTGCGTTTTATAATCAGGTGGTAATATTGTAATACAATTGTTTTAATATTAGTTGACATTTTATGGCGTGTGAACAATTTTTATTTGATCTGTTGCAGAAACTGTGTTGTTAATTACGAACTGTTTAACTGTGAAAATTAAAGCTGGTAATTAGTGACTTAATTGGTGTTTTGTAATTTGTTTTCCACTGTATCTACAATGATCAAGTAGACCGTCGTAACAATATCATAGTCAGATACCATAATAATTAAATGATGTGGGTAGTCTCTGAGCACTTCCATGCAAAAAGAGAATTAGAGTTTCTCCTAGGTACAACTTACTTTTTCATAGTTATTGGCTAACCCTTTGGTTTTGGATATAATAACTGTAGATAATGGTGGTCAATAAGCATCAGTAATAATAGACAAATGTATGCCTTACTTAATGGACTATCAGTTCATTACTTTTCCATTTGTTCCATAGCCTCAAAAAAATTTATTTTGGCTATATATGTATATTATTTTAGCAAATATTTGTTTGGTTTCACAGTATAAGCAGAAGGTAAATAAATAATTATCAGAAACATATATAACACAATTGCCCTGCTGCTTCACCAACGGATTTTTTAATTTTTGCATTGGATATCAAGAATGCTGGGATTAATCAGCTGAAAGCCATTGTTCAGTAGATTTCTATTTTATAATATTGTGATAATATTCAATATAGTTTCTTCTGCAAGTAGAGTAATGTTTTTTGTTTTAATTTTATGATATTAAAAAGAATTATGATGTATCATTGCAGAATGAATATAAGCAACCCATAAAATCGGTGACCGTAAAAACTAACCTAAGAGCTCATAATTTCTAGGCTATCGTATACTTGGATGTAGGATGAATCAAGTAAAAAGGGGTCTCCAAAGCATTAATTCTTGAAGAAACATGTTTTGTAGATGATTTGGTAAAGTCACAAGTGCTTGAAGCCAAAAACATCGTAAGGTCAAATTAAATTTTAATATAAATTTTAAATGTTCCATTTTATAGTTTCAACATGATATTTTGTTTCAGTGTATTCCGTATACGACTGTGAAATCTACTACAACTATGGTCATCGCAGATATTTTTCATTTCATCAATGAATGTTTTCACATCACATTAAAGATAAGCTCAATGAAGTGCTAGTCAGATTCTTACCAGCATTAAAAATTATTTTATATTGCATTTATTTACTCTGTATTTTTTATCTTTTAAGTTATGAAAGACAATAAAGTCATTAATAAGACGTTTACATGTAGTTTTTATCAAAAACCTTATTTTGGTTAAGTCTTGAAGAATATTATCACCAGGATCTTTTGATTTTGTATGCTTCCATGTTCAATGTATTCAGATTTTCACCCGAGTGGTTTACATCCAACACACACAGCTTTCACTCCTTGTGGCTGAGTCGTAAGTACAGTCAGTCCAACTGGATTTTTTAACTGCCATAGACAAAAATACCTTTGGCTAGCTTTGTTGACTGACCTATAATTGCCGTAAGAAGACACAAGAAATATACCAAAGTTCAACACCTTAATTTTATAGGAGGAAGATGACTAAACATCTACTGCCATACTATAAGATGTTCATATTCAAACATTTAACTAAAAGCTTGTAATGTTCTGTAAATATCTTCCTCTTCTTCTTTTTTGATACTTTTATTTTGTTCAGCCCTGTGTTGGGATCACCAATATGTAATATTAAAATAATTAGTATCTATGAAGTTGATTTGTAACTAAATAAAAAAAAAACTGAGTTTAATTTTTAAATAGAGGATTATTTATCTGAATCTCAGGGTTAACATACAAGTATCGTTAAAGTCTGGTACAATTTACACATAGAACAGACAATATAATTTTTATGCATGAGACTTGGTAATATGGTGTTGTAAATGTCTGTTGAATGTTTGTGGGTTCTTTTAAACATACTAGATACTATAACAAAAAACTCTTATTATTAATGACTATTGTATAATAGTGTACTAAAATAATTCACAATTATAATGTTTATATATTGTTTTTCAGTTATTGTTTTTGTTGTAATTCAAACTTTACTGTTGCAATGTTAGCTTGAATATTTGATTTAGTTTTGGAGTGATCTCACCAATCTAGCAGTTTTCTTAACGAATTTATTGGTTGATTCTTTACTCCTGGACATCTGGTTTTTTGGTCTCTCTCTGTTAAAACATTCCTCTAGGTTTTGGGTTGGTTTTCCTGGTCATCTCATCTTTTATTGATCTTCAGTTTGTATCAAACTCAGCAGTAATTTTTTACATGTTCTGTCTTGCAATTGGAAATTTTCAACAATCCCCTTCTTAACTCAAACAACTAATTTCTTTAAGCAAGGCCATGGCTATATTTTTTATGGGTCACAGGTTCGGTTTACCATTTATAATTAATAATATTCGGTTGAACTTTATTTTTTCTTCCTTACACTATTTTATTATAAGTTTTTAATGTAAAATTTTATCCTTTTCAATTAGTTAATTTGTCTTGTTTCACTATATGTGTTATATACCTGTTTCATATAGATTATATATTTCTTGAATGTTCATATTTTAATTATACTTAATCACTCTCTCTATACATGATTTTTTCTTTTAAATGTATTTCACTGTTATTTTCCCTTCTTAACACCGTCACATTATATAACTTTTAGAATTACAGTTTGACATGATTATATTTGTAACACTTAAATAATTCACTTTATATATTTTTTGTTTTCTTGATATATAAAATAACGGTCTGAGGTGCGCAGACCTCCTCATAGTTAAATAGGTTTTCACAATATCGGATTTCTTACATACTAGTTTTACATACTTATACTGTATATTATGTTCCTATTTATATTACTATTTACATCTTTTGTTATGGGATCTTTAACTTCTTGGTATTTTAGTCATTGTCAGCCATAGTTTGTCACAGTCAGTAAATTATCTTTTAGTTAGTACTGTCATTAGTTTTATGTTTGGTGAAATGACACGTTACATAAAGCCCCCCCCCCCCCGTTTAAGACGAGTTATTTCAGTAAATGGTAGTTTTAGGAGTTACTGAAATAAACGGCAAAAATCTACGAAAACTTTCTTCAAGCTACATAAAACCTCTTTATCTCGGTTTGGTTATATATTCCTTGGGGTATTGCTACAATGGGGCTGGTATTTGGCAAACTAATTTTTCCTATTATATCTTCCTTTATCATGCGCTGGATTTACTTTCTTACAGCTTTCTTTAACAACTATTTAACCAGATATTATTTAAATTCTTCGCTTTATTCGGTGAGTTAGGGTATACGATGCAGTAGTTATTGTAATTGTTCATTAACCTCTTCTTTTGTGCCACACTCATGATCTCCGTATATCCTTTCCTGCCATAATTCTGGTTCTGTTACGGTTTATTTGTTTCCTATGGGTACCCTAACATTTTCCCTAACTTAGTATGAATTCCTGTCGTGAGGGGCACTTGTGCTTCCTATTATCTCAGCGGATCATTCATAATCACAGAGTGGCGCCGTAGCATACAACACTCTATTAATACCTTAAAAAGTAACCCTTGGGTTACTAATAACACCATAGGAATTCCTATTCCTACACTCGTAACATTCAGGCCTATTTGCTGCTTTATGGTTGTATATTATTTACCTGTGGCTCCTATAATTGCATTTGGTTTATGGACGGCGTGCGTATTCTCTCCGTTTTATTCTCCTGCGTTTCGTTTCATTCTGGTACGTTTATTAAGGAAGTGTTCGCTCCCGTTTTGATCAAGACTGTTGTCAGCACCCCATATAGTGTTTACTTTGATGTACTCTATGTCTCAGTTTGTTTTCGCTCTACCCTGTTTTCTTTCTAATGAATCCCTTGATATATTTTTCTAAATAATATTTTGTCTTAATTAATTGTTAGTTTAATACTTTTTTCTTCTTATTTTTCCGTTTATATTCCCCTTTTGTTCATTATTAGCTTTTCTTCGGTTTTGGTTATGGTTTCTTTAAATCTTCATTTATATTGTCTTTGTCTTAATCAATATTATTTCTTTGTTTCCTTTTTCAAATGGTTCGCTTGATCGGTACCCAGAAAATCAGTCCCTTCTTTCGATGGTGCTATCTTACTTAATTTATCCGTGGTCGATCTCAATTGCCCTTATTGTTCAGACTGCTATTGTTTTCAGAACTATTTCAGTCCTAGTTAATTACCTCTCTACTACCTTATATGGCAATGTTTCTAATACAAAATTTTCACTTGTATTAAATCTTATTTCTATCACTCTATCATCTAGTTTACTAAACAAACACGTCAATTGTATATCAATCATTGATGCTATCCATGACATTTTATTATGCAATTTTATTTCTGGTGTATTCAATTTACCTATAGACCTTTTTAATTTATTACACACCGTTTTATTGTGAATTATTTCTAAAATTTCTATTAAGCTCCTACTATAATTTTTATCATTACCTATTTCCCTATGGTCAGTCATTGGGAGATTAAATACATTAACCAGTCCATTCTTCATCATCTCAATTCTTCCCGTGTTTTTATTAGTTCCTTTTTCCATATTTTATTCGTCTTCTTTTCCGGGTGCTTAATATCCTCTTGGTTTTCTCCTATTGGTGTGTGTGTATGTAATTCATCGGTCTATTTTGTAGAATTACCAGTTCTTCCTGGATTTGGTCTACCTGCCCTTTTACTTGTCCTACATCACCCTTGATGGTTTCGATTTGACCACCTACTGTTTCCTTTATTTCATCTAGCTTCTTTCAGGTTCCTGCTTGTACCTCCGTTATACTAATTTTGTTATTATTTTCAATGTTATTTACTCGGGTAGTCACCTTCTCCTTGAATATTTGACTGATTGTTTCGTTAATATTCTTTATCTTCTCATCCGTATTTTCGTTAATTTTGTCTATCCTTTCATTTATGCTATTTATTTTCTCATGTATTTCTCTAAACTCTTCTTTAGTACTTTCATTGGTACTGTCGATTTTTTCATTTATTTGTGTGAAATCTGCCTTCATTTGTTTATTATTTTCATTTATAGTTTGCCTTAAGGTTTCACTAGTATTTTCCTTAATACTGTCTATTTTTTTATTTATCAGTTTATTCTCCTCCTTAATTTGTCTTAAACTCTCATTAGTGTTCTCGTTTTGTTTCCTAAAATTTTCATTAGTTTCTTCTTTATTCTTGTCAAATCTTTCCTCCATTTGTTTTATTAAATTTTCGCTCAAAGCCTCGTTTTGTTTCTTTGAGTTTTCCTTTATTTTTTCCTCCATTTTGTCTATTTTCTCATTAGTTTGTTTATTATCTTCTTTAATACTGTTTATTTTCTCATTAGTTTTTGTTCCTCCATTCGTTTAAAATTTTCATTATTGGTTTCAAATTTTTTATTTAATTCTACCTTCTGTTTCTTTGAATCTTCTTTAATTAATTCCCATAATTTTTGTAAATCCAGGCCTCCTCTGGCTTCCTCATTGTCACCCGCCTGTTGTTCCACTTCACTGTCTTTGTGTCTTCTTCTTCTTCTTCTTCTTGTTCCCGCCTATCTTCTTCTGTCTCTGGCTTTTGTCCTCTCTTCCGAGAAGTTTCTCGTTGTCGCATTTTTGAGTCTTCTAGCAGTTGCCAGCTAAAATTAGGTCAATCGTTATTTTACTAATTGTGTTTTGGTTAGTAGCTTTGCCTTAACTTCAGCCCTACCAGTTGGGCGCCAATATGTAATGTTCTGTAAATATCTTCCTCTTCTTTTTTGATACTTTTATTTTGTTCAGCCCTGTGTTGGGATCACCAATATGTAATATTAAAATAATTAGTATCTCTGATTGATTTGTAACTAAATAAAAAAACCTGTTTTATTTTTAAATAGAGGATTATGTTGACTTCCGATCCGAGTGGACCAAAATGTGTTGATGTCGGCACGTGTGTACTAAGAATTTTCTATCAGGAAGAATGATGTTTGGGGTGCTATTGCCAGGATGCAGAATGATAACGATAGTGGACTGTATTAATACATTTTGTAGCGGGGCATTTTTGGGCATACCTGAGACAATGTAAAAAAGTTTATATTTTATTGATAGTAAATAACATAATTGGTATTTTTTTTTTTATAAATAAATAATAATAATTTTATCCCTTGTCGAGTGATAGGGACAGAAATTATAGATTTGGGTAAATTTGTTATTTTGAAACGATCGCAACGTGGCTGCACTGCTGTTGACCTTATGAATACAAACTTGTTTAATAATATTGTGTGGACAGTTTAATAACAGCCAACAACTGTACCAAGGTCAACAAATGACGAACACGAAACCAGTAAACAAATTATGCAACGAGACGATCAGGCGATGTGTTGCGTCACTGAGTTACATAACGCGGTGTGTCATCAGTTTCGTCAGACACTCAGCAAACGAAAGTAGTGTACTGGCGCAAGGATATAAACTGGAAAACAAAGACAATTAAACATACTACAACAGCGCTTCAAAAAATAGCTCTGTTTTCTCTTCCCAGTATAACGCCATCACCACTCGCGAGTGGTCTGTATAAAAGTTTCGAAACGTAAGTGCGGGCCCGCAACTCTTTACCAAATGTGAATAAAATAGTTAAATATGCGTTAACAGCTGAAATTAATAACAAAAATGTGATTAACAGTTTATCTATAATAACAGTTCGGAAATAGGAAGTGAAAGTTTAAAAACAATCGATGCAGTGCGGGTGGAGCGAAATGACGTCGTTTGGCAGATAAGTAGTACATCAGAACCCAAATAAAACAAACTTTCAAAATTTTCAGTTATTCAAAATGTCATTTAAAATTTCAATATTAAAATATTTAACATCTTTTTTTTATTTCAAAGCTATGAGATCTCACGGGGTATAAATTCATTGTGTGTGTGTGGGGAGTACATGAGTGAGTGAAACTAAATAAATTAAGAAGGCTGGTTTGTGTTGTTAGGTCATAATGTATATGTTAGTTATGTTTAATTTTATAAAAGTATAGTTGCAATTTATATACTATGTTTCAATTACCATTATATACTAAATAAATTTCATTAATCTGAATTGATAGTAGAGATGTCAGGAGGTAGTGTGTTAGCAGTAATAAAATGTCAATAAAAATCTATTAAGGGGAAACAAAGTAAAGTTTTCTTTATTTCGAATAACCATGTTCTGTTCTCCTAGTTCGCTGAAACGAACCTTGGTAATGTTTTCCTTTACAGTTGGCAATAAAGATGGCGCCTGAAGAAATTATTAGGAAGTTTGAGTCAACAGTGAATCCCTTAGGTATTTGTATTTTGTAGTTATTTATTTTGTTTAAAAAGTAGCTTCACATTTGGCGCCCGAACTGGGACCATTTATATAATAATATTATATAAATATAGGCCTACGGGGAGAACAGAATGGTTGTTGGGGTAAAATAAATTTTTTTTTTGCATACGTAAAATAAACGCAAATCTGGGGTTATGTTGTGATAAGTGTGAAATGTTGATATTGATATTTTGTAGCGAGTATTGTGAAGCAATATGCATAATAATTAATATGTATGATAATTATTAAGTAATGTAAAGAGTATTATATAAGTAAATTTTGGAATGATTAAAGTATAAATAAAGTACATAGAAAGTTACGTAAAGTAGCGCAAAGCGTTATACAAGTAGATACTTTGTGGTGTGAAAGTAGATATGATATATTAGTATTTTATTTACAGTCGGAATTGTAATATTATAAAATGGAGAATCCAGATTTAAATTTAGAAAACACTCTTACGGAGTCGATGGTAATTGACAATGTATCGGCTCAATCTACCCCGTCGACAACACGAGTTGCAGAGTTGTCGATGGCAGATATATTCAATTTAATGAAAACAACGTCTGATAATTTGAGTAGTGATATCAATAAAATGAATAGTAGTTTCAACGGGAAGTTTGACGTTCAGAACAATAAATTAGATGAACAGAAAAATGAGATCCAAGAATTTAAAAGTAGTATAAATAAGAAATTAGATATACAGAATGAGAAATTTGACGAGTTGAAAAGTGAGATACAAGAAATTAATAAACATTGTGAAAATACCAAAGTAGAATTTACTAATAAAATCAGCCAAGTAGAAACTAAGTTAGATGATTCAATACAAAAGATAGATATTAAATTTAATGCAATAGATAGCCAAATAGATAGAGTTGAGAAGCAAATCAATGAGAATAACGAAATATTAATAAATTCAATGAATGAGTATAACAATGACATAGAATCTAAAATTATTAAATGTAATATTGAAACTGAATGTAAGTTGAGTAGTGTAGTAATGACAGTTGAAAAATTTAGTCAGAATATTGATGAACACCAAAATAAGATAGACTCTAAAATAAATGAAATTGAAAGTAATTATAAGACACAAATACAAGCAGTAAATGAATCTATTGAAGTCATAGCAAAAAATAATGTACAGTCTGAATATAGTAATGACAAAAAATTGTATTCACTTGAACAAAATATTAGTAGTATGCGAGATGAATTAAGTTTAGTGAAACATCAAAATGTAAACCAGGTTACTGAACGCATATTTATGACACGAGACACAAATAATGAAGTAGAATTAGAAACTTTCAATTGTGACAATCGTAGAGTACACCCAATGCAATTTTTAAATAGGGTTAGGGAATTTAATCGGTTTAATAATAGTAGCTGGGAGGTTAAGTTGCTGAAGATTATCAAATGTTTCAAAGGTAGTGCCGAGATATGGTCGGAAGTACACCATACCGAATGGGAAAGTTATGAAGATTTTGAGATAGCTTTTCGCAACAAATATTGGTCAGAAGAAGACCAAGAAATATTAAGAAGTAAAATAATGGGTAATGGGAATTTTGGTAGGATTAATAACCACCTAACAATATATGTGATGACCATTTATAACGAAGCAAAGTATTTAGAACCGCCGTTGCCATTCCGGTCATTTGTACGACATATTAGCAAACACCTGCCCAGAGAGGTGCAAATAACGTTAATGACTAGAGAGATTACAAATATAAGCGAGTTAGAAAACATGTTAGATGTATTACAGAATATAGGGGAACGCGACATGGGACGACGTCCAAACGCACCAGTAGTACCACACCATAATAATAACAATAATAATTTCCATCATAACAGGGGTACACAGAATTTTCATAGAGGAGCGCGGGGAGGAAGTTTCGATAATAGGGGCGAGAGTTGGAGGTGTAGAGCCTGTGAATTTGATAACTATGCTAATAGAACGAATTGTTTTAGATGTCATCGAACCAGGGAGTGCGCCAGAAACGAGAGGACAAACCCACCACCAAATCAACAGTCGAGAGGAGGAGAATTTTATAGAGGAGCGCCTCGAGGAGGAGGAAATCATAATAGGGGTAGAGGAGGAAATCATCAAGCTGTGGCAGGTCCATCCACGGAAAACTGAGGAAGACAATGGGGAAGCGGGCCCAACCATTGTCAACGGAGGACCGGGTCCAAGTAATTAACGAATACATAAACAACGTCATCAAGATGGATATGGCAAAAGAGTTGTTAGAAGAAGAGGAGAACAAGGTGGTGGAACGCAGAACAGGATTGACTGAGGTGACGATTAACATTGAAGGTAAGCATTATAAAACATTAATTGATACCGGTAGCGAGATCTCAGTAATTTCTGAAAATGTCATGGGTGAATTAAAAGAGTTAAACAAGAATATACCGTCATTACCAGTTGCAGGGGTCACCGTAGTGGGGGTAACTGGGGTGAGAAGTAAAAGAATAACCAGACAAGTACAATTAAATATTTTAATAAATGAAGTAGAATTTGAAAATACTTTCCTAGTAGTTAAAGGGTTAAGTCTAGATGTAATATTGGGAAATGATTTTTTGGAAAGAAACGGAGCAGTAATAGATTTTAATAAACAAATAGTCAAATTTGAGAAGGGGAATAAACCAGTCAGAATAGAGTTTAAGAAAGTAGTCAATGAAGCTAAAGTCACTGGAATAAAAATGTTACATAAACAGATAAGTGATAGAGAGATAGAAACTAAAATAAATATAGGTCTAGAGAGTGATAGTCTAGAAAATGAGGAGAGAGAGATGCATGAGCGTAATGAGAGTGTGTGGGCAGATAGAGCCGACAAATTTTTCAATGAAAATACAGTTGTAGGAAATACTCAGCGAGAGGAGCTGTGGGCAGTTGTGGAGCGGTACAGAGAAGTGTTTGATGAATCACCAGGGAAAGCAAAGGACTACATCTGCGAGCTGAAAGTTCGGGACCACGCACCATACATGCAGAGGAGCTACCCGGTGCCGTTTTCAAAGAGGAGGGCTGTACAGGAGGAATTAGACCGTATGATGCAAGGAGGCATAATTGAACGCTCAGTATCACCTTATTCAAACCCTTTGGTGGTAGTGATAAAGAAGGATGGCAAGGTAAGGTTATGTTTAGATGCTAGAAAAATCAATCAAATTATTATACCGGACAGAGAATCTCCAGAACCCATAAATGAGATTTTACAAAAGTTTAGCGGAGTCAAATACATGACGTCTTTAGATCTGACCGCTGGATACTGGCAGGTGCCATTAGCAACAGAGAGCAGGAAATACACAGCTTTTCTTTTTAACGGTAAGAATTACCAGTTTAAACGCTTACCTTTTGGATTAAACACCAGTGTTGCCAGTTTTATCAAATGTTTAGATAATATTTTACAACCTAAGGACTTAGACTTTTTAACTGTGTATGTCGATGATATTTTGGTAGCCTCTAGAACATTCACTGAACATTTAGAACACATAGAATATGTATTAGATAAGCTGCAAACAGGGGGTTTAACAGTGAATTGGGACAAGTCTAAGTTTCTGCAGACAGAGATACACTTTTTAGGATTTATTATTACACAGGAGGGGATATTAGCCAACCCTGACAAAGTCGAAGCAATAATGCGATTCCCTGAACCCAAAAACATTAAGCAACTACAGAGTTTTTTAGGCTTATGCAATTTTTACAGGAAATTTCAGGAGAACTACGCACACACAACATCCAAACTGAGTGCTGTCCTGCAGAAGAATAAACAGTGGAGATGGGGCGATACGGAACGAACTGCTTTTAATGAAATTAAGAGAAAGTTCAGTCACATGATCATGATGAATCATCCCGATTTTAATAAGATTTTTTATTTGCAGACCGACGCCAGCAATGTAGCGCTAGGTGCCGAGTTATACCAGAAGAGCTGCGACAAGGAACACCTAACGATCGCCTTCGCCAGTAGATCGCTGTTATCGGCGGAAAAGAATTACACGACAACTGAGAAGGAACTACTAAGTATCGTGTTCGCCGTGGGTAAATTCCGCACGTACATCCTAGGGAATACCACGATCATCCGGACGGACCACAAGGCACTGTCATTTCTGAATTCATGTAAGCTAACACACAGCCGATTAACCAGGTGGGTATTAGCCTTACAGGAATATAACGTTTCATGGGAGTACATAAAGGGGTCAGATAATAAGGTACCAGATACACTTTCTAGAATAGATGTTATAGATAATAAGACTGGTAGGGACCTTAAAGAAATAGAAATTTTTAGGTTGACTAGAGAAGATAGGATTTTTGGTGAGGAATTAAGTGACATTAAAAACTTGCAAAGATCGGATAGCAAACTGGGTAAAATAATTGTTAGTTTAGAAACAGATGTAGCGGGATCAGAATATAATGAGCGATTTCAAGTATATCAAGGTATTTTGTTTAAAAAAGTAGATGGTGGGGAGCGTGATTGGAGGTTAGTTATACCTGATGGGTTAGTAGATAAAATTGTTTGGGATTGTCATATAAGGTATGGTCATTTTGGTGCGAGAAAGTGTGCAAATGTTTTGAAAGAGTCATGTATATTTAAGAATATGGAGAGGAGAGTGAGGAAAGTGTTGAGAGTGTGTGATTTATGTCAAAAATCGAAAGTGGTGAATTATAGAGTGGAAGGAGAGATGAATTATATAAAAGTAGATAAGCCTTTTGATCTAGTTGCGGTTGATTTATATGGACCGTTACCCAGAGGTAGAGGGGGTGTGGTATATGTATTTGTAGTTTTAGACACTTTTTCAAAATTTGTAAAGTTATATAGTATTAAGAGGGCAACTAGTAAAGTACTTAGTGAGAGAATAGTAAAAGATTATATGCTTAATGTGGGAAAGCCGAAAATTATATTATCTGACCATGGTCCACAGTTTATAAGCGGCAAGTGGCGGCAGACGCTTGGATGGGAAGGCATCATACCCAAGCATACGGCAGTGTACCATCCTCAGTCGAACCAAGCAGAACGGGTGATGAGAGAGATTGGCAGGATATTTCGGGCGTACTGTCACGCCAAACACACAGAATGGCCATACTACGTGAAAAAAGTAGAGGAGTGGCTGAATTGTACCACCCATGAGTCCATGGGATTTACGCCGCATGAGTTGATCAGGGGAACAAGGCCGCCCAGGATATTGGAACAACTTTTCACATACCCACCTGAAGGTCAGATTTTGGACAGAAACATGAAGATTAGATTGGCGAACGAGAATTTACTTACTAGAGGAGAGCGACGAAAACAGAAACATGATGCTAAGGGTAAATGGACCAAGTATGAGGTAGGTCAGTTAGTGTTAGTAAAACGACATGATTTGTCCAGTGCTCAAGATAGGGAAATAAAAAAGTTTTTCTTGTTATATGAAGGACCTTATGAAATCATAGAAATAAAAATGCAGAATGCGTATGTGCTGAGGAACCCAGCGACGCAGGAAATAGTAGGTACTCAAAATGCGACGAATTTAAAATTATATAGGTCACTTTAATTGTTATGTTTATAAATAAGTTTTTCAAATATTATTGTATGTTTTCAGAAGGGATCCTCCCCCATTTTCGGGCGGTCACGATCTTACCAGTCCTGGCCGTGGAATTCGGAACTCGGAGGCGGGCCATGGTTGGCGGATCTTCCTTCGGGCGGTGAAAACAACGATGGTCCGGCTCCACCAAAATTGGTATAAAGTAGAAAACTTAGTTACACATTTGAACGGGGAGGGGGACCCCACAGGTACGTGACACAAATTATTTTTTTATACACTCCCGGTGCAGCGGTTTTGGTGTGCCTGTCACGTGCCTGCACTGCCTTAGAGTGTGTGTAAATAATGGAGGCTGGATTTAAGTAAAAGGCAGTGCATTCAATTTAAAATTTTAGTGTCAAGGGCAAAATTAAAATGGAGCCTTTGACAATATTTTCTGATTGGCCCGAAACGACGAGTTTTGGGGCAAGACGTTTTGGCGCACGGTAGAAAGCGGGGTAGAAGAAATGGTAGGAGAGGGGGAGTAGTGTTTTAGAGGGGGGACGTGAATTCACGTAGTATATCTACCGGGTGCCGATGCGTTTTGCAGCAAGACCCGGCATTTCGGGCGGCTGCGACCTTCCTAGACGTAGAGTAAGTTTATGACAATAGAGTCAGCCTCCTATGTAAATAGTATATAAAAAAAAAAAAAACCAAAATAACTTTGGATGTTTATAATTTGAAATTTAAATGAATTTTTAGCATTAGGTGACCAAATATAATTGTTAGATTTTAGTATCAGTGAGTATAGGAACGTTTTGAAGAAATGTGTAGTAATATAAGAACTTGTTATCAATGCAAGATGTGGGGATAATTTTGGGGGGTAGTTTGGTGCTCAATGAAGTGATAGAACAGTGGAGTGTGGAACTGCAACGGTTGAAAGTTTAGTTTTCAATTACTTAATTAGTTAGTAAGTTGCTGTCGCTGGGGTGGCATGTGCCCCAGTAGATAGCGGAAAGTGTTGGGGGTAACCGAGAGTGTTACCTCCATCGGAGGCCAACATGGCGAGTATGCACGGCACACCTTTTGTACAATTTTATATTGTAACTTGATAATTGCCGTGTCGTGCATAAGAATAATGATGTAGACATGCCTGAAGGAAGAGATGATTTCCCCGACTTTTCGGGCGATTACTGCCTTACCAGCACTAATCGTGGTTTTGGCGAGCGGTTAGTTATGGTCATACCAAGTCCCTTGACCATAGCTGGCTTGAAATTGGTCTAAAATAGAAATTAATGGGGGGTGAAACTAGGGGAAATCCTGGAAACTATGGAACAGCGGCTGCCACTCTGTTCGAGGAGGAACAGCAGAGCCAGGTGGTAGATCCGTCTTAAGGGTGTGTGATTATTTAACGAGAACATGATGATGTTCACAAATTTTAAAACTTAATAGCGGAAGCAGAGACACGGAGAGGTAAAACCCTGCTCCAAAATATACAGTCTCTGTGGAAGCGAAAAGGCGCCACAGTCTTACATAATTTGAAATAGTGTGTGTGGCTGGGAGGTTATCCAAGGGGATAACGTATTAAAATTTTGCTATATGTTAATTAATAATGATGATTTGCTACTCAATAATTTTGTTTGAATTTAAAAAAAAATAGATGCACTAAATACTTCCTATATTGTGTTTATTATGTCTTATTGTGTTGATTGCATTTAGTATGTTAGGAATAAGAATTATAAAAATATGATGATATGTTTTCAATGTGTTTATAGATTTTAAAATAAAATGAAAAATAGTTGTGATAGGTAAAATTTTCAATGGGTTGTAAAAGATAGAAATGGGTGATAGTAATTAGTTGAATAAAATGTTTGAGTCAGTCCAAGTTAAAAAATATTGAGGTATGAAAATGAGAGATGAAAATAATACAATGTTGTTTTGAGTTAATGTAATGTTATAGAATTTGAGAAGTATAAGTGGAGACACAGTAGAAATGGAGAGTTTATGTAGAGTTTTGAGCGATATATTGTTTATTTTGATGTTAATTTGTTGAAAATTGTAGTGAGGTTATGAGATTGAGATTTTTTGGGGATGGCAATTTTGTAGTAGGGGTAGTGTAATGTGGGAGTCCGCAACATAAGGGTTGGGACGGGATTTGGTATAGTTTTAGTGGGAAGGGGCCGCCTTAGGTAAAAATCCAGGGGCCAGAGAACGGGAATTGAGTTTTTTGGGGGGGGAAACACGTATCCTATGTACAAAGGGTTAGAGAGTATTTTTTTTTTATATAAGAGTAGAAGGTGGCGAATTGGAGTTAAAATAGTAAGTAGTTAGAGGTAGAGAAGGGTTAGTAGATTTTGATAGAGGGGTGTCATACTAGTTAGAGATTTTGTAAGGGAACGTTAGAGTAATGAAAGGGGAAGATTATGAGTAAATGCCAAGTTGATAAAGTGAATTATAATGAATAATGTAGAATCACCCAGATTAATGAAAGAGAATGATAAATGAAAATGATGAGTAAAACAAAGATTGAAATTAAGGGAAAAAAAAAAAATTTGTAATTTTGAGAAACGAATTAATAAGAGTAAATCAAGTTTAAAAGTAATTTTCTGATTTATATGCCAACTTAATGATGTGAAGTGTGTAAATTTTAGATATAAATTGTTTATTTTAAGATGATAATAACAGTGTGAATTATTAATGTATTGTGTTTTCTGAAGTTGTATTGTGTTTGTTAGTATTTAAGAGAATTTTATGAAGTTAACTATTTTAAATGCATTTTAAATTGGGGATGAGAGAAATGTAATATGGTAATGGGAAATGTTTATAAGTCGGTCGTCTGTTTATTTAAAATTCTGATGGGAATCAGGGCAATAATTTGAATTTTAGGATAAAGTTAAGAAGGGAAAGTAGATGGAATTTTAAGAGGGGTGTCATATTGTTGGTAAATATGTTATGATATATGTTAGTAATAAGTAAAAACAAAACCAGCGCTTCTTAGCGCAAACCAGCACCGTTAGGGGGGAACAGATCAGTTGGGGATATGGTGTTGTATAAGGCCACTATTTGATATTTTGATTTGTTGTTTCAGTGTTTGGTGGTGCTGTGGCGGCGGACCTGAGCTGGCCTACGCGTCAGAGCAGGGGCGTCAAGTATCTGTCTGACTCTACGGTGTTGGGATCTCGAGAGAGAAGTCCAGTATTGTCATGCAGATGCGGTCACAGTCACCGGACCAAGGGTGAGTTGATTTTTTTGTTGTAAACTATACAGGGGGTTGTGGCGACATATCCTGGCTGATCACTCTAGCAAGTATGAATGTGTCAATGAGATTTTTTATGCTTCGGCATAAAATATCTCATTGAGGGGGTATTGTAGCGGGCCATTTTTGGGCATACCTGAGACAATGTAAAAAAGTTTATATTTTATTGATAGTAAATAACATAATTGGTATTTTTTTTTTTATAAATAAATAATAATAATTTTATCCCTTGTCGAGTGATAGGGACAGAAATTATAGATTTGGGTAAATTTGTTATTTTGAAACGATCGCAACGTGGCTGCACTGCTGTTGACCTTATGAATACAAACTTGTTTAATAATATTGTGTGGACAGTTTAATAACAGCCAACAACTGTACCAAGGTCAACAAATGACGAACACGAAACCAGTAAACAAATTATGCAACGAGACGATCAGGCGATGTGTTGCGTCACTGAGTTACATAACGCGGTGTGTCATCAGTTTCGTCAGACACTCAGCAAACGAAAGTAGTGTACTGGCGCAAGGATATAAACTGGAAAACAAAGACAATTAAACATACTACAACAGCGCTTCAAAAAATAGCTCTGTTTTCTCTTCCCAGTATAACGCCATCACCACTCGCGAGTGGTCTGTATAAAAGTTTCGAAACGTAAGTGCGGGCCCGCAACTCTTTACCAAATGTGAATAAAATAGTTAAATATGCGTTAACAGCTGAAATTAATAACAAAAATGTGATTAACAGTTTATCTATAATAACAGTTCGGAAATAGGAAGTGAAAGTTTAAAAACAATCGATGCAGTGCGGGTGGAGCGAAATGACGTCGTTTGGCAGATAAGTAGTACATCAGAACCCAAATAAAACAAACTTTCAAAATTTTCAGTTATTCAAAATGTCATTTAAAATTTCAATATTAAAATATTTAACATCTTTTTTTTATTTCAAAGCTATGAGATCTCACGGGGTATAAATTCATTGTGTGTGTGTGGGGAGTACATGAGTGAGTGAAACTAAATAAATTAAGAAGGCTGGTTTGTGTTGTTAGGTCATAATGTATATGTTAGTTATGTTTAATTTTATAAAAGTATAGTTGCAATTTATATACTATGTTTCAATTACCATTATATACTAAATAAATTTCATTAATCTGAATTGATAGTAGAGATGTCAGGAGGTAGTGTGTTAGCAGTAATAAAATGTCAATAAAAATCTATTAAGGGGAAACAAAGTAAAGTTTTCTTTATTTCGAATAACCATGTTCTGTTCTCCTAGTTCGCTGAAACGAACCTTGGTAATGTTTTCCTTTACAGTTGGCAATAAAGATGGCGCCTGAAGAAATTATTAGGAAGTTTGAGTCAACAGTGAATCCCTTAGGTATTTGTATTTTGTAGTTATTTATTTTGTTTAAAAAGTAGCTTCACAATTTATTAGGTTTCTGTTTTACACTTAAATCATAGTGTTGAGATTGGCTAAGTCTGAAAGATTTTAATTTTGAAGAAACCGATTCGTAAATGAAGCTACATTTTAGATGAGGCGCAAATGTGTGCCACTCAGCTTACATTGAAAAAACATTGAGGCCTAAGGCCTAAATAATCGTCGCGACAACAAGAAAGTTAAAGACAGAACAGGCAGCAAACGTAATGACGTCCGCTGCCAGCCAAGGCTCGTAGAACTGTATCGTAAAAACATGATAAGCACAATTTGAAAGCGTACAGATTAGCCAACCTATGAATGCGAAAATTACCACATTACTGTCCAGATTATTTATCTGAATCTCAGGGATAACATACAAGTATCATTAAAGTCTGGTACAATTTACACATAGAACAGACAATATAATTTTTATGCATGAGACTTGGTAATATGGTGTTGTAAATGTCTGTTGAATGTTTGTGGGTTCTTTTAAACATACTAGATACTATAACAAAAAACTCTTTATTATTAATGACTATTGTATAATAGTGTACTAAAATAATTCACAATTATAATGTTTATATATTGTTTTTGTTGTAATTCAAACTTTGCTGTTGCAATGTTAGCTCGAATATTTGATTTAGTTTTGGAGTGATCTCACCAATCTAGCAGTTTTTTTCTTAATGGATTTATTGGTTGATTCTTTACTCCTGGACATCTGGTTTTTTGGTCTCTCTCTGTTAAAACATTCTTCTAGGTTTTGGGTTGGTTTTCCTGGTCATCTCATCTTTTATTGATCTTCAATTTGTATCAAACTCAGCAGTAATTTTTTACATGTTCTTTCTTGCAATTGGAAATTTTCAACAATCCCCTTCTTAACTCAAACAACTAATTTCTTTAAGTAAGACCATGGCTATATTTTTTATGGGTCACAGGTTCGGTTTACCATTTATAATTAATAATATTCGGTTGAACTTTATTTTTTCTTCCTTACACTATTTTATTATAAGTTTTTAATATATTTTATCCTTTTCAATTAGTTAATTTGTCTTGTTTCACTATATGTGTTATATACCTGTTTCATATAGATTATATATTTCTTGAACATTCATATTTTAATTATACTTAATCACTCTCTCCATACATGATTTTTTCTTTTAAATGTATTTCACTGTTATTTTCCCTTCTTAACACTGTCACATTATATAACTTTTAGAATTACAGTTTGACATGATTATATTTGTAACACTTAAATAATTCACTTTATATATTTTTTGTTTTCTTGATGTATAAAATAACGGTCTGAGGTGCGCAGACCTCCTCATAGTTAAATAGGTTTTCACAATATTGGATTTCTTACATACTAGTTGTACATATACTGTATATTATGTTCCTATTTATAATTACTATTTACATCTTTTGTCATGGGATCTTTAACTTCTTGGTATTTTAGTCATTGTCAGCCATAGTTTGTCACAGTCAGTAAATTATCTTTTAGTTAGTACTGTCATTAGTTTTATGTTTGGTGAAATGACACGTTACAAGCTGTGAAGTGATTCTTGGCACAGACATTATGAATGGCTACGGATTCGTTGTGGATTTAAAGAGAGAATGTCCTGAAGGATAACCAAGAGAAGATAATGCTTTGCATGGCTAAAATGACAGGGTCCGCCAACCATTCGATGAATCGAGTGGTATTGGCCGAACAAAAAGTCAACACATGTGGTCAAGAGGAACCTTTCCTATTGTAAGTGGAACTGGAAGAACTAGTAGAGGAAGTACAAATATGAGTAACGACAAAAGAAGTGATTGGAAAGCCAAAAGCCAACTGTGGGTGTCGAGGAAACACTGTTGCTTGTTCCTGAGTTAATGGAAGCGCCCAGGGGAAAGTTGCTGGACCAAACAGATTTGGACCAGCTAATGATGTATAGGTCATCAGTACACGATGCAAGAGGAGTGATTCCAGCAAAACTAGTGGTTGAGTGAATGACTCGTATTCCTGGGAACTTGATGTTTGGACACATGAGACAGAATTCGAAGTGCCGGAGAATTATCCTTCGCAAGTAGACAAACTATGTAGATCGCCTGGCCAAGTATTACTTCCGAGATGGTTTGCCATTTTGGGACAAACAGGCTTAAGGAGGGGGCCGTGTAATGAGAACCCTATCGAACAGCCTAGAACATCCTCCACCCACCCCTTCCCGAGCCGAGCAGGTGTGTTTTCAGTTATTCGGCATCCCCACTGCGTATATTGCTGTTATTATTAATAATATTTTATCGGGATGGTAATGTAATCTTCCGAAGTTTGTTTGTTGTTGTTTGACGTCACGCCCCCACTTTTTCTTTACGAAACTAATTCAGTACTCAGCCCGTCGACATTTTTTTCTCAGTCAGCTACTGGGGGCCAACCTCGCACAATTAGGTGATCAGAGTCAGGCAATTTTCTTCAAGTCTGCCCTTTGTGCTGGGAACTTGACATACCAAGGTAACTATGAATACTTAACCTGCATGAATCAATGGCAGTGCCGAATTCATATTTGTCAATTGTATGTATGTAGTGAAAAGTGTGTATCTTTTGACGTATAATGCTGTAACTCGTTCGTAAGCTACTCGATGTAACTTGTTTGTAGCATAAGCCTCTTAAGTTAAATTGCTTTGCAGTCAGTCAGAAAAAATATAATCTTTAATATCAGCTATGTATTGTTAATTTGATACTGTATTCTTGTAACATTTGTAATTAATTAGTGTGGAACACTATTATTTGACATTATTATTGTGTGTAACTCTACACTATAATAACACACACACAAGAAGAATACTTACCCCCGATTCTTCCAAATTTCTTATTTCGACTTACCTTTAACACAGAAGATTCCCAACAGCCCTCAAGGTCGCCTCGACATGTTAAGGAGTAAATGTCGAAATCAATTACACTCTTCCCAAAAGATATAATTTATTAAATAATTTAATTCCCTAATACCAAAATCTCCAGGGTTGTTTAGACGAGCTCTTGGTACAGAATATAGGTTAAGATTAGTTAGGCGTAATGATTAGTTTAACATATTATTATGATAATACCATATTTTAATATTTTTCTTTAATAAAATGTTGTTAATTTCTTTTTTACTTTGACCATAGAATGAATTCTCGGACACAAAAACTTATGACTTCCAAAGAAAATAGTTTGCGCAGAACTAATACAATTACAAAGTACTATTTCTTTTATGAATTTGCTAACTGCTATAATTTTTTTATTGTTCGACTAAGCTTTTCGTCATTACTGACATCTTCAGGTCTTAAACAACCAAGGTCGTTGTTTAAGACCTGAAGATGTCAGTAATGACGAAAAGCTTAGTCGAACAATAAAAAAATTATAGCAGTTAGCAAATTCATAAACGAAATAGTAAGGATGGCTGCTAATTTAAACAATACGAAGAATTACAAAGTAAGTGTATACTTTGACAATACAAAGAATTCTCAGACACAAAAGCTTATAACATACGAAGAAAATATTTTGCACAAATCAGTACTTTGTCTTTTACTCTTTCTCCCGCCCCCTTTTTCTCTCTCATACGCTTCTCACTCTTTCTATCTCCTTTACCCCCCCTTTTATTGAGATCTAATCTTACTAGTAATGTTTTACCATACAAACTTTAATCAACCTTTGGCCAATTAATTTGTTTTTTCACTGTTACTTATCTGCCACGTGTTCCCAGATGTTGCGCATTATGTTGACCGAACCTTTTTCATTAAAATACCACAATACTCGTTTTAAAACTGTTCACTGTTGTTAACTTATGCTTTTTCACTGTTGTTAACTTATGCTTGTTCACTGCTGTATTACATTTCTATACTCTTTGGTAGGCCTACTATAACTATTCGGCCTACCAAAAATGCCCGAGGCCACTAATAGAACACACGTGTATCTCATTTCGTAATTGGATGGGGACTGGGGCGAGCCTAGCTTCACCCCGCCAGATTTCCATTGTAGTTGCGCCTTTGAAAACTGGTTTGAGGCGGAATTCCACACCTCGTCCTGCCCTGGAGCCTGGCAACTTTTCGTTGTTGTTCCTATGATTCACTGGTGATGTAAACTCAATTAGCAACATTCCTCGCCTTATATGGTAATCGTCTGATCGCCTTGCATTGCGCTGTATGCGTCATACACGCTTTATTACATTACCTAACACATTTCTAACTAGGTCTGTTCTCATGATTTTTATTATGAATTATTATAAATTATCATAACATTGGAAATTATTATAAAGGACGGTTCTACCAATTTTGTTCTGTTACATGTGTGGACAGATCTAACTGGAATTATTGTACGAGTTGATTACAAATTGTTATATGTGTTTAATTAAAGCTGGTTATTAATGACTTCATTGGTGTCTGTACTTTGTTTTCCACTGTACCATATGGCAATCAGTTAGACTGTCATAACAATACAGTTTATTGCCTGTTGTTATCATGAGCCCCCTTAGCCATAAGAACTGTTGTTTTAATGATTATGGGGATGGTAATAGCGCAACATATATTTATAATAAGATCCAGACTGTGAACTCCTGCATTCTTTACTGGAAGTAGTATTTGCCAATTTTAACAGCCAAAATGAATTTCTCATGAGTTTCTTATTGGAAATTCCTGTTGAGTAATTATGAGGATAAGTAAGAAATTCTCAGCTTGATACAGAAATGATGTCAGGAGTACCAAACATCTGTGATTGAATGCAAGTTCTATCTGTCAAATTTTGTACTATAATGTTTAATATAGCTGTATTTATTAGTTTGAGTTTTGTGACCAAATAAATAATATATATGTATTTATCTAAGTGGCAACCTCCATATTCGAAGGGAATCTTCTTCTAGTGATCCGTTTCTTCAGATTTGGGAACAGGAAGTCATTGAGGACTACTTTACAACTAGAAACTGAAGCCATGAATTCCAAAGCATCAGTCAACTACTTATTCCTCTGTCTTTGTGGTTCATGTACTGAAAAATTAACCCAGCAATATAAGTATCCTATTGGAAGTCATAGTACTAAACTGATTCAAAACCATGTTGTTTAAAACTTCAGACAATTCATCTATGCTGCCACACACTGTAATAACAACAACAACAACGTCTCAAAGAAACAGAACACAAAGAATGTTTATGAAGATAGTAGCACACGAAGTGGGCAGATTCCAAACAAGGACTTGAGTTGTTTGGAAACTCAACACACTATGCTCAAATTTTGTTGGTGATTGTCAAAATAGCATCTTTCATGAGCTTGTGATATTTTCTATATTGCTGTCATTGAAAAACACATTAGAAAGATATTTATGGGTTATTTTGAATGTCACTGAATAGATACTAATGTGCTCAAAGTGTTCATATACCACCAGCTTCTTTTTTTGTATATTTCTTATATCTTGAATTTCAAATTTTCTTGCCTTCAAAAATTTTTAAATTTCTTTAGGCTGGCATTCTGGATAGATTCCTCTTGCCGTCACCAATGGAACAGTTTTCATCTTCTTTGGAGCACTTCCTACCACTGCCTGGACTGCTGTTTCATTTCTAGCTAGTAATGGTGAATCCATTGCAATAGAACATTGCAGTAAGGGGAAGTGTAGCTAGGACTACATGCTGTTAAAACAGGTTATGACGTTATAGACATGTTAATATTTGATTTTTGTCCAAATATGTAAATTAGATGTAAGTATTAATATAAGAATTGGGCAAAAGACTATTATGTATTAAAACGCCCATAAAGTATTGGTGATCATGTCAGGTGCGAGTGCGCGTGTCAATCGTATTTTTATGAATAGCTCATGTATAAATTAGCGTACCGAACTGAGATTTGGACAGCGCATGCATAGTAAATAGCGCTGTATTCTCTGGGTGGAAGAGGCATGCTACGTAGTATGTTAATAGGATTTTATTAGTAAAAAGCCGTTTCTATAAAGTCCTTATCTTTTAGAAGGCAGAAAAGTCTTAGATAAAATCTATACCTGCTGTTGCAGAAATCTGCAAATCGTTTCAAGTAATCATCTATCAGTTGTAGCCATCAATTGCGTGATAAGCTGTTTCGACCAATCAGCGGCCCCGATTTCCATTAAGATTGGGTCTCCGCCGACGAATATCAAGTTAGTTCTATCCTGCAGCTCGAATTTTCCAGACGTGCTCTCCGTGCGAGTTACCCGTGCAGAAACGTGTTTTTGAACGAGTGATCAGGGTCAAAATTGCGACGAGTTCCCTGTTGCTGTTACCTTGATGGGGTACGAACTCATTATAAAAAAGTAATAAGCTATTCAACAGTGCTAGTATCGCGTGAATCAAGATTTCCGCTTAGGGAAGGTGTATCCACCCAGGGTACCCCTTTGTGATCGCGAGGACATCTCAAGACGCGGGAAGGTGCATGCTCAACGCACCAAAAATATGTGAGATTAAATTACAACCCAATTGTGCCCAGAGATTAGATTAGACTGATTATCGGTGTGATGGCGTGCGCGCGTACAAGAGGAGCCCCAGCAAAGCGGGAGTTTGCAGAAAGGAGGAGCAGATTGCGGCGATTCACAGTGTGCCGTGATTGGCACAAAGCATATAATCACAGCGCCGTTACGGTTAGAAAATTTCGTATTTCTATTGTTTTGCATCCCCAGTGTGTGTCGAAGTCATGCGTGCACATTCTGGTGATTGAAAAGAGCATGTGGGTGCATGGACGCCAAGGTCAGTTCCATTTCCGTCACGGCTGATTAACTATCAATATCTCGGCAGCGAATATTTGTGACGTGTGGTCATCTATATATCTGTATGGATTGCTAATCCATAAAGTACCTCTGGTAAGTTAATTTAATAATTCTAACTGTGTATAAAAAGGAATTAGGATTTAAATGTGTTATGGCGTATGGGAGATTGTTTTACATAAGCGGGCATGATTGCTGTCTTGTTCTGAACGGCATGAATGACCACGCGGTGAATTTTAATGTTGAAGTTCAACTTTGAAAGTAATTATAGAGGTTCTGTTGTTAATTGTTATTTAATTAAATATTACAAAGCAAGGTGCTGATGAAGTATTAGTAAAAAACAGCAATGCATTAATAATTAATATGTATGTAATTCCGCCCACGTGGCGAAGCTTTATACGAAACCGATTGTGGTTATAACAGGTTAAAGGTAACTATTTAAATAAGAAATATCATGCAGTGGCATCGATGAATGTTTATTTTGCGAGTTAAATTTGATTATTTAATCTGAATACTAACTGGTTGTAAGTGAAGGTCCAGTATCCATATGATTTGTGGTGTGTGTGTTAGAGCTCGAGTGAAGTTTGGTAAGCGTGAATTTTGTGAGGGTTGCTACATAAGTCTGTTATCCTAGGGTTCCTGACTCGTCGAAGTGCTCGAGAGATGAGGATGACTACAACTCCATCCGTGGTCATCTGCTGAGCAGCTAAGCTTTACCTGAATTTTGCCGTCGAGAGAATGTAACCTGGGAACCCGAATCTTTCACCCTCTATCTGCAATGAACTGTAACGGGGACTTCTGTGACCTTAAACTACACGCAGGCAGCTGATCGCCTTCTAACCACGGAATACAAGGTGACCATTTTCCATTATTTCACGCTCGAGTTTCGCAACAGAATTCACATGTGATTGACACCTTCTACAAATCAAATTACATTCTCTTTGAACTTAACTTGTAAAGTGATATGAATAGACCGAACTTGACGTGTGCGTAGAAAATGTGCTCAGTTGTGCACTGTTTGTATTTCACTAGACTTATATGTCTTGGGAGTCATAAATTGTATGCGGGTTAGCAGGCATCGCCAGCTCCCTTAATTTTTTGTAACTTAATTTTGGGTACCTTATGATATACAGTATATACTTTTACTCAAGCAAGTCAGTCTGAACTACATGCTGGAACATTCATGAATTACCATGTCAGCCTTGCACATGCTATTGTCGGGTTTTACTTTTTTTACTTTAATGATGTTTGAAGTGGCTTACAGTTGGGCGCTGAATTTTGCTAAACCCTGGCGCTTATTATTTTTAACTTTGAAATTTATTATTTTCATTTCTTTGGTCTCTTTCACTCTTTCGGGTCATGTCTGTGCAAGGGATGCCTGGCCTGGGCATGCGGCTGGGGTCCGGTCATTTTGAATTCTGTGTGACTTTACATTTTGTAGATTGCCATTTTTAGTCTAGTCTATATTTCTATTTAGTTGTTTTATTTAATTGCTCGAATTTATGATGTCAGTTGATAGTGGGCTGGTTATGCTAGCTGACTTGCGGGTCACATGTGTCACTGCAGTATGTAATGTAAGTATTTCAAATTCTATTAATGCAGAACCAAGGGTCATTAATAATTATGAATGTATTTTATATAATAGATGTTAGGCTGTTATGAAAGGGCACATAAAAAAGAATTTATCTGTTTCTTTGCTGTTATAGCACTCATATAAAAAACATATCATTATTGATTATAGTGGATCACACTTTGTAACTTTTATTGTTTAAAACTCTGCGTATGTGATTATTACAATCATAGAATCCTATATTTCTGATGAGCTATGCATATTTTTAGGCAGTTTTCTTGTGCATGTAATGAGTTTGGTAACACTGTACGATATAATCAAGATAGTATAAAATTTAGAAAAGGGTTTGAAAACTAGGTACTTGCGGTACCAGATGTTGTGTGTGATTTTCGCAGTATTGTGAAGTTTTTAAAACAAATGTTAATAAAATTTGTCTTGTTAATCAGGCTGTTTCATTTCCAAGTCCTGTCACAATGGGCCTGGTACAGTTTAAGCTTCGTCTGGGTCTTTGGCCTAGTTTTTAAATTTTACGGGACGCCTTCCCCTTTTCAAAAAAAAAAAAAAAAAATTATTTCTCAAAACTTTGAGAAGGGGAAATGAGGCGGCTCAACAGGACTGGCAGTAAGACGTATCAACCCACGAAAACAACATCCAAGTAACCAATTGACATTTCTTTTAAAAAATCAGATCAATCTGATTCAGAGACGATTTTGAAATAAAATAAATATTTTGTACTACAAAGCATATAAAAATTTGTCTTAAAATATACAACCTTGCTCCAGATAACTGTTTATGTGTTCCATTATTACTATGCCCGACATTTGTTTTGTCGCAAAGTAAATGGCGCTTGCAACGATGGGGCTCGAAAAAATGCAAGAAATATATTAAATAACCTGTTCATAGTATAAAATTGCAATACCCAAAGTTTTGGCACGACAAAATAGTATGTTATAAAAAAAAAATATTATTTTTTTTGTAGTGTTTTGATATATTAAAATTGTCTTCAGAGTGTGTATCATTTAAATATTGCATATGCTCAGAAGGACTAGTGTAGGTTAGAATTGTAATTTAATATTGGAACGTTATCTGGAGTGAATTATATTATTTGTGCATGTTGTAACGTAACAGAGTGGAGGTCCCCGACGTTACATAAAAAACTGTAAACATGATTTAAGACAATACCCAAAGCCTGTAATAATTAAATACAAGAGGGCCCATCTCACCTGAAGAATGCATTAGAGGTACCTAGTAAGGTTACTAAGTAATTAAAACATCAAAAGTGTACCTAAATCTAAAATATGTAATGAGTAGTATGAGATGTAAAACATAAACATTGTGTCTAATGGGAGGAGTTTAATGTGTAGGAATTAAGCATAAAATACTATTCAAATTAATATTTAATGTGTTATAAAATGTACTTGGTGTTGTACTGTAGCATGATATAGTGTTACAGGATATTTATTTTGTTTTGTGGATAGTAAGAGTGGAGCTGTTGCTTTAAAGAAGTACTTAGTCAGTGGTACTCCTTTTATTTATGTTAAAATTGTATTTAAATAATTAAGTATAAGTACATGTGTTAGGTATTATATTATGTTAAATGTATTTACTGTAATTGATTAATGAAGATGTTTGAAATAATGTTTTGTGTAATCACTTATTATTACATTTAATTATTAAAAGTTTAATTCATTTTATATCTTACCTCTTCGTCCCAAAGTCCGTTGCACGAAACTGCGACATACAAGTATGACCTTCAGGTTATCTGAATAACGGACTCAACTCGCTTTTCATTTGAAACAAATTTCATTCTTTACTTTCTTTCACATACACACCACCTTACTCATCCTTCTAACTCAATTCACATATTACTGCTACTTTCTTTTCTTTAAAACAGATATAACCTAAACATTTATTTTAACATCTTAACTTATTCTAATATATTTATGAATCTATCAAAGCGACCCAGATTGCCCATCCACTCACTCATACGAAAACCCCCTTTTATATATTTTCATAATAATTTTGAGTTGGATACAGTTACAATTTACCGTGGCGTCTCCGTCGACCGCATGGCGCGTCACACACACTATTCCTTTTTTGATAAAAATGTTATTGTTCCATTGGTTTTTTAAGTTGCACTTAGTCACTGGTTCATACTATTTTATACTGATTTATACTTTTTATTTATATATAGTGTTATAGTCGGCCGACTTTTAAAATTGTCCGGACAGAAAATTTAGTTGGACCACGCGTGGCCAATATTGTTAGTCGACTGAGAAGAAACTTTATTTGACGATGTTACATCCGGGCGGGCATCACTGCCTTGCCGGCGAACAAATTTTGTCGCCGCACACAGCCTTCATTGTCAATGTCTTGGTAGTTGTACACCTGGCACATAGGATTTTTTAAGTGTTAGCCGTCGACGATATTTCACTGCCTTTACTCTCGTCACATAAATGGGTGTGGCTTACAATTATGTTTCCTGCGTCTTAAGACCATGAGGCGAAAAATAGAGTCTTTGCGCCAAGTCCGTTTTATGCTTCTTGGCGTGGGTCTGCGCACATGCTGGTGGTTGCGCGTTGGCGTAGATGTCACAGCCGCAAAGTTCTAGGAAGTGTGCTACAGTTGACAACACATTCTTTTCAAATATTTCAACACAGTTACAGCGTACCTTTGCATTGTTTAGACTGCGAGTTAGATTCAAACTGGGGACTAGCCACATATATGAAGTGAATTGTGCAATTTTAATAAGATCAAGACCAAAATTAATAAAATAAAAAACCTTTTAATTTGCCCCATTACAATACCCCCCCAATGAGATATCCTCTGTCGAAACAGAAGAAATCTCATTGCTAATCCCCTAAGAGGACCGGTGAGGATATGGTGCCAACAACCCCCCATTTGTTCTTATACATCATGGGTAAACTACCCCCTGGTTCGGTGACTATGGCCGCATCTGAACGAGATTACTGGACTTCTCTGTACGAGATCCCAACACCATAAAATCGAACAGACAAGCACCACAGCGCACCTCACCTTCTAACATGCCGCCCCAAAATCCAAACCCCTGGTCTTATACCATGCCAGATCCTCAACCGATGTTTCCCCTTTTCATGCACACTGGGTCGCCTTTGGCAAATACTGGGCGCACACATACACCTATGATTACTACGTCTTAACAAAAAATTTATTCTTATATTCAAAATCTATTTAAGTTGAAATCAAATTGCTCCATCTACATTATCATCTGCAAAATCAAAAAATGAAATCTTTTGCCTGTATTGATTAATTCTCTTCATTATTATTAATAATTAGAAAAAACAAATAAATGGAACATTTAATTAAAACATGAACTTTCTTATCCTAACATTTGATTATACATATATACTAAACAATGTAATTCAATAACACTATTAATACACACAAACAATGATATAATCAAAATTTAAAACATCAATTTGGTGGCAGGCACCAAAAATATCAAAATTTTTTTTTTCTATTACCCCCCGTTTAATCCCTTAACCCCTGATACCCGTTACATATTCATGTGTTCTGCGCTAGGCTTCTTGGCCTTTTCCAGCCTCATCCTAGCCATAAACCACATCTCCCTCATGACCTGTAACTGGGTCACCGCCCATCCACACTCACCATTTCCCCCCCCTGGACTGTAGCGCCCAGCTGCTTTCACAAGGACTGATGCGGAAGGGGTGGACATTTTTTCTTTTATTCCACCCCATCCTTGCTTCGGCGTTACAATAAAAATCAGTGTTACACCTACTATTCTTGATTTATACACCCCTAATGGACTACCACCCCTATCTGGATGAAAATAGACCTGTTCCAAAATTTAGTAGATTCCCCAAAAATAACCCCCCTACTAAATCTAACAAACCACCGGGTTAACAAAATAAAACAAACCACAAGCCGGTTATATCAAGTGAAATTTATGATTTGCCACAATTAACTACTTTCACGGTCATGGTCCGGTGAGGTCATGGCCGCACTTAGATGGGGAATCTACAGTTAAACGTAAACTATAGATTGACATTAATAAAATTTATATGAACAGTAATATACACCTCTAAGTTTCCCAAACATTTTTGATAGCATTCACGCAAAATTTCCTTCAGGTTACAATTTAAGGAAAGTACATATTTCCTTTATTTAACAATTACATTTGTAATTTGAAATAGAATAAATTTAAATTTATTATTAAAATCATCTTTCCAATTAATTTAATTAACAAAAATAATTTAATTATTAATTTCTCAAACTCTAAGTTACAGTAATTACCTCATTATATCAATCTCATTTGTTCAAAGCAAAATATTAATTGTATTACAACAAAAAGCCACCTCCATTTCAACACATCTTACATTTCTTTTATTTCATAATAGGATTTTACTACTGGCAATGATTCAGCAGACTACAGCATTTTTGTTATTATCACCAAGCATGACTGTAGACATTAGTCACAACATACAACATACCTGTTTACATAAACAGTTGTCTGCCAGACTGGTGTTGTAAACACTCTGTCTCAACACCCAAAATTACATCACCCTAATACCTGTACTTCTAATTTCTATAAATCTTTTAATGTTAACATATTTGTCAAAATCTATTTATTACAGTTCAAACCAAATATAATTTTAATTCGCCTTTCAGTTATTATTATTTTTTAATTATAGTTTCTATTTAATACCCTTATCTCAATTCATTTTGATTATTGAATCCCAATCTTTTCACACCTGTAAACATTTTATTCTATCTGATTGGTATTATAAACTTATACTTACAGTACATTATTCACCCACTGACAAACATAAAATATACACACCAAATATCTTTAGTAATGACTATTTGTTCAGTAACACTATTAAGTTTTTCGTTTATAGCTATATTCAATTCATCTTTAACATCAACTATGCTCTGCTCAATTGATGCAAATATATTGTTATTTAAACTCTCAATTTATACGTGACGCTTATCTATAATATTCACTGTATTTTGTATAGCTTGTATCTATGTTTTGCAATTACTTTCTATTTCATTAATTGTAACGGTACAGAATTGTGCGCTACCCCAGTTTAATTTTATTTTAGCAATTCAGTTTTAATCTGTATTTAATTCAGTAATTAATAAATTGTTAACTTTCACCTGTGAGGAGCCCCAGTACAACATACACTGTTAGTCTAAACAACAGTCTAGACGCATTGCGTAACTGCCCCAGCAGCAGCCTTTTTGTGAATTACAGTATGCAGTCTATCACCAGAGTTACCATCAGACAGCAGTGGAGAGCAGTGCATGTATAAGTAAAACTTTATACAGTGGCCTCAGAAATTTCGGTAGGCCAAAGCGAATACAGTAGCCTAGGCCTACCGAATCTTATAAAGTGTGCAAAAGAGTAAAATGAAGAAAGAGATCGAGACAATTAACGAATATGTTAATTTGTGCAGTTAGAACAGTTCTGTGTGATGTGGCTAATGTGACAGTGAAATACTAGTGATCGGGTAACAACTGGAACACATGTCAGTTAAGTAACAAATATATATAAAAGTGACTACGTAACAATCTGATATCAGTAAAAAACTATGCAAATTTAGATTTAAAAAAGAATTATGAGAATACTATAAAGGGGGTAAAAGCTATATATTCAATGGGAGAAATCATGATTAAAAGTACTGGTTCCTATAAAATAATTAGTTGATAAAATTGGTGTTTGAACAAATTCATGTTTTTCAGCTGTAGGCTACTTAATAAAATAAAATCAAGTTTGTTTAGGGATATAAAAATGTGTTAAATTAAGTTATTATGCCATAACCATTTCCTATTCTGTGCTGAAAACCTCGCCTAACGTTCTTTGGGATTTTTCTGATATTTAAGGGTAGTTAGATAGCGGGATTTTTATAAGGGCAAGAGTGCAAAGGTTTCGATATTGAACCATAAAATATCGTGGCGACCTGGGTAATTTAATAAGGTAAGTTTAACGGGGACGATGACGGTAAGTAAAATTCTGGCAGCGGTGAGTATTATGTTATGATGAGCGTATTATTTAATTACAAGGGTAAAAGGCGAGTACCTTTACAGTTTGTAAACTTGGCCAGGAAGTCAATAAGTGTTAATAAATTGGCAAGTAGTTCTTATAGTTATGTTAAAAAACAATGAAGGGTTCAATGATGAACTAAATAATATAATGAATTTAAACCAGGAAATTAAAATTGATGTAAGTGGCCATAAGCCAGTGACTATTTGTACAGTAGGTCAGGTAAAGAAAAATTAAGTTAAAAACAAAACAATATTATAACAGGTGTAAAAAACCATTAGGCCTAAATTTAATATTTGTAAAAGGAAATTAATACCTTTTTAATACGTCCAGTCAGATGAAACTATAGTAAAATGTATACGGTTTAATAAGGTAGATTAAATGAGAGTTTTATGTAATTTGGTGTAATTCCAAGCATGGAGTATTTTATTAAAAAAGAGTAGTAATATTTTCTAATTCTGGCTCTAGGATATCGAATATTATCCAATGACAGAAAGTAATGGTTGTTAGGGTAACTAAAATGTAAAAAATCTTGTTGATTTTCATTATTCGATTGTTATATGCTATTGAAAACAGTTGAGTAGACGAATTTAAATATAAAATAAAATAAAAAGGAATAAACCTTAATAACTTTAAAGTATCAAACCCAATTCATTCAAACCAAATTGATGAATAATTACTAAACTAGAGTTCGAGAAATATACTCATACACATCCAAAAGGTAGCGGAATTACTATTTCCTTCTTCAGGTTAATTCCATTGGAATTAATGATGAACCCGATTTCCCATTGAACCAGGATACTTATTGAATGAACAAGAAGTCTGAATTAATGAAATTATAAACCAAATATACACAAGAACCTTTGCTACTGGAGACATAAACCTCACTTCCAAGAAGGAAGAAATTATAATACGACACCAATTCCACCGGGACCGACAACCACGAGGATCGTAAGAAGAACGAAGAATAGAAGAATTCCTGTTGCACTCCGGGACATCACCTTTCCATCTTTATTAATAATCTGGACACATTTTCTGGACAAAAGTAACCTCATCAAAAAGTCTTCAAGCGTTTGTAAACAGACACAGCTATCTTGAGAATCGCATAGTACGGTAACACCAACTTATATTTAATTTTATACATTAAGAATTAATAACAATTTGTAATACTTAGTAACCTTAATTTTGCATTACCTGGCCTTACTAATCGTTAAAAGAATCACACGTACCCTGGGATAAGAGATAAATAAAATTATACGAGGTGCTATCGGAAAGTTCCCGGACTGTACTTGGCATGGCTGTTGGACGTGACTGTACAACCTGGCGTCCCAGTGTCCGATTCAGTAATACGTAATGAGTCAGTCTGCTGAGTTTCGTTGCATTGTGAGGTTGTGTTCGGTCTACGCGTTGTGTTTTGTAATCGTGTGTTAACGTTCATTTGCTAATTTTATGATGGCTGATGAATTCGAGCAACGCGCGTGCATTAAGTTTTGTTTTAAACTTGGTAAATCGCCTACTGAAACTTTTGCAATGCTTCGAGAAGCTTTTGAAGAACATTCCCTACACAGAACACAGGTTTTTGAGTGGTACGCTCGTTTCAAGGTCGGCAGAATGTCACTTGAAGATGATCACCGTTCAGGACGACGTTCCACGAGCAAAACGGATGAAAATGTTGAAAAAATTCGATGAAATATAATGTAAAATGAATGTTAATAATAAATTTGAATTTTATAGAATTAAATGATAAATGTATACATGCCAAGTGGTAAATCAAGTCATTATGAATAATTAAATCACCCGGATTAATGGAGATTGAGAATATTAAAGAAAGAGAGTCATAGTAAAAATATAGAATTTTAATTGAAATAAATGACAAACTTTAATACAATTTGAGAATAAAGTAAAGTTATAAAATGTGTAATTTTGAGTAGTTTAAATGCCAATTTTATTGTTAATTGCAATAATAACCATGTTAATTTTAAATGTCATATTTTATTATGTTTTTGTGTTGAAAGATAGAATGTTAAGGATGTTTAATGTATTTTCTGACGTAGCCTATGTATAACCTGTGTAGGTCAAGGTTGTGGATTTGACCCAGTTTGATCAGCTGATGGTTGATGTTAGAAACTAGACCAGTTTTGGCAATGAAGTAATGCCAATTTTGCTGTTTAATTGATTTAAATAATTTAAAAATTTTTTTTGAAAAAAAAAAAACAAAAACAAAAAAATTTTTATTCTCTGTGCCGGCCATCGAATTGATGTTTTGAATGTTGATTGTATTATTGTTTATATGTATCAATAGTGTTATTGAATTATATGGTATAGGATGTATGTATAATGACATGTTAGGATAAATGAATTCATGTTTTAATTAAATGTTCAATTTATTTGTTTTTCTAATTATTAATAGGAACGAAGAGAATTAAGCAATTCAGATAAAAGATTTTATTTTTTGATTTTGAAGCAAGTAATGGAGGTAGAGCAGTTTGATTTCAACTTAAATAGATTTTTTGAATGTAAGAATAAAATTTTTGTTAGGATGTAGTAATTATAAGAGTATGTATGAGCCCAGTAACTGCTAAAGGCAGCCCAGTGTGCATGGTAAGGGGGACCATATCGGTTGAGGATCTGGCATGGTGTAAGGCCAGGGGTTTGGATTTTGGGGTGGCATGCTAGAAGGTTAGGTGCGCTGTGGTGCGTATCTCGAATAGAGAAGTCCAGTAATCTTGTTCAGATGTGGCCATAGTCGCCAAGCCAGGGGGGTAGTTTACCCATGATGTATAAGAACTAATGGGGGTTTGTTGGCACCATATCCTCACCGATCGTCTTAGGGGTTTAGCAATGAGATTTCTTCTGTTTCGGCAGAAGATATCTCATTGGGGGGGTATTGTAACAGGGCAAAAGGGGGGCTTTTTAATTTATTAACTTTGGGTTTCATTTTATTAAAATATTTCAAATTCATTTTTCATCTGTGGGGACAGCCAAGTGTTATATAAAGCGTAGTGAACAAAGAGACAGTGATGAAACAATTGCAATGGAATGTGCGGGTTGACGATTCTTAGAACTTTGCGATTGTGTGACGCACACGCACAAACGCACCACCACCAGCAGATGCGCAAACGACGCCGAGTGGTGTAAAACAACATGGCCCAGAGACAATATTTTTCGCCACATGTATCGAAGGTGACGGAAACGAAACATTGGTGACGTCGACCAGTGAACACTCAATATCGTCAACGTCCAGCACCCAGAAGTTTGCACTTGTTGAATGTGCCACCGCAATGACTAAAGGGTACAAGGCATTGCTTTCCGTCTTCTACAACCAAAATCTAGTAGAGGGGACTTAGAGACGCTACTCGCAGTTCCTCACCGACTCTAGCCTGCGCAGGCAGCCGGTCAAACAGGGCTCAACAAGAACATTTCAATATCAATCGAAAGTGAGGGCAGTATTTAAAACAAATGTGCAAGTGAGTGCAGTATCTAACAAAATTTAACAACGTAAACTTTTCGGACACTTCAAAAGAGAACTGAGTGAGTGATGCACCACGAAGTCGGGGAGACTCCACGTTGCCAGCAGGGGTATATGTATTAACTTTAATTAAAATGGGGCGTATTTATATTTAAAGGGGGTTTTAAAATTAGTATGAATGTGAGTGCGAGCAGGCTGGGCAGCTTTCATAAATACAATATGTTTATGTTAATTTGTATTTATATTTTAATATTATGGTTTTGCTAATAATCAAGGAAATAGTTTGTACCCTTATTAAAAATATGGAAAGAAATGATTGATTATGTTTATATTTTGGTGGGATTATGTTTATAAAATTATAAATGGGAAAGAGATTTTAATTCGATTCTATAACTACGCCTCATGGCAAATGACAATGTGCTTTGTTTCCAAAATAGAATAGCATGCAACTATGTGGGATGTAACTGTAACGATAATTTAGACAAAAATTAAACAAAAGTTTTCTTTTCACTATATATGTCGTTAGAGTATTTATTTCGTACCCCCACACTGTTTCTGACCTCGGTTATGAACAAAACCTGGGACCCTAGTGAGAAGTAATAGTGGTAAGTACACAAATATAAAGCATAATTATTAATAACTAATAAAGGTAGATAATGTGTTTTTATACACTTCCACCCTTTATAACTAAAGGGTCTGCCCCCCCCCCATTTAAGCCTTCTTTCAAGTGGGAGGAATTTATAATAAAGAAAGCTTAATCTGTAATTTTTATATTTTTTTAACAGCTCACTACTTGCTCGAGTCCCACCAGAGGAGTGTATATTAAATCATACTATTTTATATTATACATACATCAACGTAGCTGGAAACCCACAAAGGGGAAATTTCCCCTCCGCTGACAAACTTCCCACTACTACGTGAGTACGCGTGTACTAGTTGGTACAGTCACCACTGCAAGCAGTGTTCAGAACGCTTTGTTTGTGTCAGTGTTTGTTTAAATTTCAATAATTTAAGGGCTGTTTTAAATATAAAAATTGCACACTCATGCGCTCATAGCCCGCAGGTGGTAGCAAATATGCCTTATATTTTTATGTCTTAAGAAAAATATCCACTGTCACTTAAAAATAGAACCAAACAACGAAATGCAAATACTACTGGTAACTATGTGCTACTGTAATTTCTAAATTTTGTAATGCAAATTATTTTCTATTTAATGTTTTTGGATCTAAAGAACAACATTTATAATTGTTAACGTACTACAAATTAAACACAGAACACTAACAAAGCATACCGAAAATTATTGTAGGCCTATAAATATGCCGACATTATCAAATTAATCCATTCATCACCTCACCCCACTTGCTCCTATTTATGCAGTAAAATATGGAACTACGTACTATAGAAGTAGGCCTACACAAGACAACAAAAATGAAAAAATGGAATTATGTTTATACAAATTACCTTTCATGATTCCAAGGTCATCTTCAGGGCTCTTTTTCGTTTCATGTCAGTAGATGATCTGTAATATGCAGTCCTATGGTCACAAATAATTGCTAACTGTTCAAATAGAAAATAATAAAATTTTTACTGTGCAAGTCATATAGTAATATGACTTTTTTTATAGTAATGTACTTTTTTGTAACAAAAAAATTTTCAACTAAGTTAACAGCTATGACAGCAGGTAAACCACACTTCACATTAAGTCTTCAATTCCTGATAGAGTTTCTTCACTGTCCGTGTCCATTTGACTACATCCGCTGGCGTCATCCTCATCTGTGTCACTGGTTTCTCCCCTCCAAGTTGAATGATGACATTTTCAACAGCGTTTTCTATTTGTGGTTGAGTTGTAACGTAGTCTTCTTCAACCTTTTTTACATGGTCACATTTTTTTTTTGCCAGGATTCTGTGGTGATTTCCCTAAATTTTTGTACTGTTAGCTGCTTCATGTCTTCAATTGTAAACGTTGTGTTGTTGGTTGCTACCCAGTTCTTCACCTCAGACCAAATAAGTTGTATTGGGTTGAGCTCCGGATGGTATGGAGGTAAGCGCAATACAGTGTGGCCATGTTGTTGAAGGAGCGAATCGATTACATATTCTTTGATCCTTGGTTTATGTAACGAAATCAACTGCAGTAACTGTACCTTCAGCATCGAATCATCGAAAGGTATTCGGTTACTTCGAAGCCACTCTTGCATTTTACTTTTAGTTGAAGCGGAGGTTGGACACTTTTTTGACTGCACATTATGGTATGGTGCATTGTCAATGACAAGTACACATTTTGTTTTGGCAGGTTTGGTATTAATTTTTCTGTCAACCACTTTTGGTAGTTTTCAAAGTTCATTGAACTGTGATAGTCTCCTGAACACAGACTTGATTTCCACATGGTGAAGCAGTTTTCAATGAAACCCATCTCTCCTCCCGCATGAATTATTATAAGTCTTGCTCCTTTAGTGAGGGGTATAGCGACACCATCATTGTTATTGTCTGCCCACGATTTCTGGCTCACATGTGACGAGTGAATATAAGTCTCGTCCATGTAAACTACTGGTCACCCTTCTTCTCTGTATTTCCTAATGTTTTTTAAATATTCGTGTCTGTGGAAGGCTATGTGTTGTTGTTCAATAAGTACATGTCTGTTGTTTCTCGTCTTTTTCCATTTAAAACCCAACTGTTTGATTACTGTCATTAAACTTGTCTTCCCTCCATTAAACCCTATATCTTTCACTAATTTTGAATGTAATTTTGGTAGTGTAGGTAAACATTTTTTGACGAGGTAAAAGCCGTATAACAGATTTATCAAAATCGTCCAAATCTGTCACAGGCATTTCTCTCTTCCTTTTCTTATTTGGTGTCTCAAATAATGGTTGCCCTTCGCTTCTCTGCCTCTTTGCTTCCTGGTTTATTCTCGCTAGTGTCATCCGACTTACACCAACTGCAGCCGACACTCTTTCTCTAACTTTTTTACAGTCTATTAAAAACCCTCCATGATCTGCTTCCTTCTTCATAAACTCCATCACATTGTATATAACTTCGCGAGTTTGGCTTTTAAGCACCTTTCCCGACAACTTACTCATTGTTAAGCAATCACTAATAACAAAAATTAAAGATATAAAATATATCGTGACAAAAAACAATACAAACAAATTAGTTTTAAATAACGTCACAGAAAGGTAAACCTAATCACTAAGATAGCTATTAAAATACAAAACCACAGCACAGATTGCAAAACACAAAACACAACAGCAACTCAGTACCGGTAACTTTTGGAATGCTTGCAGACTGTACGTGTAAACAACACCACACTTACAGTCACACTGTATGGTGGGAGACGCTCATTCATTGCGCATGCGCTAACCAGGCAACTTCCTAAATTGATGTGTGTATACATGAGGTTCTCATAATTTTTATGTAACTAAAAGAACCTCACAATGAGAAAATCACTTTTATGGCATTTGTAGATTACAAGAAACACATTGATTCATATACAGAAAAGCTTATCTTATAATATTTCTTTAAAGGAACAAGTATCAGGGAAAGGGATATTAGTTTAATTTGTAAATGCCATCAGTTCATAAAATTCAGCAGTTCATAATGTAATGACTTGTACTTCAAACACATGAATAATATTTTGCAAAAGGTTATGTTTTAATTTTTACAAGAAAACAACTCAGTTCTTTACATATAACAAACTTTAATGAACATTTTTAGTGTTACTTTTATATCACCATGCAATTAATTGACAACAACATAATACATTTCATCTCTCACATGCACTACCATCTACCATCTACATAAAATTTTTTACACACACAGACAAATTATGTCTCCTACCTTTAATAGAAAAAAACGCAATTCTTTGTATATAACAAAGGTTTAATAGAATTTCTAGTGTTATTTTACATCACCATTCAAATTAACTAACAACAATACAACATGTTTTACTTTCTTCTTCACCGCACACACTCAGCTATCTACATACAAAAAAATTACGTTAAACACAAGAATGATATTAAAATTTGGATTCCATATGAACATATAGATGTAGATGTACACACCACTACACCATAATAGAGGATATAAGTTGCAGACATGAAAAAAAATGTACTCGGTCTGGTTATTTGACTACACATGATGACAAATGGCCACAAAGGTTACCACATTGGACGCCAAGAGACAGATAATATACAACAGCCATTTAAAAAATAAAAATATATGTTACCTAAGATCTAAATGTCCTGTTTAAAATGTGTGCTGTGTGTGATTTTGGTGTCTGTGTTGCCTGTAATTGCTTTTAAAAAATAATCTGCGTTTTAGGAAACATAATAAAATTAGCCGAGACACATGAAGTTACTAAAAACTCATGACTTTATTATTTGTTATAAACACATTAAACAATGTTACCAGTAACTAATGTTTTTACTATAATCAGTTTTATAGTTACATTTCTGTATTTTTTTTAATGAAATAGTTCAAAACAAGACTCTCAGCACAATGTTTTTTCACAAGCCAACTAACACAACAATTTAATACACACTGAGTTTTGTTATAAAAGTAAATGCAAAATGCAATCCAGTGGGTGATATTAAGTACTATAAGAACAGGTTTTGTTTCAAACAGACTCTAGTATTTATATACACAGGACAATATAGAAACACGGTGACAATGCAGGATGTTACTTGACATCTGTTGGCATCAAAGTGTTAAACCATTTTTACTATATAGTATATGTATACAAACTGGACATATGTGTGTGTGTGTCTCTCTCTCTCTGCACACACACACACACACACACACACACACACAAGAGGAAAAAACAAACAAAAAATAAATGAAATCAGCTTCATAAATCAATACAATTTACATTAGTTAGTATCTTTTATAAATAACTAACAAGACTTATATGTAATGAAGAAAATAAAAATACCATTTACAATAGTTGTGTTATATCTGTTAATCTCTTCCAGATTTAAATTAGGCTTCTTTATGATCTTAAATATGTCCTGCAACACAAAAATGAAACAGTTCAGTATACATATGAGGATCAAGAAAACTTGACAGTAGGGCAGAAAGTATAAACACAAATCTGTCATCTTAAATAGCTGTTATAACAAATATGCATACTGCGCTATGTTAAATTTCGTTTAAATTTAACTAATAGCGAAAACCTGTGATTTATATAAAAATTTTAAAGTTATAATAATTCGTTTTAGGAACATATCCAAGTTACTTTCAATGTAAGTTTGAAAAAAAATTGAATGCACTTTTCTTGAAACAATAAACTGTATTACAGAATCCCTAATTATTTAGAAATGTCCTGTTATATTCAGAGTGTCTACAAACTTGTGGTAGACAAACTTCAAATTCAATAACGTATATTTGTGCTTTGATATTTTATTGATACAAAAGTTTCATTAAATGTTACATTCAAAGAAACCCTTTTCCAGTAGTTGAACAACGAAATAGTGAACAATAAAATTTTGTGCTGACTGAATAACAATTTTTATTTGGGTTCCAGCTGCAGATGAAATACCTGTAATTTATATTGTTTTTTAATGTAACTTATTTGAAACATCAAATCTGAATGATAATACTTACGGAACTTTCATGCGCATAAAAATCCAACAAGTGAAAAAGGAAATAACAACACACAGGAAGCCAACTGCAATCAGAAGTATCCTGTTTAACTTAGGCGTTGATGGACTATGTGTCTGATCAAGAACAACAAACCCCAACCCTCCAAGTGTAAATAAAAATGATGATGCCAAGCCTTCCATTATGTACTGTGCGTTAACACGATATGGCATGAAAGCAACCTGAAAAAAGCAAAACAATTTTAAACATTGAATTTAATTTGGTTATATCTATCTAAATGCTAATCTGACTATAGACCTTACTACTACTACTACTACTGCTGCTACAACCCCCCTCGCCACCACTGCTGCTGCTGCCACTGTGGGTGGCAGCACAGGAGGCCCACGATGGGTCTGGAGACCCTACAAAATGTTCTTGGCCCATCCTCTGCTCCCTTCCCCCAGATTGCAGCAGCTATAGTATACTCGTAGAATGTATTAAATGTCAATACAGTAATATCCCTCTTAGCGAGTGAGATATGTTCTGCAATCATAAAGTGCTATATGAAACCGATGTACAGGGTCAATTTTTTCAGTGATTATTGTTTATTACTTATTTTAATGTTTTTTCTTTGTTGTTTTACTTTTATGTATTTATATTATAATTTATTTGCTTTTAATAGGTACTAAACATTTTTTTATTATAAACATTATACTTAATAGTAATAAATTAAATTTAGTTACTTAGACAGTATATAATATATGCATTACAAAAACCTTAATCCTAATGGAAAAACGAATTATACTACATTACAGTACTATGACACCATACTAAAATACAAAATTACTAACACACTACGTAAAATGACAAAAAGAAAACAGCAAAACTAAAAGCAAATAAATTTACTGTTTACATATTTACAGAACATCACAATAAAATTTAAAAGGTAAATATCGGTATGGAGAACCATACATGACTTCCATATTCTAAGATTTATTTTTAAAATCATTTTCGAAATGAAATATTACCATAGAAACTACTTCTTTCTACTTACTGCTTCAGCCTTAACCACAGTACTGTGGTCACTAACATATACCACCTCACGTTATCGCACTCGATTTTCACTGATGATGGAAGTCAATGGCATTGCCGAAACGTCTGGTTCTGTAGAAAACATTGGACTACGGCGAAATATCCCGGGAAGGAGTTTTAACAAAAACTACTTCTTTGTTGCCGATAACGTTGTACACATATATATAAAAAATATGCATAAAATTAATGGCTTGTATAAGTTAATGATTGATCTCCATTAAGTAGTGCTCAAGTTTCCAAAGTTTTAATATTATGATGTCCGTAATTAAAACATCAGAGCAGGTTTAGTGTGTATGAGGGTTCACCGTGGACAAAAATTTTCAACATTTCCTATTGAGCGTTGCTTAGAATAAATCTGCGAATCTACAGTGTACGTTTCACAGAACAAACACGCGGAAAAGAAGAAGCGCTCCGAAGTCACTCATGGACCCTCAACATCTTGCAGAGGGTTCATTCCCTAAAGACAAAAAGTCTGTCTATGAATCGTTCCTCTGAAAACACGTGCAGTTACACTGCCCAGCGATCCACACTGGGTTCGGCACTTTCCATTTAAAAACCGTGCAAATGTAAGAAAATAAACATGAATGAGGCCAGAAATAACGCGAATTGTGTGTGTGTCTTCCCTGCCTTTTTATTGCGGTAGTGATAATAATAAAATGGAAACGTAAATAGTACATAACTGAGATATGCTTGCCTGCCACTCACGATATATTTTCTCTTATATATGACTAGCAGAATACCCGTGCTTCGCTACGGAGTTTCACGTTGTACGTAATGAAAATGTTAGTTTAATTAATAAAGTTTAATTAAAGTAGGCTTCTTAAAAATAAATAGCTGTTGCCCACAACTTCATTCGCGTGGTCTTCAATTTAATGCGATAATATATTTAGAACAGAATCTATTCTATTGGGTTGCCATAGTAACCAGATCTAATAGTTTTTTAAGACCGCAAAGGACCCCCCAGAGGATCGTATCGAAAAAAACACCTGTCCCATGTTGGTTCTCCCGTTGCGTAAAATATTTGTGCCAAGTTTGGTTGAAATCGGTCCAATGGTTTAGGTGGAGACGTGGAAGACCCCAAAGGACCCCCCAAAGGATCGTATCGAAAAAAAACACTTGTCCTATGTTGGTTCTCCCTTTGCGTAAAATATTTGTGCCAAGTTTGGTTGAAATCGGTCCAGTGGTTTAGGAGGCGATGTGGAAGACCCCAAAGAACCCCCAAAAGGACCCCATCGAAAAATCACCTATCCTATGTTGGTTCTCCCGTTGCGTAAAATATTTGTGCCAAGTTTGGTTGAAATCGGTACAGTGGTTTAGGAGGAGATGTGGAAGAAACCTTCGCGGACGTGCGCACAACAACTCACCGAAGTTTCATCGCAATCGGATGAATGGTATAGGAACGCATACGGGACAAACAAAGAAACATTCATTTTTATATATAAGATGTAAACTATACCACTTACTTGACATAAACCGTGATAGCTAAGCTAATGTACAACATATATGTATTAATTATACACATAAATGTTCCTCGATAGACACTCTATCTATTGGCGAAAACTTGAATAAAATCCGTTCAGTACTTCCTGAGATTAGCGATTTCAAACACAGAGAGAAAACGGACTTTATACTATGTACAGATTTACATTAAAATGAAAAAAATTATAATTTTATTGCCTGGCAACAAAATTATTTTATTTTTAACAATTACCATTGTTTGAAAAAGTTTAGATGAATTTTCAAGTACTTTACTCTTGTTAAAACGTAAAAGGTTGCAGGTAAACTACCCCTTCCCCTTAACCGATCTTCACCAAAAACAATAGGTCTTGAGTACTCTACAAATCACGGCTGTATGCAAAAAATTATTTGATTCTGTTTGAATTTGCGGCTGTTATCGTTTGCCATAGAAAATACCCTTGATAAAAAAACGCTGCAGGTAAACTACCCCTTCCCCTCAACCGATCTTCACCAAAAACAATAGGTCTTGAGTACTCTACAAATCACGGCTGTATGCAAAAAATTATTTGATTCTGTTTGAATTTGCGGCTGTTATCGTTTGCCATAGAAAATACCCTTGATAAAAAAACGCTGCAGGTAAACTACCCCTTTCCCTTAACCGATCTTCACCAAAAACAATAGGTCTTGAGAACTCTGCAATTTAGGGCTGTATGCAAATAATCTTTTGATTCTGTTAGAATTTGCGGCTGTTATCGTTTGCCATAGGAAATACCCTTGTTAAAACATAAAACATTACAGGTAAACTACCCCTTTCCCTTAACCGATCTTCACCAAAAACAATACGTCTTGAGAACTCTACAATTCAGGGCTGTATGTGAAACATTATTTGATTCTGTTTGAATTTGCGGCTGTTATCGTTTGCAAAAAAAAAAATTTCCCTTGATAAAAAAAACCGTTGCAAGTAAACTACCCCTTTCCCTCAACCGATCTTCACCAAAAACAATACGTCGTGAGTACTCTACAAATCAGGGCTGTATGCACAAAATTATTTGATTCTGTTTGAATTTGCGGCAGTTATCGTTTGCCATAGAAAAAAAAATCTACACAAAGACAGACACACACACAGACACTTTTCGGAAAACGATTTTTTTTGCCATCACCATACTTCCATTCCTTAAGGAATATGGAAGTAAAAATTAATTTAAAACCAACAGTCCGGGCTGTGGTTCTTGCATTGCTTTGGGTTTCATAAAAATATAATTGTTTAAAGTAGCTTGTCTATTCCTTTGTTGCCCCTCAGTTAGTAATTGCTGATAACAAGACAACTCTCTTCACTTTAGGACTCCGCCCATAATTGGGGCCGTTATGTACAAACTGGTCCAGTATCTTTGTAATGGTTGTAATACTGCTACTCAATAATCCTGTACTCTGTAATGGGGCAAAAGGGGTAAAACCAGTTTTTAATCATATGTAATAATAAACCCGGCTTTGTACTATTCGGTAACAGTCAGTGTCAGGTACAACTTGGGAGTGGTGACAAAGAATACGTTGAGTCAGTAAAATCAACCACGTGTTGGCAATGCACAAGGACTTTCCGGTCTATCGCGAAAGCGAGAAACCAATGAAGAACGAGATACAAAGTCGACATCCGTTTGACGGCCACGAGGTTGACGCCCAAAGCTTTGTATAGAATACAGTTGCGAGCCAAGCTCGCCCAGTTTGGCACAACTCATCAAACAGTACAGAACAGTTCAACACAACCCATCAGCGGTAACAGACGTTATAACTGTAGCCTCGGAAATTTCAGTAGGTCGAAGCGACTACAGTAGCCGAGACCTACCGAAACTCATTGTAATGTAAAAGAAGAATACAATAAAGAATATGTAAAAGTGAAGAATTAGAACAGTGTTAGTGGCGACGAAAGTGAAAGTGAGCTGCGAGTGGTGGTGGAGCAATTTGGATAGCAAGGGCAGTTAAGTACAGTGTTGAATAAATATGTTGGCCCAAAGTTTTTAAATTAAACGATAAAAATTGAAAAGCTTAGAAAAAGGGGGGTGAAAAATATATAGAAGTAAAAAGAGAGAGAGTGTGTGTCACAAAAGTACTGGTTTGTCACTAGAGATTAGTATAGAAAAATGTTATATAATAGAGATTAGTCAAAAGAACATATAAAAAGTAAGAGTAAGAAAGAAAGTTTAATTGAGTAAAAATAAAAGAGTTTGTTTTAAGAACATAACCATGTGCTAGTTGCATTATTTTGCCATAACCATTCCTTATTGTTCTGTGCTGGAAAAACTCGCCTAAACGAATCTGTGAATTAACTGAAATAAGGGAGGTAAGTTATAAAAATTATTCAAGTGTATTTTAATGGGAAGAATGTTAAAGTTCATATATTTCACTACAAAATATATTGGCGGCCCTGAAATCTTCTAGTGTTGAAAAAGGTAAGTGCGTAAAAAAGATCGCACAGGTAGGTAATATTCTGGTATGTATCTTATTAAATTTGTTTATTACTTAACAATTGTCGGTCCCTGCCAGGATATTCGTATAAATTTTATATGCATTAGGCCCGTTTTAAAGTACAGAAAAATAGGGTTTGGTGTGGCACTAATTTTGAATGATTACCGTATATGTTTACGTTTCATATGTATAAGGTTAGGTTTTGCTAATGTAAAGTACTGGGGAGATTATAATTTGTTTACTTTTATATATTGGTGACGATTTTATGTATTGGGTATTTTGAGTTAATGTGTATAATTATTGTGTAATAGAAGGGTTATAGTGGTTTTTATATAAAGGGTGTTATAATAAATAATTTCGTAAACATGGCTGAGGCAAAAAAAACCAAAGTCAGTTTCTTTGATAGACCATGGGAGGACAAGTTTATGAGTATTATGAATAGAATGACTGAGGATGATTGGTGTAGATTCAAGGGTGAGCTTAGACAAATGAGAGAACAAAAAACGGGATTATTCGCTGAAATGAAATAGCATAGTGATGATACTATTAATGATAATAAAGAACGAATTAACGAGGTAGTGGTAGAGAATAAAACAGTGAATAATGATTATAAGGATGATAGGGTAGTGGGGGTAGAAAATGGTAGAGACAGATCAATTAAAAGAGAACAAAGACGATCAGGTAACAGATAATACGGTAACTGACGCTAATATAAATGATAGCTATAATAATGATGATATAATGAATGTTTTATGAAGAATATCTACTAAAATTGACAATATTAATAAACGGTGTGACAAAAGGGACGAAAAGTGGAATATGTTAACGAGATTCACAAAAACAAAGTATTGAGAAAATGAAAGTGTGGAAAAAAGATACAGGTAAGTGTAACGAAAATAATAATAATGAGATAATAGAGAATAAGGTAATCGGTTCTGATAGTGAAAATATAAGTGATGATCATAATGAGGACAAGTTAAGTGCAACTGAGAATATAAATAATTAAGGAATAGTTGACAAGGTAAGTGATGGTGTTAATATAAGTGATGATTATAATGGTGAAATAATGTTGAATAATAATAATAAAGATATATAGTGGATAATGGGGTATCAAAAAGTGATACAGTGAATAATAGTAGTGATGGAGTAATAATAAGTGTTAATGAGCTTGAGAGAGAGTACGAAGAGAGTTTAAGTCAATATGGGGGGGCAAAGGGCAAATTTTCCCTGTGTTGTATGTGAAGTAAAGGCTTCACAAGTGTTTAATGAGGATGTAAGTTCCTTTAGAATATATTTGAGAGACATATGGTCTTCAAATGGTCCCTTAAGTTGTTGTCATGTACCTGGTAAAGCCAGATGGTGTATTAATGATGTTGTATTGCCCTTTGCGTGGAATGAGAGTTAAAATAGGGTGGGAGAGGTATTATGTGTGTGTGTGTGTGTGTGTGTGTGTGTGAGAGAGAGAGAGAGAGAGATGTTAAAGATTAATAGAGGTTATGAAGGGTTAATAGAGAGAATAAAAATTGAGAGAATTGTTAATAATAAAGACTTACCTTGTGACGGAATTAGAGCAGTAGTAAATGATGTTAATGCTGTATATAATAAGCACCTGGTGATAAAATTGGGGTATTAGTAGCAGATGACGATGATGAAATAATAACGTACTTAATGATGACAAAAAATACTAAGGGCTAATTGACCACTGTAGAGTGGATAGAACGAATGTGGGTATAGTGGATAGAATGAATTTAAATAGTTATTATATTGATAGTAACAAAATAAATTTAATTAAAAATGATTGGTGTATGACTAAATTAGACTAATTTTTGATGATGGAGGTTAGATAAATAGTGAATGAAGATTTAATTATTTTAGTTAATGGTAAATATTTGGCTAAATTATGTAATGAGTTTTGGTAAACCATGACATTTGATATGACAGATTGTATACAAATTTGTATTGGTGTTACATGTGTGATGTATTGTGTACTAGGTTAAGTTGTTATGATAAGGTATCTGCAGATACATTGTTGAGTGTGTGTACATTCTATTTTATGTAATCAATGTTTATAGTTGTGAATGATTTTATAATAATAATAATGTTTGGTTTGATTGAATAATTGACAGTAGGTGATTAAATTTTATGATGGAATTACATGAATTTAAAATGTTTTAAATAATGGAATTAAATTAGTTTGAGATGATTTGATTAATTTAAAAAGTGAATCTTGGTAATAAATTTGAAAATTTTTGATTTAAAGGTTATAATAAATGGTAAAATGATTAAAATGTAATGATTAAAATATTAAATGGAAATTCAGAGTTGAAGTTAGAGTGTGACAATTGAAAGGGTCAATAGAGAATGCATATTAAAGTTGTAATGTTTGTAATTTTTATTCAACTTCAAAGGTGAAATGTTTGTTTTAATGTAATATTGGTAATGTTTATTTTGAGCTGAAGTATTTGTGAAATATATAACCTATATAATGTGATTAATCATGGAGTAATGGAGTACATGTTTTTGCTATGTATTTGTGGTATTGAATAATTTGCTGTTTTGAATAATCATGTTTTGTATTGTATAAAAATAACAGTAGTAATCTGCTTTAATAATGAGGAAATTAAGATTAAAATGTAAAGTAAATGGAAATGTACAATGGAATTGTTGTTCAATTGAACTCACAACTGAGTTGGTTAATCATTTTTTGGAGTTGGAATTTTGACTTTCAAGAGTATGTTGATTTTAGATGTTTGCAATAAAATGTGTTATGTAGTGTTAAGGATATATATTAAACAATGTATTTGTGTATTAAAGGTTAAGATAGAAAACCAGTACTTCGAAAAAGGCAAACCAGTACGGCTAAGAGGAAACCAAATCAGTTAAGGATATGGAATAATAAAAGGCCATTTATTGTTTTATTAATTGTTACAGGGTCTGGAGGTGCCGTGGTGGCAGCCCTGTGCTGGCCAGCGCGCCAGGGCAGGGGCGTCTAGTGCCTGTCTGGCTTTATGGTGTTGGGATCCTGAGGAAGGAAGTCCAGTAAAGTCATGCAGGTGCAGCCACAGCCACCAGACTAGGGGGATGAGTAACCCATGATTTTAATAAGGAAGTAAGGGGGTTGTGGCGCCATATCCTCGCTGATCCTATTAGGTTTGAGCAATGAGAGTTATTATGCTTTGGCATAAACCTCTCATTGCGGGGTATTGTAATGGGGCAAAAGGGGTAAAACCAGTTTTTAATCATATTTAATAATAAACCCGGCTTTGTACTATTCGGTAACAGTCAGTGTCAGGTACAACTTGGGAGTGGTGACAAAGAATACGTTGAATCATCGTAAAAGCACGTGGCTACGCTTCGTAAAATCAACCACGTGTTGGCAATGCACAAGGACTTTCCGGTCTATCGCGAGAGCGAGAAACCAATGAAGAACGAGATACGAAGTCGACATCCGTTTGACGGCCACGTGGTCGACGCACAAAGCTTTGTATAGTATATAATTGCGAGCCAAGCTCACCCAGTTCGGCACAACTCATCAAACAGTACAGAGCAGTTCAACACAACCCATCAGCGGTAACAGACGTTATAACTGTAGCCTCGGAAATTTTGGTAAGTTGAAGCTACTACAGTAGCCGAGACCTACCGAAACTCATTGTAATGTAAAAGAAGAATACAATGAAGAATATGTAAAAGTGAAGAATTAGAACAGTGTTAGTGGCGACGAAAGTGAAAGTGAGATGCGAGTGGTGGCGGGAACAATTTGGATAGCAAGGACAGTTAAGTACAGTGTTGAATAAATATGTTGGCCCAAAGTTTTTAAATTAAACGATAAAAATTGAAGAGCTTAGAAAAAGGGGGGTGAAAAATATATAGAAGTAAAAAGATAGAGAAAGAGTGTGTGTCACAAAAGTACTGGTTTGTCAGTAGAGATGAGTATAGAAAAATGTTATATAATAGAGATTAGTCAAAAGAACATATAAAAAGTAAGAGTAAGAAAGTTTAATTGAGTAAAAATAAAAGAGTTTGTTTTAAGAACATAACCATGTGCTAGTTGCATTATTTTGCCATAACCATTCCTTATTGTTCTGTGCTGGAAAAACTCGCCTAAACGAATCTGTGAATTTTCTGAAATAAGGGAGGTAAGTTATAAAAATTATTCAAGTGTATTTTAATGGGAAGAATGTTAAAGTTCATATATTTCACTACAAAATATATTGGCGGCCCTGAAATCTTCTAGTGTTGAAAAAGGTAAGTGCATAAAAAAGATCGCACAGGTAGGTAATATTCTGGTATGTATCTTATTAAATTTGTTTATTACTTTACAACTCAAATCTTTTTTCAGCATTTCTTCTTCTACATCGCTGTCAACTGCTTCTTCTGAAATGGTCTAATTCTCAATTTCTTAAGTCCTCACCATGTGACTGCAACAATTCTTCTACATCTTCCTCATTAAACGTCTTCCATTCCCATTTTGTTGGCCATTTAAGTACTGCTTTGAATAACTAATTCTGATCTTTCTACCCATTCTTATATGTTTGTGCAGAATTGTAATTTTTTTTTACAAATTCTATTCATACATTCTGTAGTAACTTCTCACCAGGATGATAAAATAAAGATAGATAAAATATATTTAAAATAAATTTTACTTGTTTTTTTCAAAATGACAGTATTTAACATGAATATTTGACTTTTACGTACTTCAAAATATTTACTATTCAATTTTAATTGTTGAAATTGTTAACAATAAATTGTCTGTTTCTAAACAACTGAATGAAACTAATGAATTTATTTATTTTAATTCTAATTGTCAACGATTACAGATGTATTCCATTGGTGTCTCTGCAAATAAATCCATCTCGTGGAATATTTACCCATTGTGAAATACTCAAGGTATACAGAATTTTTTTGCTGTTTTGATTGCTACGATTAGGGCACGGGCATCACACTCACACACACCCGTTTGGCAGGCACACGGCCTGCGTTCCAGTCTGTGAGTTGGGGGTCAGTGTGAGCATTTGCGGCTTCTGTTGACTCCAACATAAACTCTGCTACGCGCAAGCAAATCGCTATCCACGCTGGACACTTTTTCGGCTTGCATGCGTTATGTTGGTATGGGTTCGGCACTTTCCATTTAAAAACCGTGCAAATGTAAGAAAATAAACATGAATGAGGCCAGAAATAACGTGAATTGTGTGTGTGTGTGTGTGTGTGTGTGTGTGTGTGTGTGTGTGTGTGTGTGTGCGTCTTCCCTGCCATTTTATTGCGGTAGTGATAATAATAAAATGGAAACGTAAACAGTGCATAACTGAGATATGCTTGCCTGCCACGCACGATATATTTTCTCTTATACATGACTAGCAGAATACCCGTGCTTCGCTACGGAGTTTCACGTTGTACGTAATGAAAATGTTAGTTTAATTAATAAAGTTTAATTAAAGTAGGCTTCTTAAAAATAAATAGCTGTTGCCCACAACTTCATTCGCGTGGTCTTCAATTTAATGCGATAATATATTTAGAACAGAATCTATTCTATTGGGTTGCCATAGTAACCAGATCTAATAGTTTTTTAAGACCGCAAAGGACCCCCCAGAGGATCGTATCGAAAAAAACACCTGTCCTATGTTGGTTCTCCCGTTGCGTAAAATATTTGTGCCAAGTTTGGTTGAAATCGGTCCAATGGTTTAGGTGGAGACGTGGAAGACCCCAAAGGACCCCCCAAAGGATCGTATCGAAAAAACACTTGTCCTATGTTGGTTCTCCCTTTGCGTAAAATATTTGTGCCAAGTTTGGTTGAAATTGGTCCAGTGGTTTAGGAGGCGATGTGGAAGACCCCAAAGAACCCCCAAAAGGATCCCATCGAAAAAACACCTATCCTATGTTGGTTCTCCCGTTGCGTAAAATATTTGTGCCAAGTTTGGTTGAAATCGGTACAGTGGTTTAGGAGGAGATGTGGAAGAAACCTTCGCGGACGTGCGCACAACAACTCACCGAAGTTTCATCGCAATCGGATGAATGGTATAGGAACGCATACGGGACAAACAAAGAAACATTCATTTTTATATATAAGATGTAAACTATACCACTTACTTGACATAAACCGTGATAGCTAAGCTAATGTATAACATATATGTATTAATTATACACATAAATGTTCCTCGATAGACACTCTATCTATTGGCGAAAACTTGAATAAAATCCGTTCAGTACTTCCTGAGATTAGCGATTTCAAACACAGAGAGAAAACGGACCGACTTTACTTTATACTATGTACAGATTTACATTAAAATGAAAAAAATTATAATTTTATTGCCTGGCAACAAAATTATTTTATTTTTAACAATTACCATTGTTTGAAAAAGTTTAAATGAATTTTCAAGTACTTTACTCTTGTTAAAACGTAAAAGGTTGCAGGTAAACTACCCCTTCCCCTTAACCGATCTTCACCAAAATCAAAAGGCCTTGAGTCCTCTACAATTCAGTGACGTATGCAAAAAATTATTTGATTCTGTTTGAATTTGCGGCAGTTATCGTTTGCCATAGAAAATACGCTTGATAAAAAACGTTGCAGGTAAACTACCCCTTCCCCTCAACCGATCTTCACCAAAAACAATAGGTCTTGAGTACTCTACAAATCACGGCTGTATGCAAAAAATTATTTGATTCTGTTTGAATTTGCGGCTGTTATCGTTTGCGATAGAAAATACCCTTGATAAAAAAACGCTGCAGGTAAACTACCCCTTTCCCTTAACCGATCTTCACCAAAAATAATAGGTCTTGAGAACTCTGCAATTTAGGGCTGTATGCAAATAATCTTTTGATTCTGTTAGAATTTGCGGCTGTTATCGTTTGCCATAGGAAATACCCTTGTTAAAACATAAAACGTTACAGGTAAACTACCCCTTTCCCTTAACCGATCTTCACCAAAAACAATAGGTCTTGAGAACTCTACAATTCAGGGCTGTATGCGAAACATTATTTGATTCTGTTTGAATTTGCGGCTGTTATCGTTTGCCAAAAAAAAAAAAAATTTCCCTTGATAAAAAAAAACCGTTGCAGGTAAACTACCCCTTTCCCTCAACCGATCTTCACCAAAAACAATAGGTCGTGAGTACTCTACAAATCAGGGCTGTATGCACAAAATTATTTGATTCTGTTTGAATTTGCGGCAGTTATCGTTTGCCATAGAAAAAAAGTCTACACACAGACAGACACACACACAGACACTTTTCGGGAAACGACTATTTTTCATGTTTTGAGTGTAGTACAATCAGAATCTGCAATAATCTTGAACACGATTTTTTTGCCATCACCATACTTCCATTTCCTTAAGGAATATGGAAGTAAAACAGTGAAAAAATAACTTAGTAAAGAAAAGTACACTAACCCAATTATTAAAGTTAGATTTAATGAAATGTAAATAACAAATGTCATTAATAATAAGTATCATGTTATAAGGAAATAGTGAGAAATAAAAGAGAAATAAGTATAGGGATTACCCACTAAGTAACACTTAATATAAACAATGAAAAAAGTGAAATAGTGAATGTGTAAATACCCCAAAATAGTGAGTGTATCAGTGATAAACACCAATTAATTAAAGGTGAAAGTGATATGTGGAAAAAGATATTATTAGTAATAAAAAGTGTTAATAGATAAGAAAACACTTAATAAATCATTGATAAACTAATAAATGATTTAAGTGAGCTTATGAAAAGTATATAATTAAGGATAGTTAGAAATAGTATTTAAAATAGAGATAAGTAAAGGATGTAATATTATTCAGGGAGAAAGCCCATGTAAAAACAGTTTGTGTTAACATGGAATGGAGGAAGGTAGTAGTAATGAAATATGAATTTAAGTATACAATTAAAAAACACCCCATGTTATAAGGGGAAATAAATTTAATAAGTTTGAAAGAAGTGATGATGTTTCTCACTCAAAATAATAGCAAAAGAATGAAATAAATGTTAAATCAACAGTAACTAATAACTTATAAAGAATAGTTCGTTTTAATGTTATGAATAGGATATGGCTGAAAGGAACTTGCAGTCCATAAGCCTAATTGTTATACTTTAAATATGTATAATGAAAACTATATTGACTTGAAATCAGAACACAAACAGAATCAAAACGCAACACAAACAATTATCATAACAAAGTGAAGCCCATCAGGCTGAATTAAAATGTAATTTAAAAGAAATAAGTAAAATACCATCATGGCTACTTGTGGCTATGAAAATGTCATAATTGTCAGACACACACAAATGTCAATTGTAACAAATTCACAAGGAAATTTACTAATCTAAGGCAAGTAAATAGCCAGTAATTATGTATAAATCATGTTAAAAGAGAAATGTTATTATAAAAGTTTAATTTAAAAGAGATATGTAATTTATCAGATGTCAAATAATTAGACTAAAGTTAATGTATAATAGAATATGACCTTATGAGGTATCATTTTAAACTTTGAAAGGAAATAACGACAATAGTGATATTATATATTACCCCAAAAGGAAGATAGAGGAATAAAATCATTCAGAAAATATATAATAAATTTGAATAAAAAATTCAAATCTCATAACAATGCTTTTGAAAGAGGCCTTAACCAATCAAAGGGTTACTGTTACCATAGAAACGGGCCGTTGAATACTAATTTTCCGTTAAATTTAGGAGACTTGAAAAAATGACGCGTGGGTAAGCGGTACGCAAGATTGAGATGACCAAAATTTTACATTAAAAAGTTCAAAAGACGTGCAGAAGTCGACTACAAGAACCAATTACGAGTAGATGCAGAGCTTCTAATATTCACAGATGTCCTGGAACCAAATAAAAGAAACTAAATAGCAGAAAGTCCCAAGACGAGATAGAAGAAGATGCCCGAAGCCTAAGTCAGCCCCAAAATCGATGAATTTCCACTACCCCAGACAACAACATATCACCACTGTCTGAACCGATAAGTATCAACTAAATTCCATTATCCCAGAAACCAAATTACTTTAAATATTTCTCAAAACAATCAAAATTTCTCACTATTAAACAAAATTAATTTTCTTTCAAAGGTTTGAATAGTAATCAACTTACGTAAAACAATTGTTACTTAAGATATAACCTCGCATTAGTGTGCGAATTTTGTAACAACTAATACGACACTACCGAACAATTTGTAAAAACACTTTATACCAGTTAAGTACGTATGAGGTATGGCAGTGTACTTTTTTAATGTAACCAGCTTTTATGTTTTATTTTATAATCCAAAGAACCCCAGATTTTGAACAGACTAATATATTGTATGTAAACAGAGGCCATGACGGCATCAAAATAGTCCATTTCAAAATCAATTTCGCCAACCTGATGATATATGTGTTTGTGATATTTCGTTCTATTGATATTAATATTGAAATATAAATTTTAAAATATTAAAGATACTGTCCACTGTATTTACTGAATTCTTCGGGCGCCATCTTGCCAACTGCAAGAAAATAATTTACCAAGGTTCGTATCAGCGAACTAGGAGAACAGAATTGGTTGTTTGAAATGACTACTTCGATCTACTATACTCAAACAAACTTGTGTTTATTCATAATTTAGTTTTACTGTTGCATATTAACGACAATGACAAAATTACTCCTCCCATCTTTTATACTTTTACTATTTTAACATTGACAGTGTACATGCTTTATTCTGACTACAACTTTCAAAACATTATTGATAATTAAACTGTTGAACACTAAAACAAATGCTGTAAAGAAATAATACTCAACTAATTTTTCTTAACTTAAACCAGCGCTTTTGTAATTACGTAATTCAAACTCACCCATACACACTCACACACTTTCACATTAGACAAGTTATATTCCCATTAGAGCTCATATTTTAAATTAATTTTCCCCCTCTGTTCTTGTATTGTATGAAAATAATAAAATTTGTTAATTTACTTTCCTGTTATTACGTTGAAGGTACCCTCCTTCAATGTCTTCTCGTATACACACACTGATTTATTGCCGAACTGTTACATGATTATTTACTTATTAATTTCTCACTGTATCTATTCGGTTTCAAAAATACTGTTTTAGATGATCAAATCTTAAAAATTTTTACATTTTTTATTGTATGCGGGCGCGTCGGCGAACACAGAATAACTTCGCCCGAAAAACCGGCGAGAGCCGGGCAGACGCGACAGTTTATTTTGCGTCTGGTCCGCTGAGATGTTAATTTCCGACTGTTTGTTCGGTGCCTCACACAGTTGCTGGCGTGACACACCCAGGATAGGCTCTGACGAAACCGATGACACACAGTTGTTATATAAGTTGCTGACGCAACACATCGCCTGATGTCTGGTTGTGTAACGTGTTTACTGTTACATAACGTGTTTACGTTTTTCGTGTTCGTCATTGTCCTTGAACTTGGTACAGTTGTTGGCTGTTATTAGAACTGCGTCTGTTGAATCTGTTTTTACAAAATATCATTGAATCATATGGTCTTCACCGTCTCAAACAATGCTGCCATCGTCTCGATCGCTCCAAATAATAAATTTACCGTTCTTTATAAATTTTTGTTCCTAATGAAGATTTTTATTTATTTATTACAAAAAATATACAAATTTCTTTAGATTGCCCCAGGTATGCCCAAAAATGCCCCGCTACAATACCCCCTCAATGAGATATTTTATGCCGAAGCATAAAAAATCTCATTGACACACTCATACTTGCTAGAGGGATCAGCCAGGATATGTCGCCACAACCCCCTGTACGGTTTACAAACAAGAATAATCAACTCACCCTTGGTCCGGTGACTGTGACCGCATCTGCATGACAATACTGGACTTCTCTCTCGAGATCCCAACACCGTAGAGTCAGACAGATACTCAACGCCCCTGCTCTGACGCGCAGGCCAGCTCAGGTCCGCCGCCACAGCATCACCAAACACTGAAACAACAAATCAAAATATTAAATAGTGGCCTTATACAACACCATATCCCCAACTGATCTGTTCCCCCCTAGCGGTGCTGGTTTGCGCTAAGAAGCACTGGTTTTGTTTTTACTCACTTATTACTAACATGTATATATCAGAATACCTAACATAACTTAACATAAGAAAACACAGTACATTAATAATTCATTTTAAAATAAACAACTTACAATTAAAATGTTACACACTTTACATCATTAAATTAGCATATAAAATCAAAAAATTACTTTTAAACTTGATTTACTCTTATTAATTCGTTTCTCAAAATTACAAAAATTATTTTTTTTTTTTTTTTTTTTTTCCAATTATGGCCATCATTATTCCATTTCATTACTTTGGGTGATTCTACGTTATTCATTATTTCATTATAATTTACTTCATCCATTTGGCATGTACTTATAATCTTACCCCTTTTATTACTCTAATGCTCCCTTACAAAATCTTTAACTAGTATGACACCCCTCTATCAAAATTTTACTAACCCTTCTCTACCTCTAACTACTTACTATTTTAACTCCAATCGCCACCTTCTACTCTTATAAAAAAAAAATACTCTCTAACCCTTTGTACATAGGATACGTGTTTCCTTCCCAAAACTCATTCCCTTATGTTGGTCCCTGGACTCCCCCTAGGTAACCCTTTCCGGCGCCAATCGGTCCCTATCCCGTCCCAACCCTTATGTTGCGGACTCCCACATTACACTACCACTACTACAAAATTACCATCCCCAAAAAATCTCACTCTCATAACCTCACTACAATTACAACAAATTAACATCAACAAATAAACAATATATCGCTCCAAACTCTACATAAAATCTCCATAACTACTGTGTCTCCACTTATACTTCTCAAAATTCTATAACATACATTAACTCAAAACAACATTGCATTATTTTCATTTCCACTATTACTTTAACTTTTACTTCGATTTGGACAAATCTATGTCCCACAAAATTCAACTTGAACTGATTCAAACATTTTATTCAACTAATTATTATCACCCATTTCTATCTTTTACAACCCATTGAAAATTTTACCTATCACAACTATTTTTCATTTTATTTTTAAATCTATAAACACATTGAAAACATATTATTATATTTTTATAATACTTATTCCTAACATACTAATGCAATCAACACCATAAGACATAATAACACAATATAAGAAGTATTTAGTGCATCTATTTTTTAAATTCAAACAAAATTATTGAGTAGCAAATCATCATTATTAATTAAAATATATCAAATTTTTAATACGTTATCCCCTTGGATAACCTCCCAGCCACACACACTATTTCAGATTATGGAAGACTGTGGCGCCTTTTCGCTTCCACAGAGACTGTATATTTTGGAGCAGGGTTTTACCTCTCCGTGTCTCTGCTTCCACTGTTAAGTTTAAAATTGTTGAACATCAACATGTTCTCGTTAAATAATTATGCACCCTTAAACGGATCTACCACCTGGCTCTGCTGTTCCTCCTTGAACAGAGTGGCAGCCGCTGTTCCATAGTATGGTGATTCCCCTTTTATTACCCCCCATCAATTTCAAAATACACCTTTACAACGATAACAGCTATGGCCAGTTAAGGCAGCGCGCAATCGTAATGTGCCCCAACCATAGCTGTTAAAGCTAAACCAATTCCACGGTCAGGGTTCGGTGAGGCCGTGACCGCCCGAAAAGTTGGGGAATCACAAGTAAAATTAAATTTACGAATTTATATTTAAATGACAGTATTAATTTAGATGGGGTTTTAACCCACTTTATATGGAAGCTTAACCATTATTAACATAAAATATTAAATACAAAATCAACAACCTTCCCCCATAGCAGTTCCACACTACACTGTTATAATACATCACATAACACAATACACAAATGGCAATCACCCTGGATTATTAGCAAAAAATATTAAACAAACAAGTCTCTTTTACATCATTTATCTAAAAATTTGTAAACATTATTATTTAAAATTTTTCATTAACTGTTTTTGTTTATCATCATTTTGAATTGATCCTGTGTTGCAATCAGATTTTCAAAATTGCTTAAAATTTATTATTAACACATATTTTTAATCATTATGTTCCACAAAATAAACCATTTAACATTTATTTATTTATTCATGATTATTAAATTAAAATCTCATCACACAATTTACATTCACAACAAAAAATTCAAGCATATAACATTCAATCACAATATCTAAACATCTCAACTTATTTAATTCAATTGATTATTAACATTGAATATTCATTTGATTATTAAAATAACATATTTCAATTATTATCAACATTCTACAAATCATTAATTATTGTCTTCATTATTATTTTATTATTTAACTAGAATGCAAAAATATTAATAATATTATTATTATTAACACAACATTTTCCAAAACATATACACATTACTTATTTAACATTTCACAATACACACAAATGAATTCAATATTATTTACAAAATATGCGTCAAAACTGTTCAAGTGTATCTCACTTCAGATGTCCAAATCAGCAAGGTCATTACCAATAATTTACAATATTTAAAAATGTCCCAACACTGATCTTTTCGCTCATCCTCCATCGTCATATATATATCTAGTGTATTTGTAACATTCATCATTTTTATCAACATACAATTTGTTATCATTACTATCATAATAATCCATCCATTCTATTTCATCCATTGTACCACTATAAATCTTGTTACCATAGGTTAGGATTGTCCAGTCTATATCAGTGTTATTTGTTAACGTCAGGTAAATTATTTTCTCATTTTTGTATTCCTCAACTACTACGTCAGGTAAGTCATTATAGTCAGGTAAGATATTATCAAAATTATTTTCTGTCTCTCTTTCAACAGGTACGTATTTCACATGATTCATCATCACCCCTTTTATTAATTTTCTCAATTCATCATACTTTCTTTCTAACTTATATATTTCTATTTCATTCTCAACATATAACTCTCTTTCTTCATAGCACCACATCACACTCTCACAATTATTACGGACAGAGGGTACAACATTATACAACATTACTTCATTTAACAATAAGGGTCTCTTGCCCTGAAAAAACAACATTAAATCATCATCATCATTATAAACAATAAGGGGAAAATTTGCCCTCTGTCCCCATTTAATTACTACATTATTCTTCCACTCTTTCTCTACTTCATAAACACTCATTAACATTTCATTATCGCATTCTAAAACTTCATCAGTACTCTTTGTTATTATATTTTCATCATTATTCTTCACCCCCATTATACTCTCAAAATTGTCTACTATTTCGTCATTTTTACATTTTGTCTTACTTAAAACATTGTTACCTAATTTCTCGAACTTCTGTTCTAACTTATTTAAACCGTTTTTTATTATGTCATCAATCTGGTTCAAATTCTCATTAATCTCTTTAATCTCATATTTCAACTCCTCAAAACTATTCTTTTGAATATCAAACTTTTCATTGATACTACTTTTGAACTCTTGCATATCGTTTTTCTGTTCATTAAAAAGCAATTTCATCATCTTGATTAAATCATTATCTTGTATCTCAGCCATTTTAAAAGATTTTATTATAATACTCTTTATACTATTTAATAATTATCATACATACCAATTATTATGTATATTACCTCATAATACTCCTTATATAATTCGACAAATAATTCACTACATACATAACCCTATCAAAACATAACCCCATACTTGCGTCTATTTTACGTATGAAAAAAAAAAAAATTATTTTACCTTAAACAACCATTCTGCTTTCCCCGTAGGCCGTATTTTATATCAATTTATTGATATAAAATCGTCCCTGTTCGGGCGCCAAATGTGATATTTCGTTCTATTGATATTAATATTGAAATATAAATTTTAAAATATTAAAGATACTGTCCACTGTATTTACTGAATTCTTCGGGCGCCATCTTGCTAACTGCAAGAAAATAATTTACCAAGGTTCGTATCAGCGAACTAGGAGAACAGAATTGGTTGTTTGAAATGACTACTTCGATCTACTATACTCAAACAAACTTGTGTTTATTCATAATTTAGTTTTACTGTTGCATATTAACGACAATGACAAAATTACTCCTCCCATCTTTTATACTTTTACTATTTTAACATTGACAGTGTACATGCTTTATTCTGACTACAACTTTCAAAACATTATTGATAATTAAACTGTTGAACACTAAAACAAATGCTGTAAAGAAATAATACTCAACTAATTTTTCTTAACTTAAACCAGCGCTTTTGTAATTACGTAATTCAAACTCACCCATACACACTCACACACTTTCACATTAGACAAGTTATATTCCCATTAGAGCTCATATTTTAAATTAATTTTCCCCCTCTGTTCTTGTATTGTATGAAAATAATAAAATTTGTTAATTTACTTTCCTGTTATTACGTTGAAGGTACCCTCCTTCAATGTCTTCTCGTATACACACACTGATTTATTGCCGAACTGTTACATGATTATTTACTTATTAATTTCTCACTGTATCTATTCGGTTTCAAAAATACTGTTTTAGATGATCAAATCTTAAAAATTTTTACATTTTTTATTGTATGCGGGCGCGTCGGCGAACACAGAATAACTTCGCCCGAAAAACCGGCGAGAGCCGGGCAGACGCGACAGTTTATTTTGCGTCTGGTCCGCTGAGATGTTAATTTCCGACTGTTTGTTCGGTGCCTCACACAGTTGCTGGCGTGACACACCCAGGATAGGCTCTGACGAAACCGATGACACACAGTTGTTATATAAGTTGCTGACGCAACACATCGCCTGATGTCTGGTTGTGTAACGTGTTTACTGTTACATAACGTGTTTACGTTTTTCGTGTTCGTCATTGTCCTTGAACTTGGTACAGTTGTTGGCTGTTATTAGAACTGCGTCTGTTGAATCTGTTTTTACAAAATATCATTGAATCATATGGTCTTCACCGTCTCAAACAATGCTGCCATCGTCTCGATCGCTCCAAATAATAAATTTACCGTTCTTTATAAATTTTTGTTCCTAATGAAGATTTTTATTTATTTATTACAAAAAATATACAAATTTCTTTAGATTGCCCCAGGTATGCCCAAAAATGCCCCGCTACATGTTTCATGTTCTAAGCCGGAGCAATTTGTTAAAAAATCATTTATAATCCTTTTGTCATATTAATAAATGACCAAATTTGCATTAAAATTACAGTACACAGTATTACCATCGTTTTATTTCGTAGGACGTTGTATAATATATGTGTGTTAGCAAATTTTAATAAGTAACCAACTAGCGCTCGTCACGAGTGGACAATACGACAAACTGTACAGCGGCGGGAATCATTTGAACGCTCCAGCCGTCAACGCTAACAACACTTAGTTAACTTGTAATTTAACAAATTTAATTGTTTTAATATAAACAATTTGGCGCCACCCGGGATTCGCAACCCCTATGAATAAACAGGTAGGTTGTACTGATAATTTAGACTACGCTACGGACTTCAGTAGTGACAACCATTATTGTAACGACCGGTGTGAGGCGAACACACCACATTAACACTTATGCACATAAAAAAAAACAAGTGTAAACATTTTACAGAGACGACCGAGTCCCCTTATTAATAACAGTTACAGATTGATGACTCCAACGTGAGGCTTAAAAATAAGAAGGACGCCCTATATTTATTCGTTACAGATTGGCGCCCAACGTGGGGCTAGAAAGGACAACTAGCGGCGGTTATGAATAGACATAGTATGGTTACAAGGCTCAAAAGTTAGGAAGCATCAAACCAAGAAGAAATGGAAGAAGTTGAGGAAATAGAAGTAGAGGAAATGATTGGAGAATTGTTTGAAGAACATCCACAGGAGGACCAACTGGAAAATCCAAATTCGCCGGAACCAGAAATGGAAGCAGAAGTAATAGTAAACAACCAACCAGTCAAACCAACCGAAGAATCGAAATTAGATAGCTTGATGAGAATGATGATGAAGCAACACATAGAAAGAAGACAAGACAAGGAAGATTTAGATAAAAAATTGGAATCATTACAAATGGGAATGAATGAAAAACTGGACCGAAACAGTGAAGAATTGAAGAAGCAAATGAAGGAGAGCATAGAATTTCTGAATAACAAAATGGAGAGCAACCATGAAGCCCTGAAGAGAAGTCAGGAGACATTGGAAAAGAAGAGCAAAGAGCTGAAGAAACAGATCAAGAAGGATCTGGAAATAGTAAATAAAAAGACTGAAAGTAGTAACGATACTCTCCAACGGAAAATAAAGGAAGAAAGTGAGAAAATCAAGGAGGAATAGAAGCAACAACTGGTCGAATATCGGGAGATCAGGCAAACGGTAACGGAGACCAACGAGACGGTGATACAAGCCCGGGAAGAATTGAACAATAAAATCTGCAATGTCGAGGAGGAAGGTAGATTGAGAGCGACAGAATTCTACCAAGTCATTACCGAAGGATGCCAGAAGAATAAACAGGAGGTGATTAAGGAACTGGAGGAGAGGCACCAAGAAATACAGATAGATGTAAATAATCGTGTGGAGAAGGTATACACCGTCATCAATAAAACAGACGGACTAACCAAAGAAAACAGAGAGAAGATCCAGGGGATCAACCAAAGGGAGAAACAAATGCAAGAAGAGCTGGATGCACTAAGGGAGAAACCATGCCATAATACACACATAGTAACCAGCGAAAATAGGGAGGTGATCAACTTCCGCAGTTACCGAAGAAATCCAATTGAGTTCCTCAAAAGAGTAGAGGAGTTAATAGAGAAAAATAGAGAAACCAGGTGGTCCAGCGTGAGAAGCCTAATAGATGAAATGTTCCGAGACACCCACGACAACTGGTGGACAGCAACTCGGCCCGAAATCAATGATACACAGGAATTCAAGAGACAATTCTGGGAAAAATATTGGTCAGAGTCCACCCAGAATGTGGTCCGTAATGACATCAGCAATGGGAGATACGAATCACAAGCGGGACACACTTTAACGTCCTACTTTTTAGGAAAAGTATGTTTAGCCCGAAATCTAGAACCCAAAATACCCGAGGAATCTTTGGTGATACAGCTGGGTTACCATTATGAGGAAGCTATACAGAAAGCCAGGAGGCAAGGACAAATAAAGACGATCCAAGGAATGGCAAGTTTATTGGAAGACCATGAGAATGATGGACAATATCGAAAAAACCGGATCATGAACCAACGATACAACAAATGGAATGAGCAAATAATGCACCCAATGTCAACCTACCATACAATCACACACAAAACAGCAACCGGAATAACGTGAGCCGGAACAATAATAACTATAATGATGGACAGCCATGTAATAGAAATACACAGAATCATTCTCCGAATAACCAGCCATTTAACAGAGGTCCACAAAACAATAATCCTGGAAACCAAAATAACAACAGAAACATCCCAAATAATAATCAACCGAACAATAGCCACAGGGGAGCTGAACCAGAACAACGCACAAATGGTCACCCCAACAACCATAACTACTATGGCAACCGGTACAATCCCAATTATCAGTACAACCGGGGACCTGGGGGTAACCAAAATAGAGGCGACGGCAGACGTCAGGTGAACTTCGTCCACGGGCGGAGGCAAAGTAACCACAGGAGATATAGCCCGAACTGGCACCCAAACCCATGGTACCAAGAATCAAATAACAACAACCATCAGTCATCAGAGGGTAGGAATAACGAAACACCCAGGGATGAAAACAATCAGCAACAAGGACTGAGAAATGAGACAAACGACCAGTCAAATAGCCTGGTCACCAACCAACAACCACCTTTAAACTAAACAGGTCAGTGGAAAAATATAGACACCCTTCACATGACCAATCACTTGGGTTGATACGTCGAGTAATGTCCAAAAATGAAACCAAAGTAATTACAATAATATACAACAATTATCTAAAGAATATCCGAGAGGAACTTCTCGAAGAAGAGGCCAACCAATTACAACAAAATAATAGTGAAATTGTCCATATAAAGGCTACCATAAACAGCACAATAACCATAATTATGGTGGATACGGGATCTAACATCTCTCTAATCAACCAGCCTGAATTAGAACGAATTCAAGCTAACTCTCGAACATCAATCCCTACACTCCCAATAAACAATATAATCATCACTGGCGCCACTGTTAGCGATTGTTAGAAGGAAGAAGGGGGGTAAGATTATATTTTAATGCCTTTTCAGTAAAGTAGATCATTGTGGGTAATTGAGAATCACCCAAACCAATTTATAATGAAAATGATTAGTAGAAATTCATAATTGAAATGTAATGATAGCATGTAACAAGGTAAAGAGTTAATAGAATTTGAAACTAAACCTAAAATTGAAATGTTTGTAATTTTATTCAGATGCAAATTAAATGTTTATTTTAATGGAAGTAGGGAGAGTAAATTCTTTTCATTAAATGGTTAATTAAATTGTAATTAAAGATTTAATCGTTAGTCGATGCTAGGTTATGTAAGTGGAAATAGATTAGTTTAGGTGAATAAGTAAATATTTTGTTGTACTCACTATTTTATGTTAATGAAAGTCAAAGTAGTAAAAATTTAGGAAAGAAAATGTATGGTGTTAGAACACATAACCAAGACAAGGAACGTCACGCAATGAAAATTGTAAATTTTAAAGGTAACTATATCAAATATATATATTTTACTTGTGATTCCTTAACTTTCGGGAGGTCACGGAGTCACCAAACCCTGACCGTGGATTTGGATTATTGGTAGCAAGTCTGGTTGGGCAGATTGTATCCTAACCATACTTATTATTTTCAAAATTGGTGAATTTAGAAATTAACCGGGGGGTCATTTCAGGGGAATCACCAAACTATGGAACAGCGGCTATCATCGTAGGGGGTGATAGTGCCGTGTTAAGGGTGTGTAAATAATATTTAGTAGGATTACTGGTGTCCTCGGACATCAGTAATGCCGAATTTTTCATAACGTTGAACCAAGAACGGTATAGGCAGCGTCTATACCCAATATATATATAAACTTCAGTTCTTGGGGATGCAAATGGGCGCTACAGTCCACCATCAGGAAACAATAGTGTGTGTGGAAAAGGAGCTGGCCGTTACAAGCCAGGGGCACAGATAATGCATCTGTGCATAAGGCAAACGCTCGATCCGGTTTATCCGGCGGGTGGTTACCTAATTGTAACTGGGTATAAAGGGGGGAAATTAAGAAAATGATGTAGTAGGAGTGGTAACTGAGCAATCAGTAAGAAGGTAACGACCTCTGTAAACAGTGGGCCGATCAATTTCACTTACTCTAAAGAGACAGTTGGTGGTTGGTGACCCAGTTCCTGTTCAGTAACAGTTGCTATAACTATGATTCGATGATTAGTGATGTATTTCACTTATGAGAACAAACGATTTTAAGTGCTAGGTTCAATTGTAATGATTTTAAACTACAAGAACATTTATGATTGTAACTATATAATTTTGTGTATATGTGTTAGTTGTATGCAGTGTGTCTAGAGAAAGGTCATTCACCTGTTAGTAAGACATCAGCTGATGACTGGTGTGAACTGTATAATGTTCTTTTAATAATCAATGTAATTTTATTTTATAATTTTTCTTTCTATTAATTATCAGAATATACGTTTAATAAAAAAATTATTACATTTTATTACATTATTATGTAATTATGAAAAAAAAAATTTATTTTGTTTGAAGTATAGATTGTGTTGTGTTTTTATGTTCACGATATATTGCTGATTATGTGTATTGCTAATGTATTAACTGGTTTATATTGTTCATATTATGTGTATTGTAAACAAATGTAGTGATAAGGGAATTTATGATAAAATAAGGTGTTCATTTTATTTTGTTTATTATGATTGTTAGCATCTATTTAAGAGGAGTTGTAAATTCATTTAAAGGATTTTGGAAAAAAAATGATCAAATTAATTTTAAAATGAATCTTTGGTAAGGTACTTCGATCTATTTCCCTAGGTGAATAAAATTTAAATGATTTAATTTGATTTGTTTGGTTTATTTTTGATTTGAAACTGTAACGTCAAGCCAATAAAAGTTGAGAAATGCGAATGAATTTTGTAGAGAAGCCAATATAAAATGTTTGTGAATTTTACATTAATAATTAATATGTGGAGGTAGTGTGGAATTAAATAATGAATATGTGTACGCACCCAGTACTTGCTAAAGGCAACCCAGTATGTATGTAAGGGGAGATATATCGGTTGAAGATCTGGTATGGTATAAGGCTAGTTGTTGATTTATTTGGAATGTTACAAGGCTAGGGGTACTATGGTGAGTACCGGTCCGACTTTACGGTGTTGGGATCTCGAGCAGAGAAGTCCAGTAATGTTGTTCAGGTGCAGCCATAGTCGCCGAGCAAGGGGGGTAGTTTACCCATGAGTGTTAAGAATTAAAGGGGGGTTGTTGGCGCCATATCCTCACTGATCCTCTTAGGGTTTAGAAATGAGAGTTTTTCTGTTTCGGCAGAAAACCTCTCATTGGGGGGGGGTATTGTAACGGGGCAAATAAGGCTGGGGTTTATTTTTATTTTTATAACAATTGTAATAATCTGGAGCCAATTGTGGCTGGGCAACATTTATTGTCAAATGGGCTTGATTTGTTTAACACCCTGTGTTTAACTCGGTACTAGGCAGAGTCAGGTACGAGAACAATAAAACGTTGGAATGTGGGTGCGAGCGCACGTGTGTGCCGCTGTCTGTACTCTTGGGCCCAAAGTTAATATTGGAAGGAAGACAATTTTAACTCATTACCGTGTCACGTGATTCTTATTAACGAATCACAGACCAAGTTGCCAGGGATCAAGAAGGCGTGGCTATTTGTAGATGCTGGAGTAACAGCGTCTGTCGTCTAACCGCCATGGCCGCGGCCGGATGAACACAACAGGCTAGCGAGCCGAAAATTCATTAAAATTTCAAAATTTGTTCTAAAGTTACGAGTAAGTGATATAAAATGGTGCGAGAACAGTAAATCTTCAGTAATTAAATCGTCAGTGATGACTTGATTCGGACAAACCTGTGAACAAAAAGGAAATCAGTGCGGCACGTGGTGGGAAGGAATATCCATACCCAAGTAACTGTATAACGTTCAATCAATCCTGAAAATTTAAGTAAAAGAACTCTTTATAATAAATGATGGGGTAATAAATATTGTATGAGTGTGTGTGAGCAAGATGCTGGGTTGCTTTTGATAATTTAATTAGCTATTTACGTTAAGGTTTTATTTACTACTAGAATGTTGGCCATGTAACAGTATCCTAGAGGTTTTATAATTTTGAGAAGAATATGATAAATAAGTAAATTTTAAAAGAATATTAAAATCAATATCGAAATCGATCAATAAACAGAGATTATTAACATGGGCAACGAGCGTAGTTATTGAAATACATTAACCCTAAGTCACGTTTATAGTTCACCGTTTGTGTGTCGAATCCTGGGCTAATACAAGGTAAGTTTGTGTTATGCAATAATTAATAAATGTGTTAAAAGGTGAGTAGCTTCTCAAAGTTAAATTAAGACCGTCTGCTTTCTCAGTATGTTCATAAAATCTAGAAATTTGTAGCCAATGTGACGATGCTATATTAATATAAAAATAATAAATGATACGGATAATAAATTTGTGTAAAAACAAAAATACCGGTACGTAACAAAATATCGGTATGGAGAACCATACATGACTTCCATATTCTAAGATTTATATTTAAAATCATTTTCAGCCAAACAGCCAGGCTGTGCCTTACCTGCCTTTTTATTGCTGTATTAAATGAAAAATATTATATTACATTAAAATGAAAAAATTATAATTTTATTGCCTGGCAACAAAATTATTTTATTTTTAACAATTACCATTGTTTCAAAAAGTTTAAATAAATTTTCAAGTACTTTACTCTTGTTAAAACGTATAAGGTTGCAGGTAAACTACCCCTTCCCCTTAACCGATCTTCACCAAAATCGAAAGTCATTGAGACCTCTACAATTCAGGGACGTATGCAAAAAATTATTTGATTCTGTTTGAATTTGCGGCTGTTATCGTTTGCCATAGAAAATACGCTTGATAAAAAAACGTTGCAGGTAAACTACCTCTTCCCCTTAACCGATCTTCACCAAAAACAATAGGTCTTGAGTACTCTACAAATCAGGACTGTATGCAAAACATTATTTGATTCTGTTTGAATTTGCGGCTGTTATCGTTTGCCATAGAAAATACCCTTGTTAAAAAAACGTTGCAGGTAAACTACCCCTTTCCCTCAACCGATCTTCACCAAAAACAATAGGTCTTGAGAAATCTACAATTCAGGGCTGTATGCGAAACATTATTTGATTCTGTTTGAATTTGCGGCTGTTATCGTTTGCCAAAAAAAAAAAAATTTCCCTTGATAAAAAAAAGCGTTGCAGGTAAACTACCCCTTCCCCTCAACCGATCTTCACCAAAAACAATAGGTCGCGAGTACTCTACAAATCAGGGCTGTATGCAAAAAATTATTTGATTCTGTTTGAAATTGCGGCAGTTGTCGTTTGCCATAGAAAATACGCATGATAAAAAACGTTGCTGGTAAACTACCCCTTCCCCTCAACCGATCTTCACCAAAAACAATAGGTCTTGAGTACTCTACAAATCAGGGCTGTATGCAGAAAATTATTTGATTCTGTTTGAATTTGCGGCTGTTATCGTTTGCCATAGAAAATACCCTTGCTAAAAAAACGTTGTAGGTAAACTACCCCTTTCCCTTAACCGATCTTCACCAAAAACAAAAGGTATTGAGAACTCTACAATTTAGGGCTGTATGCAAATAATCTTTTCATTCTGTTTGAATTTGCGGCTGTTATCGTTTGCCATAGGAAATACCCTTGTTAAAACATAAAACGTTACAGGTAAACTACCCCTTTCCCTTAACCGATCTTCACCAAAAACAATAAGTCTTGAGAACTCTACAATTCAGGGCTGTATGCGAAACATTATTTGATTCTGTTTGAATTTGCGGCTGTTATCGTTTGCCAAACAAACAAAATTACCCTTGCTAAAAAAAAACCGTTGCAGGTAAACTACCCCTTTCCCTCAACCGATCTTCACCAAAAACAATAGGTCGCGAGAACTCTGCAAAACCGGGCTGTATGCAAAAAATTATTTGATTCTGTTTGAATTTGCGGCAGTTATCGTTTGCCATAGAAAAAAAATCTACAGACAGACAGACACACAGACAGACAGACACACAGACAGACAGACAGACAGACACACAGACACTTTTCGGAAAACGACTTTTTTTCATGTTTTGAGTGTAGTAGAATCAGAATCTGCAATAATCTCGAACACGATTTTTTTTGCCATCACCATACTTCCATTCCTTAAGGAATATGGAAGTAAAACTACTCTATTTACAAAACAATCAACACAAAACTGCAGAAACACAACAATAACAATTTCCACTACACTGACTGCACAAATATAAAAATCGGTATGGAGAACCATACATGACTTCCATGTTCTAAGATTTATATTTAAAATCATACGCTATTCGAAATGAAATATTTCCATTGAAACTACTTCTTTCTACTTATTGCTTCAGCCTTAACCACAGTACTGTGGTCACTAACGTATATACCACCTCACGTTTTCGCACTCGATTTTCACTGATAATGGCAGTCGATGGCACTGCCGAAACGTCTGGTTTTGCAGAAAACATTGGACTACGGCTAAACAGCCTGGGAAGGAATTTTAACAAAAAACTACTTCTTTGTTGCCGATAACGTAGTACATATATAACAAATTCTCCCCTCCCTCTTCAACTATAATTTTCATTAATAGAAAATTACTCCCACCCCGTTCACCTAACCTCTTAATTTATAGATATTTCATCTACGTTTCTACAGTGGATTATTATGAGCTTCTTATCAGGATGCTTTATTTATCAAAATTAAGTACTTCACTCTTGTTAAAACATAAAACGTTGCAGGTAAAGTACCCCTTTCTCTTAACCGATCTTCAGCAAAATCAATAGAGCTTCAGTCCTCCACAATTCAGGGATGCATGCAAACAAAATATTTGATTCTGTTTGAATGTGCGGCAGTTATCGTTCGCATGAATACATTTCTCTTGTTACAACATAAAATGTTGCAGGTAAACTACCCCTTTCCATTAACTGGTCTTCACCAAAATCAACAGGCCTTGAGTTCTCTACAATTGAGGCAAGCATGCAAAACATTATTTGATTCTGTTTGAATGTGCGGGAGTTATCGTTCGTCATAGAAACAATTACTCTGGTTAAAATATGAAAAGTGGCAGGTAAACTACCACTTTCCCTTAACCGATCTTCACTAAAATCAACAGGCCACTTCTTTACAATTCAGGACCGCATGCAAAAAAGTATTTGATTCTCTTTGAATTTACGGCAGTTATCGTTTGTCATAAAAATTACCCTTGTTAAAACATGAAATGTTGCAGGTAAACTACCCCTTTCCCTTAACCGATCTTCACCAACACCAACAGGTCTTGAGAACTCTACAATTCAGGGCTTTATGCAAAATATTATATGATTCTGTTTGAATTTGCGGCTGTTATCGTTTGCCATAGAAAAAAAATTAACCTTGAAAAAAAAAACGTTGCAGGTAAACTACCCCTTTCCCTTAACCGATCTTCACCAAACACAACAGGTCATGAGTACTCTACAATTCAGGGATGTATGCAAAACATTATTTGATTCTCTTTGAATTTACGGCAGTTATCGTTCGTCATAGAAAAAATTACCCTTGTTAAAACGTAAAATGTTGCAGGTAAACTACCCCTTTCCCTTAACCGATCTTCAACAAAATCAACAGACCTTGAGTTCTGTATAATTCAAAATGGTATGCAAATAATTATTTGATTCTGTTTGAATTTGCAGCTGTTATCGTTTGCCATAGAAAAAAATTACCCTTGATAAAAAAAACGATGCAGGTAAACTACCCCTTTCCCTTAACCGATCTCCACCAAAAATAATAGGTCTTGAGTACTCTACAAATCAGGGCTGTATGCAAATAATTATTTGATTCTGTTTGAATTTGTGGCTGTTATCGTTTGCCATAGAAAATACCCTTTTAAAACATAAAACGTTGCAGGTAAACTACCCCTTTCCCTTAACCGATCTTCACCAAAAACAATAGGTCCTGAGAACTCTACAATTCAGGGCTGTATGCAAATAATTATTTGATTCTGTTTGAATTTGCAGCTGTTATCGTTTGCGATAGAAAAATACACTTGTTAAACATAAAATGTTGCAGGTAAACTACCCCTTTCTCTTAACCGATCTTCACCAAAAACAATAGGTCTTGAGAACTCTACAATTCAGGGCAGTATGCAAAACACTATTTGATTCTGTTTGAATTTGCGGCTGTTATTGTTTGCCATAGAAAAAATCCACACACACACACACACACACACACACACACACACACCAAAAAAATTACTTTTTTTCATGTTTTGAGTGTAGTACAATCAGAATCTGCAATAATCTCGAACACAATTTTTGTTGCCATCACCATACTTCCATTTCCTTAAGGAACATACATGGAAGTAAAAATGACAACAAGCACATGAGAACGGTGTAACGCTTAGACCTGTTACAAATAAATAATTTCTTTTCGTAGGTTCAAAGAAAAGATAAAAAAAAAATTATTAAAAAAAAAAAATTTGTTCAAAAAAAATTTTATGTTTGTTTGTTATTGTAATAATTTAGAAATAATCCTGGTTCTGTTTTGTTTAAAATTTTAAACTTCTGTGAGTTTATTTTGGTTAATTTTTACACTTCTGGTAGACCTTAACTAAATCCGGAGTTAATCAGATTATCTTCTTGCTGTAATCGATTAGTGATTTTCAGCGCTGCTCCAGTATATCACTTTCACTTAAGGTTTATCGTCTTCCAGTAAGTCCTGTAGTTAGTTAAACTCTTAATTTAAGATGTGAAATAATTGTAAAATCCAGATCATTGAAATAATTTGATTTATTAATGATAATTCTTAAAATCGATTTTAAATCGATGTTGAGCAACTATTCGACTCTTTCACAGGGATATATCGATTTGCGATTACAGGTTATTTTTATATAAATATTGAAAAAGAGGTTCTTATAACGATTATATTTATATAGTCAGAGAAGGGTAGGCCTAGAAAGTATAACATATACAAAAATATAAGTCTTAAAAGTAAAAAATGACAATTTGTTAATAATATATACTGTTTGTAGTATACAATTTATACCCAATCGTTGACTAGCGACTTCGTAGCTGGTTGGTACTTTGCATCACGGGAAATTCACAATGGCGGCACGTCTCGCTGTGGAATATTACTGCAAACTGATGGTTGGAAATTCTGATAATAAATTCCCCTTCACAACTGTTTTATTGGTCTCCGTGATAGTGTATATTGTCTATTGTGTTGTTCTGGTATCCGGGATAAGTGTTCAGTGTTCACAGGTGTTAATTGTCTTATTTTATATGTATTGAATGTTTGCTGGTTATGACGAAAAATCGAAAAGTTGTTACGAAGTGAACTATTAATGTTAGGTTGTTTGAACAGTTCAATTCACTGGTACTGTGTTGCGTATTGTTTGTTTTCACTATTGTGGTAGAGTATTTCACTGATTTTAGTTAGTTAGTTAAATATGTGAATATGAGGAAAATGGAATGTAATTAATGTTTGAATATTGAATAGTGATTTTAATGTGGTAAAAGATTTTTTTTTTTTTTTTTATATAAAAAAATATAAAACATATATGTGTTATTTATTTTTCACCGACTCTAGCCTGCGTAGGCAGCCGGTCAAACAGGGCTCAACCATAACATTTCAATATCAATCGAAAGTGAGGGCAGTATTTAAAACAAATGTGCAAGTGAGTGCAGTATCTAACAAAATTTAACAACGTAAACTTTTCGGACACTTCAAAAGAGAAATGCGTGAGTGATACGTCGCTAGCTCGAGGAGACGCCACGCGGTCCGCAGGAACCTTGCGTAACAGTATGACACCGAATACATAATTATTTTGAATAAAATGGGGTGTATGTATATATATATATATATATATATATATAAATAAAAGGGGTTTTGTAATGAAATGAATGTGTGTGTGAGAGCAGGCTGGGCTGTTTTCTGTAAATATAAGAGGTATATTTAACTTTGTTAATATAAGATGTTTCACTAATATTTAAAGAACTTTTAATTTGTCTTGATTTTTGGGAAAGAATATGTCATTATTAGAGAACAATACAAAAATGAAATAATTATATATTAAAATTTTTTTAAATCTCTTCACAAAATGCGAGTTGCATCAGTTATTGAAAGAACCTTAAATCATGCTTGCATCTAGACGTTCGTGTAACGTAACCCTGACGAAGAACAGTTTAAAAGGTAAGTGGAATAATAAATAATTTCATTTATTTATTTGTATTTGTAATTGAATGTATTATCACAATTACAGTTAAGATTTTTAAATGATTTGTAAAAGATAGTAGATGGTAGAGTTGGGTGATTAATATTTTGTTGGGACATGTAGATCAGTCCATGTTGAGTTTAAAGTGGTAAGAGAGATGAATAAATATTGTTATGAATAAATGTAATGTAGAGTTTGAGAAGTATTGATAGTGACACAGTAGCTATGGGGTAAAATATGTAGAGTAATGAGTGATATATTGATGTAATAAGTAAATGGAGATATTTGTTGTAGTTGAAGTGATGTAATGAGAATGGTAATTACAGTTGATGGTAATTTTGTAAGAGGGGGTGGTGTGGTAGGAGTCCGCAACAAAAGGGTTGGGACGGGAAGGGACCGTTTAGCGCCGGAAAGGGTCGCCTAGGTAGAATCCAGGGACCAGCATAAGGGAATGAGCTTTGCGAGGGAAACACACATCCTGAGTGCAAAGGGGTAGAGAGTATATTTTTCTTTATATAAGGGTAGAATGAGGCGATATGAGTTGAGTAGTAAGCAGGGTTTAGAAATGTTTGATAGATGTTTTTGATAGAGATGGGTGTCATATTAGCTAAAGCTGTTAGTGATGTTAAAGTCAGAGAGGGGAAGATTATAAATGTATACATACCAAGTTGTGAATCAAGTCATTATGAATAATTAAATCACCCAAACTAATGGAGAATGAGAATGTTAAAGAAAGAGAGTCATAGTAAAAATATAAACTTAATGGAAATGAGTGACGAATTTTAACAGAATTTGAGAATAAAGTAAAGTTGTAAAATGTGTAATTTTGAGTAATTTAAATGTCAATTTTTTTGTTAATTGTAATAATACTATGGTAATTTTAAATGTCTTATTTTATTATGTTGTTGTGTTTGAAGATAGAATTTTTAAAAGATGTTTAATGTATTTTCTGATGTAGCCTATGTATAACCTGTGTAGGTCAAGGTTGTGGACTTGACCCAGTTTTGATCAGCTGATGGGTGATGTTATAAACTAGACAGTTTTGGCAATGAAGTGATGCCAATTTTGAGGTTTGATTGATTTAAATAATTTTAAATTTTCTTAATATTGAGAAAAGTATATTTTAATAAATTTAAATTTTTTTGAAAAAAAAAAAATCTTCATTTTTGATTTTTTGTGCCTGCCAGCTAATTGATGTTTTTTGAGTTTTGAGTGTATTATTGTTTAGGTGTATTACTGGTGTTTTTTATGGAATTCTCTTGTTTAGTAGGTATGTGTAATCAAATGTTAGGATAAGTGAGTTCATGTTTTAATTAAATGATCAATTTATTTGTTTTTCTAATTATTAATAATAACAAAGAGAATTAATCAATTCAGATAAAAGATTTTATTTTTTGATTTTGAAGAAAGTAATGGAAATAGAGCAGTTTGATTTCAACTTAAATAAATTTTTTGAATGTAGGAATAAATATTTTGCTAGGATGTAGTAATAAGTGTGTGTACAAGCCCAGTAACTGCTAAAGGCAGCCCAGTGTGCATGAAAAGGGGGAACATATCGGTTGAGGATCTGGCGTGGTATAAGACCAGGGGTTTGGATTTTGGGGTGGCATGATAGACGGTTAGGTGCGCTGTGGTGCGTGTCTGTTCGATTTTATGGTGTTGGGATCTCGTATAGAGAAGTCCAGTGATCTCGTTCAGATGCGGCCATAGTCGCCGAGCCAGGGGGGTTGTTTACCCATGACGTATAAGAACAAATGGGGGTTGTTGGCACCATATCCTCTCCGATCCTCTTAGGGGTTTAGCAATGAGATTTCTTCTGTTTCGACAGAAGATCTCTCATTGGGGGGGGGTATTGTAACGGGGCAAAAGGGGGGCTTTTTATTTTATTAACTTCGGGTTTTTATTTTATTAAAACATTCACAATTCACTTCATCTGTGTGGTCAGACAAGTGTTTGAGTAGAAGTTTTGTTCAAACAAAGAAACAGTGATGAAACGATTGCAATGGAATGTGCGGGTTGACGATTCTTAGAACTTTGCGACTGTGTGACGCATACCCACAAACGCACTAACATCGGCGGAGCGCAGACCGACACCAAGTTAGTAAAACAACATGGCTTGGAGATGAATTTTGTTCGCCACGTGTATTGGAGGCGACGGAAACGAGATCAAGCCTGCCCACATTTGTGACGTCGACCAGTGAACCCTAAATTTCGTCGACGTCCAGCACACGTAAATACCATGTGTCGTGTGTGCAATGAATGAAACTTTAGCCGTGAAGGCTGTGTGCAACGACGAAATTCGTTCTCAGGCAAGGCAGTAATGTCCGCCCGCTGTAACAGTCAGTCAACTTACCGGTGCGGCGTCAGCCTGACGCTCGCTAAGGTTAGTGGGCCCTAACGAAATTTAAAGTTATATAAATCAAATTATGTAGAAGTGTTGTCGGGTGTATAGAGGTGAACCGGATCGGAGGAGTGAGTCGGTGAAGTGGACAGAAAAGTGGAAGAGTGAACAAACTGTTTCGGACTTAATATATGGACACAAGAAGAGGGACGCCGGTGGGGTAATCCATAAAAAACAAAATATAATTTCATTTTATTCAAAAAGGGTTTTTTAAATTGAATGAATGTGTGTGCGAGCAAGCTGGGCTGTTTTGTTTAATGTAAGAGGTATATTTAAATATAAGACATATATATATTTCAAAATTTGTTTTTGTGTTTTGTTTTAATGATTTTAATTTGTCTTAAAGGGAGTAAACCTATTTACGTCACGATATAAAAAATGTGTTAGTCTAGTTATTACGCCATAACCATTTCCTAGTTTTCTGTGCTGACAACTCGTCTAACGTAATCGGATTTTCTGAAATTTTAAAATACAGTCAGATAGCGGGATTTTTTATAAGGGCAAGAGTGTTTTAAGTTTACATGTTTATCTAAAAATATGTTGGCGACCTGGGCTGTTTCTAAAGGTAAGTTTCACGGGGAATATGATGGTAAGTAAAATTCTGGCAGCGGTGAGTATTTTATGATGAGTGTAGTATTTAATTAAAAGGGTAAGAGGCGAGTACCTTTACAATTTGTTTCTGGCAGTTAGGTATTTCATAGGCCTAAGTAGCCATTGCTTATATTTATTTATTTTATACAAATTATATTTCATTTTATTCTAATGTGTTTTGTTTGGTTATTATAATTGATTGGTTTATTTGTTGGTGTGTTTTGGGTCTGTTTTTATGCTATCTTTATGTTTCTATTATTTCCTACATAACTGATTTTCTAGTGTAATTATTTTTGTATTGGTTTACCTTCTTATTTATCTATTTTGGCTTTGTTAACAATATGGCTATTACTTACTATCAAAATATAACATCTAGGCCTATGGTCTGTACAATTTCTCCAGCCATATCCTATTCATAAATTGAATTAAATAATTTTTAACAGTTATTAGGTAATGTTTGTTTACAATTCATTTCATTTCTAATTCCTTATTTCTTACATAATCTCTATCTTCAATCCATGGTAACACCAACTGTTTACCTTTCATGGGATTCTCCCTTTTGAATACTAGTGTATACTATTTAACTTAACTTTATTAATAATAAGATCCTTACCACCACTCACTACCATCACCATCACTATTCAGTGTTCATTACATGTTATTATTTGTTTACTCCTACTATTATCATTAACAATGTTATTAATTATTAATGTGGTTCACTATTAATCATTTAGAGTTTGTATATATAGATTATTAAGTGTTTTTTTTTCCTATTAATATGGTTTCTAATTATTTTGAGGTTTTACACTTTCACTTTTGCATTCCTTAAATGTTTATATTAAGTGTTTATTAGTGGGTATCCCCTATAATTACTTTTTCTTTGTCACTTAGTTGATTTTATATTCTCACTATCTCTCTCATTACAAATGTTATTTACATTATTAATAAGTTTATGTCGTTATAGAGTTTTTTGTTACATCTAACTCTAATTCTTGGGTTAGTGTACTTTTATTTTTTCACATTACGTTATTGGGTTTTATCAAATCATTTACATTTATTTTTCAATTGATAATAATCATTATTTTATATATTGGTTAGTTATTGGTTTCGTTTCCAATATTACTTTTGAGTGTACCATTTCTCCTTTTCATATTCTATATTATTTGTCTGTGTTTTTTCATTCAGTTTCACTTTATTTCCTTTATACTTGGTTAGTTTCATTTTCATTATCCTTTTTCACCTTCATATTATTTTGTTTCATTTTATTTTGGTTTTCCCCTTCTCACTTGGTTTTATTTCATTTAGTTGTATGGAATTATCCACTTTCTTCAATTGGTTTCATTCTTATTTGGTTTTGTCTTTTCCCTTCTTCTTTTGGTTCTTTTTATTTGGTCAATCACTTGGGTTAGGTCATGTCATCGTTTGTCGTGTCATTGTCATTTTATTTTCATTATATTAAACATTTTATTTTATACGAATTACTTTTTTATATTCATGATTCATCTTTTTTATCCCTGGTATTGGAGTGGCTTATTTGTGTTGTAACATAATGCCTCTCCTTCAAAATTGATCATTTTGATAAAACGCTATCATAGTTTTTTATGAAATTATCAGTTATATATTTTTTCTCTTTCTTTCTTGTTTGTTTCTTCCTTCTTATTTCTCTTCTTACTTGGTTCACTCCTTTTTACTTAGGTCGGTTTTTTATTTATTTCCATTAGTGCGTTCTCCCTTTTATACAATTTTTTCTCTAACTTTAGTAGCTGGTTTCTTCCATTACTACTCATTTTTCTGAGACCAGAGGAACATCACCTCTGCTCAGTTAATTTGATTGCTGCACCTATTCTCAGTCAATCTTAAATACGTTTTTTGTCATCTTGTGACTTCAATTAATAATAATAATAATATTTTTTGGGATTGTCCACTTAGTGGTTTTTTCAATCATTTTAGCCTTTTACTCATTCTTCCTTCCGCTGTACCTTTGCTATATACTGTTATTTACTCATACAGTTGATTTTTTTTAATTTATTGTGTTGTTAACTTCATCATTTCTAACTTTTCATTAGTTTGTTTTACTTTCCTTCTTGTGATCATTTTAATTATCTTAGACATCCTTTTTCTTTTTCTTGGTTGATTAACATTGTTTTGCTTTAGCCATTGGTTGTATATTTGCTCTATACATTATTTCTTTTTCTTCCTTGTACCATTTTTTTAGGTATTTGCCTTAGCAGTTCTTGCTTGATTTTATTTTTGTTTATTTTGTTTTGTTTTAAATATTATTCTGAATAAGTTTTGTAAGTTTGTTGTTCTTACTTTATTATAGGAATTTTTGTAACTTATTCTTATATATTTATACACATATTTTTTTTCTTTTATATGTTATTTATACATTATTGTAAGGTGATCTTACTTTGTAGGAATTTTTGTAACTTATTCCTTCCTTTAATATTTTATATTAAGCCTCGTAAGTCATCGAAATGTTGTAAGCTGATCTTACTTTTTTTTTTGAATTTTGGTAATTCTTTATTTATTTATTATAGGTTATTTTTCTTCGTAAAACGTTTTTATAGAAGCTTGATTATACACTCCTTTTATCTTTTTGGTGGTTATGTTACTTATTTCGTAAGTATTGTTACCATTGTCCTTGGTGATGACATAAGGTCCTATGTATAATAATAACAGTTTCTTTGTTATAATGTACCTTCAATTTAATATTTAAGAAAAATTCCATGAAAATTAAATAAAATATATAACACATTTAAAATCTCTTACATAGCACATTTAAAATCTCTTACATAGCATACTGAAAATTCTATAAAATATATAAAACATTTAACAAGCATTACAGCCACAACAATTTAAACTTACCCAACAACAACAATGATGCCACATCCCTCTGGGGAACCCCACCCCGCAAACGTATCTCGAACTGAAGTTCGTCCTTCGTGAAATATTCGGGCACCAGACCGCGACCTTCACGCCGACTCCTACTCTGCCCCTGCTCTGCCATAGTATCAAACCACAAGAGACTGAATCCAACAAGAGCTGACAATCAAGGTGCCTCAGGGTCCCCGACCCGGCACCGGACCAACAATGAAGACCAAGATGAAGTGCCATAAGACAACAATGACCACACAAGAACACAGACAAACAGATAAACACTAAAGAACACCCCAAGACACAATCAGAAATCGCCAGGCTGTGCTCAACCCCCCCCCAGGGGTCCCGGCCTGGCAACCGCACCCAAAGACCAAGATTTACAACACTAATAACACATGACTGGACCGAACTTGTCCGACTAAGATTTTGAGGTCACCTCATCCATTTCCAAATTTCGGTTCAGAGGTGGCCAGGACTACGTCCAACCACGCTCTGCTACCATTTGTGAGCCGCTCATCACCTATGACATCACAACCAAATTTTCAACTGTCCAAAACGGACACATTTTTTACGTTTGACATCCACAAAAAATTTTTTTTTAAACTCCAACTTACCTTGATGACCGGCTCACTTGTTCACTGGAACTAGGAGAGGCCTCCTAGTGGAAGGATGTCCACATGCTGGGTAACCTTTGGGGAATTGGACGAATGAGGTGACCTCGATTTTAAAATTTCAAAAAAATATAACAAGTTTATTGAGGCTATCATATAGTGTTTTGTTACAATGAAATATAAAATCAGGCTGTGAGGTTATTCCATTAAAATATATAAGTAGGTGAAATATTCACTATATTACATGACATTCAAACTTAAACTTTCAAAAAATATTCAAAATTTTATATTTAAAAGTATATCATGAGAAATATATAAATCTGTAAAACATCTACAAAATATTACATGTTTTTCTTAAAATGAATCATAGTGTCCAGACAGAAAGTATTCTATCAGAATTATAGAAAATATGTGAATATTCAAAATCTATGACAGGGTAACCAGAATCTAAAATTTTCAATATTCAAATTTAATATTTAAGAAAAATTCCATGAAAATTATATAAAATATATAACACATTTAAAATTTCTTACAGGGCATACTGAAAATTCTATAAAATATATAAAACATTTAAAATCTCTTACAGGGCATACTGAAAATTATATAAAATATATAAAACATTTAACAAGCATTACAGCCACAACAATTTAAACAATTACATTACCCAACAACATGTGCCCTCTGAAATCTAACTCAAACACTAGAAGGAGACTCATCTAATCAATAAAGTATCATGCAAAATAAGATAGATAATTATATACTTGTGTGGAACTCACAAGTGCATGTGCTCACCCTGCCCTAAACCTGTATAAACTGGTGTAGCCCCAAGGCTTACAGATTTCAGAGTGCACAATTATAAACAAAAAACTATCAGATAATCAGTTACATATATCTCTCAGAAGGTAAAAATATGTGGTGCATAAAATTATGAGCATATACATCTACAAACATTATAAATATATAAAGAGTGAAAATTTCCTCTTGTACAACAGTTCAGTCATTTTTATTTAATAGGTTGGATACTTCTGAATTACTGTTTTATCACAAGGTAATGCATTGTTACAACTGGAGGTAGACTGCAACTCTTTTCACAACCAGATCTACAAGTTCCAATAAAAAGGCAGCCACAATATAAGTTCCACACAGACTATAGTAAAAAGATGTACTGCCCATTACATGCTCTGGCAATTCAACACAAGACAAATATCACACTGAATCATTCAAAGAGCAATTAAGGAATTTTGCTTCACTAGGCCAAATGAACACCTTGGCCGATTCCTAACACATTTTTTTTTTTTTTTTTTTTTTGTAAGAAAAAGTTTTGCCCATAAAATACACGGTCACCGCAAACAGCGGCGAAGCTACTCATCATTAGAGAGAAATATGTGAAGTTATTCAAGTTCTGCAAAAACCTGCATGTTTCAATAGTACATGAGATTACAAGAGTACCGTGAAGTGACAAAACTCCAGGATTAAGAAACTATTGTCCCCTCCTTTTTTGTAGCGTTAGAAAAATCAGCCAGACCCCACCTGACCCATAAAGTCCCAGGGCAAAATTTAATAATCTTATTTTTCCATACCTGTTCATAGTGCATCAATACCTCACATCACAATACCTGTTCAATACTCACACAATATATCACATAATTCACATCTTGGTCCTCCCAGGATCACGGACGCCGGCCCCAGAGACCCCCTAGCACACTTTTCCCTTAGCCTGACATAATGATTTCAACAAACGCCGGCATAAAAAAAAGAAAACCACGAAACTTTTCCAGCTCTCTACAATTGAGACCAACATGTGGTGGTGAACAGCTCCTGAATAGAACAGCTGACATCGACCCACTAATCCAGTCGAGACAAAGTCTCTCCACAGCTGATCAAAACAGCTGACCAAAGCGCTTCTCTCTACTCAACGAAAAACCAAAGGCCAACCCACCACTCCAGTCAAAACAGCAACACACTACGACAAAGTACAGTAGGCACACTCTAGCAGCGGGAACAAAAGATACCGTAGTCCGAAGTTACAGTAGCGTCTCCTAGATGGCGGGAGAGTAACAAACAGGATGTTCGATATAACAAACAGAGGCCGTAACGTCTCATAGATGGCAAAGAGTCCACGGGTGCAAACTACACAGCAAAATTCGCCGTACTTCCTAGGTACGGCACACCCCCACAACAAAACGAGTCCAACGGGTTGGACGACACCGGGACTGCCACCACTGGAGGAAAAGCGGGGACTGACTAAAAACCAATAAAAAGATAAAACCAGATGGAAGTTGAAAACGAAAGGACACCAGAAGGAAGGGCAAGGTGTGTGTGTGTGTGTGTGTGTGTAGTTGGGTGTGTGTCAGTGTAGAAGATACGGGGAGTGTGAGCGGCCGCGGCCTAAAGCAACAGAAAGAAGAAAGGAAAGGAGAGGAGCTAAAATACCGATAAAACTTTAAAACAATAAAACGCTAAAAAGTAAAACCATAAAACACAATGCCTCCAGCGAAGCCCCCCGAAAACCAAACCCGAGGACCCTAACTAATTCTAACTGGGGTAAACAATACCAATTCACCTCTCAAGGAAGCACCATCTGCGCACATACCTTCAACTGAGACACATGGGCCACCCTCACCTTCATCCCATCCTCCGGACCCACCAGGCTGGCAGTGACGGGCGAGACAAACTCAGCAATCCGGAAGGGCCCCAACCATCTATAGCAGAGCTTGGCAGCGCGACCCTCCACCTTAGAGCTGAGCGGGTGGCTCCTGCAATAAACCAGCTGGCCCACCTTAAAAGGGTTGGGGACTCTCCCAGCATTATAGCGACGCTGCACGCGCTCGTGCGATTGGAGCAGGGCTCTCCTCACATCTTTCCAGCTGTGAGCGACCCCCTCGTTCGGCGAATCCGGGAGAAGATCCTCCAGTTTCCACAAATACCAAGGGGATGAGCGGGGGACAAACCAAACATGACCTCAAAAGGGACGGCACGATGGCTTTCATGAAGGGACGAATTGAACGCCATCTGTAACCACTGGAGATTCTGGTCCCACGTATTCTGCTGCTCCGCGTGATAGGCGATAAGAGTGGATCTCAGATTGCGATTGAATCGCTCAGCGTGGGAAGGTTGCGGGTGGTAAGGGGAAGTGGTTACATGCCGAATGCCGTGCCTGAAACACATGTTCCGGAATTGCCTCGAGATGAATTGAGGGCCATTGTCTGAGACAATGATGGAGGGAAGCCCGAAATGCTGAAAAATACTGGTCTGAAGGGCTACGATGGTATTGGCAGTACTAGCCTGACGCAAGGGAAGTAGCCAGACATACTTGGAGAAGGCGTCCACACAAACAAGGAGGAACGAATTCCCGGCCTTGCTACATGGGAAAGGACCCACGTAGTCGATGAAAACCTTCTCCATCGGTCTGCCAGCCACCCCAGAAGACAGCAACCCCAACTTGGTGTTCTGAGCGGGCTTGCTCAGACTGCACAGATGACAACACTTCACCCGGGTGGCGATGTCCCGGTCCATGCCTTTCCAGATGAAGTTTTTCCTGATCGCGGCGATGGTCTTTGAAACACCCAAATGGCCTCCAACCGGGGAATCATGATAATATTGGAAGACCATGGGCACCAACTTGCTCGGCAGCACTATCTTAGGGACCCGTCCTCTACGTTCCCGGCAGCAGAGGACGCCCTTGGACAGATGATATGGAGCCTTCATCTCGCCTGATTTGATTTTATCGATGATAGGACCCAACGCCTCATCATCGAGCTGATGAGGGATAACTTCCGTGAAGGCGAGGGGGAACTCCAGGAGTACGGCGCAGGGTTCATTTATTGGCTCCGCACTGGGTAGGTGATACATACGGGACAGAGCATCGGCAACAACATTTTGGGTCCCCCTTATATGTTGTGCCCGAAACTTAAAAGAAGAGATCTTGACCACCCAGCGGCCAAGTTAACCCAGTTGACGGGGGTGCACCAGAAGCCACGAGAGAGCCTGATTGTCCGTCTCTAATAGGAACTCAGCGTGTTCCACATACCTCCTAAACTTGTCAAGGGCGAAGACTACCGCCAAACACTCTAGCTCGTACACCGAGGATTTCTTTTCAGGGTTGGTAAGGGTCCTGGATACAAATGCAACTGGCTGCTGAGCACCATCCACCTCCTGAGAGCACGGCCCCGATCGCCACAGAGCTGGCGTCGGATTGCACAATGAAAGGCTTCGTGAAATCGGGCATCCGAAGCACGGGCGGCGACAAAATGGACTCCTTTAGGGACTCGAAGGCATGTTGCTGCGCGTCTCCCCACACGAATTTGGCCCCTTTTTTCCTTAAGGAATTTAGGGGAGCCGCAATCTCAGCAGCCCCCGGGATGAACCGCCGGTAAAAATTCACCATACCCACAAAGCGGGCCACCCCTTTAGCATCCCGGGGAGGAGGAAAATCCCGGATTGCCTGCGTCCTCTCTGGATCAACCGTGACCCCTTTATGAGAGACAAGGTGACCGAGGAAAGAAATTTCCTCCTGGGCAAATTTCACCTTGTTGGGATTCACCGTAAGCCCCGCGCGCCTCAAGCGACACAACACCTCACGGAGATGGTGCATGTGTTCTTCTAGAGTGGAGCTGTAAATGAGCAGATCGTCCAGATAATTAAACACATACTGGAATTTAATGTCGTGGAACACAGAGTCTAATAGACGGGTTAACGTCTGCGCACCAACCGCCAGTCCCATGGGGACTCTCTTGTATTGGTACAAGTTCCACGGCACGCAAAAGGCAGTGAACGGCCGAGAATCCTTGTGTAAGGGTATATGGTGGTATGCTGAATTCAGGTCGAAAATGGTGAAATATCGGGCCTGCAAAAACCAATCAAAGGCCGAATGCAGGTCCGGGAGGGGCACCGACTCAACTTCAATATTTTGGTTCAATTTACGATAATCAATGACCAGCCTATGCTTCCCTCCCGGTTTAGGCACCAGGAATGCTGGACTGGCATAGGCCGATGTGGAAGGTTCAATAACCCCCTGGTCCAACAATTCTTGCACCTTCTCACGCAAGATGGTCATTTTAGGCGGAGCGAATTTATACGGGTGCGAACGGACAACCGCGGAGTCGCACAGACGGATACGATACTCCAAATTGTGAGTGAGTCCGAGGTTGGCGGTCAGCACCTCGGGAAACTCATCACACAATTTACGGAAAGTGGTCTGTAGAGATGGGCTCAAATTATTAATGTACGCCGGGGGTTGAAGTTCTTCAAGACCTTCCCTCGCCTCATCCCGATATCCAAGAAAGGGGATGCGTACGGCACAGTTGAACTTAAAGAAACATACGTGCCCCTGGATATCGAGAACCAGGCCACTTTTCACAATAAAATCCGCACCCACAATACAGTCTACGCTCAGATTCGGGGCCACAAGAAACTCCCAAACCCACGAAAAATAATTTATTTTAAATTTAAAAGCCACCAATTTGGAGGTCGGCAAAACCTCCCTCGAGGCCGTCCAACATACCACCGACGAAGGAGTATTCGACCGGATCAATGACTCCCGGACCAACTGCTGGTAAACACGGTAGGAGATAAGACACCGTGCCGATCCGGAGTCCACCAGGGCCCTAACCCGGCCCTTCCCAACCTCCAGCTCCAAAAATGGACACACGGAGAGACCCGGACGAATCGGCTTGGGATTGGACTCCCCGGATGGGTGTCCCGTCTCAACGGCACATAATGGGACCTAGGATGCGCCAACGCTACCACACGTGGGGAGGGACCGGCGTCCCCTCAATCCCCCCCACGCAGGCCGTTTTTTGAAGGACGGTTCTCCCGCGAGACCTCCGATCGTTTGAGAGGGCAATTCCGGGCCAAGTGCCCCATCCTACCACAGGAATAACAACGGAATTCCCGCCTCTCAGAGTCGCTACCACGTTGCTCTTTGAAAGTGTTGCCACCACGTTGCTCTTTGAAAGGGTTGCCGCCACGCTGCTCCCGGGTAGGCCGCTGCTGACCAGATGACGAACAGGGGACAGGGAAATCGGAACGGCCGGAGCGAGCCTCATCGTTCATCTGGATGGTGCGGGCGAAGACACAAGCTCCGCTAAGATCAGCGAAGCTGGGCGGTCACTCCAAAAACACCAACCTTGACCTCTCCTGCGGATTGAGGCCCTTCAAGATAACCCGCACCACCTCAGCCTCCGACACGTCCACCCGCAGCACACGGGCAGCACTTTTGATTGAATTGATAAATCCGTTCAACTGTTCCCCGTGCCCCTGAACTCTGTAAAATAATCGTTGCCGCATCCGGTCACGCAGCCTCCCGGGCATAAACAGTTCCAACACATCCTTGTGGAACGCCTCAAAATCCCCGCCCGCGCCCAGATGCCAGACCACACGATCCAGCAGGGGCGCCCGACAATACGGGTAAATCATATTTAACAGGGCAACGCCGGTCACCCCAGGGAAATCAAAAATGCCGAAAACCCCTTCAAGGAATTTGACAAGCTGGTCAAGGTCCAAACCGTCGACCACTGGAAGCCGACGGAGGAGGTCATAAATGGGGTTCGGCAACAATTCGTACTTAACACTGGCAAGGGCTGTACCCAACCCTCGAGGGACTTCCACATGATCCCCCTGAAATCCCTGGGGGCGACTGCCCACCGAAATAGATGGACGTTCCTCCACCAGAGCGCTACAAGCCTCCCCCAGGAGACCCACCCGCTCAGTGGCCACGGTCTGGCGTGTGGGCATCTCCTTAAGGTTACTAGGGCTTTCGGGAGCCTCCCCAGGTAGACCAATCTTTGACTGCAGGGCCGACGCCGTCCGCCTACCCTCCTCCTCCAGATTATCCTGCAACAGCAAATTACTCAAGCGAACGGACAAGTGGTGCATCCTTTGGGTCACCCGCTGCCAAACACGGGTGGAACTCCCCATATATTACGAGTCCTCCATCAAGGTGGAGAACTCGGTCCACTTGTCCGCACACAAAGCCAGCTCCTCCTCCAAATCCTCAATTTCGACTCTCCGGGTGGGAGCGTCCCCCACCAGCAGTTCCGCTGCAAGGATGCTACATCCCTCTGGGGAACCCCACCCCGCAAACGTATCTCGAACTGAAGTTCGTCCTTCGTGAAATATTCGGGCACCAGACCGCGACCTTCACGCCGACTCCTACTCTGCCCCTGCTCTGCCATAGTATCAAACCACAAGAGACTGAATCCAACAAGAGCTGACAATCAAGGTGCCTCAGGGTCCCCGACCCGGCACCGGACCAACAATGAAGACCAAGATGAAGTGCCATAAGACAACAATGACCACACAAGAACACAGACAAACAGATAAACACTAAAGAACACCCCAAGACACAATCAGAAATCGCCAGGCTGTGCTCAACCCCCCCCCAGGGGTCCCGGCCCGGCAACCGCACCCAAAGACCAAGATTTACAACACTAATAACACATGACTGGACCGAACTTGTCCGACTAAGATTTTGAGGTCACCTCATCCATTTCCAAATTTCGGTTCAGAGGTGGCCAGGACTACGTCCAACCACGCTCTGCTACCATTTGTGAGCCGCTCATCACCTATGACATCACAACCAAATTTTCAACTGTCCAAAACGGACACATTTTTTACGTTTGACATCCACAAAAAAAAATTTTTTTAAACTCCAACTTACCTTGATGACCGGCTCACTTGTTCACTGGAACTAGGAGAGGCCTCCTAGTGGAAGGATGTCCACATGCTGGGTAACCTTTGGGGAATTGGACGAATGAGGTGACCTCAATTTTAAAATTTCAAAAAAATATAACAAGTTTATTGAGGCTATCATATAGTGTTTTGTTACAATGAAATATAAAATCAGGCTGTGAGGTTATTCCATTAAAATATATAAGTAGGTGAAATATTCACTATATTACATGACATTCAAACTTAAACTTTCAAAAAATATTCAAAATTTTATATTTAAAAGTATATCATGAGAAATATATAAATCTGTAAAACATCTACAAAATATTACATGTTTTTCTTAAAATGAATCATAGTGTCCAGACAGAAAGTATTCTATCAGAATTATAGAAAATATGTGAATATTCAAAATCTATGACAGGGTAACCAGAATCTAAAATTTTCAATATTCAAATTTAATATTTAAGAAAAATTCCATGAAAATTATATAAAATATATAACACATTTAAAATCTCTTACAGGGCATACTGAAAATTCTATAAAATATATAAAACATTTAAAATCTCTTACAGGGCATACTGAAAATTATATAAAATATATAAAACATTTAACAAGCATTACAGCCACAACAATTTAAACAATTACATTACCCAACAACATGTGCCCTCTGAAATCTAACTCAAACACTAGAAGGAGACTCATCTAATCAATAAAGTATCATGCAAAATAAGATAGATAATTATATACTTGTGTGGAAGTCACAAGTGCATGTGCTCACCCTGCCCTAAACCTGTATAAACTGGTGTAGCCCCAAGGCTTACAGATTTCAGAGTGCACAATTATAAACAAAAAACTATCAGATAATCAGTTACATATATCTCTCAGAAGGTAAAAATATGTGGTGCATAAAATTATGAGCATATACATCTACAAACATTATAAATATATAAAGAGTGAAAATTTCCTCTTGTACAACAGTTCAGTCATTTTTATTTAATAGGTTGGATACTTCTGAATTACTGTTTTATCACAAGGTAATGCATTGTTACAACTGGAGGTAGACTGCAACTCTTTTCACAACCAGATCTACAAGTTCCAATAAAAAGGCAGCCACAATATAAGTTCCACACAGACTATAGTAAAAAGATGTACTGCCCATTACATGCTCTGGCAATTCAACACAAGACAAATATCACACTGAATCATTCAAAGAGCAATTAAGGAATTTTGCTTCACTAGGCCAAATGAACACCTTGGCCGATTCCTAACACATTTTTTTTTTTTTTTTTTTTTGTAAGAAAAAGTTTTGCCCATAAAATACACGGTCACCGCAAACAGCGGCGAAGCTACTCATCATTAGAGAGAAATATGTGAAGTTATTCAAGTTCTGCAAAAACCTGCATGTTTCAATAGTACATGAGATTACAAGAGTACCGTGAAGTGACAAAACTCCAGGATTAAGAAACTATTGTCCCCTCCTTTTTTGTAGCGTTAGAAAAATCAGCCAGACCCCACCTGACCCATAAAGTCCCAGGGCAAAATTTAATAATCTTATTTTTCCATACCTGTTCATAGTGCATCAATACCTCACATCACAATACCTGTTCAATACTCACACAATATATCACATAATTCACATCTTGGTCCTCCCAGGATCACGGACGCCGGCCCCAGAGACCCCCTAGCACACTTTTCCCTTAGCCTGACATAATGATTTCAACAAACGCCGGCATAAAAAAAAGAAAACCACGAAACTTTTCCAGCTCTCTACAATTGAGACCAACATGTGGTGGTGAACAGCTCCTGAATAGAACAGCTGACATCGACCCACTAATCCAGTCGAGACAAAGTCTCTCCACAGCTGATCAAAACAGCTGACCAAAGCGCTTCTCTCTACTCAACGAAAAACCAAAGGCCAACCCACCACTCCAGTCAAAACAGCAACACACTACGACAAAGTACAGTAGGCACACTCTAGCAGCGGGAACAAAAGATACCGTAGTCCGAAGTTACAGTAGCGTCTCCTAGATGGCGGGAGAGTAACAAACAGGATGTTCGATATAACAAACAGTGGCCGTAACGTCTCATAGATGGCAAAGAGTCCACGGGTGCAAACTACACAGCAAAATTCGCCGTACTTCCTAGGTACGGCACACCCCCACAACAAAACGAGTCCAACGGGTTGGACGACACCGGGACTGCCACCACTGGAGGAAAAGCGGGGACTGACTAAAAACCAATAAAAAGATAAAACCAGACGGAAGTTGAAAACGAAAGGACACCAGAAGGAAGGGCAAGGTGTGTGTGTGTGTGTGTGTGTGTAGTTGGGTGTGTGTGTGTGTGTGTGTGTGTGTAGTTGGGTGTGTGTCAGTGTAGAAGATACGGGGAGTGTGAGCGGCCGCGGCCTAAAGCAACAGAAAGAAGAAAGGAAAGGAGAGGAGCTAAAATACCGATAAAACTTTAAAACAATAAAACGCTAAAAAGTAAAACCATAAAACACAATGCCTCCAGCGAAGCCCCCCGAAAACCAAACCCGAGGACCCTAACTAATTCTAACTGGGGTAAACAATACCAATTCACCTCTCAAGGAAGCACCATCTGCGCACATGCCTTCAACTGAGACACATGGGCCACCCTCACCTTCATCCCATCCTCCGGACCCACCAGGCTGGCAGTGACGGGCGAGACAAACTCAGCAATCCGGAAGGGCCCCAACCATCTATAGCAGAGCTTGGCAGCGCGACCCTCCACCTTAGAGCTGAGCGGGTGGCTCCTGCAATAAACCAGCTGGCCCACCTTAAAAGGGTTGGGGACTCTCCCAGCATTATAGCGACGCTGCACGCGCTCGTGCGATTGGAGCAGGGCTCTCCTCACATCTTTCCAGCTGTGAGCGACCCCCTCGTTCGGCGAATCCGGGAGAAGATCCTCCAGTTTCCACAAATACCAAGGGGATGAGCGGGGGACAAACCAAACATGACCTCAAAAGGGACGGCACGATGGCTTTCATGAAGGGACGAATTGAACGCCATCTGTAACCACTGGAGATTCTGGTCCCACGTATTCTGCTGCTCCGCGTGATAGGCGATAAGAGTGGATCTCAGATTGCGATTGAATCGCTCAGCGTGGGAAGGTTGCGGGTGGTAAGGGGAAGTGGTTACATGCCGAATGCCGTGCCTGAAACACATGTTCCGGAATTGCCTCGAGATGAATTGAGGGCCATTGTCTGAGACAATGATGGAGGGAAGCCCGAAATGCTGAAAAATACTGGTCTGAAGGGCTACGATGGTATTGGCAGTACTAGCCTGACGCAAGGGAAGTAGCCAGACATACTTGGAGAAGGCGTCCACACAAACAAGGAGGAACGAATTCCCGGCCTTGCTACATGGGAAAGGACCCACGTAGTCGATGAAAACCTTCTCCATCGGTCTGCCAGCCACCCCAGAAGACAGCAACCCCAACTTGGTGTTCTGAGCGGGCTTGCTCAGACTGCACAGATGACAACACTTCACCCGGGTGGCGATGTCCCGGTCCATGCCTTTCCAGATGAAGTTTTTCCTGATCGCGGCGATGGTCTTTGAAACACCCAAATGGCCTCCAACCGGGGAATCATGATAATATTGGAAGACCATGGGCACCAACTTGCTCGGCAGCACTATCTTAGGGACCCGTCCTCTACGTTCCCGGCAGCAGAGGACGCCCTTGGACAGATGATATGGAGCCTTCATCTCGCCTGATTTGATTTTATCGATGATAGGACCCAACGCCTCATCATCGAGCTGATGAGGGATAACTTCCGTGAAGGCGAGGGGGAACTCCAGGAGTACGGCGCAGGGTTCATTTATTGGCTCCGCACTGGGTAGGTGATACATACGGGACAGAGCATCGGCAACAACATTTTGGGTCCCCCTTATATGTTGTGCCCGAAACTTAAAAGAAGAGATCTTGACCACCCAGCGGCCAAGTTAACCCAGTTGACGGGGGTGCGCCAGAAGCCACGAGAGAGCCTGATTGTCCGTCTCTAATAGGAACTCAGCGTGTTCCACATACCTCCTAAACTTGTCAAGGGCGAAGACTACCGCCAAACACTCTAGCTCGTACACCGAGGATTTCTTTTCAGGGTTGGTAAGGGTCCTGGATACAAATGCAACTGGCTGCTGAGCACCATCCACCTCCTGAGAGCACGGCCCCGATCGCCACAGAGCTGGCGTCGGATTGCACAATGAAAGGCTTCGTGAAATCGGGCATCCGAAGCACGGGCGGCGACAAAATGGACTCCTTTAGGGACTCGAAGGCATGTTGCTGCGCGTCTCCCCACACGAATTTGGCCCCTTTTTTCCTTAAGGAATTTAGGGGAGCCGCAATCTCAGCAGCCCCCGGGATGAACCGCCGGTAAAAATTCACCATACCCACAAAGCGGGCCACCCCTTTAGCATCCCGGGGAGGAGGAAAATCCCGGATTTCCTGCGTCCTCTCTGGATCAACCGTGACCCCTTTATGAGAGACAAGGTGACCGAGGAAAGAAATTTCCTCCTGGGCAAATTTCACCTTGTTGGGATTCACCGTAAGCCCCGCGCGCCTCAAGCGACACAACACCTCACGGAGATGGTGCATGTGTTCTTCTAGAGTGGAGCTGTAAATGAGCAGATCGTCCAGATAATTAAACACATACTGGAATTTAATGTCGTGGAACACAGAGTCTAATAGACGGGTTAACGTCTGCGCACCAACCGCCAGTCCCATGGGGACTCTCTTGTATTGGTACAAGTTCCACGGCACGCAAAAGGCAGTGAACGGCCGAGAATCCTTGTGTAAGGGTATATGGTGGTATGCTGAATTCAGGTCGAAAATGGTGAAATATCGGGCCTGCAAAAACCAATCAAAGGCCGAATGCAGGTCCGGGAGGGGCACCGACTCAACTTCAATATTTTGGTTCAATTTACGATAATCAATGACCAGCCTATGCTTCCCTCCCGGTTTAGGCACCAGGAATGCTGGACTGGCATAGGCCGATGTGGAAGGTTCAATAACCCCCTGGTCCAACAATTCTTGCACCTTCTCACGCAAGATGGTCATTTTAGGCGGAGCGAATTTATACGGGTGCGAACGGACAACCGCGGAGTCGCACAGACGGATACGATACTCCAAATTGTGAGTGAGTCCGAGGTTGGCGGTCAGCACCTCGGGAAACTCATCACACAATTTACGGAAAGTGGTCTGTAGAGATGGGCTCAAATTATTAATGTACGCCGGGGGTTGAAGTTCTTCAAGACCTTCCCTCGCCTCATCCCGATATCCAAGAAAGGGGATGCGTACGGCACAGTTGAACTTAAAGAAACATACGTGCCCCTGGATATCGAGAACCAGGCCACTTTTCACAATAAAATCCGCACCCACAATACAGTCTACGCTCAGATTCGGGGCCACAAGAAACTCCCAAACCCACGAAAAATAATTTATTTTAAATTTAAAAGCCACCAATTTGGAGGTCGGCAAAACCTCCCTCGAGGCCGTCCAACATACCACCGACGAAGGAGTATTCGACCGGATCAATGACTCCCGGACCAACTGCTGGTAAACACGGTAGGAGATAAGACACCGTGCCGATCCGGAGTCCACCAGGGCCCTAACCCGGCCCTTCCCAACCTCCAGCTCCAAAAATGGACACACGGAGAGACCCGGACGAATCGGCTTGGGATTGGACTCCCCGGATGGGTGTCCCGTCTCAACGGCACATAATGGGACCTAGGATGCGCCAACGCTACCACACGTGGGGAGGGACCGGCGTCCCCTCAATCACCCCCACGCAGGCCGTTTTTTGAAGGACGGTTCTCCCGCGAGACCTCCGATCGTTTGAGAGGGCAATTCCGGGCCAAGTGCCCCATCCTACCACAGGAATAACAACGGAATTCCCGCCTCTCAGAGTCGCTACCACGTTGCTCTTTGAAAGTGTTGCCACCACGTTGCTCTTTGAAAGGGTTGCCGCCACGCTGCTCCCGGGTAGGCCGCTGCTGACCAGATGAGGAACAGGGGACAGGGAAATCGGAACGGCCGGAGCGAGCCTCATCGTTCATCTGGATGGTGCGGGCGAAGACACAAGCTCCGCTAAGATCAGCGAAGCTGGGCGGTCACTCCAAAAACACCAACCTTGACCTCTCCTGCGGATTGAGGCCCTCCAAGATAACCCGCACCACCTCAGCCTCCGACACGTCCACCCGCAGCACTTTTGATTGAATTGATAAATCCGTTCAACTGTTCCCCGTGCCCCTGAACTCTGTAAAATAATCGTTGCCGCATCCGGTCACGCAGCCTCCCGGGCATAAACAGTTCCAACACATCCTTGTGGAACGCCTCAAAATCCCCGCCCGCGCCCAGATGCCAGACCACACGATCCAGCAGGGGCGCCCGACAGTACGGGTAAATCATATTTAACAGGGCAACGCCGGTCACCCCAGGGAAATCAAAAATGCCGAAAACCCCTTCATGGAATTTGACAAGCTGGTCAAGGTCCAAACCGTCGACCACTGGAAGCCGACGGAGGAGGTCATAAATGGGGTTCGGCAACGATTCGTACTTAACACTGGCAAGGGCTGTACCCAACCCTCGAGGGACTTCCACATGATCCCCCTGAAATCCCTGGGGGCGACTGCCCACCGAAATAGATGGACGTTCCTCCACCAGAGCGCTACAAGCCTCCCCCAGGAGACACCCGCTCAGTGGCCACGGTCTGGCGTGTGGGCATCTCCTTAAGGTTACTAGGGCTTTCGGGAGCCTCCCCAGGTAGACCAATCTTTGACTGCAGGGCCGACGCCGTCCGCCTACCCTCCTCCTCCAGATTATCCTGCAACAGCAAATTACTCAAGCGAACGGACAAGTGGTGCATCCTTTGGGTCACCCGCTGCCAAACACGGGTGGAACTCCCCATATATTACGAGTCCTCCTTCAAGGTGGAGAACTCGGTCCACTTGTCCGCACACAAAGCCAGCTCCTCCTCCAAATCCTCAATTTCGACTCTCCGGGTGGGAGCGTCCCCCACCAGCAGTTCCCGCCGCAAGGATGCCACATCCCTCTGGGGAACCCCACCCCGCAAACGTATCTCGAACTGAAGTTCGTCCTTCGTGAAATATTCGGGCACCAGACCGCGACCTTCACGCCGACTCCTACTCTGCCCCTGCTCTGCCATAGTATCAAACCACAAGAGACTGAATCCAACAAGAGCTGACAATCAAGGTGCCTCAGGGTCCCCGACCCGGCACCGGACCAACAATGAAGACCAAGATGAAGTGCCATAAGACAACAATGACCACACAAGAACACAGACAAACAGATAAACACTAAAGAACACCCCAAGACACAATCAGAAATCGCCAGGCTGTGCTCAACCCCCCCCCAGGGGTCCCGGCCCGGCAACCGCACCCAAAGAACAAGATTTACAACACTAATAACACATGACTGGACCGAACTTGTCCGACTAAGATTTTGAGGTCACCTCATCCATTTCCAAATTTCGGTTCAGAGGTGGCCAGGACTACGTCCAACCACGCTCTGCTACCATTTGTGAGCCGCTCATCACCTATGACATCACAACCAAATTTTCAACTGTCCAAAACGGACACATTTTTTACGTTTGACATCCACAAAAAAAAATTTTTTTAAACTCCAACTTACCTTGATGACCGGCTCACTTGTTCACTGGAACTAGGAGAGGCCTCCTAGTGGAAGGATGTCCACATGCTGGGTAACCTTTGGGGAATTGGACGAATGAGGTGACCTCAATTTTAAAATTTCAAAAAAATATAACAAGTTTATTGAGGCTATCATATAGTGTTTTGTTACAATGAAATATAAAATCAGGCTGTGAGGTTATTCCATTAAAATATATAAGTAGGTGAAATATTCACTATATTACATGACATTCAAACTTAAACTTTCAAAAAATATTCAAAATTTTATATTTAAAAGTATATCATGAGAAATATATAAATCTGTAAAACATCTACAAAATATTACATGTTTTTCTTAAAATGAATCATAGTGTCCAGACAGAAAGTATTCTATCAGAATTATAGAAAATATGTGAATATTCAAAATCTATGACAGGGTAACCAGAATCTAAAATTTTCAATATTCAAATTTAATATTTAAGAAAAATTCCATGAAAATTATATAAAATATATAACACATTTAAAATCTCTTACAGGGCATACTGAAAATTCTATAAAATATATAAAACATTTAAAATCTCTTACAGGGCATACTGAAAATTATATAAAATATATAAAACATTTAACAAGCATTACAGCCACAACAATTTAAACAATTACATTACCCAACAACATGTGCCCTCTGAAATCTAACTCAAACACTAGAAGGAGACTCATCTAATCAATAAAGTATCATGCAAAATAAGATAGATAATTATATACTTGTGTGGAAGTCACAAGTGCATGTGCTCACCCTGCCCTAAACCTGTATAAACTGGTGTAGCCCCAAGGCTTACAGATTTCAGAGTGCACAATTATAAACAAAAAACTATCAGATAATCAGTTACATATATCTCTCAGAAGGTAAAAATATGTGGTGCATAAAATTATGAGCATATACATCTACAAACATTATAAATATATAAAGAGTGAAAATTTCCTCTTGTACAACAGTTCAGTCATTTTTATTTAATAGGTTGGATACTTCTGAATTACTGTTTTATCACAAGGTAATGCATTGTTACAACTGGAGGTAGACTGCAACTCTTTTCACAACCAGATCTACAAGTTCCAATAAAAAGGCAGCCACAATATAAGTTCCACACAGACTATAGTAAAAAGATGTACTGCCCATTACATGCTCTGGCAATTCAACACAAGACAAATATCACACTGAATCATTCAAAGAGCAATTAAGGAATTTTGCTTCACTAGGCCAAATGAACACCTTGGCCGATTCCTAACACATTTTTTTTTTTTTTTTTTTTTGTAAGAAAAAGTTTTGCCCATAAAATACACGGTCACCGCAAACAGCGGCGAAGCTACTCATCATTAGAGAGAAATATGTGAAGTTATTCAAGTTCTGCAAAAACCTGCATGTTTCAATAGTACATGAGATTACAAGAGTACCGTGAAGTGACAAAACTCCAGGATTAAGAAACTATTGTCCCCTCCTTTTTTGTAGCGTTAGAAAAATCAGCCAGACCCCACCTGACCCATAAAGTCCCAGGGCAAAATTTAATAATCTTATTTTTCCATACCTGTTCATAGTGCATCAATACCTCACATCACAATACCTGTTCAATACTCACACAATATATCACATAATTCACATCTTGGTCCTCCCAGGATCACGGACGCCGGCCCCAGAGACCCCCTAGCACACTTTTCCCTTAGCCTGACATAATGATTTCAACAAACGCCGGCATAAAAAAAAGAAAACCACGAAACTTTTCCAGCTCTCTACAATTGAGACCAACATGTGGTGGTGAACAGCTCCTGAATAGAACAGCTGACATCGACCCACTAATCCAGTCGAGACAAAGTCTCTCCACAGCTGATCAAAACAGCTGACCAAAGCGCTTCTCTCTACTCAACGAAAAACCAAAGGCCAACCCACCACTCCAGTCAAAACAGCAACACACTACGACAAAGTACAGTAGGCACACTCTAGCAGCGGGAACAAAAGATACCGTAGTCCGAAGTTACAGTAGCGTCTCCTAGATGGCGGGAGAGTAACAAACAGGATGTTCGATATAACAAACAGTGGCCGTAACGTCTCATAGATGGCAAAGAGTCCACGGGTGCAAACTACACAGCAAAATTCGCCGTACTTCCTAGGTACGGCACACCCCCACAACAAAACGAGTCCAACGGGTTGGACGACACCGGGACTGCCACCACTGGAGGAAAAGCGGGGACTGACTAAAAACCAATAAAAAGATAAAACCAGACGGAAGTTGAAAACGAAAGGACACCAGAAGGAAGGGCAAGGTGTGTGTGTGTGTGTGTGTGTGTGTAGTTGGGTGTGTGTGTGTGTGTGTGTGTGTGTGTAGTTGGGTGTGTGTCAGTGTAGAAGATACGGGGAGTGTGAGCGGCCGCGGCCTAAAGCAACAGAAAGAAGAAAGGAAAGGAGAGGAGCTAAAATACCGATAAAACTTTAAAACAATAAAACGCTAAAAAGTAAAACCATAAAACACAATGCCTCCAGCGAAGCCCCCCGAAAACCAAACCCGAGGACCCTAACTAATTCTAACTGGGGTAAACAATACCAATTCACCTCTCAAGGAAGCACCATCTGCGCACATGCCTTCAACTGAGACACATGGGCCACCCTCACCTTCATCCCATCCTCCGGACCCACCAGGCTGGCAGTGACGGGCGAGACAAACTCAGCAATCCGGAAGGGCCCCAACCATCTATAGCAGAGCTTGGCAGCGCGACCCTCCACCTTAGAGCTGAGCGGGTGGCTCCTGCAATAAACCAGCTGGCCCACCTTAAAAGGGTTGGGGACTCTCCCAGCATTATAGCGACGCTGCACGCGCTCGTGCGATTGGAGCAGGGCTCTCCTCACATCTTTCCAGCTGTGAGCGACCCCCTCGTTCGGCGAATCCGGGAGAAGATCCTCCAGTTTCCACAAATACCAAGGGGATGAGCGGGGGACAAACCAAACATGACCTCAAAAGGGACGGCACGATGGCTTTCATGAAGGGACGAATTGAACGCCATCTGTAACCACTGGAGATTCTGGTCCCACGTATTCTGCTGCTCCGCGTGATAGGCGATAAGAGTGGATCTCAGATTGCGATTGAATCGCTCAGCGTGGGAAGGTTGCGGGTGGTAAGGGGAAGTGGTTACATGCCGAATGCCGTGCCTGAAACACATGTTCCGGAATTGCCTCGAGATGAATTGAGGGCCATTGTCTGAGACAATGATGGAGGGAAGCCCGAAATGCTGAAAAATACTGGTCTGAAGGGCTACGATGGTATTGGCAGTACTAGCCTGACGCAAGGGAAGTAGCCAGACATACTTGGAGAAGGCGTCCACACAAACAAGGAGGAACGAATTCCCGGCCTTGCTACATGGGAAAGGACCCACGTAGTCGATGAAAACCTTCTCCATCGGTCTACCAGCCACCCCAGAAGACAGCAACCCCAACTTGGTGTTCTGAGCGGGCTTGCTCAGACTGCACAGATGACAACACTTCACCCGGGTGGCGATGTCCCGGTCCATGCCTTTCCAGATGAAGTTTTTCCTGATCGCGGCGATGGTCTTTGAAACACCCAAATGGCCTCCAACCGGGGAATCATGATAATATTGGAAGACCATGGGCACCAACTTGCTCGGCAGCACTATCTTAGGGACCCGTCCTCTACGTTCCCGGCAGCAGAGGACGCCCTTGGACAGATGATATGGAGCCTTCATCTCGCCTGATTTGATTTTATCGATGATAGGACCCAACGCCTCATCATCGAGCTGATGAGGGATAACTTCCGTGAAGGCGAGGGGGAACTCCAGGAGTACGGCGCAGGGTTCATTTATTGGCTCCGCACTGGGTAGGTGATACATACGGGACAGAGCATCGGCAACAACATTTTGGGTCCCCCTTATATGTTGTGCCCGAAACTTAAAAGAAGAGATCTTGACCACCCAGCGGCCAAGTTAACCCAGTTGACGGGGGTGCGCCAGAAGCCACGAGAGAGCCTGATTGTCCGTCTCTAATAGGAACTCAGCGTGTTCCACATACCTCCTAAACTTGTCAAGGGCGAAGACTACCGCCAAACACTCTAGCTCGTACACCGAGGATTTCTTTTCAGGGTTGGTAAGGGTCCTGGATACAAATGCAACTGGCTGCTGAGCACCATCCACCTCCTGAGAGCACGGCCCCGATCGCCACAGAGCTGGCGTCGGATTGCACAATGAAAGGCTTCGTGAAATCGGGCATCCGAAGCACGGGCGGCGACAAAATGGACTCCTTTAGGGACTCGAAGGCATGTTGCTGCGCGTCTCCCCACACGAATTTGGCCCCTTTTTTCCTTAAGGAATTTAGGGGAGCCGCAATCTCAGCAGCCCCCGGGATGAACCGCCGGTAAAAATTCACCATACCCACAAAGCGGGCCACCCCTTTAGCATCCCGGGGAGGAGGAAAATCCCGGATTTCCTGCGTCCTCTCTGGATCAACCGTGACCCCTTTATGAGAGACAAGGTGACCGAGGAAAGAAATTTCCTCCTGGGCAAATTTCACCTTGTTGGGATTCACCGTAAGCCCCGCGCGCCTCAAGCGACACAACACCTCACGGAGATGGTGCATGTGTTCTTCTAGAGTGGAGCTGTAAATGAGCAGATCGTCCAGATAATTAAACACATACTGGAATTTAATGTCGTGGAACACAGAGTCTAATAGACGGGTTAACGTCTGCGCACCAACCGCCAGTCCCATGGGGACTCTCTTGTATTGGTACAAGTTCCACGGCACGCAAAAGGCAGTGAACGGCCGAGAATCCTTGTGTAAGGGTATATGGTGGTATGCTGAATTCAGGTCGAAAATGGTGAAATATCGGGCCTGCAAAAACCAATCAAAGGCCGAATGCAGGTCCGGGAGGGGCACCGACTCAACTTCAATATTTTGGTTCAATTTACGATAATCAATGACCAGCCTATGCTTCCCTCCCGGTTTAGGCACCAGGAATGCTGGACTGGCATAGGCCGATGTGGAAGGTTCAATAACCCCCTGGTCCAACAATTCTTGCACCTTCTCACGCAAGATGGTCATTTTAGGCGGAGCGAATTTATACGGGTGCGAACGGACAACCGCGGAGTCGCACAGACGGATACGATACTCCAAATTGTGAGTGAGTCCGAGGTTGGCGGTCAGCACCTCGGGAAACTCATCACACAATTTACGGAAAGTGGTCTGTAGAGATGGGCTCAAATTATTAATGTACGCCGGGGGTTGAAGTTCTTCAAGACCTTCCCTCGCCTCATCCCGATATCCAAGAAAGGGGATGCGTACGGCACAGTTGAACTTAAAGAAACATACGTGCCCCTGGATATCGAGAACCAGGCCACTTTTCACAATAAAATCCGCACCCACAATACAGTCTACGCTCAGATTCGGGGCCACAAGAAACTCCCAAACCCACGAAAAATAATTTATTTTAAATTTAAAAGCCACCAATTTGGAGGTCGGCAAAACCTCCCTCGAGGCCGTCCAACATACCACCGACGAAGGAGTATTCGACCGGATCAATGACTCCCGGACCAACTGCTGGTAAACACGGTAGGAGATAAGACACCGTGCCGATCCGGAGTCCACCAGGGCCCTAACCCGGCCCTTCCCAACCTCCAGCTCCAAAAATGGACACACGGAGAGACCCGGACGAATCGGCTTGGGATTGGACTCCCCGGATGGGTGTCCCGTCTCAACGGCACATAATGGGACCTAGGATGCGCCAACGCTACCACACGTGGGGAGGGACCGGCGTCCCCTCAATCCCCCCCACGCAGGCCGTTTTTTGAAGGACGGTTCTCCCGCGAGACCTCCGATCGTTTGAGAGGGCAATTCCGGGCCAAGTGCCCCATCCTACCACAGGAATAACAACGGAATTCCCGCCTCTCAGAGTCGCTACCACGTTGCTCTTTGAAAGTGTTGCCACCACGTTGCTCTTTGAAAGGGTTGCCGCCACGCTGCTCCCGGGTAGGCCGCTGCTGACCAGATGAGGAACAGGGGACAGGGAAATCGGAACGGCCGGAGCGAGCCTCATCGTTCATCTGGATGGTGCGGGCGAAGACACAAGCTCCGCTAAGATCAGCGAAGCTGGGCGGTCACTCCAAAAACACCAACCTTGACCTCTCCTGCGGATTGAGGCCCTCCAAGATAACCCGCACCACCTCAGCCTCCGACACGTCCACCCGCAGCACACGGGCAGCACTTTTGATTGAATTGATAAATCCGTTCAACTGTTCCCCGTGCCCCTGAACTCTGTAAAATAATCGTTGCCGCATCCGGTCACGCAGCCTCCCGGGCATAAACAGTTCCAACACATCCTTGTGGAACGCCTCAAAATCCCCGCCCGCGCCCAGATGCCAGACCACACGATCCAGCAGGGGCGCCCGACAGTACGGGTAAATCATATTTAACAGGGCAACGCCGGTCACCCCAGGGAAATCAAAAATGCCGAAAACCCCTTCATGGAATTTGACAAGCTGGTCAAGGTCCAAACCGTCGACCACTGGAAGCCGACGGAGGAGGTCATAAATGGGGTTCGGCAACGATTCGTACTTAACACTGGCAAGGGCTGTACCCAACCCTCGAGGGACTTCCACATGATCCCCCTGAAATCCCTGGGGGCGACTGCCCACCGAAATAGATGGACGTTCCTCCACCAGAGCGCTACAAGCCTCCCCCAGGAGACACCCGCTCAGTGGCCACGGTCTGGCGTGTGGGCATCTCCTTAAGGTTACTAGGGCTTTCGGGAGCCTCCCCAGGTAGACCAATCTTTGACTGCAGGGCCGACGCCGTCCGCCTACCCTCCTCCTCCAGATTATCCTGCAACAGCAAATTACTCAAGCGAACGGACAAGTGGTGCATCCTTTGGGTCACCCGCTGCCAAACACGGGTGGAACTCCCCATATATTACGAGTCCTCCTTCAAGGTGGAGAACTCGGTCCACTTGTCCGCACACAAAGCCAGCTCCTCCTCCAAATCCTCAATTTCGACTCTCCGGGTGGGAGCGTCCCCCACCAGCAGTTCCCGCCGCAAGGATGCCACATCCCTCTGGGGAACCCCACCCCGCAAACGTATCTCGAACTGAAGTTCGTCCTTCGTGAAATATTCGGGCACCAGACCGCGACCTTCACGCCGACTCCTACTCTGCCCCTGCTCTGCCATAGTATCAAACCACAAGAGACTGAATCCAACAAGAGCTGACAATCAAGGTGCCTCAGGGTCCCCGACCCGGCACCGGACCAACAATGAAGACCAAGATGAAGTGCCATAAGACAACAATGACCACACAAGAACACAGACAAACAGATAAACACTAAAGAACACCCCAAGACACAATCAGAAATCGCCAGGCTGTGCTCAACCCCCCCCCAGGGGTCCCGGCCCGGCAACCGCACCCAAAGAACAAGATTTACAACACTAATAACACATGACTGGACCGAACTTGTCCGACTAAGATTTTGAGGTCACCTCATCCATTTCCAAATTTCGGTTCAGAGGTGGCCAGGACTACGTCCAACCACGCTCTGCTACCATTTGTGAGCCGCTCATCACCTATGACATCACAACCAAATTTTCAACTGTCCAAAACGGACACATTTTTTACGTTTGACATCCACAAAAAAAAATTTTTTTAAACTCCAACTTACCTTGATGACCGGCTCACTTGTTCACTGGAACTAGGAGAGGCCTCCTAGTGGAAGGATGTCCACATGCTGGGTAACCTTTGGGGAATTGGACGAATGAGGTGACCTCAATTTTAAAATTTCAAAAAAATATAACAAGTTTATTGAGGCTATCATATAGTGTTTTGTTACAATGAAATATAAAATCAGGCTGTGAGGTTATTCCATTAAAATATATAAGTAGGTGAAATATTCACTATATTACATGACATTCAAACTTAAACTTTCAAAAAATATTCAAAATTTTAAATTTAAAAGTATATCATGAGAAATATATAAATCTGTAAAACATCTACAAAATATTACATGTTTTTCTTAAAATGAATCATAGTGTCCAGACAGAAAGTATTCTATCAGAATTATAGAAAATATGTGAATATTCAAAATCTATGACAGGGTAACCAGAATCTAAAATTTTCAATATTCAAATTTAATATTTAAGAAAAATTCCATGAAAATTATATAAAATATATAACACATTTAAAATCTCTTACAGGGCATACTGAAAATTCTATAAAATATATAAAACATTTAAAATCTCTTACAGGGCATACTGAAAATTATATAAAATATATAAAACATTTAACAAGCATTACAGCCACAACAATTTAAACAATTACATTACCCAACAACATGTGCCCTCTGAAATCTAACTCAAACACTAGAAAGGAGACTCATCTAATCAATAAAGTATCATGCAAAATAAGATAGATAATTATATACTTGTGTGGAAGTCACAAGTGCATGTGCTCACCCTGCCCTAAACCTGTATAAACTGGTGTAGCCCCAAGGCTTACAGATTTCAGAGTGCACAATTATAAACAAAAAACTATCAGATAATCAGTTACATATATCTCTCAGAAGGTAAAAATATGTGGTGCATAAAATTATGAGCATATACATCTACAAACATTATAAATATATAAAGAGCGAAAATTTCCTCTTGTACAACAGTTCAGTCATTTTTATTTAATAGGTTGGATACTTCTGAATTACTGTTTTATCACAAGGTAATGCATTGTTACAACTGGAGGTAGACTGCAACTCTTTTCACAACCAGATCTACAAGTTCCAATAAAAAGGCAGCCACAATATAAGTTCCACACAGACTATAGTAAAAAGATGTACTGCCCATTACATGCTCTGGCAATTCAACACAAGACAAATATCACACTGAATCATTCAAAGAGCAATTAAGGAATTTTGCTTCACTAGGCCAAATGAACACCTTGGCCGATTCCTAACGCTTTTTTTTTTTTTTTTTTTTTTTTTTTTTTTTTTTGTAAGAAAAAGTTTTGCCCATAAAATACACGGTCACCGCAAAAAGCGGCGAAGCTACTCATCATTAGACATTAGAGAGAAATATGTGAAGTTATTCAAGTTCTGCAAAAGCCTGCATGTTTCAATAGTACATGAGATTACAAGAGTACCGTGAAGTGACAAAACTCCAGGATTAAGAAACTATTGTCCCCTCCTTTTTTGTAGCGTTAGAAAAATCAGCCAGACCCCACCTGACCCATAAAGTCCCAGGGCAAAATTTTATAATCTTATTTTTCCATACCTGTTCATAGTGCATCAATACCTCACATCACAATACCTGTTCAATACTCACACAATATATCACACATAATTCACATCTTGGTCCTGCCAGGATCACGGACGCCGGCCCCAGAGACCCCCTAGCACACTTTTCCCTTAGCCTGACATAATGATTTCAACAAACGCCGGCATAAAAAAAAGAAAACCACGAAACTTTTCCAGCTCTCTACAATTGAGACCAACATGTGGTGGTGAACAGCTCCTGAATAGAACAGCTGACATCGACCCACTAATCCAGTCGAGACAAAGTCTCTCCACAGCTGATCAAAACAGCTGACCAAAGCGCTTCTCTCTACTCAACGAAAAACCAAAGGCCAACCCACCACTCCAGTCAAAACAGCAACACACTACGACAAAGTACAGTAGGCACACTCTAGCAGCGGGAACAAAAGATACCGTAGTCCGAAGTTACAGTAGCGTCTCCTAGATGGCGGGAGAGTAACAAACAGGATGTTCGATATAACAAACAGTGGCCGTAACGTCTCATAGATGGCAAAGAGTCCACGGGTGCAAACTACACAGCAAAATTCGCCGTACTTCCTAGGTACGGCACACCCCCACAACAAAACGAGTCCAACGGGTTGGACGACACCGGGACTGCCACCACTGGAGGAAAAGCGGGGACTGACTAAAAACCAATAAAAAGATAAAACCAGACGGAAGTTGAAAACGAAAGGACACCAGAAGGAAGGGCAAGGTGTGTGTGTGTGTGTGTGTGTGTGTAGTTGGGTGTGTGTCAGTGTAGAAGATACGGGGAGTGTGAGCGGCCGCGGCCTAAAGCAACAGAAAGAAGAAAGGAAAGGAGAGGAGCTAAAATACCGATAAAACTTTAAAACAATAAAACGCTAAAAAGTAAAACCATAAAACACAATGCCTCCAGCGAAGCCCCCCGAAAACCAAACCCGAGGACCCTAACTAATTCTAACTGGGGTAAACAATACCAATTCACCTCTCAAGGAAGCACCATCTGCGCACATGCCTTCAACTGAGACACATGGGCCACCCTCACCTTCATCCCATCCTCCGGACCCACCAGGCTGGCAGTGACGGGCGAGACAAACTCAGCAATCCGGAAGGGCCCCAACCATCTATAGCAGAGCTTGGCAGCGGGACCCTCCACCTTAGAGCTGAGCGGGTGGCTCCTGCAATAAACCAGCTGGCCCACCTTAAAAGGGTTGGGGACTCTCCCAGCATTATAGCGACGCTGCACGCGCTCGTGCGATTGGAGCAGGGCTCTCCTCACATCTTTCCAGCTGTGAGCGACCCCCTCGTTCGGCGAATCCGGGAGAAGATCCTCCAGTTTCCACAAATACCAAGGGGATGAGCGGGGGACAAACCAAACATGACCTCAAAAGGGACGGCACGATGGCTTTCATGAAGGGACGAATTGAACGCCATCTGTAACCACTGGAGATTCTGGTCCCACGTATTCTGCTGCTCCGCGTGATAGGTGATAAGAGTGGATCTCAGATTGCGATTGAATCGCTCAGCGTGGGAAGGTTGCGGGTGGTAAGGGGAAGTGGTTACATGCCGAATGCCGTGCCTGAAACACATGTTCCGGAATTGCCTCGAGATGAATTGAGGGCCATTGTCTGAGACAATGATGGAGGGAAGCCCGAAATGCTGAAAAATACTGGTCTGAAGGGCTACGATGGTATTGGCAGTACTAGCCTGACGCAAGGGAAGTAGCCAGACATACTTGGAGAAGGCGTCCACACAAACAAGGAGGAACGAATTCCCGGCCTTGCTACATGGGAAAGGACCCACGTAGTCGATGAAAACCTTCTCCATCGGTCTGCCAGCCACCCCAGAAGACAGCAACCCCAACTTGGTGTTCTGAGCGGGCTTGCTCAGACTGCACAGATGACAACACTTCACCCGGGTGGCGATGTCCCGGTCCATGCCTTTCCAGATGAAGTTTTTCCTGATCGCGGCGATGGTCTTTGAAACACCCAAATGGCCTCCAACCGGGGAATCATGATAATATTGGAAGACCATGGGCACCAACTTGCTCGGCAGCACTATCTTAGGGACCCGTCCTCTACGTTCCCGGCAGCAGAGGACGCCCTTGGACAGATGATATGGAGCCTTCATCTCGCCTGATTTGATTTTATCGATGATAGGACCCAACGCCTCATCATCGAGCTGATGAGGGATAACTTCCGTGAAGGCGAGGGGGAACTCCAGGAGTACGGCGCAGGGTTCATTTATTGGCTCCGCACTGGGTAGGTGATACATACGGGACAGAGCATCGGCAACAACATTTTGGGTCCCCCTTATATGTTGTGCCCGAAACTTAAAAGAAGAGATCTTGACCACCCAGCGGCCAAGTTAACCCAGTTGACGGGGGTGCGCCAGAAGCCACGAGAGAGCCTGATTGTCCGTCTCTAATAGGAACTCAGCGTGTTCCACATACCTCCTAAACTTGTCAAGGGCGAAGACTACCGCCAAACACTCTAGCTCGTACACCGAGGATTTCTTTTCAGGGTTGGTAAGGGTCCTGGATACAAATGCAACTGGCTGCTGAGCACCATCCACCTCCTGAGAGCACGGCCCCGATCGCCACAGAGCTGGCGTCGGATTGCACAATGAAAGGCTTCGTGAAATCGGGCATCCGAAGCACGGGCGGCGACAAAATGGACTCCTTTAGGGACTCGAAGGCATGTTGCTGCGCGTCTCCCCACACGAATTTGGCCCCTTTTTTCCTTAAGGAATTTAGGGGAGCCGCAATCTCAGCAGCCCCCGGGATGAACCGCCGGTAAAAATTCACCATACCCACAAAGCGGGCCACCCCTTTAGCATCCCGGGGAGGAGGAAAATCCCGGATTGCCTGCGTCCTCTCTGGATCAACCGTGACCCCTTTATGAGAGACAAGGTGACCGAGGAAAGAAATTTCCTCCTGGGCAAATTTCACCTTGTTGGGATTCACCGTAAGCCCCGCGCGCCTCAAGCGACACAACACCTCACGGAGATGGTGCATGTGTTCTTCTAGAGTGGAGCTGTAAATGAGCAGATCGTCCAGATAATTAAACACATACTGGAATTTAATGTCGTGGAACACAGAGTCTAATAGACGGGTTAACGTCTGCGCACCAACCGCCAGTCCCATGGGGACTCTCTTGTATTGGTACAAGTTCCACGGCACGCAAAAGGCAGTGAACGGCCGAGAATCCTTGTGTAAGGGTATATGGTGGTATGCTGAATTCAGGTCGAAAATGGTGAAATATCGGGCCTGCAAAAACCAATCAAAGGCCGAATGCAGGTCCGGGAGGGGCACCGACTCAACTTCAATATTTTGGTTCAATTTACGATAATCAATGACCAGCCTATGCTTCCCTCCCGGTTTAGGCACCAGGAATGCTGGACTGGCATAGGCCGATGTGGAAGGTTCAATAACCCCCTGGTCCAACAATTCTTGCACCTTCTCACGCAAGATGGTCATTTTAGGCGGAGCGAATTTATACGGGTGCGAACGGACAACCGCGGAGTCGCACAGACGGATACGATACTCCAAATTGTGAGTGAGTCCGAGGTTGGCGGTCAGCACCTCGGGAAACTCATCACACAATTTACGGAAAGTGGTCTGTAGAGATGGGCTCAAATTATTAATGTACGCCGGGGGTTGAAGTTCTTCAAGACCTTCCCTCGCCTCATCCCGATATCCAAGAAAGGGGATGCGTACGGCACAGTTGAACTTAAAGAAACATACGTGCCCCTGGATATCGAGAACCAGGCCACTTTTCACAATAAAATCCGCACCCACAATACAGTCTACGCTCAGATTCGGGGCCACAAGAAACTCCCAAACCCACGAAAAATAATTTATTTTAAATTTAAAAGCCACCAATTTGGAGGTCGGCAAAACCTCCCTCGAGGCCGTCCAACATACCACCGACGAAGGAGTATTCGACCGGATCAATGACTCCCGGACCAACTGCTGGTAAACACGGTAGGAGATAAGACACCGTGCCGATCCGGAGTCCACCAGGGCCCTAACCCGGCCCTTCCCAACCTCCAGCTCCAAAAATGGACACACGGAGAGACCCGGACGAATCGGCTTGGGATTGGACTCCCCGGATGGGTGTCCCGTCTCAACGGCACATAATGGGACCTAGGATGCGCCAACGCTACCACACGTGGGGAGGGACCGGCGTCCCCTCAATCCCCCCCACGCAGGCCGTTTTTTGAAGGACGGTTCTCCCGCGAGACCTCCGATCGTTTGAGAGGGCAATTCCGGGCCAAGTGCCCCATCCTACCACAGGAATAACAACGGAATTCCCGCCTCTCAGAGTCGCTACCACGTTGCTCTTTGAAAGTGTTGCCACCACGTTGCTCTTTGAAAGGGTTGCCGCCACGCTGCTCCCGGGTAGGCCGCTGCTGACCAGATGAGGAACAGGGGACAGGGAAATCGGAACGGCCGGAGCGAGCCTCATCGTTCATCTGGATGGTGCGGGCGAAGACACAAGCTCCGCTAAGATCAGCGAAGCTGGGCGGTCACTCCAAAAACACCAACCTTGACCTCTCCTGCGGATTGAGGCCCTCCAAGATAACCCGCACCACCTCAGCCTCCGACACGTCCACCCGCAGCACACGGGCAGCACTTTTGATTGAATTGATAAATCCGTTCAACTGTTCCCCGTGCCCCTGAACTCTGTAAAATAATCGTTGCCGCATCCGGTCACGCAGCCTCCCGGGCATAAACAGTTCCAACACATCCTTGTGGAACGCCTCAAAATCCCCGCCCGCGCCCAGATGCCAGACCACACGATCCAGCAGGGGCGCCCGACAGTACGGGTAAATCATATTTAACAGGGCAACGCCGGTCACCCCAGGGAAATCAAAAATGCCGAAAACCCCTTCATGGAATTTGACAAGCTGGTCAAGGTCCAAACCGTCGACCACTGGAAGCCGACGGAGGAGGTCATAAATGGGGTTCGGCAACGATTCGTACTTAACACTGGCAAGGGCTGTACCCAACCCTCGAGGGACTTCCACATGATCCCCCTGAAATCCCTGGGGGCGACTGCCCACCGAAATAGATGGACGTTCCTCCACCAGAGCGCTACAAGCCTCCCCCAGGAGACACCCGCTCAGTGGCCACGGTCTGGCGTGTGGGCATCTCCTTAAGGTTACTAGGGCTTTCGGGAGCCTCCCCAGGTAGACCAATCTTTGACTGCAGGGCCGACGCCGTCCGCCTACCCTCCTCCTCCAGATTATCCTGCAACAGCAAATTACTCAAGCGAACGGACAAGTGGTGCATCCTTTGGGTCACCCGCTGCCAAACACGGGTGGAACTCCCCATATATTACGAGTCCTCCTTCAAGGTGGAGAACTCGGTCCACTTGTCCGCACACAAAGCCAGCTCCTCCTCCAAATCCTCAATTTCGACTCTCCGGGTGGGAGCGTCCCCCACCAGCAGTTCCCGCCGCAAGGATGCCACATCCCTCTGGGGAACCCCACCCCGCAAACGTATCTCGAACTGAAGTTCGTCCTTCGTGAAATATTCGGGCACCAGACCGCGACCTTCACGCCGACTCCTACTCTGCCCCTGCTCTGCCATAGTATCAAACCACAAGAGACTGAATCCAACAAGAGCTGACAATCAAGGTGCCTCAGGGTCCCCGACCCGGCACCGGACCAACAATGAAGACCAAGATGAAGTGCCATAAGACAACAATGACCACACAAGAACACAGACAAACAGATAAACACTAAAGAACACCCCAAGACACAATCAGAAATCGCCAGGCTGTGCTCAACCCCCCCCCAGGGGTCCCGGCCCGGCAACCGCACCCAAAGAACAAGATTTACAACACTAATAACACATGACTGGACCGAACTTGTCCGACTAAGATTTTGAGGTCACCTCATCCATTTCCAAATTTCGGTTCAGAGGTGGCCAGGACTACGTCCAACCACGCTCTGCTACCATTTGTGAGCCGCTCATCACCTATGACATCACAACCAAATTTTCAACTGTCCAAAACGGACACATTTTTTACGTTTGACATCCACAAAAAAAAATTTTTTTAAACTCCAACTTACCTTGATGACCGGCTCACTTGTTCACTGGAACTAGGAGAGGCCTCCTAGTGGAAGGATGTCCACATGCTGGGTAACCTTTGGGGAATTGGACGAATGAGGTGACCTCAATTTTAAAATTTCAAAAAAATATAACAAGTTTATTGAGGCTATCATATAGTGTTTTGTTACAATGAAATATAAAATCAGGCTGTGAGGTTATTCCATTAAAATATATAAGTAGGTGAAATATTCACTATATTACATGACATTCAAACTTAAACTTTCAAAAAATATTCAAAATTTTAAATTTAAAAGTATATCATGAGAAATATATAAATCTGTAAAACATCTACAAAATATTACATGTTTTTCTTAAAATGAATCATAGTGTCCAGACAGAAAGTATTCTATCAGAATTATAGAAAATATGTGAATATTCAAAATCTATGACAGGGTAACCAGAATCTAAAATTTTCAATATTCAAATTTAATATTTAAGAAAAATTCCATGAAAATTATATAAAATATATAACACATTTAAAATCTCTTACAGGGCATACTGAAAATTCTATAAAATATATAAAACATTTAAAATCTCTTACAGGGCATACTGAAAATTATATAAAATATATAAAACATTTAACAAGCATTACAGCCACAACAATTTAAACAATTACATTACCCAACAACATGTGCCCTCTGAAATCTAACTCAAACACTAGAAAGGAGACTCATCTAATCAATAAAGTATCATGCAAAATAAGATAGATAATTATATACTTGTGTGGAAGTCACAAGTGCATGTGCTCACCCTGCCCTAAACCTGTATAAACTGGTGTAGCCCCAAGGCTTACAGATTTCAGAGTGCACAATTATAAACAAAAAACTATCAGATAATCAGTTACATATATCTCTCAGAAGGTAAAAATATGTGGTGCATAAAATTATGAGCATATACATCTACAAACATTATAAATATATAAAGAGCGAAAATTTCCTCTTGTACAACAGTTCAGTCATTTTTATTTAATAGGTTGGATACTTCTGAATTACTGTTTTATCACAAGGTAATGCATTGTTACAACTGGAGGTAGACTGCAACTCTTTTCACAACCAGATCTACAAGTTCCAATAAAAAGGCAGCCACAATATAAGTTCCACACAGACTATAGTAAAAAGATGTACTGCCCATTACATGCTCTGGCAATTCAACACAAGACAAATATCACACTGAATCATTCAAAGAGCAATTAAGGAATTTTGCTTCACTAGGCCAAATGAACACCTTGGCCGATTCCTAACGCTTTTTTTTTTTTTTTTTTTTTTTTTTTTTTTTTTTTTTTTTTTTTTTTGTAAGAAAAAGTTTTGCCCATAAAATACACGGTCACCGCAAAAAGCGGCGAAGCTACTCATCATTAGACATTAGAGAGAAATATGTGAAGTTATTCAAGTTCTGCAAAAGCCTGCATGTTTCAATAGTACATGAGATTACAAGAGTACCGTGAAGTGACAAAACTCCAGGATTAAGAAACTATTGTCCCCTCCTTTTTTGTAGCGTTAGAAAAATCAGCCAGACCCCACCTGACCCATAAAGTCCCAGGGCAAAATTTTATAATCTTATTTTTCCATACCTGTTCATAGTGCATCAATACCTCACATCACAATACCTGTTCAATACTCACACAATATATCACACATAATTCACATCTTGGTCCTGCCAGGATCACGGACGCCGGCCCCAGAGACCCCCTAGCACACTTTTCCCTTAGCCTGACATAATGATTTCAACAAACGCCGGCATAAAAAAAAGAAAACCACGAAACTTTTCCAGCTCTCTACAATTGAGACCAACATGTGGTGGTGAACAGCTCCTGAATAGAACAGCTGACATCGACCCACTAATCCAGTCGAGACAAAGTCTCTCCACAGCTGATCAAAACAGCTGACCAAAGCGCTTCTCTCTACTCAACGAAAAACCAAAGGCCAACCCACCACTCCAGTCAAAACAGCAACACACTACGACAAAGTACAGTAGGCACACTCTAGCAGCGGGAACAAAAGATACCGTAGTCCGAAGTTACAGTAGCGTCTCCTAGATGGCGGGAGAGTAACAAACAGGATGTTCGATATAACAAACAGTGGCCGTAACGTCTCATAGATGGCAAAGAGTCCACGGGTGCAAACTACACAGCAAAATTCGCCGTACTTCCTAGGTACGGCACACCCCCACAACAAAACGAGTCCAACGGGTTGGACGACACCGGGACTGCCACCACTGGAGGAAAAGCGGGGACTGACTAAAAACCAATAAAAAGATAAAACCAGACGGAAGTTGAAAACGAAAGGACACCAGAAGGAAGGGCAAGGTGTGTGTGTGTGTGTGTGTGTGTGTAGTTGGGTGTGTGTCAGTGTAGAAGATACGGGGAGTGTGAGCGGCCGCGGCCTAAAGCAACAGAAAGAAGAAAGGAAAGGAGAGGAGCTAAAATACCGATAAAACTTTAAAACAATAAAACGCTAAAAAGTAAAACCATAAAACACAATGCCTCCAGCGAAGCCCCCCGAAAACCAAACCCGAGGACCCTAACTAATTCTAACTGGGGTAAACAATACCAATTCACCTCTCAAGGAAGCACCATCTGCGCACATGCCTTCAACTGAGACACATGGGCCACCCTCACCTTCATCCCATCCTCCGGACCCACCAGGCTGGCAGTGACGGGCGAGACAAACTCAGCAATCCGGAAGGGCCCCAACCATCTATAGCAGAGCTTGGCAGCGGGACCCTCCACCTTAGAGCTGAGCGGGTGGCTCCTGCAATAAACCAGCTGGCCCACCTTAAAAGGGTTGGGGACTCTCCCAGCATTATAGCGACGCTGCACGCGCTCGTGCGATTGGAGCAGGGCTCTCCTCACATCTTTCCAGCTGTGAGCGACCCCCTCGTTCGGCGAATCCGGGAGAAGATCCTCCAGTTTCCACAAATACCAAGGGGATGAGCGGGGGACAAACCAAACATGACCTCAAAAGGGACGGCACGATGGCTTTCATGAAGGGACGAATTGAACGCCATCTGTAACCACTGGAGATTCTGGTCCCACGTATTCTGCTGCTCCGCGTGATAGGTGATAAGAGTGGATCTCAGATTGCGATTGAATCGCTCAGCGTGGGAAGGTTGCGGGTGGTAAGGGGAAGTGGTTACATGCCGAATGCCGTGCCTGAAACACATGTTCCGGAATTGCCTCGAGATGAATTGAGGGCCATTGTCTGAGACAATGATGGAGGGAAGCCCGAAATGCTGAAAAATACTGGTCTGAAGGGCTACGATGGTATTGGCAGTACTAGCCTGACGCAAGGGAAGTAGCCAGACATACTTGGAGAAGGCGTCCACACAAACAAGGAGGAACGAATTCCCGGCCTTGCTACATGGGAAAGGACCCACGTAGTCGATGAAAACCTTCTCCATCGGTCTGCCAGCCACCCCAGAAGACAGCAACCCCAACTTGGTGTTCTGAGCGGGCTTGCTCAGACTGCACAGATGACAACACTTCACCCGGGTGGCGATGTCCCGGTCCATGCCTTTCCAGATGAAGTTTTTCCTGATCGCGGCGATGGTCTTTGAAACACCCAAATGGCCTCCAACCGGGGAATCATGATAATATTGGAAGACCATGGGCACCAACTTGCTCGGCAGCACTATCTTAGGGACCCGTCCTCTACGTTCCCGGCAGCAGAGGACGCCCTTGGACAGATGATATGGAGCCTTCATCTCGCCTGATTTGATTTTATCGATGATAGGACCCAACGCCTCATCATCGAGCTGATGAGGGATAACTTCCGTGAAGGCGAGGGGGAACTCCAGGAGTACGGCGCAGGGTTCATTTATTGGCTCCGCACTGGGTAGGTGATACATACGGGACAGAGCATCGGCAACAACATTTTGGGTCCCCCTTATATGTTGTGCCCGAAACTTAAAAGAAGAGATCTTGACCACCCAGCGGCCAAGTTAACCCAGTTGACGGGGGTGCGCCAGAAGCCACGAGAGAGCCTGATTGTCCGTCTCTAATAGGAACTCAGCGTGTTCCACATACCTCCTAAACTTGTCAAGGGCGAAGACTACCGCCAAACACTCTAGCTCGTACACCGAGGATTTCTTTTCAGGGTTGGTAAGGGTCCTGGATACAAATGCAACTGGCTGCTGAGCACCATCCACCTCCTGAGAGCACGGCCCCGATCGCCACAGAGCTGGCGTCGGATTGCACAATGAAAGGCTTCGTGAAATCGGGCATCCGAAGCACGGGCGGCGACAAAATGGACTCCTTTAGGGACTCGAAGGCATGTTGCTGCGCGTCTCCCCACACGAATTTGGCCCCTTTTTTCCTTAAGGAATTTAGGGGAGCCGCAATCTCAGCAGCCCCCGGGATGAACCGCCGGTAAAAATTCACCATACCCACAAAGCGGGCCACCCCTTTAGCATCCCGGGGAGGAGGAAAATCCCGGATTGCCTGCGTCCTCTCTGGATCAACCGTGACCCCTTTATGAGAGACAAGGTGACCGAGGAAAGAAATTTCCTCCTGGGCAAATTTCACCTTGTTGGGATTCACCGTAAGCCCCGCGCGCCTCAAGCGACACAACACCTCACGGAGATGGTGCATGTGTTCTTCTAGAGTGGAGCTGTAAATGAGCAGATCGTCCAGATAATTAAACACATACTGGAATTTAATGTCGTGGAACACAGAGTCTAATAGACGGGTTAACGTCTGCGCACCAACCGCCAGTCCCATGGGGACTCTCTTGTATTGGTACAAGTTCCACGGCACGCAAAAGGCAGTGAACGGCCGAGAATCCTTGTGTAAGGGTATATGGTGGTATGCTGAATTCAGGTCGAAAATGGTGAAATATCGGGCCTGCAAAAACCAATCAAAGGCCGAATGCAGGTCCGGGAGGGGCACCGACTCAACTTCAATATTTTGGTTCAATTTACGATAATCAATGACCAGCCTATGCTTCCCTCCCGGTTTAGGCACCAGGAATGCTGGACTGGCATAGGCCGATGTGGAAGGTTCAATAACCCCCTGGTCCAACAATTCTTGCACCTTCTCACGCAAGATGGTCATTTTAGGCGGAGCGAATTTATACGGGTGCGAACGGACAACCGCGGAGTCGCACAGACGGATACGATACTCCAAATTGTGAGTGAGTCCGAGGTTGGCGGTCAGCACCTCGGGAAACTCATCACACAATTTACGGAAAGTGGTCTGTAGAGATGGGCTCAAATTATTAATGTACGCCGGGGGTTGAAGTTCTTCAAGACCTTCCCTCGCCTCATCCCGATATCCAAGAAAGGGGATGCGTACGGCACAGTTGAACTTAAAGAAACATACGTGCCCCTGGATATCGAGAACCATCCCACTTTTCACAATAAAATCCGCACCCACAATACAGTCTACGCTCAGATTCGGGGCCACAAGAAACTCCCAAACCCACGAAAAATAATTTATTTTAAATTTAAAAGCCACCAATTTGGAGGTCGGCAAAACCTCCCTCGAGGCCGTCCAACATACCACCGACGAAGGAGTATTCGACCGGATCAATGACTCCCGGACCAACTGCTGGTAAACACGGTAGGAGATAAGACACCGTGCCGATCCGGAGTCCACCAGGGCCCTAACCCGGCCCTTCCCAACCTCCAGCTCCAAAAATGGACACACGGAGAGACCCGGACGAATCGGCTTGGGATTGGACTCCCCGGATGGGTGTCCCGTCTCAACGGCACATAATGGGACCTAGGATGCGCCAACGCTACCACACGTGGGGAGGGACCGGCGTCCCCTCAATCCCCCCCACGCAGGCCGTTTTTTGAAGGACGGTTCTCCCGCGAGACCTCCGATCGTTTGAGAGGGCAATTCCGGGCCAAGTGCCCCATCCTACCACAGGAATAACAACGGAATTCCCGCCTCTCAGAGTCGCTACCACGTTGCTCTTTGAAAGTGTTGCCACCACGTTGCTCTTTGAAAGGGTTGCCGCCACGCTGCTCCCGGGTAGGCCGCTGCTGACCAGATGAGGAACAGGTGACAGGGAAATCGGAACGGCCGGAGCGAGCCTCATCGTTCATCTGGATGGTGCGGGCGAAGACACAAGCTCCGCTAAGATCAGCGAAGCTGGGCGGTCACTCCAAAAACACCAACCTTGACCTCTCCTGCGGATTGAGGCCCTCCAAGATAACCCGCACCACCTCAGCCTCCGACACGTCCACCCGCAGCACACGGGCAGCACTTTTGATTGAATTGATAAATCCGTTCAACTGTTCCCCGTGCCCCTGAACTCTGTAAAATAATCGTTGCCGCATCCGGTCACGCAGCCTCCCGGGCATAAACAGTTCCAACACATCCTTGTGGAACGCCTCAAAATCCCCGCCCGCGCCCAGATGCCAGACCACACGATCCAGCAGGGGCGCCCGACAGTACGGGTAAATCATATTTAACAGGGCAACGCCGGTCACCCCAGGGAAATCAAAAATGCCGAAAACCCCTTCATGGAATTTGACAAGCTGGTCAAGGTCCAAACCGTCGACCACTGGAAGCCGACGGAGGAGGTCATAAATGGGGTTCGGCAACGATTCGTACTTAACACTGGCAAGGGCTGTACCCAACCCTCGAGGGACTTCCACATGATCCCCCTGAAATCCCTGGGGGCGACTGCCCACCGAAATAGATGGACGTTCCTCCACCAGAGCGCTACAAGCCTCCCCCAGGAGATCCACCCGCTCAGTGGCCACGGTCTGGCGTGTGGGCATCTCCTTAAGGTTACTAGGGCTTTCGGGAGCCTCCCCAGGTAGACCAATCTTTGACTGCAGGGCCGACGCCGTCCGCCTACCCTTCTCCTCCAGATTATCCTGCAACAGCAAATTACTCAAGCGAACGGACAAGTGGTGCATCCTTTGGGTCACCCGCTGCCAAACACGGGTGGAACTCCCCATATATTACGAGTCCTCCTTCAAGGTGGAGAACTCGGTCCACTTGTCCGCACACAAAGCCAGCTCCTCCTCCAAATCCTCAATTTCGACTCTCCGGGTGGGAGCGTCCCCCACCAGCAGTTCCCGCCGCAAGGATGCCACATCCCTCTGGGGAACCCCACCCCGCAAACGTATCTCGAACTGAAGTTCGTCCTTCGTGAAATATTCGGGCACCAGACCGCGACCTTCACGCCGACTCCTACTCTGCCCCTGCTCTGCCATAGTATCAAACCACAAGAGACTGAATCCAACAAGAGCTGACAATCAAGGTGCCTCAGGGTCCCCGACCCGGCACCGGACCAACAATGAAGACCAAGATGAAGTGCCATAAGACAACAATGACCACACAAGAACACAGACAAACAGATAAACACTAAAGAACACCCCAAGACACAATCAGAAATCGCCAGGCTGTGCTCAACCCCCCCCAGGGGTCCCGGCCCGGCAACCGCACCCAATGACCAAGATTTACAACACTAATAACACATGACTGGACCGAACTTGTCCGACTAAGATTTTGAGGTCACCTCATCCATTTCCAAATTTCGGTTCAGAGGTGGCCAGGACTACGTCCAACCACGCTCTGCTACCATTTGTGAGCCGCTCATCACCTATGACATCACAACCAAATTTTCAACTGTCCAAAACGGACACATTTTTTACGTTTGACATCCACAAAAAAAATTTTTTTTAAACTCCAACTTACCTTGATGACCGGCTCACTTGTTCACTGGAACTAGGAGAGGCCTCCTAGTGGAAGGATGTCCACATGCTGGGTAACCTTTGGGGAATTGGACGAATGAGGTGACCTCAATTTTAAAATTTCAAAAAAATATAACAAGTTTATTGAGGCTATCATATAGTGTTTTGTTACAATGAAATATAAAATCAGGCTGTGAGGTTATTCCATTAAAATATACAAGTAGGTGAAATATTCACTATATTACATGACATTCAAACTTAAACTTTCAAAAAATATTCAAAATTTTATATTTAAAAGTATATCATGAGAAATATATAAATCTGTAAAACATCTACAAAATATTACATGTTTTTCTTAAAATGAATCATAGTGTCCAGACAGAAAGTATTCTATCAGAATTATAGAAAATATGTGAATATTCAAAATCTATGACAGGGTAACCAGAATCTAAAATTTTCAATATTCAAATTTAATATTTAAGAAAAATTCCATGAAAATTATATAAAATATATAACACATTTAAAATCTCTTACAGGGCATACTGAAAATTATATAAAATATATAAAACATTTAACAAGCATTACAGCCACAACAATTTAAACAATTACATTACCCAACAACATGTGCCCTCTGAAATCTAACTCAAACACTAGAAAGGAGACTCATCTAATCAATAAAGTATCATGCAAAATAAGATAGATAATTATATACTTGTGTGGAACTCACAAGTGCATGTGCTCACCCTGCCCTAAACCTGTATAAACTGGTGTAGCCCCAAGGCTTACAGATTTCAGAGTGCACAATTATAAACAAAAAACTATCAGATAATCAGTTACATATATCTCTCAGAAGGTAAAAATATGTGGTGCATAAAATTATGAGCATATACATCTACAAACATTATAAATATATAAAGAGTGAAAATTTCCTCTTGTACAACAGTTCAGTCATTTTTATTTAATAGGTTGGATACTTCTGAATTACTGTTTTATCACAAGGTAATGCATTGTTACAACTGGAGGTAGACTGCAACTCTTTTCACAACCAGATCTACAAGTTCCAATAAAAAGGCAGCCACAATATAAGTTCCACACAGACTATAGTAAAAAGATGTACTGCCCATTACATGCTCTGGCAATTCAACACAAGACAAATATCACACTGAATCATTCAAAGAGCAATTAAGGAATTTTGCTTCACTAGGCCAAATGAACACCTTGGCCGATTCCTAACACATTTTTTTTTTTTTTTTTTTTTTTTTTGTAAGAAAAAGTTTTGCCCATAAAATACACGGTCACCGCAAACAGCGGCGAAGCTACTCATCATTAGAGAGAAATATGTGAAGTTATTCAAGTTCTGCAAAAACCTGCATGTTTCAATAGTACATGAGATTACAAGAGTACCGTGAAGTGACAAAACTCCAGGATTAAGAAACTATTGTCCCCTCCTTTTTTGTAGCGTTAGAAAAATCAGCCAGACCCCACCTGACCCATAAAGTCCCAGGGCAAAATTTAATAATCTTATTTTTCCATACCTGTTCATAGTGCATTAATACCTCACATCACAATACCTGTTCAATACTCACACAATATATCACATAATTCACATCTTGGTCCTCCCAGGATCACGGACGCCGGCCCCAGAGACCCCCTAGCACACTTTTCCCTTAGCCTGACATAATGATTTCAACAAACGCCGGCATAAAAAAAAGAAAACCACGAAACTTTTCCAGCTCTCTACAATTGAGACCAACATGTGGTGGTGAACAGCTCCTGAATAGAACAGCTGACATCGACCCACTAATCCAGTCGAGACAAAGTCTCTCCACAGCTGATCAAAACAGCTGACCAAAGCGCTTCTCTCTACTCAACGAAAAACCAAAGGCCAACCCACCACTCCAGTCAAAACAGCAACACACTACGACAAAGTACAGTAGGCACACTCTAGCAGCGGGAACAAAAGATACCGTAGTCCGAAGTTACAGTAGCGTCTCCTAGATGGCGGGAGAGTAACAAACAGGATGTTCGATATAACAAACAGAGGCCGTAACGTCTCATAGATGGCAAAGAGTCCACGGGTGCAAACTACACAGCAAAATTCGCCGTACTTCCTAGGTACGGCACACCCCCACAACAAAACGAGTCCAACGGGTTGGACGACACCGGGACTGCCACCACTGGAGGAAAAGCGGGGACTGACTAAAAACCAATAAAAAGATAAAACCAGACGGAAGTTGAAAACGAAAGGACACCAGAAGGAAGGGCAAGGTGTGTGTGTGTGTGTGTGTGTGTGTAGTTGGGTGTGTGTCAGTGTAGAAGATACGGGGAGTGTGAGCGGCCGCGGCCTAAAGCAACAGAAAGAAGAAAGGAAAGGAGAGGAGCTAAAATACCGATAAAACTTTAAAACAATAAAACGCTAAAAAGTAAAACCATAAAACACAATGCCTCCAGCGAAGCCCCCCGAAAACCAAACCCGAGGACCCTAACTAATTCTAACTGGGGTAAACAATACCAATTCACCTCTCAAGGAAGCACCATCTGCGCACATGCCTTCAACTGAGACACATGGGCCACCCTCACCTTCATCCCATCCTCCGGACCCACCAGGCTGGCAGTGACGGGCGAGACAAACTCAGCAATCCGGAAGGGCCCCAACCATCTATAGCAGAGCTTGGCAGCGGGACCCTCCACCTTAGAGCTGAGCGGGTGGCTCCTGCAATAAACCAGCTGGCCCACCTTAAAAGGGTTGGGGACTCTCCCAGCATTATAGCGACGCTGCACGCGCTCGTGCGATTGGAGCAGGGCTCTCCTCACATCTTTCCAGCTGTGAGCGACCCCCTCGTTCGGCGAATCCGGGAGAAGATCCTCCAGTTTCCACAAATACCAAGGGGATGAGCGGGGGACAAACCAAACATGACCTCAAAAGGGACGGCACGATGGCTTTCATGAAGGGACGAATTGAACGCCATCTGTAACCACTGGAGATTCTGGTCCCACGTATTCTGCTGCTCCGCGTGATAGGTGATAAGAGTGGATCTCAGATTGCGATTGAATCGCTCAGCGTGGGAAGGTTGCGGGTGGTAAGGGGAAGTGGTTACATGCCGAATGCCGTGCCTGAAACACATGTTCCGGAATTGCCTCGAGATGAATTGAGGGCCATTGTCTGAGACAATGATGGAGGGAAGCCCGAAATGCTGAAAAATACTGGTCTGAAGGGCTACGATGGTATTGGCAGTACTAGCCTGACGCAAGGGAAGTAGCCAGACATACTTGGAGAAGGCGTCCACACAAACAAGGAGGAACGAATTCCCGGCCTTGCTACATGGGAAAGGACCCACGTAGTCGATGAAAACCTTCTCCATCGGTCTGCCAGCCACCCCAGAAGACAGCAACCCCAACTTGGTGTTCTGAGCGGGCTTGCTCAGACTGCACAGATGACAACACTTCACCCGGGTGGCGATGTCCCGGTCCATGCCTTTCCAGATGAAGTTTTTCCTGATCGCGGCGATGGTCTTTGAAACACCCAAATGGCCTCCAACCGGGGAATCATGATAATATTGGAAGACCATGGGCACCAACTTGCTCGGCAGCACTATCTTAGGGACCCGTCCTCTACGTTCCCGGCAGCAGAGGACGCCCTTGGACAGATGATATGGAGCCTTCATCTCGCCTGATTTGATTTTATCGATGATAGGACCCAACGCCTCATCATCGAGCTGATGAGGGATAACTTCCGTGAAGGCGAGGGGGAACTCCAGGAGTACGGCGCAGGGTTCATTTATTGGCTCCGCACTGGGTAGGTGATACATACGGGACAGAGCATCGGCAACAACATTTTGGGTCCCCCTTATATGTTGTGCCCGAAACTTAAAAGAAGAGATCTTGACCACCCAGCGGCCAAGTTAACCCAGTTGACGGGGGTGCGCCAGAAGCCACGAGAGAGCCTGATTGTCCGTCTCTAATAGGAACTCAGCGTGTTCCACATACCTCCTAAACTTGTCAAGGGCGAAGACTACCGCCAAACACTCTAGCTCGTACACCGAGGATTTCTTTTCAGGGTTGGTAAGGGTCATGGATACAAATGCAACTGGCTGCTGAGCACCATCCACCTCCTGAGAGCACGGCCCCGATCGCCACAGAGCTGGCGTCGGATTGCACAATGAAAGGCTTCGTGAAATCGGGCATCCGAAGCACGGGCGGCGACAAAATGGACTCCTTTAGGGACTCGAAGGCATGTTGCTGCGCGTCTCCCCACACGAATTTGGCCCCTTTTTTCCTTAAGGAATTTAGGGGAGCCGCAATCTCAGCAGCCCCCGGGATGAACCGCCGGTAAAAATTCACCATACCCACAAAGCGGGCCACCCCTTTAGCATCCCGGGGAGGAGGAAAATCCCGGATTGCCTGCGTCCTCTCTGGATCAACCGTGACCCCTTTATGAGAGACAAGGTGACCGAGGAAAGAAATTTCCTCCTGGGCAAATTTCACCTTGTTGGGATTCACCGTAAGCCCCGCGCGCCTCAAGCGACACAACACCTCACGGAGATGGTGCATGTGTTCTTCTAGAGTGGAGCTGTAAATGAGCAGATCGTCCAGATAATTAAACACATACTGGAATTTAATGTCGTGGAACACAGAGTCTAATAGACGGGTTAACGTCTGCGCACCAACCGCCAGTCCCATGGGGACTCTCTTGTATTGGTACAAGTTCCACGGCACGCAAAAGGCAGTGAACGGCCGAGAATCCTTGTGTAAGGGTATATGGTGGTATGCTGAATTCAGGTCGAAAATGGTGAAATATCGGGCCTGCAAAAACCAATCAAAGGCCGAATGCAGGTCCGGGAGGGGCACCGACTCAACTTCAATATTTTGGTTCAATTTACGATAATCAATGACCAGCCTATGCTTCCCTCCCGGTTTAGGCACCAGGAATGCTGGACTGGCATAGGCCGATGTGGAAGGTTCAATAACCCCCTGGTCCAACAATTCTTGCACCTTCTCACGCAAGATGGTCATTTTAGGCGGAGCGAATTTATACGGGTGCGAACGGACAACCGCGGAGTCGCACAGACGGATACGATACTCCAAATTGTGAGTGAGTCCGAGGTTGGCGGTCAGCACCTCGGGAAACTCATCACACAATTTACGGAAAGTGGTCTGTAGAGATGGGCTCAAATTATTAATGTACGCCGGGGGTTGAAGTTCTTCAAGACCTTCCCTCGCCTCATCCCGATATCCAAGAAAGGGGATGCGTACGGCACAGTTGAACTTAAAGAAACATACGTGCCCCTGGATATCGAGAACCAGGCCACTTTTCACAATAAAATCCGCACCCACAATACAGTCTACGCTCAGATTCGGGGCCACAAGAAACTCCCAAACCCACGAAAAATAATTTATTTTAAATTTAAAAGCCACCAATTTGGAGGTCGGCAAAACCTCCCTCGAGGCCGTCCAACATACCACCGACGAAGGAGTATTCGACCGGATCAATGACTCCCGGACCAACTGCTGGTAAACACGGTAGGAGATAAGACACCGTGCCGATCCGGAGTCCACCAGGGCCCTAACCCGGCCCTTCCCAACCTCCAGCTCCAAAAATGGACACACGGAGAGACCCGGACGAATCGGCTTGGGATTGGACTCCCCGGATGGGTGTCCCGTCTCAACGGCACATAATGGGACCTAGGATGCGCCAACGCTACCACACGTGGGGAGGGACCGGCGTCCCCTCAATCCCCCCCACGCAGGCCGTTTTTTGAAGGACGGTTCTCCCGCGAGACCTCCGATCGTTTGAGAGGGCAATTCCGGGCCAAGTGCCCCATCCTACCACAGGAATAACAACGGAATTCCCGCCTCTCAGAGTCGCTACCACGTTGCTCTTTGAAAGTGTTGCCACCACGTTGCTCTTTGAAAGGGTTGCCGCCACGCTGCTCCCGGGTAGGCCGCTGCTGACCAGATGAGGAACAGGGGACAGGGAAATCGGAACGGCCGGAGCGAGCCTCATCGTTCATCTGGATGGTGCGGGCGAAGACACAAGCTCCGCTAAGATCAGCGAAGCTGGGCGGTCACTCCAAAAACACCAACCTTGACCTCTCCTGCGGATTGAGGCCCTCCAAGATAACCCGCACCACCTCAGCCTCCGACACGTCCACCCGCAGCACACGGGCAGCACTTTTGATTGAATTGATAAATCCGTTCAACTGTTCCCCGTGCCCCTGAACTCTGTAAAATAATCGTTGCCGCATCCGGTCACGCAGCCTCCCGGGCATAAACAGTTCCAACACATCCTTGTGGAACGCCTCAAAATCCCCGCCCGCGCCCAGATGCCAGACCACACGATCCAGCAGGGGCGCCCGACAGTACGGGTAAATCATATTTAACAGGGCAACGCCGGTCACCCCAGGGAAATCAAAAATGCCGAAAACCCCTTCATGGAATTTGACAAGCTGGTCAAGGTCCAAACCGTCGACCACTGGAAGCCGACGGAGGAGGTCATAAATGGGGTTCGGCAACGATTCGTACTTAACACTGGCAAGGGCTGTACCCAACCCTCGAGGGACTTCCACATGATCCCCCTGAAATCCCTGGGGGCGACTGCCCACCGAAATAGATGGACGTTCCTCCACCAGAGCGCTACAAGCCTCCCCCAGGAGATCCACCCGCTCAGTGGCCACGGTCTGGCGTGTGGGCATCTCCTTAAGGTTACTAGGGCTTTCGGGAGCCTCCCCAGGTAGACCAATCTTTGACTGCAGGGCCGACGCCGTCCGCCTACCCTTCTCCTCCAGATTATCCTGCAACAGCAAATTACTCAAGCGAACGGACAAGTGGTGCATCCTTTGGGTCACCCGCTGCCAAACACGGGTGGAACTCCCCATATATTACGAGTCCTCCTTCAAGGTGGAGAACTCGGTCCACTTGTCCGCACACAAAGCCAGCTCCTCCTCCAAATCCTCAATTTCGACTCTCCGGGTGGGAGCGTCCCCCACCAGCAGTTCCCGCCGCAAGGATGCCACATCCCTCTGGGGAACCCCACCCCGCAAACGTATCTCGAACTGAAGTTCGTCCTTCGTGAAATATTCGGGCACCAGACCGCGACCTTCACGCCGACTCCTACTCTGCCCCTGCTCTGCCATAGTATCAAACCACAAGAGACTGAATCCGACAAGAGCTGACAATCAAGGTGCCTCAGGGTCCCCGACCCGGCACCGGACCAACAATGAAGACCAAGATGAAGTGCCATAAGACAACAATGACCACACAAGAACACAGACAAACAGATAAACACTAAAGAACACCCCAAGACACAATCAGAAATCGCCAGGCTGTGCTCAACCCCCCCCAGGGGTCCCGGCCCGGCAACCGCACCCAATGACCAAGATTTACAACACTAATAACACATGACTGGACCGAACTTGTCCGACTAAGATTTTGAGGTCACCTCATCCATTTCCAAATTTCGGTTCAGAGGTGGCCAGGACTACGTCCAACCACGCTCTGCTACCATTTGTGAGCCGCTCATCACCTATGACATCACAACCAAATTTTCAACTGTCCAAAACGGACACATTTTTTACGTTTGACATCCACAAAAAAAATTTTTTTTAAACTCCAACTTACCTTGATGACCGGCTCACTTGTTCACTGGAACTAGGAGAGGCCTCCTAGTGGAAGGATGTCCACATGCTGGGTAACCTTTGGGGAATTGGACGAATGAGGTGACCTCAATTTTAAAATTTCAAAAAAATATAACAAGTTTATTGAGGCTATCATATAGTGTTTTGTTACAATGAAATATAAAATCAGGCTGTGAGGTTATTCCATTAAAATATACAAGTAGGTGAAATATTCACTATATTACATGACATTCAAACTTAAACTTTCAAAAAATATTCAAAATTTTATATTTAAAAGTATATCATGAGAAATATATAAATCTGTAAAACATCTACAAAATATTACATGTTTTTCTTAAAATGAATCATAGTGTCCAGACAGAAAGTATTCTATCAGAATTATAGAAAATATGTGAATATTCAAAATCTATGACAGGGTAACCAGAATCTAAAATTTTCAATATTCAAATTTAATATTTAAGAAAAATTCCATGAAAATTATATAAAATATATAACACATTTAAAATCTCTTACAGGGCATACTGAAAATTATATAAAATATATAAAACATTTAACAAGCATTACAGCCACAACAATTTAAACAATTACATTACCCAACAACATGTGCCCTCTGAAATCTAACTCAAACACTAGAAAGGAGACTCATCTAATCAATAAAGTATCATGCAAAATAAGATAGATAATTATATACTTGTGTGGAACTCACAAGTGCATGTGCTCACCCTGCCCTAAACCTGTATAAACTGGTGTAGCCCCAAGGCTTACAGATTTCAGAGTGCACAATTATAAACAAAAAACTATCAGATAATCAGTTACATATATCTCTCAGAAGGTAAAAATATGTGGTGCATAAAATTATGAGCATATACATCTACAAACATTATAAATATATAAAGAGTGAAAATTTCCTCTTGTACAACAGTTCAGTCATTTTTATTTAATAGGTTGGATACTTCTGAATTACTGTTTTATCACAAGGTAATGCATTGTTACAACTGGAGGTAGACTGCAACTCTTTTCACAACCAGATCTACAAGTTCCAATAAAAAGGCAGCCACAATATAAGTTCCACACAGACTATAGTAAAAAGATGTACTGCCCATTACATGCTCTGGCAATTCAACACAAGACAAATATCACACTGAATCATTCAAAGAGCAATTAAGGAATTTTGCTTCACTAGGCCAAATGAACACCTTGGCCGATTCCTAACACATTTTTTTTTTTTTTTTTTTTTTTTTTGTAAGAAAAAGTTTTGCCCATAAAATACACGGTCACCGCAAACAGCGGCGAAGCTACTCATCATTAGAGAGAAATATGTGAAGTTATTCAAGTTCTGCAAAAACCTGCATGTTTCAATAGTACATGAGATTACAAGAGTACCGTGAAGTGACAAAACTCCAGGATTAAGAAACTATTGTCCCCTCCTTTTTTGTAGCGTTAGAAAAATCAGCCAGACCCCACCTGACCCATAAAGTCCCAGGGCAAAATTTAATAATCTTATTTTTCCATACCTGTTCATAGTGCATCAATACCTCACATCACAATACCTGTTCAATACTCACACAATATATCACATAATTCACATCTTGGTCCTCCCAGGATCACGGACGCCGGCCCCAGAGACCCCCTAGCACACTTTTCCCTTAGCCTGACATAATGATTTCAACAAACGCCGGCATAAAAAAAAGAAAACCACGAAACTTTTCCAGCTCTCTACAATTGAGACCAACATGTGGTGGTGAACAGCTCCTGAATAGAACAGCTGACATCGACCCACTAATCCAGTCGAGACAAAGTCTCTCCACAGCTGATCAAAACAGCTGACCAAAGCGCTTCTCTCTACTCAACGAAAAACCAAAGGCCAACCCACCACTCCAGTCAAAACAGCAACACACTACGACAAAGTACAGTAGGCACACTCTAGCAGCGGGAACAAAAGATACCGTAGTCCGAAGTTACAGTAGCGTCTCCTAGATGGCGGGAGAGTAACAAACAGGATGTTCGATATAACAAACAGAGGCCGTAACGTCTCATAGATGGCAAAGAGTCCACGGGTGCAAACTACACAGCAAAATTCGCCGTACTTCCTAGGTACGGCACACCCCCACAACAAAACGAGTCCAACGGGTTGGACGACACCGGGACTGCCACCACTGGAGGAAAAGCGGGGACTGACTAAAAACCAATAAAAAGATAAAACCAGACGGAAGTTGAAAACGAAAGGACACCAGAAGGAAGGGCAAGGTGTGTGTGTGTGTGTGTGTGTGTGTGTAGTTGGGTGTGTGTCAGTGTAGAAGATACGGGGAGTGTGAGCGGCCGCGGCCTAAAGCAACAGAAAGAAGAAAGGAAAGGAGAGGAGCTAAAATACCGATAAAACTTTAAAACAATAAAACGCTAAAAAGTAAAACCATAAAACACAATGCCTCCAGCGAAGCCCCCCGAAAACCAAACCCGAGGACCCTAACTAATTCTAACTGGGGTAAACAATACCAATTCACCTCTCAAGGAAGCACCATCTGCGCACATGCCTTCAACTGAGACACATGGGCCACCCTCACCTTCATCCCATCCTCCGGACCCACCAGGCTGGCAGTGACGGGCGAGACAAACTCAGCAATCCGGAAGGGCCCCAACCATCTATAGCAGAGCTTGGCAGCGGGACCCTCCACCTTAGAGCTGAGCGGGTGGCTCCTGCAATAAACCAGCTGGCCCACCTTAAAAGGGTTGGGGACTCTCCCAGCATTATAGCGACGCTGCACGCGCTCGTGCGATTGGAGCAGGGCTCTCCTCACATCTTTCCAGCTGTGAGCGACCCCCTCGTTCGGCGAATCCGGGAGAAGATCCTCCAGTTTCCACAAATACCAAGGGGATGAGCGGGGGACAAACCAAACATGACCTCAAAAGGGACGGCACGATGGCTTTCATGAAGGGACGAATTGAACGCCATCTGTAACCACTGGAGATTCTGGTCCCACGTATTCTGCTGCTCCGCGTGATAGGCGATAAGAGTGGATCTCAGATTGCGATTGAATCGCTCAGCGTGGGAAGGTTGCGGGTGGTAAGGGGAAGTGGTTACATGCCGAATGCCGTGCCTGAAACACATGTTCCGGAATTGCCTCGAGATGAATTGAGGGCCATTGTCTGAGACAATGATGGAGGGAAGCCCGAAATGCTGAAAAATACTGGTCTGAAGGGCTACGATGGTATTGGCAGTACTAGCCTGACGCAAGGGAAGTAGCCAGACATACTTGGAGAAGGCGTCCACACAAACAAGGAGGAACGAATTCCCGGCCTTGCTACATGGGAAAGGACCCACGTAGTCGATGAAAACCTTCTCCATCGGTCTGCCAGCCACCCCAGAAGACAGCAACCCCAACTTGGTGTTCTGAGCGGGCTTGCTCAGACTGCACAGATGACAACACTTCACCCGGGTGGCGATGTCCCGGTCCATGCCTTTCCAGATGAAGTTTTTCCTGATCGCGGCGATGGTCTTTGAAACACCCAAATGGCCTCCAACCGGGGAATCATGATAATATTGGAAGACCATGGGCACCAACTTGCTCGGCAGCACTATCTTAGGGACCCGTCCTCTACGTTCCCGGCAGCAGAGGACGCCCTTGGACAGATGATATGGAGCCTTCATCTCGCCTGATTTGATTTTATCGATGATAGGACCCAACGCCTCATCATCGAGCTGATGAGGGATAACTTCCGTGAAGGCGAGGGGGAACTCCAGGAGTACGGCGCAGGGTTCATTTATTGGCTCCGCACTGGGTAGGTGATACATACGGGACAGAGCATCGGCAACAACATTTTGGGTCCCCCTTATATGTTGTGCCCGAAACTTAAAAGAAGAGATCTTGACCACCCAGCGGCCAAGTTAACCCAGTTGACGGGGGTGCGCCAGAAGCCACGAGAGAGCCTGATTGTCCGTCTCTAATAGGAACTCAGCGTGTTCCACATACCTCCTAAACTTGTCAAGGGCGAAGACTACCGCCAAACACTCTAGCTCGTACACCGAGGATTTCTTTTCAGGGTTGGTAAGGGTCCTGGATACAAATGCAACTGGCTGCTGAGCACCATCCACCTCCTGAGAGCACGGCCCCGATCGCCACAGAGCTGGCGTCGGATTGCACAATGAAAGGCTTCGTGAAATCGGGCATCCGAAGCACGGGCGGCGACAAAATGGACTCCTTTAGGGACTCGAAGGCATGTTGCTGCGCGTCTCCCCACACGAATTTGGCCCCTTTTTTCCTTAAGGAATTTAGGGGAGCCGCAATCTCAGCAGCCCCCGGGATGAACCGCCGGTAAAAATTCACCATACCCACAAAGCGGGCCACCCCTTTAGCATCCCGGGGAGGAGGAAAATCCCGGATTTCCTGCGTCCTCTCTGGATCAACCGTGACCCCTTTATGAGAGACAAGGTGACCGAGGAAAGAAATTTCCTCCTGGGCAAATTTCACCTTGTTGGGATTCACCGTAAGCCCCGCGCGCCTCAAGCGACACAACACCTCACGGAGATGGTGCATGTGTTCTTCTAGAGTGGAGCTGTAAATGAGCAGATCGTCCAGATAATTAAACACATACTGGAATTTAATGTCGTGGAACACAGAGTCTAATAGACGGGTTAACGTCTGCGCACCAACCGCCAGTCCCATGGGGACTCTCTTGTATTGGTACAAGTTCCACGGCACGCAAAAAGCAGTGAACGGCCGAGAATCCTTGTGTAAGGGTATATGGTGGTATGCTGAATTCAGGTCGAAAATGGTGAAATATCGGGCCTGCAAAAACCAATCAAAGGCCGAATGCAGGTCCGGGAGGGGCACCGACTCAACTTCAATATTTTGGTTCAATTTACGATAATCAATGACCAGCCTATGCTTCCCTCCCGGTTTAGGCACCAGGAATGCTGGACTGGCATAGGCCGATGTGGAAGGTTCAATAACCCCCTGGTCCAACAATTCTTGCACCTTCTCACGCAAGATGGTCATTTTAGGCGGAGCGAATTTATACGGGTGCGAACGGACAACCGCGGAGTCGCACAGACGGATACGATACTCCAAATTGTGAGTGAGTCCGAGGTTGGCGGTCAGCACCTCGGGAAACTCATCACACAATTTACGGAAAGTGGTCTGTAGAGATGGGCTCAAATTATTAATGTACGCCGGGGGTTGAAGTTCTTCAAGACCTTCCCTCGCCTCATCCCGATATCCAAGAAAGGGGATGCGTACGGCACAGTTGAACTTAAAGAAACATACGTGCCCCTGGATATCGAGAACCAGGCCACTTTTCACAATAAAATCCGCACCCACAATACAGTCTACGCTCAGATTCGGGGCCACAAGAAACTCCCAAACCCACGAAAAATAATTTATTTTAAATTTAAAAGCCACCAATTTGGAGGTCGGCAAAACCTCCCTCGAGGCCGTCCAACATACCACCGACGAAGGAGTATTCGACCGGATCAATGACTCCCGGACCAACTGCTGGTAAACACGGTAGGAGATAAGACACCGTGCCGATCCGGAGTCCACCAGGGCCCTAACCCGGCCCTTCCCAACCTCCAGCTCCAAAAATGGACACACGGAGAGACCCGGACGAATCGGCTTGGGATTGGACTCCCCGGATGGGTGTCCCGTCTCAACGGCACATAATGGGACCTAGGATGCGCCAACGCTACCACACGTGGGGAGGGACCGGCGTCCCCTCAATCACCCCCACGCAGGCCGTTTTTTGAAGGACGGTTCTCCCGCGAGACCTCCGATCGTTTGGGAGGGCAATTCCGGGCCAAGTGCCCCATCCTACCACAGGAATAACAACGGAATTCCCGCCTCTCAGAGTCGCTACCACGTTGCTCTTTGAAAGTGTTGCCACCACGTTGCTCTTTGAAAGGGTTGCCGCCACGCTGCTCCCGGGTAGGCCGCTGCTGACCAGATGAGGAACAGGGGACAGGGAAATCGGAACGGCCGGAGCGAGCCTCATCGTTCATCTGGATGGTGCGGGCGAAGACACAAGCTCCGCTAAGATCAGCGAAGCTGGGCGGTCACTCCAAAAACACCAACCTTGACCTCTCCTGCGGATTGAGGCCCTCCAAGATAACCCGCACCACCTCAGCCTCCGACACGTCCACCCGCAGCACACGGGCAGCACTTTTGATTGAATTGATAAATCCGTTCAACTGTTCCCCGTGCCCCTGAACTCTGTAAAATAATCGTTGCCGCATCCGGTCACGCAGCCTCCCGGGCATAAACAGTTCCAACACATCCTTGTGGAACGCCTCAAAATCCCCGCCCGCGCCCAGATGCCAGACCACACGATCCAGCAGGGGCGCCCGACAGTACGGGTAAATCATATTTAACAGGGCAACGCCGGTCACCCCAGGGAAATCAAAAATGCCGAAAACCCCTTCAAGGAATTTGACAAGCTGGTCAAGGTCCAAACCGTCGACCACTGGAAGCCGACGGAGGAGGTCATAAATGGGGTTCGGCAACGATTCGTACTTAACACTGGCAAGGGCTGTACCCAACCCTCGAGGGACTTCCACATGATCCCCCTGAAATCCCTGGGGGCGACTGCCCACCGAAATAGATGGACGTTCCTCCACCAGAGCGCTACAAGCCTCCCCCAGGAGACCCACCCGCTAAGTGGCCACGGTCTGGCGTGTGGGCATCTCCTTAAGGTTACTAGGGCTTTCGGGAGCCTCCCCAGGTAGACCAATCTTTGACTGCAGGGCCGACGCCGTCCGCCTACCCTCCTCCTCCAGATTATCCTGCAACAGCAAATTACTCAAGCGAACGGACAAGTGGTGCATCCTTTGGGTCACCCGCTGCCAAACACGGGTGGAACTCCCCATATATTACGAGTCCTCCATCAAGGTGGAGAACTCGGTCCACTTGTCCGCACACAAAGCCAGCTCCTCCTCCAAATCCTCAATTTCGACTCTCCGGGTGGGAGCGTCCCCCACCAGCAGTTCCCGCCGCAAGGATGCCACATCCCTCTGGGGAACCCCACCCCGCAAACGTATCTCGAACTGAAGTTCGTCCTTCGTGAAATATTCGGGCACCAGACCGCGACCTTCACGCCGACTCCTACTCTGCCCCTGCTCTGCCATAGTATCAAACCACAAGAGACTGAATCCAACAAGAGCTGACAATCAAGGTGCCTCAGGGTCCCCGACCCGGCACCGGACCAACAATGAAGACCAAGATGAAGTGCCATAAGACAACAATGACCACACAAGAACACAGACAAACAGATAAACACTAAAGAACACCCCAAGACACAATCAGAAATCGCCAGGCTGTGCTCAACCCCCCCCAGGGGTCCCGGCCCGGCAACCGCACCCAAAGACCAAGATTTACAACACTAATAACACATGACTGGACCGAACTTGTCCGACTAAGATTTTGAGGTCACCTCATCCATTTCCAAATTTCGGTTCAGAGGTGGCCAGGACTACGTCCAACCACGCTCTGCTACCATTTGTGAGCCGCTCATCACCTATGACATCACAACCAAATTTTCAACTGTCCAAAACGGACACATTTTTTACGTTTGACATCCACAAAAAAAAATTTTTTTAAACTCCAACTTACCTTGATGACCGGCTCACTTGTTCACTGGAACTAGGAGAGGCCTCCTAGTGGAAGGATGTCCACATGCTGGGTAACCTTTGGGGAATTGGACGAATGAGGTGACCTCAATTTTAAAATTTCAAAGAAATATAACAAGTTTATTGAGGCTATCATATAGTGTTTTGTTACAATGAAATATAAAATCAGGCTGTGAGGTTATTCCATTAAAATATATAAGTAGGTGAAATATTCACTATATTACATGACATTCAAACTTAAACTTTCAAAAAATATTCAAAATTTTATATTTAAAAGTATATCATGAGAAATATATAAATCTGTAAAACATCTACAAAATATTACATGTTTTTCTTAAAATGAATCATAGTGTCCAGACAGAAAGTATTCTATCAGAATTATAGAAAATATGTGAATATTCAAAATCTATGACAGGGTAACCAGAATCTAAAATTTTCAATATTCAAATTTAATATTTAAGAAAAATTCCATGAAAATTATATAAAATATATAACACATTTAAAATCTCTTACAGGGCATACTGAAAATTATATAAAATATATAAAACATTTAACAAGCATTACAGCCACAACAATTTAAACAATTACATTACCCAACAACATGTGCCCTCTGAAATCTAACTCAAACACTAGAAAGGAGACTCATCTAATCAATAAAGTATCATGCAAAATAAGATAGATAATTATATACTTGTGTGGAACTCACAAGTGCATGTGCTCACCCTGCCCTAAACCTGTATAAACTGGTGTAGCCCCAAGGCTTACAGATTTCAGAGTGCACAATTATAAACAAAAAACTATCAGATAATCAGTTACATATATCTCTCAGAAGGTAAAAATATGTGGTGCATAAAATTATGAGCATATACATCTACAAACATTATAAATATATAAAGAGTGAAAATTTCCTCTTGTACAACAGTTCAGTCATTTTTATTTAATAGGTTGGATACTTCTGAATTACTGTTTTATCACAAGGTAATGCATTGTTACAACTGGAGGTAGACTGCAACTCTTTTCACAACCAGATCTACAAGTTCCAATAAAAAGGCAGCCACAATATAAGTTCCACACAGACTATAGTAAAAAGATGTACTGCCCATTACATGCTCTGGCAATTCAACACAAGACAAATATCACACTGAATCATTCAAAGAGCAATTAAGGAATTTTGCTTCACTAGGCCAAATGAACACCTTGGCCGATTCCTAACACATTTTTTTTTTTTTTTTTTTTTTTGTAAGAAAAAGTTTTGCCCATAAAATACACGGTCACCGCAAACAGCGGCGAAGCTACTCATCATTAGAGAGAAATATGTGAAGTTATTCAAGTTCTGCAAAAACCTGCATGTTTCAATAGTACATGAGATTACAAGAGTACCGTGAAGTGACAAAACTCCAGGATTAAGAAACTATTGTCCCCTCCTTTTTTGTAGCGTTAGAAAAATCAGCCAGACCCCACCTGACCCATAAAGTCCCAGGGCAAAATTTAATAATCTTATTTTTCCATACCTGTTCATAGTGCATCAATACCTCACATCACAATACCTGTTCAATACTCACACAATATATCACATAATTCACATCTTGGTCCTCCCAGGATCACGGACGCCGGCCCCAGAGACCCCCTAGCACACTTTTCCCTTAGCCTGACATAATGATTTCAACAAACGCCGGCATAAAAAAAAGAAAACCACGAAACTTTTCCAGCTCTCTACAATTGAGACCAACATGTGGTGGTGAACAGCTCCTGAATAGAACAGCTGACATCGACCCACTAATCCAGTCGAGACAAAGTCTCTCCACAGCTGATCAAAACAGCTGACCAAAGCGCTTCTCTCTACTCAACGAAAAACCAAAGGCCAACCCACCACTCCAGTCAAAACAGCAACACACTACGACAAAGTACAGTAGGCACACTCTAGCAGCGGGAACAAAAGATACCGTAGTCCGAAGTTACAGTAGCGTCTCCTAGATGGCGGGAGAGTAACAAACAGGATGTTCGATATAACAAACAGAGGCCGTAACGTCTCATAGATGGCAAAGAGTCCACGGGTGCAAACTACACAGCAAAATTCGCCGTACTTCCTAGGTACGGCACACCCCCACAACAAAACGAGTCCAACGGGTTGGACGACACCGGGACTGCCACCACTGGAGGAAAAGCGGGGACTGACTAAAAACCAATAAAAAGATAAAACCAGACGGAAGTTGAAAACGAAAGGACACCAGAAGGAAGGGCAAGGTGTGTGTGTGTGTGTGTGTGTGTGTGTAGTTGGGTGTGTGTCAGTGTAGAAGATACGGGGAGTGTGAGCGGCCGCGGCCTAAAGCAACAGAAAGAAGAAAGGAAAGGAGAGGAGCTAAAATACCGATAAAACTTTAAAACAATAAAACGCTAAAAAGTAAAACCATAAAACACAATGCCTCCAGCGAAGCCCCCCGAAAACCAAACCCGAGGACCCTAACTAATTCTAACTGGGGTAAACAATACCAATTCACCTCTCAAGGAAGCACCATCTGCGCACATGCCTTCAACTGAGACACATGGGCCACCCTCACCTTCATCCCATCCTCCGGACCCACCAGGCTGGCAGTGACGGGCGAGACAAACTCAGCAATCCGGAAGGGCCCCAACCATCTATAGCAGAGCTTGGCAGCGCGACCCTCCACCTTAGAGCTGAGCGGGTGGCTCCTGCAATAAACCAGCTGGCCCACCTTAAAAGGGTTGGGGACTCTCCCAGCATTATAGCGACGCTGCACGCGCTCGTGCGATTGGAGCAGGGCTCTCCTCACATCTTTCCAGCTGTGAGCGACCCCCTCGTTCGGCGAATCCGGGAGAAGATCCTCCAGTTTCCACAAATACCAAGGGGATGAGCGGGGGACAAACCAAACATGACCTCAAAAGGGACGGCACGATGGCTTTCATGAAGGGACGAATTGAACGCCATCTGTAACCACTGGAGATTCTGGTCCCACGTATTCTGCTGCTCCGCGTGATAGGCGATAAGAGTGGATCTCAGATTGCGATTGAATCGCTCAGCGTGGGAAGGTTGCGGGTGGTAAGGGGAAGTGGTTACATGTCGAATGCCGTGCCTGAAACACATGTTCCGGAATTGCCTCGAGATGAATTGAGGGCCATTGTCTGAGACAATGATGGAGGGAAGCCCGAAATGCTGAAAAATACTGGTCTGAAGGGCTACGATGGTATTGGCAGTACTAGCCTGACGCAAGGGAAGTAGCCAGACATACTTGGAGAAGGCGTCCACACAAACAAGGAGGAACGAATTCCCGGCCTTGCTACATGGGAAAGGACCCACGTAGTCGATGAAAACCTTCTCCATCGGTCTGCCAGCCACCCCAGAAGACAGCAACCCCAACTTGGTGTTCTGAGCGGGCTTGCTCAGACTGCACAGATGACAACACTTCACCCGGGTGGCGATGTCCCGGTCCATGCCTTTCCAGATGAAGTTTTTCCTGATCGCGGCGATGGTCTTTGAAACACCCAAATGGCCTCCAACCGGGGAATCATGATAATATTGGAAGACCATGGGCACCAACTTGCTCGGCAGCACTATCTTAGGGACCCGTCCTCTACGTTCCCGGCAGCAGAGGACGCCCTTGGACAGATGATATGGAGCCTTCATCTCGCCTGATTTGATTTTATCGATGATAGGACCCAACGCCTCATCATCGAGCTGATGAGGGATAACTTCCGTGAAGGCGAGGGGGAACTCCAGGAGTACGGCGCAGGGTTCATTTATTGGCTCCGCACTGGGTAGGTGATACATACGGGACAGAGCATCGGCAACAACATTTTGGGTCCCCCTTATATGTTGTGCCCGAAACTTAAAAGAAGAGATCTTGACCACCCAGCGGCCAAGTTAACCCAGTTGACGGGGGTGCGCCAGAAGCCACGAGAGAGCCTGATTGTCCGTCTCTAATAGGAACTCAGCGTGTTCCACATACCTCCTAAACTTGTCAAGGGCGAAGACTACCGCCAAACACTCTAGCTCGTACACCGAGGATTTCTTTTCAGGGTTGGTAAGGGTCATGGATACAAATGCAACTGGCTGCTGAGCACCATCCACCTCCTGAGAGCACGGCCCCGATCGCCACAGAGCTGGCGTCGGATTGCACAATGAAAGGCTTCGTGAAATCGGGCATCCGAAGCACGGGCGGCGACAAAATGGACTCCTTTAGGGACTCGAAGGCACGTTGCTGCGCGTCTCCCCACACGAATTTGGGCCCTTTTTTCCTTAAGGAATTTAGGGGAGCCGCAATCTCAGCAGCCCCCGGGATGAACCGCCGGTAAAAATTCACCATACCCACAAAGCGGGCCACCCCTTTAGCATCCCGGGGAGGAGGAAAATCCCGGATTTCCTGCGTCCTCTCTGGATCAACCGTGACCCCTTTATGAGAGACAAGGTGACCGAGGAAAGAAATTTCCTCCTGGGCAAATTTCACCTTGTTGGGATTCACCGTAAGCCCCGCGCGCCTCAAGCGACACAACACCTCACGGAGATGGTGCATGTGTTCTTCTAGAGTGGAGCTGTAAATGAGCAGATCGTCCAGATAATTAAACACATACTGGAATTTAATGTCGTGGAACACAGAGTCTAATAGACGGGTTAACGTCTGCGCACCAACCGCCAGTCCCATGGGGACTCTCTTGTATTGGTACAAGTTCCACGGCACGCAAAAGGCAGTGAACGGCCGAGAATCCTTGTGTAAGGGTATATGGTGGTATGCTGAATTCAGGTCGAAAATGGTGAAATATCGGGCCTGCAAAAACCAATCAAAGGCCGAATGCAGGTCCGGGAGGGGCACCGACTCAACTTCAATATTTTGGTTCAATTTACGATAATCAATGACCAGCCTATGCTTCCCTCCCGGTTTAGGCACCAGGAATGCTGGACTGGCATAGGCCGATGTGGAAGGTTCAATAACCCCCTGGTCCAACAATTCTTGCACCTTCTCACGCAAGATGGTCATTTTAGGCGGAGCGAATTTATACGGGTGCGAACGGACAACCGCGGAGTCGCACAGACGGATACGATACTCCAAATTGTGAGTGAGTCCGAGGTTGGCGGTCAGCACCTCGGGAAACTCATCACACAATTTACGGAAAGTGGTCTGTAGAGATGGGCTCAAATTATTAATGTACGCCGGGGGTTGAAGTTCTTCAAGACCTTCCCTCGCCTCATCCCGATATCCAAGAAAGGGGATGCGTACGGCACAGTTGAACTTAAAGAAACATACGTGCCCCTGGATATCGAGAACCAGGCCACTTTTCACAATAAAATCCGCACCCACAATACAGTCTACGCTCAGATTCGGGGCCACAAGAAACTCCCAAACCCACGAAAAATAATTTATTTTAAATTTAAAAGCCACCAATTTGGAGGTCGGCAAAACCTCCCTCGAGGCCGTCCAACATACCACCGACGAAGGAGTATTCGACCGGATCAATGACTCCCGGACCAACTGCTGGTAAACACGGTAGGAGATAAGACACCGTGCCGATCCGGAGTCCACCAGGGCCCTAACCCGGCCCTTCCCAACCTCCAGCTCCAAAAATGGACACACGGAGAGACCCGGACGAATCGGCTTGGGATTGGACTCCCCGGATGGGTGTCCCGTCTCAACGGCACATAATGGGACCTAGGATGCGCCAACGCTACCACACGTGGGGAGGGACCGGCGTCCCCTCAATCACCCCCACGCAGGCCGTTTTTTGAAGGACGGTTCTCCCGCGAGACCTCCGATCGTTTGAGAGGGCAATTCCGGGCCAAGTGCCCCATCCTACCACAGGAATAACAACGGAATTCCCGCCTCTCAGAGTCGCTACCACGTTGCTCTTTGAAAGTGTTGCCACCACGTTGCTCTTTGAAAGGGTTGCCGCCACGCTGCTCCCGGGTAGGCCGCTGCTGACCAGATGAGGAACAGGGGACAGGGAAATCGGAACGGCCGGAGCGAGCCTCATCGTTCATCTGGATGGTGCGGGCGAAGACACAAGCTCCGCTAAGATCAGCGAAGCTGGGCGGTCACTCCAAAAACACCAACCTTGACCTCTCCTGCGGATTGAGGCCCTCCAAGATAACCCGCACCACCTCAGCCTCCGACACGTCCACCCGCAGCACACGGGCAGCACTTTTGATTGAATTGATAAATCCGTTCAACTGTTCCCCGTGCCCCTGAACTCTGTAAAATAATCGTTGCCGCATCCGGTCACGCAGCCTCCCGGGCATAAACAGTTCCAACACATCCTTGTGGAACGCCTCAAAATCCCCGCCCGCGCCCAGATGCCAGACCACACGATCCAGCAGGGGCGCCCGACAGTACGGGTAAATCATATTTAACAGGGCAACGCCGGTCACCCCAGGGAAATCAAAAATGCCGAAAACCCCTTCAAGGAATTTGACAAGCTGGTCAAGGTCCAAACCGTCGACCACTGGAAGCCGACGGAGGAGGTCATAAATGGGGTTCGGCAACGATTCGTACTTAACACTGGCAAGGGCTGTACCCAACCCTCGAGGGACTTCCACATGATCCCCCTGAAATCCCTGGGGGCGACTGCCCACCGAAATAGATGGACGTTCCTCCACCAGAGCGCTACAAGCCTCCCCCAGGAGACCCACCCGCTCAGTGGCCACGGTCTGGCGTGTGGGCATCTCCTTAAGGTTACTAGGGCTTTCGGGAGCCTCCCCAGGTAGACCAATCTTTGACTGCAGGGCCGACGCCGTCCGCCTACCCTCCTCCTCCAGATTATCCTGCAACAGCAAATTACTCAAGCGAACGGACAAGTGGTGCATCCTTTGGGTCACCCGCTGCCAAACACGGGTGGAACTCCCCATATATTACGAGTCCTCCATCAAGGTGGAGAACTCGGTCCACTTGTCCGCACACAAAGCCAGCTCCTCCTCCAAATCCTCAATTTCGACTCTCCGGGTGGGAGCGTCCCCCACCAGCAGTTCCCGCCGCAAGGATGCCACATCCCTCTGGGGAACCCCACCCCGCAAACGTATCTCGAACTGAAGTTCGTCCTTCGTGAAATATTCGGGCACCAGACCGCGACCTTCACGCCGACTCCTACTCTGCCCCTGCTCTGCCATAGTATCAAACCACAAGAGACTGAATCCAACAAGAGCTCACAATCAAGGTGCCTCAGGGTCCCCGACCCGGCACCGGACCAACAATGAAGACCAAGATGAAGTGCCATAAGACAACAATGACCACACAAGAACACAGACAAACAGATAAACACTAAAGAACACCCCAAGACACAATCAGAAATCGCCAGGCTGTGCTCAACCCCCCCCAGGGGTCCCGGCCCGGCAACCGCACCCAAAGACCAAGATTTACAACACTAATAACACATGACTGGACCGAACTTGTCCGACTAAGATTTTGAGGTCACCTCATCCATTTCCAAATTTCGGTTCAGAGGTGGCCAGGACTACGTCCAACCACGCTCTGCTACCATTTGTGAGCCGCTCATCACCTATGACATCACAACCAAATTTTCAACTGTCCAAAACGGACACATATTTTACGTTTGACATCCACAAAAAAAAATTTTTTTTAACTCCAACTTACCTTGATGACCGGCTCACTTGTTCACTGGAACTAGGAGAGGCCTCCTAGTGGAAGGATGTCCACATGCTGGGTAACCTTTGGGGAATTGGACGAATGAGGTGACCTCAATTTTAAAATTTCAAAAAAATATAACAAGTTTATTGAGGCTATCATATAGTGTTTTGTTACAATGAAATATAAAATCAGGCTGTGAGGTTATTCCATTAAAATATATAAGTAGGTGAAATATTCACTATATTACATGACATTCAAACTTAAACTTTCAAAAAATATTCAAAATTTTATATTTAAAAGTATATCATGAGAAATATATAAATCTGTAAAACATCTACAAAATATTACATGTTTTTCTTAAAATGAATCATAGTGTCCAGACAGAAAGTATTCTATCAGAATTATAGAAAATATGTGAATATTCAAAATCTATGACAGGGTAACCAGAATCTAAAATTTTCAATATTCAAATTTAATATTTAAGAAAAATTCCATGAAAATTATATAAAATATATAACACATTTAAAATCTCTTACAGGGCATACTGAAAATTCTATAAAATATATAAAACATTTAAAATCTCTTACAGGGCATACTGAAAATTATATAAAATATATAAAACATTTAACAAGCATTACAGCCACAACAATTTAAACAATTACATTACCCAACAACATGTGCCCTCTGAAATCTAACTCAAACACTAGAAGGAGACTCATCTAATCAATAAAGTATCATGCAAAATAAGATAGATAATTATATACTTGTGTGGAAGTCACAAGTGCATGTGCTCACCCTGCCCTAAACCTGTATAAACTGGTGTAGCCCCAAGGCTTACAGATTTCAGAGTGCACAATTATAAACAAAAAACTATCAGATAATCAGTTACATATATCTCTCAGAAGGTAAAAATATGTGGTGCATAAAATTATGAGCATATACATCTACAAACATTATAAATATATAAAGAGTGAAAATTTCCTCTTGTACAACAGTTCAGTCATTTTTATTTAATAGGTTGGATACTTCTGAATTACTGTTTTATCACAAGGTAATGCATTGTTACAACTGGAGGTAGACTGCAACTCTTTTCACAACCAGATCTACAAGTTCCAATAAAAAGGCAGCCACAATATAAGTTCCACACAGACTATAGTAAAAAGATGTACTGCCCATTACATGCTCTGGCAATTCAACACAAGACAAATATCACACTGAATCATTCAAAGAGCAATTAAGGAATTTTGCTTCACTAGGCCAAATGAACACCTTGGCCGATTCCTAACACATTTTTTTTTTTTTTTTTTTTTTTTTTGTAAGAAAAAGTTTTGCCCATAAAATACACGGTCACCGCAAACAGCGGCGAAGCTACTCATCATTAGAGAGAAATATGTGAAGTTATTCAAGTTCTGCAAAAACCTGCATGTTTCAATAGTACATGAGATTACAAGAGTACCGTGAAGTGACAAAACTCCAGGATTAAGAAACTATTGTCCCCTCCTTTTTTGTAGCGTTAGAAAAATCAGCCAGACCCCACCTGACCCATAAAGTCCCAGGGCAAAATTTAATAATCTTATTTTTCCATACCTGTTCATAGTGCATCAATACCTCACATCACAATACCTGTTCAATACTCACACAATATATCACATAATTCACATCTTGGTCCTCCCAGGATCACGGACGCCGGCCCCAGAGACCCCCTAGCACACTTTTCCCTTAGCCTGACATAATGATTTCAACAAACGCCGGCATAAAAAAAAGAAAACCACGAAACTTTTCCAGCTCTCTACAATTGAGACCAACATGTGGTGGTGAACAGCTCCTGAATAGAACAGCTGACATCGACCCACTAATCCAGTCGAGACAAAGTCTCTCCACAGCTGATCAAAACAGCTGACCAAAGCGCTTCTCTCTACTCAACGAAAAACCAAAGGCCAACCCACCACTCCAGTCAAAACAGCAACACACTACGACAAAGTACAGTAGGCACACTCTAGCAGCGGGAACAAAAGATACCGTAGTCCGAAGTTACAGTAGCGTCTCCTAGATGGCGGGAGAGTAACAAACAGGATGTTCGATATAACAAACAGTGGCCGTAACGTCTCATAGATGGCAAAGAGTCCACGGGTGCAAACTACACAGCAAAATTCGCCGTACTTCCTAGGTACGGCACACCCCCACAACAAAACGAGTCCAACGGGTTGGACGACACCGGGACTGCCACCACTGGAGGAAAAGCGGGGACTGACTAAAAACCAATAAAAAGATAAAACCAGACGGAAGTTGAAAACGAAAGGACACCAGAAGGAAGGGCAAGGTGTGTGTGTGTGTGTGTGTGTGTGTAGTTGGGTGTGTGTGTGTGTGTGTGTGTGTGTAGTTGGGTGTGTGTCAGTGTAGAAGATACGGGGAGTGTGAGCGGCCGCGGCCTAAAGCAACAGAAAGAAGAAAGGAAAGGAGAGGAGCTAAAATACCGATAAAACTTTAAAACAATAAAACGCTAAAAAGTAAAACCATAAAACACAATGCCTCCAGCGAAGCCCCCCGAAAACCAAACCCGAGGACCCTAACTAATTCTAACTGGGGTAAACAATACCAATTCACCTCTCAAGGAAGCACCATCTGCGCACATGCCTTCAACTGAGACACATGGGCCACCCTCACCTTCATCCCATCCTCCGGACCCACCAGGCTGGCAGTGACGGGCGAGACAAACTCAGCAATCCGGAAGGGCCCCAACCATCTATAGCAGAGCTTGGCAGCGCGACCCTCCACCTTAGAGCTGAGCGGGTGGCTCCTGCAATAAACCAGCTGGCCCACCTTAAAAGGGTTGGGGACTCTCCCAGCATTATAGCGACGCTGCACGCGCTCGTGCGATTGGAGCAGGGCTCTCCTCACATCTTTCCAGCTGTGAGCGACCCCCTCGTTCGGCGAATCCGGGAGAAGATCCTCCAGTTTCCACAAATACCAAGGGGATGAGCGGGGGACAAACCAAACATGACCTCAAAAGGGACGGCACGATGGCTTTCATGAAGGGACGAATTGAACGCCATCTGTAACCACTGGAGATTCTGGTCCCACGTATTCTGCTGCTCCGCGTGATAGGCGATAAGAGTGGATCTCAGATTGCGATTGAATCGCTCAGCGTGGGAAGGTTGCGGGTGGTAAGGGGAAGTGGTTACATGCCGAATGCCGTGCCTGAAACACATGTTCCGGAATTGCCTCGAGATGAATTGAGGGCCATTGTCTGAGACAATGATGGAGGGAAGCCCGAAATGCTGAAAAATACTGGTCTGAAGGGCTACGATGGTATTGGCAGTACTAGCCTGACGCAAGGGAAGTAGCCAGACATACTTGGAGAAGGCGTCCACACAAACAAGGAGGAACGAATTCCCGGCCTTGCTACATGGGAAAGGACCCACGTAGTCGATGAAAACCTTCTCCATCGGTCTGCCAGCCACCCCAGAAGACAGCAACCCCAACTTGGTGTTCTGAGCGGGCTTGCTCAGACTGCACAGATGACAACACTTCACCCGGGTGGCGATGTCCCGGTCCATGCCTTTCCAGATGAAGTTTTTCCTGATCGCGGCGATGGTCTTTGAAACACCCAAATGGCCTCCAACCGGGGAATCATGATAATATTGGAAGACCATGGGCACCAACTTGCTCGGCAGCACTATCTTAGGGACCCGTCCTCTACGTTCCCGGCAGCAGAGGACGCCCTTGGACAGATGATATGGAGCCTTCATCTCGCCTGATTTGATTTTATCGATGATAGGACCCAACGCCTCATCATCGAGCTGATGAGGGATAACTTCCGTGAAGGCGAGGGGGAACTCCAGGAGTACGGCGCAGGGTTCATTTATTGGCTCCGCACTGGGTAGGTGATACATACGGGACAGAGCATCGGCAACAACATTTTGGGTCCCCCTTATATGTTGTGCCCGAAACTTAAAAGAAGAGATCTTGACCACCCAGCGGCCAAGTTAACTCAGTTGACGGGGGTGCGCCAGAAGCCACGAGAGAGCCTGATTGTCCGTCTCTAATAGGAACTCAGCGTGTTCCACATACCTCCTAAACTTGTCAAGGGCGAAGACTACCGCCAAACACTCTAGCTCGTACACCGAGGATTTCTTTTCAGGGTTGGTAAGGGTCCTGGATACAAATGCAACTGGCTGCTGAGCACCATCCACCTCCTGAGAGCACGGCCCCGATCGCCACAGAGCTGGCGTCGGATTGCACAATGAAAGGCTTCGTGAAATCGGGCATCCGAAGCACGGGCGGCGACAAAATGGACTCCTTTAGGGACTCGAAGGCATGTTGCTGCGCGTCTCCCCACACGAATTTGGCCCCTTTTTTCCTTAAGGAATTTAGGGGAGCCGCAATCTCAGCAGCCCCCGGGATGAACCGCCGGTAAAAATTCACCATACCCACAAAGCGGGCCACCCCTTTAGCATCCCGGGGAGGAGGAAAATCCCGGATTTCCTGCGTCCTCTCTGGATCAACCGTGACCCCTTTATGAGAGACAAGGTGACCGAGGAAAGAAATTTCCTCCTGGGCAAATTTCACCTTGTTGGGATTCACCGTAAGCCCCGCGCGCCTCAAGCGACACAACACCTCACGGAGATGGTGCATGTGTTCTTCTAGAGTGGAGCTGTAAATGAGCAGATCGTCCAGATAATTAAACACATACTGGAATTTAATGTCGTGGAACACAGAGTCTAATAGACGGGTTAACGTCTGCGCACCAACCGCCAGTCCCATGGGGACTCTCTTGTATTGGTACAAGTTCCACGGCACGCAAAAGGCAGTGAACGGCCGAGAATCCTTGTGTAAGGGTATATGGTGGTATGCTGAATTCAGGTCGAAAATGGTGAAATATCGGGCCTGCAAAAACCAATCAAAGGCCGAATGCAGGTCCGGGAGGGGCACCGACTCAACTTCAATATTTTGGTTCAATTTACGATAATCAATGACCAGCCTATGCTTCCCTCCCGGTTTAGGCACCAGGAATGCTGGACTGGCATAGGCCGATGTGGAAGGTTCAATAACCCCCTGGTCCAACAATTCTTGCACCTTCTCACGCAAGATGGTCATTTTAGGCGGAGCGAATTTATACGGGTGCGAACGGACAACCGCGGAGTCGCACAGACGGATACGATACTCCAAATTGTGAGTGAGTCCGAGGTTGGCGGTCAGCACCTCGGGAAACTCATCACACAATTTACGGAAAGTGGTCTGTAGAGATGGGCTCAAATTATTAATGTACGCCGGGGGTTGAAGTTCTTCAAGACCTTCCCTCGCCTCATCCCGATATCCAAGAAAGGGGATGCGTACGGCACAGTTGAACTTAAAGAAACATACGTGCCCCTGGATATCGAGAACCAGGCCACTTTTCACAATAAAATCCGCACCCACAATACAGTCTACGCTCAGATTCGGGGCCACAAGAAACTCCCAAACCCACGAAAAATAATTTATTTTAAATTTAAAAGCCACCAATTTGGAGGTCGGCAAAACCTCCCTCGAGGCCGTCCAACATACCACCGACGAAGGAGTATTCGACCGGATCAATGACTCCCGGACCAACTGCTGGTAAACACGGTAGGAGATAAGACACCGTGCCGATCCGGAGTCCACCAGGGCCCTAACCCGGCCCTTCCCAACCTCCAGCTCCAAAAATGGACACACGGAGAGACCCGGACGAATCGGCTTGGGATTGGACTCCCCGGATGGGTGTCCCGTCTCAACGGCACATAATGGGACCTAGGATGCGCCAACGCTACCACACGTGGGGAGGGACCGGCGTCCCCTCAATCCCCCCCACGCAGGCCGTTTTTTGAAGGACGGTTCTCCCGCGAGACCTCCGATCGTTTGAGAGGGCAATTCCGGGCCAAGTGCCCCATCCTACCACAGGAATAACAACGGAATTCCCGCCTCTCAGAGTCGCTACCACGTTGCTCTTTGAAAGTGTTGCCACCACGTTGCTCTTTGAAAGGGTTGCCGCCACGCTGCTCCCGGGTAGGCCGCTGCTGACCAGATGAGGAACAGGGGACAGGGAAATCGGAACGGCCGGAGCGAGCCTCATCGTTCATCTGGATGGTGCGGGCGAAGACACAAGCTCCGCTAAGATCAGCGAAGCTGGGCGGTCACTCCAAAAACACCAACCTTGACCTCTCCTGCGGATTGAGGCCCTCCAAGATAACCCGCACCACCTCAGCCTCCGACACGTCCACCCGCAGCACACGGGCAGCACTTTTGATTGAATTGATAAATCCGTTCAACTGTTCCCCGTGCCCCTGAACTCTGTAAAATAATCGTTGCCGCATCCGGTCACGCAGCCTCCCGGGCATAAACAGTTCCAACACATCCTTGTGGAACGCCTCAAAATCCCCGCCCGCGCCCAGATGCCAGACCACACGATCCAGCAGGGGCGCCCGACAGTACGGGTAAATCATATTTAACAGGGCAACGCCGGTCACCCCAGGGAAATCAAAAATGCCGAAAACCCCTTCATGGAATTTGACAAGCTGGTCAAGGTCCAAACCGTCGACCACTGGAAGCCGACGGAGGAGGTCATAAATGGGGTTCGGCAACGATTCGTACTTAACACTGGCAAGGGCTGTACCCAACCCTCGAGGGACTTCCACATGATCCCCCTGAAATCCCTGGGGGCGACTGCCCACCGAAATAGATGGACGTTCCTCCACCAGAGCGCTACAAGCCTCCCCCAGGAGACACCCGCTCAGTGGCCACGGTCTGGCGTGTGGGCATCTCCTTAAGGTTACTAGGGCTTTCGGGAGCCTCCCCAGGTAGACCAATCTTTGACTGCAGGGCCGACGCCGTCCGCCTACCCTCCTCCTCCAGATTATCCTGCAACAGCAAATTACTCAAGCGAACGGACAAGTGGTGCATCCTTTGGGTCACCCGCTGCCAAACACGGGTGGAACTCCCCATATATTACGAGTCCTCCTTCAAGGTGGAGAACTCGGTCCACTTGTCCGCACACAAAGCCAGCTCCTCCTCCAAATCCTCAATTTCGACTCTCCGGGTGGGAGCGTCCCCCACCAGCAGTTCCCGCCGCAAGGATGCCACATCCCTCTGGGGAACCCCACCCCGCAAACGTATCTCGAACTGAAGTTCGTCCTTCGTGAAATATTCGGGCACCAGACCGCGACCTTCACGCCGACTCCTACTCTGCCCCTGCTCTGCCATAGTATCAAACCACAAGAGACTGAATCCAACAAGAGCTGACAATCAAGGTGCCTCAGGGTCCCCGACCCGGCACCGGACCAACAATGAAGACCAAGATGAAGTGCCATAAGACAACAATGACCACACAAGAACACAGACAAACAGATAAACACTAAAGAACACCCCAAGACACAATCAGAAATCGCCAGGCTGTGCTCAACCCCCCCCCAGGGGTCCCGGCCCGGCAACCGCACCCAAAGAACAAGATTTACAACACTAATAACACATGACTGGACCGAACTTGTCCGACTAAGATTTTGAGGTCACCTCATCCATTTCCAAATTTCGGTTCAGAGGTGGCCAGGACTACGTCCAACCACGCTCTGCTACCATTTGTGAGCCGCTCATCACCTATGACATCACAACCAAATTTTCAACTGTCCAAAACGGACACATTTTTTACGTTTGACATCCACAAAAAAAAATTTTTTTAAACTCCAACTTACCTTGATGACCGGCTCACTTGTTCACTGGAACTAGGAGAGGCCTCCTAGTGGAAGGATGTCCACATGCTGGGTAACCTTTGGGGAATTGGACGAATGAGGTGACCTCAATTTTAAAATTTCAAAAAAATATAACAAGTTTATTGAGGCTATCATATAGTGTTTTGTTACAATGAAATATAAAATCAGGCTGTGAGGTTATTCCATTAAAATATATAAGTAGGTGAAATATTCACTATATTACATGACATTCAAACTTAAACTTTCAAAAAATATTCAAAATTTTATATTTAAAAGTATATCATGAGAAATATATAAATCTGTAAAACATCTACAAAATATTACATGTTTTTCTTAAAATGAATCATAGTGTCCAGACAGAAAGTATTCTATCAGAATTATAGAAAATATGTGAATATTCAAAATCTATGACAGGGTAACCAGAATCTAAAATTTTCAATATTCAAATTTAATATTTAAGAAAAATTCCATGAAAATTATATAAAATATATAACACATTTAAAATCTCTTACAGGGCATACTGAAAATTCTATAAAATATATAAAACATTTAAAATCTCTTACAGGGCATACTGAAAATTATATAAAATATATAAAACATTTAACAAGCATTACAGCCACAACAATTTAAACAATTACATTACCCAACAACATGTGCCCTCTGAAATCTAACTCAAACACTAGAAAGGAGACTCATCTAATCAATAAAGTATCATGCAAAATAAGATAGATAATTATATACTTGTGTGGAAGTCACAAGTGCATGTGCTCACCCTGCCCTAAACCTGTATAAACTGGTGTAGCCCCAAGGCTTACAGATTTCAGAGTGCACAATTATAAACAAAAAACTATCAGATAATCAGTTACATATATCTCTCAGAAGGTAAAAATATGTGGTGCATAAAATTATGAGCATATACATCTACAAACATTATAAATATATAAAGAGCGAAAATTTCCTCTTGTACAACAGTTCAGTCATTTTTATTTAATAGGTTGGATACTTCTGAATTACTGTTTTATCACAAGGTAATGCATTGTTACAACTGGAGGTAGACTGCAACTCTTTTCACAACCAGATCTACAAGTTCCAATAAAAAGGCAGCCACAATATAAGTTCCACACAGACTATAGTAAAAAGATGTACTGCCCATTACATGCTCTGGCAATTCAACACAAGACAAATATCACACTGAATCATTCAAAGAGCAATTAAGGAATTTTGCTTCACTAGGCCAAATGAACACCTTGGCCGATTCCTAACACATTTTTTTTTTTTTTTTTTTTTTGTAAGAAAAAGTTTTGCCCATAAAATACACGGTCACCGCAAAAAGCGGCGAAGCTACTCATCATTAGACATTAGAGAGAAATATGTGAAGTTATTCAAGTTCTGCAAAAGCCTGCATGTTTCAATAGTACATGAGATTACAAGAGTACCGTGAAGTGACAAAACTCCAGGATTAAGAAACTATTGTCCCCTCCTTTTTTGTAGCGTTAGAAAAATCAGCCAGACCCCACCTGACCCATAAAGTCCCAGGGCAAAATTTTATAATCTTATTTTTCCATACCTGTTCATAGTGCATCAATACCTCACATCACAATACCTGTTCAATACTCACACAATATATCACACATAATTCACATCTTGGTCCTGCCAGGATCACGGACGCCGGCCCCAGAGACCCCCTAGCACACTTTTCCCTTAGCCTGACATAATGATTTCAACAAACGCCGGCATAAAAAAAAGAAAACCACGAAACTTTTCCAGCTCTCTACAATTGAGACCAACATGTGGTGGTGAACAGCTCCTGAATAGAACAGCTGACATCGACCCACTAATCCAGTCGAGACAAAGTCTCTCCACAGCTGATCAAAACAGCTGACCAAAGCGCTTCTCTCTACTCAACGAAAAACCAAAGGCCAACCCACCACTCCAGTCAAAACAGCAACACACTACGACAAAGTACAGTAGGCACACTCTAGCAGCGGGAACAAAAGATACCGTAGTCCGAAGTTACAGTAGCGTCTCCTAGATGGCGGGAGAGTAACAAACAGGATGTTCGATATAACAAACAGTGGCCGTAACGTCTCATAGATGGCAAAGAGTCCACGGGTGCAAACTACACAGCAAAATTCGCCGTACTTCCTAGGTACGGCACACCCCCACAACAAAACGAGTCCAACGGGTTGGACGACACCGGGACTGCCACCACTGGAGGAAAAGCGGGGACTGACTAAAAACCAATAAAAAGATAAAACCAGACGGAAGTTGAAAACGAAAGGACACCAGAAGGAAGGGCAAGGTGTGTGTGTGTGTGTGTGTGTGTGTAGTTGGGTGTGTGTGTGTGTGTGTGTGTGTGTAGTTGGGTGTGTGTCAGTGTAGAAGATACGGGGAGTGTGAGCGGCCGCGGCCTAAAGCAACAGAAAGAAGAAAGGAAAGGAGAGGAGCTAAAATACCGATAAAACTTTAAAACAATAAAACGCTAAAAAGTAAAACCATAAAACACAATGCCTCCAGCGAAGCCCCCCGAAAACCAAACCCGAGGACCCTAACTAATTCTAACTGGGGTAAACAATACCAATTCACCTCTCAAGGAAGCACCATCTGCGCACATGCCTTCAACTGAGACACATGGGCCACCCTCACCTTCATCCCATCCTCCGGACCCACCAGGCTGGCAGTGACGGGCGAGACAAACTCAGCAATCCGGAAGGGCCCCAACCATCTATAGCAGAGCTTGGCAGCGCGACCCTCCACCTTAGAGCTGAGCGGGTGGCTCCTGCAATAAACCAGCTGGCCCACCTTAAAAGGGTTGGGGACTCTCCCAGCATTATAGCGACGCTGCACGCGCTCGTGCGATTGGAGCAGGGCTCTCCTCACATCTTTCCAGCTGTGAGCGACCCCCTCGTTCGGCGAATCCGGGAGAAGATCCTCCAGTTTCCACAAATACCAAGGGGATGAGCGGGGGACAAACCAAACATGACCTCAAAAGGGACGGCACGATGGCTTTCATGAAGGGACGAATTGAACGCCATCTGTAACCACTGGAGATTCTGGTCCCACGTATTCTGCTGCTCCGCGTGATAGGCGATAAGAGTGGATCTCAGATTGCGATTGAATCGCTCAGCGTGGGAAGGTTGCGGGTGGTAAGGGGAAGTGGTTACATGCCGAATGCCGTGCCTGAAACACATGTTCCGGAATTGCCTCGAGATGAATTGAGGGCCATTGTCTGAGACAATGATGGAGGGAAGCCCGAAATGCTGAAAAATACTGGTCTGAAGGGCTACGATGGTATTGGCAGTACTAGCCTGACGCAAGGGAAGTAGCCAGACATACTTGGAGAAGGCGTCCACACAAACAAGGAGGAACGAATTCCCGGCCTTGCTACATGGGAAAGGACCCACGTAGTCGATGAAAACCTTCTCCATCGGTCTGCCAGCCACCCCAGAAGACAGCAACCCCAACTTGGTGTTCTGAGCGGGCTTGCTCAGACTGCACAGATGACAACACTTCACCCGGGTGGCGATGTCCCGGTCCATGCCTTTCCAGATGAAGTTTTTCCTGATCGCGGCGATGGTCTTTGAAACACCCAAATGGCCTCCAACCGGGGAATCATGATAATATTGGAAGACCATGGGCACCAACTTGCTCGGCAGCACTATCTTAGGGACCCGTCCTCTACGTTCCCGGCAGCAGAGGACGCCCTTGGACAGATGATATGGAGCCTTCATCTCGCCTGATTTGATTTTATCGATGATAGGACCCAACGCCTCATCATCGAGCTGATGAGGGATAACTTCCGTGAAGGCGAGGGGGAACTCCAGGAGTACGGCGCAGGGTTCATTTATTGGCTCCGCACTGGGTAGGTGATACATACGGGACAGAGCATCGGCAACAACATTTTGGGTCCCCCTTATATGTTGTGCCCGAAACTTAAAAGAAGAGATCTTGACCACCCAGCGGCCAAGTTAACCCAGTTGACGGGGGTGCGCCAGAAGCCACGAGAGAGCCTGATTGTCCGTCTCTAATAGGAACTCAGCGTGTTCCACATACCTCCTAAACTTGTCAAGGGCGAAGACTACCGCCAAACACTCTAGCTCGTACACCGAGGATTTCTTTTCAGGGTTGGTAAGGGTCCTGGATACAAATGCAACTGGCTGCTGAGCACCATCCACCTCCTGAGAGCACGGCCCCGATCGCCACAGAGCTGGCGTCGGATTGCACAATGAAAGGCTTCGTGAAATCGGGCATCCGAAGCACGGGCGGCGACAAAATGGACTCCTTTAGGGACTCGAAGGCATGTTGCTGCGCGTCTCCCCACACGAATTTGGCCCCTTTTTTCCTTAAGGAATTTAGGGGAGCCGCAATCTCAGCAGCCCCCGGGATGAACCGCCGGTAAAAATTCACCATACCCACAAAGCGGGCCACCCCTTTAGCATCCCGGGGAGGAGGAAAATCCCGGATTGCCTGCGTCCTCTCTGGATCAACCGTGACCCCTTTATGAGAGACAAGGTGACCGAGGAAAGAAATTTCCTCCTGGGCAAATTTCACCTTGTTGGGATTCACCGTAAGCCCCGCGCGCCTCAAGCGACACAACACCTCACGGAGATGGTGCATGTGTTCTTCTAGAGTGGAGCTGTAAATGAGCAGATCGTCCAGATAATTAAACACATACTGGAATTTAATGTCGTGGAACACAGAGTCTAATAGACGGGTTAACGTCTGCGCACCAACCGCCAGTCCCATGGGGACTCTCTTGTATTGGTACAAGTTCCACGGCACGCAAAAGGCAGTGAACGGCCGAGAATCCTTGTGTAAGGGTATATGGTGGTATGCTGAATTCAGGTCGAAAATGGTGAAATATCGGGCCTGCAAAAACCAATCAAAGGCCGAATGCAGGTCCGGGAGGGGCACCGACTCAACTTCAATATTTTGGTTCAATTTACGATAATCAATGACCAGCCTATGCTTCCCTCCCGGTTTAGGCACCAGGAATGCTGGACTGGCATAGGCCGATGTGGAAGGTTCAATAACCCCCTGGTCCAACAATTCTTGCACCTTCTCACGCAAGATGGTCATTTTAGGCGGAGCGAATTTATACGGGTGCGAACGGACAACCGCGGAGTCGCACAGACGGATACGATACTCCAAATTGTGAGTGAGTCCGAGGTTGGCGGTCAGCACCTCGGGAAACTCATCACACAATTTACGGAAAGTGGTCTGTAGAGATGGGCTCAAATTATTAATGTACGCCGGGGGTTGAAGTTCTTCAAGACCTTCCCTCGCCTCATCCCGATATCCAAGAAAGGGGATGCGTACGGCACAGTTGAACTTAAAGAAACATACGTGCCCCTGGATATCGAGAACCAGGCCACTTTTCACAATAAAATCCGCACCCACAATACAGTCTACGCTCAGATTCGGGGCCACAAGAAACTCCCAAACCCACGAAAAATAATTTATTTTAAATTTAAAAGCCACCAATTTGGAGGTCGGCAAAACCTCCCTCGAGGCCGTCCAACATACCACCGACGAAGGAGTATTCGACCGGATCAATGACTCCCGGACCAACTGCTGGTAAACACGGTAGGAGATAAGACACCGTGCCGATCCGGAGTCCACCAGGGCCCTAACCCGGCCCTTCCCAACCTCCAGCTCCAAAAATGGACACACGGAGAGACCCGGACGAATCGGCTTGGGATTGGACTCCCCGGATGGGTGTCCCGTCTCAACGGCACATAATGGGACCTAGGATGCGCCAACGCTACCACACGTGGGGAGGGACCGGCGTCCCCTCAATCCCCCCCACGCAGGCCGTTTTTTGAAGGACGGTTCTCCCGCGAGACCTCCGATCGTTTGAGAGGGCAATTCCGGGCCAAGTGCCCCATCCTACCACAGGAATAACAACGGAATTCCCGCCTCTCAGAGTCGCTACCACGTTGCTCTTTGAAAGTGTTGCCACCACGTTGCTCTTTGAAAGGGTTGCCGCCACGCTGCTCCCGGGTAGGCCGCTGCTGACCAGATGAGGAACAGGGGACAGGGAAATCGGAACGGCCGGAGCGAGCCTCATCGTTCATCTGGATGGTGCGGGCGAAGACACAAGCTCCGCTAAGATCAGCGAAGCTGGGCGGTCACTCCAAAAACACCAACCTTGACCTCTCCTGCGGATTGAGGCCCTCCAAGATAACCCGCACCACCTCAGCCTCCGACACGTCCACCCGCAGCACACGGGCAGCACTTTTGATTGAATTGATAAATCCGTTCAACTGTTCCCCGTGCCCCTGAACTCTGTAAAATAATCGTTGCCGCATCCGGTCACGCAGCCTCCCGGGCATAAACAGTTCCAACACATCCTTGTGGAACGCCTCAAAATCCCCGCCCGCGCCCAGATGCCAGACCACACGATCCAGCAGGGGCGCCCGACAGTACGGGTAAATCATATTTAACAGGGCAACGCCGGTCACCCCAGGGAAATCAAAAATGCCGAAAACCCCTTCATGGAATTTGACAAGCTGGTCAAGGTCCAAACCGTCGACCACTGGAAGCCGACGGAGGAGGTCATAAATGGGGTTCGGCAACGATTCGTACTTAACACTGGCAAGGGCTGTACCCAACCCTCGAGGGACTTCCACATGATCCCCCTGAAATCCCTGGGGGCGACTGCCCACCGAAATAGATGGACGTTCCTCCACCAGAGCGCTACAAGCCTCCCCCAGGAGATCCACCCGCTCAGTGGCCACGGTCTGGCGTGTGGGCATCTCCTTAAGGTTACTAGGGCTTTCGGGAGCCTCCCCAGGTAGACCAATCTTTGACTGCAGGGCCGACGCCGTCCGCCTACCCTTCTCCTCCAGATTATCCTGCAACAGCAAATTACTCAAGCGAACGGACAAGTGGTGCATCCTTTGGGTCACCCGCTGCCAAACACGGGTGGAACTCCCCATATATTACGAGTCCTCCTTCAAGGTGGAGAACTCGGTCCACTTGTCAGCACACAAAGCCAGCTCCTCCTCCAAATCCTCAATTTCGACTCTCCGGGTGGGAGCGTCCCCCACCAGCAGTTCCCGCCGCAAGGATGCCACATCCCTCTGGGGAACCCCACCCCGCAAACGTATCTCGAACTGAAGTTCGTCCTTCGTGAAATATTCGGGCACCAGACCGCGACCTTCACGCCGACTCCTACTCTGCCCCTGCTCTGCCATAGTATCAAACCACAAGAGACTGAATCCAACAAGAGCTGACAATCAAGGTGCCTCAGGGTCCCCGACCCGGCACCGGACCAACAATGAAGACCAAGATGAAGTGCCATAAGACAACAATGACCACACAAGAACACAGACAAACAGATAAACACTAAAGAACACCCCAAGACACAATCAGAAATCGCCAGGCTGTGCTCAACCCCCCCCAGGGGTCCCGGCCCGGCAACCGCACCCAATGACCAAGATTTACAACACTAATAACACATGACTGGACCGAACTTGTCCGACTAAGATTTTGAGGTCACCTCATCCATTTCCAAATTTCGGTTCAGAGGTGGCCAGGACTACGTCCAACCACGCTCTGCTACCATTTGTGAGCCGCTCATCACCTATGACATCACAACCAAATTTTCAACTGTCCAAAACGGACACATTTTTTACGTTTGACATCCACAAAAAAAATTTTTTTTAAACTCCAACTTACCTTGATGACCGGCTCACTTGTTCACTGGAACTAGGAGAGGCCTCCTAGTGGAAGGATGTCCACATGCTGGGTAACCTTTGGGGAATTGGACGAATGAGGTGACCTCAATTTTAAAATTTCAAAAAAATATAACAAGTTTATTGAGGCTATCATATAGTGTTTTGTTACAATGAAATATAAAATCAGGCTGTGAGGTTATTCCATTAAAATATACAAGTAGGTGAAATATTCACTATATTACATGACATTCAAACTTAAACTTTCAAAAAATATTCAAAATTTTATATTTAAAAGTATATCATGAGAAATATATAAATCTGTAAAACATCTACAAAATATTACATGTTTTTCTTAAAATGAATCATAGTGTCCAGACAGAAAGTATTCTATCAGAATTATAGAAAATATGTGAATATTCAAAATCTATGACAGGGTAACCAGAATCTAAAATTTTCAATATTCAAATTTAATATTTAAGAAAAATTCCATGAAAATTATATAAAATATATAACACATTTAAAATCTCTTACAGGGCATACTGAAAATTATATAAAATATATAAAACATTTAACAAGCATTACAGCCACAACAATTTAAACAATTACATTACCCAACAACATGTGCCCTCTGAAATCTAACTCAAACACTAGAAAGGAGACTCATCTAATCAATAAAGTATCATGCAAAATAAGATAGATAATTATATACTTGTGTGGAACTCACAAGTGCATGTGCTCACCCTGCCCTAAACCTGTATAAACTGGTGTAGCCCCAAGGCTTACAGATTTCAGAGTGCACAATTATAAACAAAAAACTATCAGATAATCAGTTACATATATCTCTCAGAAGGTAAAAATATGTGGTGCATAAAATTATGAGCATATACATCTACAAACATTATAAATATATAAAGAGTGAAAATTTCCTCTTGTACAACAGTTCAGTCATTTTTATTTAATAGGTTGGATACTTCTGAATTACTGTTTTATCACAAGGTAATGCATTGTTACAACTGGAGGTAGACTGCAACTCTTTTCACAACCAGATCTACAAGTTCCAATAAAAAGGCAGCCACAATATAAGTTCCACACAGACTATAGTAAAAAGATGTACTGCCCATTACATGCTCTGGCAATTCAACACAAGACAAATATCACACTGAATCATTCAAAGAGCAATTAAGGAATTTTGCTTCACTAGGCCAAATGAACACCTTGGCCGATTCCTAACACATTTTTTTTTTTTTTTTTTTTTTTTTTGTAAGAAAAAGTTTTGCCCATAAAATACACGGTCACCGCAAACAGCGGCGAAGCTACTCATCATTAGAGAGAAATATGTGAAGTTATTCAAGTTCTGCAAAAACCTGCATGTTTCAATAGTACATGAGATTACAAGAGTACCGTGAAGTGACAAAACTCCAGGATTAAGAAACTATTGTCCCCTCCTTTTTTGTAGCGTTAGAAAAATCAGCCAGACCCCACCTGACCCATAAAGTCCCAGGGCAAAATTTAATAATCTTATTTTTCCATACCTGTTCATAGTGCATTAATACCTCACATCACAATACCTGTTCAATACTCACACAATATATCACATAATTCACATCTTGGTCCTCCCAGGATCACGGACGCCGGCCCCAGAGACCCCCTAGCACACTTTTCCCTTAGCCTGACATAATGATTTCAACAAACGCCGGCATAAAAAAAAGAAAACCACGAAACTTTTCCAGCTCTCTACAATTGAGACCAACATGTGGTGGTGAACAGCTCCTGAATAGAACAGCTGACATCGACCCACTAATCCAGTCGAGACAAAGTCTCTCCACAGCTGATCAAAACAGCTGACCAAAGCGCTTCTCTCTACTCAACGAAAAACCAAAGGCCAACCCACCACTCCAGTCAAAACAGCAACACACTACGACAAAGTACAGTAGGCACACTCTAGCAGCGGGAACAAAAGATACCGTAGTCCGAAGTTACAGTAGCGTCTCCTAGATGGCGGGAGAGTAACAAACAGGATGTTCGATATAACAAACAGAGGCCGTAACGTCTCATAGATGGCAAAGAGTCCACGGGTGCAAACTACACAGCAAAATTCGCCGTACTTCCTAGGTACGGCACACCCCCACAACAAAACGAGTCCAACGGGTTGGACGACACCGGGACTGCCACCACTGGAGGAAAAGCGGGGACTGACTAAAAACCAATAAAAAGATAAAACCAGACGGAAGTTGAAAACGAAAGGACACCAGAAGGAAGGGCAAGGTGTGTGTGTGTGTGTGTGTGTGTGTAGTTGGGTGTGTGTCAGTGTAGAAGATACGGGGAGTGTGAGCGGCCGCGGCCTAAAGCAACAGAAAGAAGAAAGGAAAGGAGAGGAGCTAAAATACCGATAAAACTTTAAAACAATAAAACGCTAAAAAGTAAAACCATAAAACACAATGCCTCCAGCGAAGCCCCCCGAAAACCAAACCCGAGGACCCTAACTAATTCTAACTGGGGTAAACAATACCAATTCACCTCTCAAGGAAGCACCATCTGCGCACATGCCTTCAACTGAGACACATGGGCCACCCTCACCTTCATCCCATCCTCCGGACCCACCAGGCTGGCAGTGACGGGCGAGACAAACTCAGCAATCCGGAAGGGCCCCAACCATCTATAGCAGAGCTTGGCAGCGGGACCCTCCACCTTAGAGCTGAGCGGGTGGCTCCTGCAATAAACCAGCTGGCCCACCTTAAAAGGGTTGGGGACTCTCCCAGCATTATAGCGACGCTGCACGCGCTCGTGCGATTGGAGCAGGGCTCTCCTCACATCTTTCCAGCTGTGAGCGACCCCCTCGTTCGGCGAATCCGGGAGAAGATCCTCCAGTTTCCACAAATACCAAGGGGATGAGCGGGGGACAAACCAAACATGACCTCAAAAGGGACGGCACGATGGCTTTCATGAAGGGACGAATTGAACGCCATCTGTAACCACTGGAGATTCTGGTCCCACGTATTCTGCTGCTCCGCGTGATAGGTGATAAGAGTGGATCTCAGATTGCGATTGAATCGCTCAGCGTGGGAAGGTTGCGGGTGGTAAGGGGAAGTGGTTACATGCCGAATGCCGTGCCTGAAACACATGTTCCGGAATTGCCTCGAGATGAATTGAGGGCCATTGTCTGAGACAATGATGGAGGGAAGCCCGAAATGCTGAAAAATACTGGTCTGAAGGGCTACGATGGTATTGGCAGTACTAGCCTGACGCAAGGGAAGTAGCCAGACATACTTGGAGAAGGCGTCCACACAAACAAGGAGGAACGAATTCCCGGCCTTGCTACATGGGAAAGGACCCACGTAGTCGATGAAAACCTTCTCCATCGGTCTGCCAGCCACCCCAGAAGACAGCAACCCCAACTTGGTGTTCTGAGCGGGCTTGCTCAGACTGCACAGATGACAACACTTCACCCGGGTGGCGATGTCCCGGTCCATGCCTTTCCAGATGAAGTTTTTCCTGATCGCGGCGATGGTCTTTGAAACACCCAAATGGCCTCCAACCGGGGAATCATGATAATATTGGAAGACCATGGGCACCAACTTGCTCGGCAGCACTATCTTAGGGACCCGTCCTCTACGTTCCCGGCAGCAGAGGACGCCCTTGGACAGATGATATGGAGCCTTCATCTCGCCTGATTTGATTTTATCGATGATAGGACCCAACGCCTCATCATCGAGCTGATGAGGGATAACTTCCGTGAAGGCGAGGGGGAACTCCAGGAGTACGGCGCAGGGTTCATTTATTGGCTCCGCACTGGGTAGGTGATACATACGGGACAGAGCATCGGCAACAACATTTTGGGTCCCCCTTATATGTTGTGCCCGAAACTTAAAAGAAGAGATCTTGACCACCCAGCGGCCAAGTTAACCCAGTTGACGGGGGTGCGCCAGAAGCCACGAGAGAGCCTGATTGTCCGTCTCTAATAGGAACTCAGCGTGTTCCACATACCTCCTAAACTTGTCAAGGGCGAAGACTACCGCCAAACACTCTAGCTCGTACACCGAGGATTTCTTTTCAGGGTTGGTAAGGGTCCTGGATACAAATGCAACTGGCTGCTGAGCACCATCCACCTCCTGAGAGCACGGCCCCGATCGCCACAGAGCTGGCGTCGGATTGCACAATGAAAGGCTTCGTGAAATCGGGCATCCGAAGCACGGGCGGCGACAAAATGGACTCCTTTAGGGACTCGAAGGCATGTTGCTGCGCGTCTCCCCACACGAATTTGGCCCCTTTTTTCCTTAAGGAATTTAGGGGAGCCGCAATCTCAGCAGCCCCCGGGATGAACCGCCGGTAAAAATTCACCATACCCACAAAGCGGGCCACCCCTTTAGCATCCCGGGGAGGAGGAAAATCCCGGATTGCCTGCGTCCTCTCTGGATCAACCGTGACCCCTTTATGAGAGACAAGGTGACCGAGGAAAGAAATTTCCTCCTGGGCAAATTTCACCTTGTTGGGATTCACCGTAAGCCCCGCGCGCCTCAAGCGACACAACACCTCACGGAGATGGTGCATGTGTTCTTCTAGAGTGGAGCTGTAAATGAGCAGATCGTCCAGATAATTAAACACATACTGGAATTTAATGTCGTGGAACACAGAGTCTAATAGACGGGTTAACGTCTGCGCACCAACCGCCAGTCCCATGGGGACTCTCTTGTATTGGTACAAGTTCCACGGCACGCAAAAGGCAGTGAACGGCCGAGAATCCTTGTGTAAGGGTATATGGTGGTATGCTGAATTCAGGTCGAAAATGGTGAAATATCGGGCCTGCAAAAACCAATCAAAGGCCGAATGCAGGTCCGGGAGGGGCACCGACTCAACTTCAATATTTTGGTTCAATTTACGATAATCAATGACCAGCCTATGCTTCCCTCCCGGTTTAGGCACCAGGAATGCTGGACTGGCATAGGCCGATGTGGAAGGTTCAATAACCCCCTGGTCCAACAATTCTTGCACCTTCTCACGCAAGATGGTCATTTTAGGCGGAGCGAATTTATACGGGTGCGAACGGACAACCGCGGAGTCGCACAGACGGATACGATACTCCAAATTGTGAGTGAGTCCGAGGTTGGCGGTCAGCACCTCGGGAAACTCATCACACAATTTACGGAAAGTGGTCTGTAGAGATGGGCTCAAATTATTAATGTACGCCGGGGGTTCAAGTTCTTCAAGACCTTCCCTCGCCTCATCCCGATATCCAAGAAAGGGGATGCGTACGGCACAGTTGAACTTAAAGAAACATACGTGCCCCTGGATATCGAGAACCAGGCCACTTTTCACAATAAAATCCGCACCCACAATACAGTCTACGCTCAGATTCGGGGCCACAAGAAACTCCCAAACCCACGAAAAATAATTTATTTTAAATTTAAAAGCCACCAATTTGGAGGTCGGCAAAACCTCCCTCGAGGCCGTCCAACATACCACCGACGAAGGAGTATTCGACCGGATCAATGACTCCCGGACCAACTGCTGGTAAACACGGTAGGAGATAAGACACCGTGCCGATCCGGAGTCCACCAGGGCCCTAACCCGGCCCTTCCCAACCTCCAGCTCCAAAAATGGACACACGGAGAGACCCGGACGAATCGGCTTGGGATTGGACTCCCCGGATGGGTGTCCCGTCTCAACGGCACATAATGGGACCTAGGATGCGCCAACGCTACCACACGTGGGGAGGGACCGGCGTCCCCTCAATCCCCCCCACGCAGGCCGTTTTTTGAAGGACGGTTCTCCCGCGAGACCTCCGATCGTTTGAGAGGGCAATTCCGGGCCAAGTGCCCCATCCTACCACAGGAATAACAACGGAATTCCCGCCTCTCAGAGTCGCTACCACGTTGCTCTTTGAAAGTGTTGCCACCACGTTGCTCTTTGAAAGGGTTGCCGCCACGCTGCTCCCGGGTAGGCCGCTGCTGACCAGATGAGGAACAGGGGACAGGGAAATCGGAACGGCCGGAGCGAGCCTCATCGTTCATCTGGATGGTGCGGGCGAAGACACAAGCTCCGCTAAGATCAGCGAAGCTGGGCGGTCACTCCAAAAACACCAACCTTGACCTCTCCTGCGGATTGAGGCCCTCCAAGATAACCCGCACCACCTCAGCCTCCGACACGTCCACCCGCAGCACACGGGCAGCACTTTTGATTGAATTGATAAATCCGTTCAACTGTTCCCCGTGCCCCTGAACTCTGTAAAATAATCGTTGCCGCATCCGGTCACGCAGCCTCCCGGGCATAAACAGTTCCAACACATCCTTGTGGAACGCCTCAAAATCCCCGCCCGCGCCCAGATGCCAGACCACACGATCCAGCAGGGGCGCCCGACAGTACGGGTAAATCATATTTAACAGGGCAACGCCGGTCACCCCAGGGAAATCAAAAATGCCGAAAACCCCTTCATGGAATTTGACAAGCTGGTCAAGGTCCAAACCGTCGACCACTGGAAGCCGACGGAGGAGGTCATAAATGGGGTTCGGCAACGATTCGTACTTAACACTGGCAAGGGCTGTACCCAACCCTCGAGGGACTTCCACATGATCCCCCTGAAATCCCTGGGGGCGACTGCCCACCGAAATAGATGGACGTTCCTCCACCAGAGCGCTACAAGCCTCCCCCAGGAGATCCACCCGCTCAGTGGCCACGGTCTGGCGTGTGGGCATCTCCTTAAGGTTACTAGGGCTTTCGGGAGCCTCCCCAGGTAGACCAATCTTTGACTGCAGGGCCGACGCCGTCCGCCTACCCTTCTCCTCCAGATTATCCTGCAACAGCAAATTACTCAAGCGAACGGACAAGTGGTGCATCCTTTGGGTCACCCGCTGCCAAACACGGGTGGAACTCCCCATATATTACGAGTCCTCCTTCAAGGTGGAGAACTCGGTCCACTTGTCCGCACACAAAGCCAGCTCCTCCTCCAAATCCTCAATTTCGACTCTCCGGGTGGGAGCGTCCCCCACCAGCAGTTCCCGCCGCAAGGATGCCACATCCCTCTGGGGAACCCCACCCCGCAAACGTATCTCGAACTGAAGTTCGTCCTTCGTGAAATATTCGGGCACCAGACCGCGACCTTCACGCCGACTCCTACTCTGCCCCTGCTCTGCCATAGTATCAAACCACAAGAGACTGAATCCGACAAGAGCTGACAATCAAGGTGCCTCAGGGTCCCCGACCCGGCACCGGACCAACAATGAAGACCAAGATGAAGTGCCATAAGACAACAATGACCACACAAGAACACAGACAAACAGATAAACACTAAAGAACACCCCAAGACACAATCAGAAATCGCCAGGCTGTGCTCAACCCCCCCCAGGGGTCCCGGCCCGGCAACCGCACCCAATGACCAAGATTTACAACACTAATAACACATGACTGGACCGAACTTGTCCGACTAAGATTTTGAGGTCACCTCATCCATTTCCAAATTTCGGTTCAGAGGTGGCCAGGACTACGTCCAACCACGCTCTGCTACCATTTGTGAGCCGCTCATCACCTATGACATCACAACCAAATTTTCAACTGTCCAAAACGGACACATTTTTTACGTTTGACATCCACAAAAAAAATTTTTTTTAAACTCCAACTTACCTTGATGACCGGCTCACTTGTTCACTGGAACTAGGAGAGGCCTCCTAGTGGAAGGATGTCCACATGCTGGGTAACCTTTGGGGAATTGGACGAATGAGGTGACCTCAATTTTAAAATTTCAAAAAAATATAACAAGTTTATTGAGGCTATCATATAGTGTTTTGTTACAATGAAATATAAAATCAGGCTGTGAGGTTATTCCATTAAAATATACAAGTAGGTGAAATATTCACTATATTACATGACATTCAAACTTAAACTTTCAAAAAATATTCAAAATTTTATATTTAAAAGTATATCATGAGAAATATATAAATCTGTAAAACATCTACAAAATATTACATGTTTTTCTTAAAATGAATCATAGTGTCCAGACAGAAAGTATTCTATCAGAATTATAGAAAATATGTGAATATTCAAAATCTATGACAGGGTAACCAGAATCTAAAATTTTCAATATTCAAATTTAATATTTAAGAAAAATTCCATGAAAATTATATAAAATATATAACACATTTAAAATCTCTTACAGGGCATACTGAAAATTATATAAAATATATAAAACATTTAACAAGCATTACAGCCACAACAATTTAAACAATTACATTACCCAACAACATGTGCCCTCTGAAATCTAACTCAAACACTAGAAAGGAGACTCATCTAATCAATAAAGTATCATGCAAAATAAGATAGATAATTATATACTTGTGTGGAACTCACAAGTGCATGTGCTCACCCTGCCCTAAACCTGTATAAACTGGTGTAGCCCCAAGGCTTACAGATTTCAGAGTGCACAATTATAAACAAAAAACTATCAGATAATCAGTTACATATATCTCTCAGAAGGTAAAAATATGTGGTGCATAAAATTATGAGCATATACATCTACAAACATTATAAATATATAAAGAGTGAAAATTTCCTCTTGTACAACAGTTCAGTCATTTTTATTTAATAGGTTGGATACTTCTGAATTACTGTTTTATCACAAGGTAATGCATTGTTACAACTGGAGGTAGACTGCAACTCTTTTCACAACCAGATCTACAAGTTCCAATAAAAAGGCAGCCACAATATAAGTTCCACACAGACTATAGTAAAAAGATGTACTGCCCATTACATGCTCTGGCAATTCAACACAAGACAAATATCACACTGAATCATTCAAAGAGCAATTAAGGAATTTTGCTTCACTAGGCCAAATGAACACCTTGGCCGATTCCTAACACATTTTTTTTTTTTTTTTTTTTTTTTTGTAAGAAAAAGTTTTGCCCATAAAATACACGGTCACCGCAAACAGCGGCGAAGCTACTCATCATTAGAGAGAAATATGTGAAGTTATTCAAGTTCTGCAAAAACCTGCATGTTTCAATAGTACATGAGATTACAAGAGTACCGTGAAGTGACAAAACTCCAGGATTAAGAAACTATTGTCCCCTCCTTTTTTGTAGCGTTAGAAAAATCAGCCAGACCCCACCTGACCCATAAAGTCCCAGGGCAAAATTTAATAATCTTATTTTTCCATACCTGTTCATAGTGCATCAATACCTCACATCACAATACCTGTTCAATACTCACACAATATATCACATAATTCACATCTTGGTCCTCCCAGGATCACGGACGCCGGCCCCAGAGACCCCCTAGCACACTTTTCCCTTAGCCTGACATAATGATTTCAACAAACGCCGGCATAAAAAAAAGAAAACCACGAAACTTTTCCAGCTCTCTACAATTGAGACCAACATGTGGTGGTGAACAGCTCCTGAATAGAACAGCTGACATCGACCCACTAATCCAGTCGAGACAAAGTCTCTCCACAGCTGATCAAAACAGCTGACCAAAGCGCTTCTCTCTACTCAACGAAAAACCAAAGGCCAACCCACCACTCCAGTCAAAACAGCAACACACTACGACAAAGTACAGTAGGCACACTCTAGCAGCGGGAACAAAAGATACCGTAGTCCGAAGTTACAGTAGCGTCTCCTAGATGGCGGGAGAGTAACAAACAGGATGTTCGATATAACAAACAGAGGCCGTAACGTCTCATAGATGGCAAAGAGTCCACGGGTGCAAACTACACAGCAAAATTCGCCGTACTTCCTAGGTACGGCACACCCCCACAACAAAACGAGTCCAACGGGTTGGACGACACCGGGACTGCCACCACTGGAGGAAAAGCGGGGACTGACTAAAAACCAATAAAAAGATAAAACCAGACGGAAGTTGAAAACGAAAGGACACCAGAAGGAAGGGCAAGGTGTGTGTGTGTGTGTGTGTGTGTGTAGTTGGGTGTGTGTCAGTGTAGAAGATACGGGGAGTGTGAGCGGCCGCGGCCTAAAGCAACAGAAAGAAGAAAGGAAAGGAGAGGAGCTAAAATACCGATAAAACTTTAAAACAATAAAACGCTAAAAAGTAAAACCATAAAACACAATGCCTCCAGCGAAACCCCCCGAAAACCAAACCCGAGGACCCTAACTAATTCTAACTGGGGTAAACAATACCAATTCACCTCTCAAGGAAGCACCATCTGCGCACATGCCTTCAACTGAGACACATGGGCCACCCTCACCTTCATCCCATCCTCCGGACCCACCAGGCTGGCAGTGACGGGCGAGACAAACTCAGCAATCCGGAAGGGCCCCAACCATCTATAGCAGAGCTTGGCAGCGGGACCCTCCACCTTAGAGCTGAGCGGGTGGCTCCTGCAATAAACCAGCTGGCCCACCTTAAAAGGGTTGGGGACTCTCCCAGCATTATAGCGACGCTGCACGCGCTCGTGCGATTGGAGCAGGGCTCTCCTCACATCTTTCCAGCTGTGAGCGACCCCCTCGTTCGGCGAATCCGGGAGAAGATCCTCCAGTTTCCACAAATACCAAGGGGATGAGCGGGGGACAAACCAAACATGACCTCAAAAGGGACGGCACGATGGCTTTCATGAAGGGACGAATTGAACGCCATCTGTAACCACTGGAGATTCTGGTCCCACGTATTCTGCTGCTCCGCGTGATAGGCGATAAGAGTGGATCTCAGATTGCGATTGAATCGCTCAGCGTGGGAAGGTTGCGGGTGGTAAGGGGAAGTGGTTACATGCCGAATGCCGTGCCTGAAACACATGTTCCGGAATTGCCTCGAGATGAATTGAGGGCCATTGTCTGAGACAATGATGGAGGGAAGCCCGAAATGCTGAAAAATACTGGTCTGAAGGGCTACGATGGTATTGGCAGTACTAGCCTGACGCAAGGGAAGTAGCCAGACATACTTGGAGAAGGCGTCCACACAAACAAGGAGGAACGAATTCCCGGCCTTGCTACATGGGAAAGGACCCACGTAGTCGATGAAAACCTTCTCCATCGGTCTGCCAGCCACCCCAGAAGACAGCAACCCCAACTTGGTGTTCTGAGCGGGCTTGCTCAGACTGCACAGATGACAACACTTCACCCGGGTGGCGATGTCCCGGTCCATGCCTTTCCAGATGAAGTTTTTCCTGATCGCGGCGATGGTCTTTGAAACACCCAAATGGCCTCCAACCGGGGAATCATGATAATATTGGAAGACCATGGGCACCAACTTGCTCGGCAGCACTATCTTAGGGACCCGTCCTCTACGTTCCCGGCAGCAGAGGACGCCCTTGGACAGATGATATGGAGCCTTCATCTCGCCTGATTTGATTTTATCGATGATAGGACCCAACGCCTCATCATCGAGCTGATGAGGGATAACTTCCGTGAAGGCGAGGGGGAACTCCAGGAGTACGGCGCAGGGTTCATTTATTGGCTCCGCACTGGGTAGGTGATACATACGGGACAGAGCATCGGCAACAACATTTTGGGTCCCCCTTATATGTTGTGCCCGAAACTTAAAAGAAGAGATCTTGACCACCCAGCGGCCAAGTTAACCCAGTTGACGGGGGTGCGCCAGAAGCCACGAGAGAGCCTGATTGTCCGTCTCTAATAGGAACTCAGCGTGTTCCACATACCTCCTAAACTTGTCAAGGGCGAAGACTACCGCCAAACACTCTAGCTCGTACACCGAGGATTTCTTTTCAGGGTTGGTAAGGGTCCTGGATACAAATGCAACTGGCTGCTGAGCACCATCCACCTCCTGAGAGCACGGCCCCGATCGCCACAGAGCTGGCGTCGGATTGCACAATGAAAGGCTTCGTGAAATCGGGCATCCGAAGCACGGGCGGCGACAAAATGGACTCCTTTAGGGACTCGAAGGCATGTTGCTGCGCGTCTCCCCACACGAATTTGGCCCCTTTTTTCCTTAAGGAATTTAGGGGAGCCGCAATCTCAGCAGCCCCCGGGATGAACCGCCGGTAAAAATTCACCATACCCACAAAGCGGGCCACCCCTTTAGCATCCCGGGGAGGAGGAAAATCCCGGATTTCCTGCGTCCTCTCTGGATCAACCGTGACCCCTTTATGAGAGACAAGGTGACCGAGGAAAGAAATTTCCTCCTGGGCAAATTTCACCTTGTTGGGATTCACCGTAAGCCCCGCGCGCCTCAAGCGACACAACACCTCACGGAGATGGTGCATGTGTTCTTCTAGAGTGGAGCTGTAAATGAGCAGATCGTCCAGATAATTAAACACATACTGGAATTTAATGTCGTGGAACACAGAGTCTAATAGACGGGTTAACGTCTGCGCACCAACCGCCAGTCCCATGGGGACTCTCTTGTATTGGTACAAGTTCCACGGCACGCAAAAGGCAGTGAACGGCCGAGAATCCTTGTGTAAGGGTATATGGTGGTATGCTGAATTCAGGTCGAAAATGGTGAAATATCGGGCCTGCAAAAACCAATCAAAGGCCGAATGCAGGTCCGGGAGGGGCACCGACTCAACTTCAATATTTTGGTTCAATTTACGATAATCAATGACCAGCCTATGCTTCCCTCCCGGTTTAGGCACCAGGAATGCTGGACTGGCATAGGCCGATGTGGAAGGTTCAATAACCCCCTGGTCCAACAATTCTTGCACCTTCTCACGCAAGATGGTCATTTTAGGCGGAGCGAATTTATACGGGTGCGAACGGACAACCGCGGAGTCGCACAGACGGATACGATACTCCAAATTGTGAGTGAGTCCGAGGTTGGCGGTCAGCACCTCGGGAAACTCATCACACAATTTACGGAAAGTGGTCTGTAGAGATGGGCTCAAATTATTAATGTACGCCGGGGGTTGAAGTTCTTCAAGACCTTCCCTCGCCTCATCCCGATATCCAAGAAAGGGGATGCGTACGGCACAGTTGAACTTAAAGAAACATACGTGCCCCTGGATATCGAGAACCAGGCCACTTTTCACAATAAAATCCGCACCCACAATACAGTCTACGCTCAGATTCGGGGCCACAAGAAACTCCCAAACCCACGAAAAATAATTTATTTTAAATTTAAAAGCCACCAATTTGGAGGTCGGCAAAACCTCCCTCGAGGCCGTCCAACATACCACCGACGAAGGAGTATTCGACCGGATCAATGACTCCCGGACCAACTGCTGGTAAACACGGTAGGAGATAAGACACCGTGCCGATCCGGAGTCCACCAGGGCCCTAACCCGGCACTTCCCAACCTCCAGCTCCAAAAATGGACACACGGAGAGACCCGGACGAATCGGCTTGGGATTGGACTCCCCGGATGGGTGTCCCGTCTCAACGGCACATAATGGGACCTAGGATGCGCCAACGCTACCACACGTGGGGAGGGACCGGCGTCCCCTCAATCACCCCCACGCAGGCCGTTTTTTGAAGGACGGTTCTCCCGCGAGACCTCCGATCGTTTGGGAGGGCAATTCCGGGCCAAGTGCCCCATCCTACCACAGGAATAACAACGGAATTCCCGCCTCTCAGAGTCGCTACCACGTTGCTCTTTGAAAGTGTTGCCACCACGTTGCTCTTTGAAAGGGTTGCCGCCACGCTGCTCCCGGGTAGGCCGCTGCTGACCAGATGAGGAACAGGGGACAGGGAAATCGGAACGGCCGGAGCGAGCCTCATCGTTCATCTGGATGGTGCGGGCGAAGACACAAGCTCCGCTAAGATCAGCGAAGCTGGGCGGTCACTCCAAAAACACCAACCTTGACCTCTCCTGCGGATTGAGGCCCTCCAAGATAACCCGCACCACCTCAGCCTCCGACACGTCCACCCGCAGCACACGGGCAGCACTTTTGATTGAATTGATAAATCCGTTCAACTGTTCCCCGTGCCCCTGAACTCTGTAAAATAATCGTTGCCGCATCCGGTCACGCAGCCTCCCGGGCATAAACAGTTCCAACACATCCTTGTGGAACGCCTCAAAATCCCCGCCCGCGCCCAGATGCCAGACCACACGATCCAGCAGGGGCGTCCGACAGTACGGGTAAATCATATTTAACAGGGCAACGCCGGTCACCCCAGGGAAATCAAAAATGCCGAAAACCCCTTCAAGGAATTTGACAAGCTGGTCAAGGTCCAAACCGTCGACCACTGGAAGCCGACGGAGGAGGTCATAAATGGGGTTCGGCAACGATTCGTACTTAACACTGGCAAGGGCTGTACCCAACCCTCGAGGGACTTCCACATGATCCCCCTGAAATCCCTGGGGGCGACTGCCCACCGAAATAGATGGACGTTCCTCCACCAGAGCGCTACAAGCCTCCCCCAGGAGACCCACCCGCTAAGTGGCCACGGTCTGGCGTGTGGGCATCTCCTTAAGGTTACTAGGGCTTTCGGGAGCCTCCCCAGGTAGACCAATCTTTGACTGCAGGGCCGACGCCGTCCGCCTACCCTCCTCCTCCAGATTATCCTGCAACAGCAAATTACTCAAGCGAACGGACAAGTGGTGCATCCTTTGGGTCACCCGCTGCCAAACACGGGTGGAACTCCCCATATATTACGAGTCCTCCATCAAGGTGGAGAACTCGGTCCACTTGTCCGCACACAAAGCCAGCTCCTCCTCCAAATCCTCAATTTCGACTCTCCGGGTGGGAGCGTCCCCCACCAGCAGTTCCCGCCGCAAGGATGCCACATCCCTCTGGGGAACCCCACCCCGCAAACGTATCTCGAACTGAAGTTCGTCCTTCGTGAAATATTCGGGCACCAGACCGCGACCTTCACGCCGACTCCTACTCTGCCCCTGCTCTGCCATAGTATCAAACCACAAGAGACTGAATCCGACAAGAGCTGACAATCAAGGTGCCTCAGGGTCCCCGACCCGGCACCGGACCAACAATGAAGACCAAGATGAAGTGCCATAAGACAACAATGACCACACAAGAACACAGACAAACAGATAAACACTAAAGAACACCCCAAGACACAATCAGAAATCGCCAGGCTGTGCTCAACCCCCCCCAGGGGTCCCGGCCCGGCAACCGCACCCAAAGACCAAGATTTACAACACTAATAACACATGACTGGACCGAACTTGTCCGACTAAGATTTTGAGGTCACCTCATCCATTTCCAAATTTCGGTTCAGAGGTGGCCAGGACTACGTCCAACCACGCTCTGCTACCATTTGTGAGCCGCTCATCACCTATGACATCACAACCAAATTTTCAACTGTCCAAAACGGACACATTTTTTACGTTTGACATCCACAAAAAAAATTTTTTTTAAACTCCAACTTACCTTGATGACCGGCTCACTTGTTCACTGGAACTAGGAGAGGCCTCCTAGTGGAAGGATGTCCACATGCTGGGTAACCTTTGGGGAATTGGACGAATGAGGTGACCTCAATTTTAAAATTTCAAAAAAATATAACAAGTTTATTGAGGCTATCATATAGTGTTTTGTTACAATGAAATATAAAATCAGGCTGTGAGGTTATTCCATTAAAATATACAAGTAGGTGAAATATTCACTATATTACATGACATTCAAACTTAAACTTTCAAAAAATATTCAAAATTTTATATTTAAAAGTATATCATGAGAAATATATAAATCTGTAAAACATCTACAAAATATTACATGTTTTTCTTAAAATGAATCATAGTGTCCAGACAGAAAGTATTCTATCAGAATTATAGAAAATATGTGAATATTCAAAATCTATGACAGGGTAACCAGAATCTAAAATTTTCAATATTCAAATTTAATATTTAAGAAAAATTCCATGAAAATTATATAAAATATATAACACATTTAAAATCTCTTACAGGGCATACTGAAAATTATATAAAATATATAAAACATTTAACAAGCATTACAGCCACAACAATTTAAACAATTACATTACCCAACAACATGTGCCCTCTGAAATCTAACTCAAACACTAGAAAGGAGACTCATCTAATCAATAAAGTATCATGCAAAATAAGATAGATAATTATATACTTGTGTGGAACTCACAAGTGCATGTGCTCACCCTGCCCTAAACCTGTATAAACTGGTGTAGCCCCAAGGCTTACAGATTTCAGAGTGCACAATTATAAACAAAAAACTATCAGATAATCAGTTACATATATCTCTCAGAAGGTAAAAATATGTGGTGCATAAAATTATGAGCATATACATCTACAAACATTATAAATATATAAAGAGTGAAAATTTCCTCTTGTACAACAGTTCAGTCATTTTTATTTAATAGGTTGGATACTTCTGAATTACTGTTTTATCACAAGGTAATGCATTGTTACAACTGGAGGTAGACTGCAACTCTTTTCACAACCAGATCTACAAGTTCCAATAAAAAGGCAGCCACAATATAAGTTCCACACAGACTATAGTAAAAAGATGTACTGCCCATTACATGCTCTGGCAATTCAACACAAGACAAATATCACACTGAATCATTCAAAGAGCAATTAAGGAATTTTGCTTCACTAGGCCAAATGAACACCTTGGCCGATTCCTAACACATTTTTTTTTTTTTTTTTTTTTTTTTTTGTAAGAAAAAGTTTTGCCCATAAAATACACGGTCACCGCAAACAGCGGCGAAGCTACTCATCATTAGAGAGAAATATGTGAAGTTATTCAAGTTCTGCAAAAACCTGCATGTTTCAATAGTACATGAGATTACAAGAGTACCGTGAAGTGACAAAACTCCAGGATTAAGAAACTATTGTCCCCTCCTTTTTTGTAGCGTTAGAAAAATCAGCCAGACCCCACCTGACCCATAAAGTCCCAGGGCAAAATTTAATAATCTTATTTTTCCATACCTGTTCATAGTGCATCAATACCTCACATCACAATACCTGTTCAATACTCACACAATATATCACATAATTCACATCTTGGTCCTCCCAGGATCACGGACGCCGGCCCCAGAGACCCCCTAGCACACTTTTCCCTTAGCCTGACATAATGATTTCAACAAACGCCGGCATAAAAAAAAGAAAACCACGAAACTTTTCCAGCTCTCTACAATTGAGACCAACATGTGGTGGTGAACAGCTCCTGAATAGAACAGCTGACATCGACCCACTAATCCAGTCGAGACAAAGTCTCTCCACAGCTGATCAAAACAGCTGACCAAAGCGCTTCTCTCTACTCAACGAAAAACCAAAGGCCAACCCACCACTCCAGTCAAAACAGCAACACACTACGACAAAGTACAGTAGGCACACTCTAGCAGCGGGAACAAAAGATACCGTAGTCCGAAGTTACAGTAGCGTCTCCTAGATGGCGGGAGAGTAACAAACAGGATGTTCGATATAACAAACAGAGGCCGTAACGTCTCATAGATGGCAAAGAGTCCACGGGTGCAAACTACACAGCAAAATTCGCCGTACTTCCTAGGTACGGCACACCCCCACAACAAAACGAGTCCAACGGGTTGGACGACACCGGGACTGCCACCACTGGAGGAAAAGCGGGGACTGACTAAAAACCAATAAAAAGATAAAACCAGACGGAAGTTGAAAACGAAAGGACACCAGAAGGAAGGGCAAGGTGTGTGTGTGTGTGTGTGTGTGTGTAGTTGGGTGTGTGTCAGTGTAGAAGATACGGGGAGTGTGAGCGGCCGCGGCCTAAAGCAACAGAAAGAAGAAAGGAAAGGAGAGGAGCTAAAATACCGATAAAACTTTAAAACAATAAAACGCTAAAAAGTAAAACCATAAAACACAATGCCTCCAGCGAAGCCCCCCAAAAACCAAACCCGAGGACCCTAACTAATTCTAACTGGGGTAAACAATACCAATTCACCTCTCAAGGAAGCACCATCTGCGCACATGCCTTCAACTGAGACACATGGGCCACCCTCACCTTCATCCCATCCTCCGGACCCACCAGGCTGGCAGTGACGGGCGAGACAAACTCAGCAATCCGGAAGGGCCCCAACCATCTATAGCAGAGCTTGGCAGCGGGACCCTCCACCTTAGAGCTGAGCGGGTGGCTCCTGCAATAAACCAGCTGGCCCACCTTAAAAGGGTTGGGGACTCTCCCAGCATTATAGCGACGCTGCACGCGCTCGTGCGATTGGAGCAGGGCTCTCCTCACATCTTTCCAGCTGTGAGCGACCCCCTCGTTCGGCGAATCCGGGAGAAGATCCTCCAGTTTCCACAAATACCAAGGGGATGAGCGGGGGACAAACCAAACATGACCTCAAAAGGGACGGCACGATGGCTTTCATGAAGGGACGAATTGAACGCCATCTGTAACCACTGGAGATTCTGGTCCCACGTATTCTGCTGCTCCGCGTGATAGGCGATAAGAGTGGATCTCAGATTGCGATTGAATCGCTCAGCGTGGGAAGGTTGCGGGTGGTAAGGGGAAGTGGTTACATGCCGAATGCCGTGCCTGAAACACATGTTCCGGAATTGCCTCGAGATGAATTGAGGGCCATTGTCTGAGACAATGATGGAGGGAAGCCCGAAATGCTGAAAAATACTGGTCTGAAGGGCTACGATGGTATTGGCAGTACTAGCCTGACGCAAGGGAAGTAGCCAGACATACTTGGAGAAGGCGTCCACACAAACAAGGAGGAACGAATTCCCGGCCTTGCTACATGGGAAAGGACCCACGTAGTCGATGAAAACCTTCTCCATCGGTCTGCCAGCCACCCCAGAAGACAGCAACCCCAACTTGGTGTTCTGAGCGGGCTTGCTCAGACTGCACAGATGACAACACTTCACCCGGGTGGCGATGTCCCGGTCCATGCCTTTCCAGATGAAGTTTTTCCTGATCGCGGCGATGGTCTTTGAAACACCCAAATGGCCTCCAACCGGGGAATCATGATAATATTGGAAGACCATGGGCACCAACTTGCTCGGCAGCACTATCTTAGGGACCCGTCCTCTACGTTCCCGGCAGCAGAGGACGCCCTTGGACAGATGATATGGAGCCTTCATCTCGCCTGATTTGATTTTATCGATGATAGGACCCAACGCCTCATCATCGAGCTGATGAGGGATAACTTCCGTGAAGGCGAGGGGGAACTCCAGGAGTACGGCGCAGGGTTCATTTATTGGCTCCGCACTGGGTAGGTGATACATACGGGACAGAGCATCGGCAACAACATTTTGGGTCCCCCTTATATGTTGTGCCCGAAACTTAAAAGAAGAGATCTTGACCACCCAGCGGCCAAGTTAACCCAGTTGACGGGGGTGCGCCAGAAGCCACGAGAGAGCCTGATTGTCCGTCTCTAATAGGAACTCAGCGTGTTCCACATACCTCCTAAACTTGTCAAGGGCGAAGACTACCGCCAAACACTCTAGCTCGTACACCGAGGATTTCTTTTCAGGGTTGGTAAGGGTCCTGGATACAAATGCAACTGGCTGCTGAGCACCATCCACCTCCTGAGAGCACGGCCCCGATCGCCACAGAGCTGGCGTCGGATTGCACAATGAAAGGCTTCGTGAAATCGGGCATCCGAAGCACGGGCGGCGACAAAATGGACTCCTTTAGGGACTCGAAGGCATGTTGCTGCGCGTCTCCCCACACGAATTTGGCCCCTTTTTTCCTTAAGGAATTTAGGGGAGCCGCAATCTCAGCAGCCCCCGGGATGAACCGCCGGTAAAAATTCACCATACCCACAAAGCGGGCCACCCCTTTAGCATCCCGGGGAGGAGGAAAATCCCGGATTTCCTGCGTCCTCTCTGGATCAACCGTGACCCCTTTATGAGAGACAAGGTGACCGAGGAAAGAAATTTCCTCCTGGGCAAATTTCACCTTGTTGGGATTCACCGTAAGCCCCGCGCGCCTCAAGCGACACAACACCTCACGGAGATGGTGCATGTGTTCTTCTAGAGTGGAGCTGTAAATGAGCAGATCGTCCAGATAATTAAACACATACTGGAATTTAATGTCGTGGAACACAGAGTCTAATAGACGGGTTAACGTCTGCGCACCAACCGCCAGTCCCATGGGGACTCTCTTGTATTGGTACAAGTTCCACGGCACGCAAAAAGCAGTGAACGGCCGAGAATCCTTGTGTAAGGGTATATGGTGGTATGCTGAATTCAGGTCGAAAATGGTGAAATATCGGGCCTGCAAAAACCAATCAAAGGCCGAATGCAGGTCCGGGAGGGGCACCGACTCAACTTCAATATTTTGGTTCAATTTACGATAATCAATGACCAGCCTATGCTTCCCTCCCGGTTTAGGCACCAGGAATGCTGGACTGGCATAGGCCGATGTGGAAGGTTCAATAACCCCCTGGTCCAACAATTCTTGCACCTTCTCACGCAAGATGGTCATTTTAGGCGGAGCGAATTTATACGGGTGCGAACGGACAACCGCGGAGTCGCACAGACGGATACGATACTCCAAATTGTGAGTGAGTCCGAGGTTGGCGGTCAGCACCTCGGGAAACTCATCACACAATTTACGGAAAGTGGTCTGTAGAGATGGGCTCAAATTATTAATGTACGCCGGGGGTTGAAGTTCTTCAAGACCTTCCCTCGCCTCATCCCGATATCCAAGAAAGGGGATGCGTACGGCACAGTTGAACTTAAAGAAACATACGTGCCCCTGGATATCGAGAACCAGGCCACTTTTCACAATAAAATCCGCACCCACAATACAGTCTACGCTCAGATTCGGGGCCACAAGAAACTCCCAAACCCACGAAAAATAATTTATTTTAAATTTAAAAGCCACCAATTTGGAGGTCGGCAAAACCTCCCTCGAGGCCGTCCAACATACCACCGACGAAGGAGTATTCGACCGGATCAATGACTCCCGGACCAACTGCTGGTAAACACGGTAGGAGATAAGACACCGTGCCGATCCGGAGTCCACCAGGGCCCTAACCCGGCCCTTCCCAACCTCCAGCTCCAAAAATGGACACACGGAGAGACCCGGACGAATCGGCTTGGGATTGGACTCCCCGGATGGGTGTCCCGTCTCAACGGCACATAATGGGACCTAGGATGCGCCAACGCTACCACACGTGGGGAGGGACCGGCGTCCCCTCAATCACCCCCACGCAGGCCGTTTTTTGAAGGACGGTTCTCCCGCGAGACCTCCGATCGTTTGGGAGGGCAATTCCGGGCCAAGTGCCCCATCCTACCACAGGAATAACAACGGAATTCCCGCCTCTCAGAGTCGCTACCACGTTGCTCTTTGAAAGTGTTGCCACCACGTTGCTCTTTGAAAGGGTTGCCGCCACGCTGCTCCCGGGTAGGCCGCTGCTGACCAGATGAGGAACAGGGGACAGGGAAATCGGAACGGCCGGAGCGAGCCTCATCGTTCATCTGGATGGTGCGGGCGAAGACACAAGCTCCGCTAAGATCAGCGAAGCTGGGCGGTCACTCCAAAAACACCAACCTTGACCTCTCCTGCGGATTGAGGCCCTCCAAGATAACCCGCACCACCTCAGCCTCCGACACGTCCACCCGCAGCACACGGGCAGCACTTTTGATTGAATTGATAAATCCGTTCAACTGTTCCCCGTGCCCCTGAACTCTGTAAAATAATCGTTGCCGCATCCGGTCACGCAGCCTCCCGGGCATAAACAGTTCCAACACATCCTTGTGGAACGCCTCAAAATCCCCGCCCGCGCCCAGATGCCAGACCACACGATCCAGCAGGGGCGCCCGACAGTACGGGTAAATCATATTTAACAGGGCAACGCCGGTCACCCCAGGGAAATCAAAAATGCCGAAAACCCCTTCAAGGAATTTGACAAGCTGGTCAAGGTCCAAACCGTCGACCACTGGAAGCCGACGGAGGAGGTCATAAATGGGGTTCGGCAACGATTCGTACTTAACACTGGCAAGGGCTGTACCCAACCCTCGAGGGACTTCCACATGATCCCCCTGAAATCCCTGGGGGCGACTGCCCACCGAAATAGATGGACGTTCCTCCACCAGAGCGCTACAAGCCTCCCCCAGGAGACCCACCCGCTAAGTGGCCACGGTCTGGCGTGTGGGCATCTCCTTAAGGTTACTAGGGCTTTCGGGAGCCTCCCCAGGTAGACCAATCTTTGACTGCAGGGCCGACGCCGTCCGCCTACCCTCCTCCTCCAGATTATCCTGCAACAGCAAATTACTCAAGCGAACGGACAAGTGGTGCATCCTTTGGGTCACCCGCTGCCAAACACGGGTGGAACTCCCCATATATTACGAGTCCTCCATCAAGGTGGAGAACTCGGTCCACTTGTCCGCACACAAAGCCAGCTCCTCCTCCAAATCCTCAATTTCGACTCTCCGGGTGGGAGCGTCCCCCACCAGCAGTTCCCGCCGCAAGGATGCCACATCCCTCTGGGGAACCCCACCCCGCAAACGTATCTCGAACTGAAGTTCGTCCTTCGTGAAATATTCGGGCACCAGACCGCGACCTTCACGCCGACTCCTACTCTGCCCCTGCTCTGCCATAGTATCAAACCACAAGAGACTGAATCCAACAAGAGCTGACAATCAAGGTGCCTCAGGGTCCCCGACCCGGCACCGGACCAACAATGAAGACCAAGATGAAGTGCCATAAGACAACAATGACCACACAAGAACACAGACAAACAGATAAACACTAAAGAACACCCCAAGACACAATCAGAAATCGCCAGGCTGTGCTCAACCCCCCCCAGGGGTCCCGGCCCGGCAACCGCACCCAAAGACCAAGATTTACAACACTAATAACACATGACTGGACCGAACTTGTCCGACTAAGATTTTGAGGTCACCTCATCCATTTCCAAATTTCGGTTCAGAGGTGGCCAGGACTACGTCCAACCACGCTCTGCTACCATTTGTGAGCCGCTCATCACCTATGACATCACAACCAAATTTTCAACTGTCCAAAACGGACACATTTTTTACGTTTGACATCCACAAAAAAAAATTTTTTTAAACTCCAACTTACCTTGATGACCGGCTCACTTGTTCACTGGAACTAGGAGAGGCCTCCTAGTGGAAGGATGTCCACATGCTGGGTAACCTTTGGGGAATTGGACGAATGAGGTGACCTCAATTTTAAAATTTCAAAGAAATATAACAAGTTTATTGAGGCTATCATATAGTGTTTTGTTACAATGAAATATAAAATCAGGCTGTGAGGTTATTCCATTAAAATATATAAGTAGGTGAAATATTCACTATATTACATGACATTCAAACTTAAACTTTCAAAAAATATTCAAAATTTTATATTTAAAAGTATATCATGAGAAATATATAAATCTGTAAAACATCTACAAAATATTACATGTTTTTCTTAAAATGAATCATAGTGTCCAGACAGAAAGTATTCTATCAGAATTATAGAAAATATGTGAATATTCAAAATCTATGACAGGGTAACCAGAATCTAAAATTTTCAATATTCAAATTTAATATTTAAGAAAAATTCCATGAAAATTATATAAAATATATAACACATTTAAAATCTCTTACAGGGCATACTGAAAATTATATAAAATATATAAAACATTTAACAAGCATTACAGCCACAACAATTTAAACAATTACATTACCCAACAACATGTGCCCTCTGAAATCTAACTCAAACACTAGAAAGGAGACTCATCTAATCAATAAAGTATCATGCAAAATAAGATAGATAATTATATACTTGTGTGGAACTCACAAGTGCATGTGCTCACCCTGCCCTAAACCTGTATAAACTGGTGTAGCCCCAAGGCTTACAGATTTCAGAGTGCACAATTATAAACAAAAAACTATCAGATAATCAGTTACATATATCTCTCAGAAGGTAAAAATATGTGGTGCATAAAATTATGAGCATATACATCTACAAACATTATAAATATATAAAGAGTGAAAATTTCCTCTTGTACAACAGTTCAGTCATTTTTATTTAATAGGTTGGATACTTCTGAATTACTGTTTTATCACAAGGTAATGCATTGTTACAACTGGAGGTAGACTGCAACTCTTTTCACAACCAGATCTACAAGTTCCAATAAAAAGGCAGCCACAATATAAGTTCCACACAGACTATAGTAAAAAGATGTACTGCCCATTACATGCTCTGGCAATTCAACACAAGACAAATATCACACTGAATCATTCAAAGAGCAATTAAGGAATTTTGCTTCACTAGGCCAAATGAACACCTTGGCCGATTCCTAACACATTTTTTTTTTTTTTTTTTTTTTTTGTAAGAAAAAGTTTTGCCCATAAAATACACGGTCACCGCAAACAGCGGCGAAGCTACTCATCATTAGAGAGAAATATGTGAAGTTATTCAAGTTCTGCAAAAACCTGCATGTTTCAATAGTACATGAGATTACAAGAGTACCGTGAAGTGACAAAACTCCAGGATTAAGAAACTATTGTCCCCTCCTTTTTTGTAGCGTTAGAAAAATCAGCCAGACCCCACCTGACCCATAAAGTCCCAGGGCAAAATTTAATAATCTTATTTTTCCATACCTGTTCATAGTGCATCAATACCTCACATCACAATACCTGTTCAATACTCACACAATATATCACATAATTCACATCTTGGTCCTCCCAGGATCACGGACGCCGGCCCCAGAGACCCCCTAGCACACTTTTCCCTTAGCCTGACATAATGATTTCAACAAACGCCGGCATAAAAAAAAGAAAACCACGAAACTTTTCCAGCTCTCTACAATTGAGACCAACATGTGGTGGTGAACAGCTCCTGAATAGAACAGCTGACATCGACCCACTAATCCAGTCGAGACAAAGTCTCTCCACAGCTGATCAAAACAGCTGACCAAAGCGCTTCTCTCTACTCAACGAAAAACCAAAGGCCAACCCACCACTCCAGTCAAAACAGCAACACACTACGACAAAGTACAGTAGGCACACTCTAGCAGCGGGAACAAAAGATACCGTAGTCCGAAGTTACAGTAGCGTCTCCTAGATGGCGGGAGAGTAACAAACAGGATGTTCGATATAACAAACAGAGGCCGTAACGTCTCATAGATGGCAAAGAGTCCACGGGTGCAAACTACACAGCAAAATTCGCCGTACTTCCTAGGTACGGCACACCCCCACAACAAAACGAGTCCAACGGGTTGGACGACACCGGGACTGCCACCACTGGAGGAAAAGCGGGGACTGACTAAAAACCAATAAAAAGATAAAACCAGACGGAAGTTGAAAACGAAAGGACACCAGAAGGAAGGGCAAGGTGTGTGTGTGTGTGTGTGTGTGTGTGTAGTTGGGTGTGTGTCAGTGTAGAAGATACGGGGAGTGTGAGCGGCCGCGGCCTAAAGCAACAGAAAGAAGAAAGGAAAGGAGAGGAGCTAAAATACCGATAAAACTTTAAAACAATAAAACGCTAAAAAGTAAAACCATAAAACACAATGCCTCCAGCGAAGCCCCCCGAAAACCAAACCCGAGGACCCTAACTAATTCTAACTGGGGTAAACAATACCAATTCACCTCTCAAGGAAGCACCATCTGCGCACATGCCTTCAACTGAGACACATGGGCCACCCTCACCTTCATCCCATCCTCCGGACCCACCAGGCTGGCAGTGACGGGCGAGACAAACTCAGCAATCCGGAAGGGCCCCAACCATCTATAGCAGAGCTTGGCAGCGCGACCCTCCACCTTAGAGCTGAGCGGGTGGCTCCTGCAATAAACCAGCTGGCCCACCTTAAAAGGGTTGGGGACTCTCCCAGCATTATAGCGACGCTGCACGCGCTCGTGCGATTGGAGCAGGGCTCTCCTCACATCTTTCCAGCTGTGAGCGACCCCCTCGTTCGGCGAATCCGGGAGAAGATCCTCCAGTTTCCACAAATACCAAGGGGATGAGCGGGGGACAAACCAAACATGACCTCAAAAGGGACGGCACGATGGCTTTCATGAAGGGACGAATTGAACGCCATCTGTAACCACTGGAGATTCTGGTCCCACGTATTCTGCTGCTCCGCGTGATAGGCGATAAGAGTGGATCTCAGATTGCGATTGAATCGCTCAGCGTGGGAAGGTTGCGGGTGGTAAGGGGAAGTGGTTACATGTCGAATGCCGTGCCTGAAACACATGTTCCGGAATTGCCTCGAGATGAATTGAGGGCCATTGTCTGAGACAATGATGGAGGGAAGCCCGAAATGCTGAAAAATACTGGTCTGAAGGGCTACGATGGTATTGGCAGTACTAGCCTGACGCAAGGGAAGTAGCCAGACATACTTGGAGAAGGCGTCCACACAAACAAGGAGGAACGAATTCCCGGCCTTGCTACATGGGAAAGGACCCACGTAGTCGATGAAAACCTTCTCCATCGGTCTGCCAGCCACCCCAGAAGACAGCAACCCCAACTTGGTGTTCTGAGCGGGCTTGCTCAGACTGCACAGATGACAACACTTCACCCGGGTGGCGATGTCCCGGTCCATGCCTTTCCAGATGAAGTTTTTCCTGATCGCGGCGATGGTCTTTGAAACACCCAAATGGCCTCCAACCGGGGAATCATGATAATATTGGAAGACCATGGGCACCAACTTGCTCGGCAGCACTATCTTAGGGACCCGTCCTCTACGTTCCCGGCAGCAGAGGACGCCCTTGGACAGATGATATGGAGCCTTCATCTCGCCTGATTTGATTTTATCGATGATAGGACCCAACGCCTCATCATCGAGCTGATGAGGGATAACTTCCGTGAAGGCGAGGGGGAACTCCAGGAGTACGGCGCAGGGTTCATTTATTGGCTCCGCACTGGGTAGGTGATACATACGGGACAGAGCATCGGCAACAACATTTTGGGTCCCCCTTATATGTTGTGCCCGAAACTTAAAAGAAGAGATCTTGACCACCCAGCGGCCAAGTTAACCCAGTTGACGGGGGTGCGCCAGAAGCCACGAGAGAGCCTGATTGTCCGTCTCTAATAGGAACTCAGCGTGTTCCACATACCTCCTAAACTTGTCAAGGGCGAAGACTACCGCCAAACACTCTAGCTCGTACACCGAGGATTTCTTTTCAGGGTTGGTAAGGGTCATGGATACAAATGCAACTGGCTGCTGAGCACCATCCACCTCCTGAGAGCACGGCCCCGATCGCCACAGAGCTGGCGTCGGATTGCACAATGAAAGGCTTCGTGAAATCGGGCATCCGAAGCACGGGCGGCGACAAAATGGACTCCTTTAGGGACTCGAAGGCACGTTGCTGCGCGTCTCCCCACACGAATTTGGGCCCTTTTTTCCTTAAGGAATTTAGGGGAGCCGCAATCTCAGCAGCCCCCGGGATGAACCGCCGGTAAAAATTCACCATACCCACAAAGCGGGCCACCCCTTTAGCATCCCGGGGAGGAGGAAAATCCCGGATTTCCTGCGTCCTCTCTGGATCAACCGTGACCCCTTTATGAGAGACAAGGTGACCGAGGAAAGAAATTTCCTCCTGGGCAAATTTCACCTTGTTGGGATTCACCGTAAGCCCCGCGCGCCTCAAGCGACACAACACCTCACGGAGATGGTGCATGTGTTCTTCTAGAGTGGAGCTGTAAATGAGCAGATCGTCCAGATAATTAAACACATACTGGAATTTAATGTCGTGGAACACAGAGTCTAATAGACGGGTTAACGTCTGCGCACCAACCGCCAGTCCCATGGGGACTCTCTTGTATTGGTACAAGTTCCACGGCACGCAAAAGGCAGTGAACGGCCGAGAATCCTTGTGTAAGGGTATATGGTGGTATGCTGAATTCAGGTCGAAAATGGTGAAATATCGGGCCTGCAAAAACCAATCAAAGGCCGAATGCAGGTCCGGGAGGGGCACCGACTCAACTTCAATATTTTGGTTCAATTTACGATAATCAATGACCAGCCTATGCTTCCCTCCCGGTTTAGGCACCAGGAATGCTGGACTGGCATAGGCCGATGTGGAAGGTTCAATAACCCCCTGGTCCAACAATTCTTGCACCTTCTCACGCAAGATGGTCATTTTAGGCGGAGCGAATTTATACGGGTGCGAACGGACAACCGCGGAGTCGCACAGACGGATACGATACTCCAAATTGTGAGTGAGTCCGAGGTTGGCGGTCAGCACCTCGGGAAACTCATCACACAATTTACGGAAAGTGGTCTGTAGAGATGGGCTCAAATTATTAATGTACGCCGGGGGTTGAAGTTCTTCAAGACCTTCCCTCGCCTCATCCCGATATCCAAGAAAGGGGATGCGTACGGCACAGTTGAACTTAAAGAAACATACGTGCCCCTGGATATCGAGAACCAGGCCACTTTTCACAATAAAATCCGCACCCACAATACAGTCTACGCTCAGATTCGGGGCCACAAGAAACTCCCAAACCCACGAAAAATAATTTATTTTAAATTTAAAAGCCACCAATTTGGAGGTCGGCAAAACCTCCCTCGAGGCCGTCCAACATACCACCGACGAAGGAGTATTCGACCGGATCAATGACTCCCGGACCAACTGCTGGTAAACACGGTAGGAGATAAGACACCGTGCCGATCCGGAGTCCACCAGGGCCCTAACCCGGCCCTTCCCAACCTCCAGCTCCAAAAATGGACACACGGAGAGACCCGGACGAATCGGCTTGGGATTGGACTCCCCGGATGGGTGTCCCGTCTCAACGGCACATAATGGGACCTAGGATGCGCCAACGCTACCACACGTGGGGAGGGACCGGCGTCCCCTCAATCACCCCCACGCAGGCCGTTTTTTGAAGGACGGTTCTCCCGCGAGACCTCCGATCGTTTGAGAGGGCAATTCCGGGCCAAGTGCCCCATCCTACCACAGGAATAACAACGGAATTCCCGCCTCTCAGAGTCGCTACCACGTTGCTCTTTGAAAGTGTTGCCACCACGTTGCTCTTTGAAAGGGTTGCCGCCACGCTGCTCCCGGGTAGGCCGCTGCTGACCAGATGAGGAACAGGGGACAGGGAAATCGGAACGGCCGGAGCGAGCCTCATCGTTCATCTGGATGGTGCGGGCGAAGACACAAGCTCCGCTAAGATCAGCGAAGCTGGGCGGTCACTCCAAAAACACCAACCTTGACCTCTCCTGCGGATTGAGGCCCTCCAAGATAACCCGCACCACCTCAGCCTCCGACACGTCCACCCGCAGCACACGGGCAGCACTTTTGATTGAATTGATAAATCCGTTCAACTGTTCCCCGTGCCCCTGAACTCTGTAAAATAATCGTTGCCGCATCCGGTCACGCAGCCTCCCGGGCATAAACAGTTCCAACACATCCTTGTGGAACGCCTCAAAATCCCCGCCCGCGCCCAGATGCCAGACCACACGATCCAGCAGGGGCGCCCGACAGTACGGGTAAATCATATTTAACAGGGCAACGCCGGTCACCCCAGGGAAATCAAAAATGCCGAAAACCCCTTCAAGGAATTTGACAAGCTGGTCAAGGTCCAAACCGTCGACCACTGGAAGCCGACGGAGGAGGTCATAAATGGGGTTCGGCAACGATTCGTACTTAACACTGGCAAGGGCTGTACCCAACCCTCGAGGGACTTCCACATGATCCCCCTGAAATCCCTGGGGGCGACTGCCCACCGAAATAGATGGACGTTCCTCCACCAGAGCGCTACAAGCCTCCCCCAGGAGACCCACCCGCTCAGTGGCCACGGTCTGGCGTGTGGGCATCTCCTTAAGGTTACTAGGGCTTTCGGGAGCCTCCCCAGGTAGACCAATCTTTGACTGCAGGGCCGACGCCGTCCGCCTACCCTCCTCCTCCAGATTATCCTGCAACAGCAAATTACTCAAGCGAACGGACAAGTGGTGCATCCTTTGGGTCACCCGCTGCCAAACACGGGTGGAACTCCCCATATATTACGAGTCCTCCATCAAGGTGGAGAACTCGGTCCACTTGTCCGCACACAAAGCCAGCTCCTCCTCCAAATCCTCAATTTCGACTCTCCGGGTGGGAGCGTCCCCCACCAGCAGTTCCCGCCGCAAGGATGCCACATCCCTCTGGGGAACCCCACCCCGCAAACGTATCTCGAACTGAAGTTCGTCCTTCGTGAAATATTCGGGCACCAGACCGCGACCTTCACGCCGACTCCTACTCTGCCCCTGCTCTGCCATAGTATCAAACCACAAGAGACTGAATCCAACAAGAGCTCACAATCAAGGTGCCTCAGGGTCCCCGACCCGGCACCGGACCAACAATGAAGACCAAGATGAAGTGCCATAAGACAACAATGACCACACAAGAACACAGACAAACAGATAAACACTAAAGAACACCCCAAGACACAATCAGAAATCGCCAGGCTGTGCTCAACCCCCCCCAGGGGTCCCGGCCCGGCAACCGCACCCAAAGACCAAGATTTACAACACTAATAACACATGACTGGACCGAACTTGTCCGACTAAGATTTTGAGGTCACCTCATCCATTTCCAAATTTCGGTTCAGAGGTGGCCAGGACTACGTCCAACCACGCTCTGCTACCATTTGTGAGCCGCTCATCACCTATGACATCACAACCAAATTTTCAACTGTCCAAAACGGACACATTTTTTACGTTTGACATCCACAAAAAAAAATTTTTTTTAACTCCAACTTACCTTGATGACCGGCTCACTTGTTCACTGGAACTAGGAGAGGCCTCCTAGTGGAAGGATGTCCACATGCTGGGTAACCTTTGGGGAATTGGACGAATGAGGTGACCTCAATTTTAAAATTTCAAAAAAATATAACAAGTTTATTGAGGCTATCATATAGTGTTTTGTTACAATGAAATATAAAATCAGGCTGTGAGGTTATTCCATTAAAATATATAAGTAGGTGAAATATTCACTATATTACATGACATTCAAACTTAAACTTTCAAAAAATTAAAAGTATATCATGAGAAATATATAAATCTGTAAAACATCTACAAAATATTACGTTTTTCTTAAAATGAATCATAGTGTCCAGACAGAAAGTATTCTATCAGAATTATAGAAAATATGTGAATATTCAAAATCTATGACAGGGTAACCAGAATCTAAAATTTTCAATATTCAAATTTAATATTTAAGAAAAATTCCATGAAAATTATATAAAATATATAACACATTTAAAATCGCTTACAGGGCATACTGAAAATTCTATAAAATATATAAAACATTTAAAATCTCTTACAGGGCATACTGAAAATTATATAAAATATATAAAACATTTAACAAGCATTACAGCCACAACAATTTAAACAATTACATTACCCAACAACATGTGCCCTCTGAAATCTAACTCAAACACTAGAAAGGAGACTCATCTAATCAATAAAGTATCATGCAAAATAAGATAGATAATTATATACTTGTGTGGAACTCACAAGTGCATGTGCTCACCCTGCCCTAAACCTGTATAAACTGGTGTAGCCCCAAGGCTTACAGATTTCAGAGTGCACAATTATAAACAAAAAACTATCAGATAATCAGTTACATATATCTCTCAGAAGGTAAAAATATGTGGTGCATAAAATTATGAGCATATACATCTACAAACATTATAAATATATAAAGAGTGAAAATTTCCTCTTGTACAACAGTTCAGTCATTTTTATTTAATAGGTTGGATACTTCTGAATTACTGTTTTATCACAAGGTAATGCATTGTTACAACTGGAGGTAGACTGCAACTCTTTTCACAACCAGATCTACAAGTTCCAATAAAAAGGCAGCCACAATATAAGTTCCACACAGACTATAGTAAAAAGATGTACTGCCCATTACATGCTCTGGCAATTCAACACAAGACAAATATCACACTGAATCATTCAAAGAGCAATTAAGGAATTTTGCTTCACTAGGCCAAATGAACACCTTGGCCGATTCCTAACACATTTTTTTTTTTTTTTTTTTGTAAGAAAAAGTTTTGCCCATAAAATACACGGTCACCGCAAACAGCGGCGAAGCTACTCATCATTAGAGAGAAATATGTGAAGTTATTCAAGTTCTGCAAAAGCCTGCATGTTTCAATAGTACATGAGATTACAAGAGTACCGTGAAGTGACAAAACTCCAGGATTAAGAAACTATTGTCCCCTCCTTTTTTGTAGCGTTAGAAAAATCAGCCAGACCCCACCTGACCCATAAAGTCCCAGGGCAAAATTTAATAATCTTATTTTTCCATACCTGTTCATAGTGCATCAATACCTCACATCACAATACCTGTTCAATACTCACACAATATATCACATAATTCACATCTTGGTCCTCCCAGGATCACGGACGCCGGCCCCAGAGACCCCCTAGCACACTTTTCCCTTAGCCTGACATAATGATTTCAACAAACGCCGGCATAAAAAAAAGAAAACCACGAAACTTTTCCAGCTCTCTACAATTGAGACCAACACGTGGTGGCGAACAGCTCCTGAATAGAACAGCTGACATCGACCCACTAATCCAGTCGAGACAAAGTCTCTCCACAGCTGATCAAAACAGCTGACCAAAGCGCTTCTCTCTACTCAACGAAAAACCAAAGGCCATCCCACCACTCCAGTCAAAACAGCAACACACTACGACAAAGTACAGTAGGCACACTCTAGCAGCGGGAACAAAAGATACCGTAGTCCGAAGTTACAGTAGCGTCTCCTAGATGGCGGGAGAGTAACAAACAGGATGTTCAATATAACAAACAGTGGCCGTAACGTCTCATAGATGGCAAAGAGTCCACGGGTGCAAACTACACAGCAAAATTCGCCGTACTTCCTAGGTACGGCACACCCCCACAACAAAACGAGTCCAACGGGTTGGACGACACCGGGACTGCCACCACTGGAGGAAAAGCGGGGACTGACTAAAAACCAATAAAAAGATAAAACCAGACGGAAGTTGAAAACGAAAGGACACCAGAAGGAAGGGCAAGGTGTGTGTGTGTGTGTGTGTGTGTAGTTGGGTGTGTGTCAGTGTAGAAGATACGGGGAGTGTGAGCGGCCGCGGCCTAAAGCAACAGAAAGAAGAAAGGAAAGGAGAGGAGCTAAAATACCGATAAAACTTTAAAACAATAAAACGCTAAAAAGTAAAACCATAAAACACAATGCCTCCAGCGAAGCCCCCCGAAAACCAAACCCGAGGACCCTAACTAATTCTAACTGGGGTAAACAATACCAATTCACCTCTCAAGGAAGCACCATCTGCGCACATGCCTTCAACTGAGACACATGGGCCACCCTCACCTTCATCCCATCCTCCGGACCCACCAGGCTGGCAGTGACGGGCGAGACAAACTCAGCAATCCGGAAGGGCCCCAACCATCTATAGCAGAGCTTGGCAGCGCGACCCTCCACCTTAGAGCTGAGCGGGTGGCTCCTGCAATAAACCAGCTGGCCCACCTTAAAAGGGTTGGGGACTCTCCCAGCATTATAGCGACGCTGCACGCGCTCGTGCGATTGGAGCAGGGCTCTCCTCACATCTTTCCAGCTGTGAGCGACCCCCTCGTTCGGCGAATCCGGGAGAAGATCCTCCAGTTTCCACAAATACCAAGGGGATGAGCGGGGGACAAACCAAACATGACCTCAAAAGGGACGGCACGATGGCTTTCATGAAGGGACGAATTGAACGCCATCTGTAACCACTGGAGATTCTGGTCCCACGTATTCTGCTGCTCCGCGTGATAGGCGATAAGAGTGGATCTCAGATTGCGATTGAATCGCTCAGCGTGGGAAGGTTGCGGGTGGTAAGGGGAAGTGGTTACATGCCGAATGCCGTGCCTGAAACACATGTTCCGGAATTGCCTCGAGATGAATTGAGGGCCATTGTCTGAGACAATGATGGAGGGAAGCCCGAAATGCTGAAAAATACTGGTCTGAAGGGCTACGATGGTATTGGCAGTACTAGCCTGACGCAAGGGAAGTAGCCAGACATACTTGGAGAAGGCGTCCACACAAACAAGGAGGAACGAATTCCCGGCCTTGCTACATGGGAAAGGACCCACGTAGTCGATGAAAACCTTCTCCATCGGTCTGCCAGCCACCCCAGAAGACAGCAACCCCAACTTGGTGTTCTGAGCGGGCTTGCTCAGACTGCACAGATGACAACACTTCACCCGGGTGGCGATGTCCCGGTCCATGCCTTTCCAGATGAAGTTTTTCCTGATCGCGGCGATGGTCTTTGAAACACCCAAATGGCCTCCAACCGGGGAATCATGATAATATTGGAAGACCATGGGCACCAACTTGCTCGGCAGCACTATCTTAGGGACCCGTCCTCTACGTTCCCGGCAGCAGAGGACGCCCTTGGACAGATGATATGGAGCCTTCATCTCGCCTGATTTGATTTTATCGATGATAGGACCCAACGCCTCATCATCGAGCTGATGAGGGATAACTTCCGTGAAGGCGAGGGGGAACTCCAGGAGTACGGCGCAGGGTTCATTTATTGGCTCCGCACTGGGTAGGTGATACATACGGGACAGAGCATCGGCAACAACATTTTGGGTCCCCCTTATATGTTGTGCCCGAAACTTAAAAGAAGAGATCTTGACCACCCAGCGGCCAAGTTAACCCAGTTGACGGGGGTGCGCCAGAAGCCACGAGAGAGCCTGATTGTCCGTCTCTAATAGGAACTCAGCGTGTTCCACATACCTCCTAAACTTGTCAAGGGCGAAGACTACCGCCAAACACTCTAGCTCGTACACCGAGGATTTCTTTTCAGGGTTGGTAAGGGTCCTGGATACAAATGCAACTGGCTGCTGAGCACCATCCACCTCCTGAGAGCACGGCCCCGATCGCCACAGAGCTGGCGTCGGATTGCACAATGAAAGGCTTCGTGAAATCGGGCATCCGAAGCACGGGCGGCGACAAAATGGACTCCTTTAGGGACTCGAAGGCATGTTGCTGCGCGTCTCCCCACACGAATTTGGCCCCTTTTTTCCTTAAGGAATTTAGGGGAGCCGCAATCTCAGCAGCCCCCGGGATGAACCGCCGGTAAAAATTCACCATACCCACAAAGCGGGCCACCCCTTTAGCATCCCGGGGAGGAGGAAAATCCCGGATTGCCTGCGTCCTCTCTGGATCAACCGTGACCCCTTTATGAGAGACAAGGTGACCGAGGAAAGAAATTTCCTCCTGGGCAAATTTCACCTTGTTGGGATTCACCGTAAGCCCCGCGCGCCTCAAGCGACACAACACCTCACGGAGATGGTGCATGTGTTCTTCTAGAGTGGAGCTGTAAATGAGCAGATCGTCCAGATAATTAAACACATACTGGAATTTAATGTCGTGGAACACAGAGTCTAATAGACGGGTTAACGTCTGCGCACCAACCGCCAGTCCCATGGGGACTCTCTTGTATTGGTACAAGTTCCACGGCACGCAAAAGGCAGTGAACGGCCGAGAATCCTTGTGTAAGGGTATATGGTGGTATGCTGAATTCAGGTCGAAAATGGTGAAATATCGGGCCTGCAAAAACCAATCAAAGGCCGAATGCAGGTCCGGGAGGGGCACCGACTCAACTTCAATATTTTGGTTCAATTTACGATAATCAATGACCAGCCTATGCTTCCCTCCCGGTTTAGGCACCAGGAATGCTGGACTGGCATAGGCCGATGTGGAAGGTTCAATAACCCCCTGGTCCAACAATTCTTGCACCTTCTCACGCAAGATGGTCATTTTAGGCGGAGCGAATTTATACGGGTGCGAACGGACAACCGCGGAGTCGCACAGACGGATACGATACTCCAAATTGTGAGTGAGTCCGAGGTTGGCGGTCAGCACCTCGGGAAACTCATCACACAATTTACGGAAAGTGGTCTGTAGAGATGGGCTCAAATTATTAATGTACGCCGGGGGTTGAAGTTCTTCAAGACCTTCCCTCGCCTCATCCCGATATCCAAGAAAGGGGATGCGTACGGCACAGTTGAACTTAAAGAAACATACGTGCCCCTGGATATCGAGAACCAGGCCACTTTTCACAATAAAATCCGCACCCACAATACAGTCTACGCTCAGATTCGGGGCCACAAGAAACTCCCAAACCCACGAAAAATAATTTATTTTAAATTTAAAAGCCACCAATTTGGAGGTCGGCAAAACCTCCCTCGAGGCCGTCCAACATACCACCGACGAAGGAGTATTCGACCGGATCAATGACTCCCGGACCAACTGCTGGTAAACACGGTAGGAGATAAGACACCGTGCCGATCCGGAGTCCACCAGGGCCCTAACCCGGCCCTTCCCAACCTCCAGCTCCAAAAATGGACACACGGAGAGACCCGGACGAATCGGCTTGGGATTGGACTCCCCGGATGGGTGTCCCGTCTCAACGGCACATAATGGGACCTAGGATGCGCCAACGCTACCACACGTGGGGAGGGACCGGCGTCCCCTCAATCACCCCCACGCAGGCCGTTTTTTGAAGGACGGTTCTCCCGCGAGACCTCCGATCGTTTGAGAGGGCAATTCCGGGCCAAGTGCCCCATCCTACCACAGGAATAACAACGGAATTCCCGCCTCTCAGAGTCGCTACCACGTTGCTCTTTGAAAGTGTTGCCACCACGTTGCTCTTTGAAAGGGTTGCCGCCACGCTGCTCCCGGGTAGGCCGCTGCTGACCAGATGAGGAACAGGGGACAGGGAAATCGGAACGGCCGGAGCGAGCCTCATCGTTCATCTGGATGGTGCGGGCGAAGACACAAGCTCCGCTAAGATCAGCGAAGCTGGGCGGTCACTCCAAAAACACCAACCTTGACCTCTCCTGCGGATTGAGGCCCTCCAAGATAACCCGCACCACCTCAGCCTCCGACACGTCCACCCGCAGCACACGGGCAGCACTTTTGATTGAATTGATAAATCCGTTCAACTGTTCCCCGTGCCCCTGAACTCTGTAAAATAATCGTTGCCGCATCCGGTCACGCAGCCTCCCGGGCATAAACAGTTCCAACACATCCTTGTGGAACGCCTCAAAATCCCCGCCCGCGCCCAGATGCCAGACCACACGATCCAGCAGGGGCGCCCGACAGTACGGGTAAATCATATTTAACAGGGCAACGCCGGTCACCCCAGGGAAATCAAAAATGCCGAAAACCCCTTCAAGGAATTTGACAAGCTGGTCAAGGTCCAAACCGTCGACCACTGGAAGCCGACGGAGGAGGTCATAAATGGGGTTCGGCAACGATTCGTACTTAACACTGGCAAGGGCTGTACCCAACCCTCGAGGGACTTCCACATGATCCCCCTGAAATCCCTGGGGGCGACTGCCCACCGAAATAGATGGACGTTCCTCCACCAGAGCGCTACAAGCCTCCCCCAGGAGACCCACCCGCTCAGTGGCCACGGTCTGGCGTGTGGGCATCTCCTTAAGGTTACTAGGGCTTTCGGGAGCCTCCCCAGGTAGACCAATCTTTGACTGCAGGGCCGACGCCGTCCGCCTACCCTCCTCCTCCAGATTATCCTGCAACAGCAAATTACTCAAGCGAACGGACAAGTGGTGCATCCTTTGGGTCACCCGCTGCCAAACACGGGTGGAACTCCCCATATATTACGAGTCCTCCATCAAGGTGGAGAACTCGGTCCACTTGTCCGCACACAAAGCCAGCTCCTCCTCCAAATCCTCAATTTCGACTCTCCGGGTGGGAGCGTCCCCCACCAGCAGTTCCCGCCGCAAGGATGCCACATCCCTCTGGGGAACCCCACCCCGCAAACGTATCTCGAACTGAAGTTCGTCCTTCGTGAAATATTCGGGCACCAGACCGCGACCTTCACGCCGACTCCTACTCTGCCCCTGCTCTGCCATAGTATCAAACCACAAGAGACTGAATCCAACAAGAGCTCACAATCAAGGTGCCTCAGGGTCCCCGACCCGGCACCGGACCAACAATGAAGACCAAGATGAAGTGCCATAAGACAACAATGACCACACAAGAACACAGACAAACAGATAAACACTAAAGAACACCCCAAAACACAATCAGAAATCGCCAGGCTGTGCTCAACCCCCCCCCAGGGGTCCCGGCCCGGCAACCGCACCCAAAGACCAAGATTTACAACACTAATAACACATGACTGGACCGAACTTGTCCGACTAAGATTTTGAGGTCACCTCATCCATTTCCAAATTTCGGTTCAGAGGTGGCCAGGACTACGTCCAACCACGCTCTGCTACCATTTGTGAGCCGCTCATCACCTATGACATCACAACCAAATTTTCAACTGTCCAAAACGGACACATTTTTTACGTTTGAAATCCACAAAAAAAAATTTTTTTTAACTCCAACTTACCTTGATGACCGGCTCACTTGTTCACTGGAACTAGGAGAGGCCTCCTAGTGGAAGGATGTCCACATGCTGGGTAACCTTTGGGGAATTGGACGAATGAGGTGACCTCAATTTTAAAATTTCAAAAAAATATAACAAGTTTATTGAGGCTATCATATAGTGTTTTGTTACAATGAAATATAAAATCAGGCTGTGAGGTTATTCCATTAAAATATATAAGTAGGTGAAATATTCACTATATTACATGACATTCAAACTTAAACTTTCAAAAAATTAAAAGTATATCATGAGAAATATATAAATCTGTAAAACATCTACAAAATATTACGTTTTTCTTAAAATGAATCATAGTGTCCAGACAGAAAGTATTCTATCAGAATTATAGAAAATATGTGAATATTCAAAATCTATGACAGGGTAACCAGAATCTAAAATTTTCAATATTCAAATTTAATATTTAAGAAAAATTCCATGAAAATTATATAAAATATATAACACATTTAAAATCGCTTACAGGGCATACTGAAAATTCTATAAAATATATAAAACATTTAAAATCTCTTACAGGGCATACTGAAAATTATATAAAATATATAAAACATTTAACAAGCATTACAGCCACAACAATTTAAACAATTACATTACCCAACAACATGTGCCCTCTGAAATCTAACTCAAACACTAGAAAGGAGACTCATCTAATCAATAAAGTATCATGCAAAATAAGATAGATAATTATATACTTGTGTGGAACTCACAAGTGCATGTGCTCACCCTGCCCTAAACCTGTATAAACTGGTGTAGCCCCAAGGCTTACAGATTTCAGAGTGCACAATTATAAACAAAAAACTATCAGATAATCAGTTACATATATCTCTCAGAAGGTAAAAATATGTGGTGCATAAAATTATGAGCATATACATCTACAAACATTATAAATATATAAAGAGTGAAAATTTCCTCTTGTACAACAGTTCAGTCATTTTTATTTAATAGGTTGGATACTTCTGAATTACTGTTTTATCACAAGGTAATGCATTGTTACAACTGGAGGTAGACTGCAACTCTTTTCACAACCAGATCTACAAGTTCCAATAAAAAGGCAGCCACAATATAAGTTCCACACAGACTATAGTAAAAAGATGTACTGCCCATTACATGCTCTGGCAATTCAACACAAGACAAATATCACACTGAATCATTCAAAGAGCAATTAAGGAATTTTGCTTCACTAGGCCAAATGAACACCTTGGCCGATTCCTAACACATTTTTTTTTTTTTTTTTTTGTAAGAAAAAGTTTTGCCCATAAAATACACGGTCACCGCAAACAGCGGCGAAGCTACTCATCATTAGAGAGAAATATGTGAAGTTATTCAAGTTCTGCAAAAGCCTGCATGTTTCAATAGTACATGAGATTACAAGAGTACCGTGAAGTGACAAAACTCCAGGATTAAGAAACTATTGTCCCCTCCTTTTTTGTAGCGTTAGAAAAATCAGCCAGACCCCACCTGACCCATAAAGTCCCAGGGCAAAATTTAATAATCTTATTTTTCCATACCTGTTCATAGTGCATCAATACCTCACATCACAATACCTGTTCAATACTCACACAATATATCACATAATTCACATCTTGGTCCTCCCAGGATCACGGACGCCGGCCCCAGAGACCCCCTAGCACACTTTTCCCTTAGCCTGACATAATGATTTCAACAAACGCCGGCATAAAAAAAAGAAAACCACGAAACTTTTCCAGCTCTCTACAATTGAGACCAACACGTGGTGGCGAACAGCTCCTGAATAGAACAGCTGACATCGACCCACTAATCCAGTCGAGACAAAGTCTCTCCACAGCTGATCAAAACAGCTGACCAAAGCGCTTCTCTCTACTCAACGAAAAACCAAAGGCCATCCCACCACTCCAGTCAAAACAGCAACACACTACGACAAAGTACAGTAGGCACACTCTAGCAGCGGGAACAAAAGATACCGTAGTCCGAAGTTACAGTAGCGTCTCCTAGATGGCGGGAGAGTAACAAACAGGATGTTCAATATAACAAACAGTGGCCGTAACGTCTCATAGATGGCAAAGAGTCCACGGGTGCAAACTACACAGCAAAATTCGCCGTACTTCCTAGGTACGGCACACCCCCACAACAAAACGAGTCCAACGGGTTGGACGACACCGGGACTGCCACCACTGGAGGAAAAGCGGGGACTGACTAAAAACCAATAAAAAGATAAAACCAGACGGAAGTTGAAAACGAAAGGACACCAGAAGGAAGGGCAAGGTGTGTGTGTGTGTGTGTGTGTGTAGTTGGGTGTGTGTCAGTGTAGAAGATACGGGGAGTGTGAGCGGCCGCGGCCTAAAGCAACAGAAAGAAGAAAGGAAAGGAGAGGAGCTAAAATACCGATAAAACTTTAAAACAATAAAACGCTAAAAAGTAAAACCATAAAACACAATGCCTCCAGCGAAGCCCCCCGAAAACCAAACCCGAGGACCCTAACTAATTCTAACTGGGGTAAACAATACCAATTCACCTCTCAAGGAAGCACCATCTGCGCACATGCCTTCAACTGAGACACATGGGCCACCCTCACCTTCATCCCATCCTCCGGACCCACCAGGCTGGCAGTGACGGGCGAGACAAACTCAGCAATCCGGAAGGGCCCCAACCATCTATAGCAGAGCTTGGCAGCGCGACCCTCCACCTTAGAGCTGAGCGGGTGGCTCCTGCAATAAACCAGCTGGCCCACCTTAAAAGGGTTGGGGACTCTCCCAGCATTATAGCGACGCTGCACGCGCTCGTGCGATTGGAGCAGGGCTCTCCTCACATCTTTCCAGCTGTGAGCGACCCCCTCGTTCGGCGAATCCGGGAGAAGATCCTCCAGTTTCCACAAATACCAAGGGGATGAGCGGGGGACAAACCAAACATGACCTCAAAAGGGACGGCACGATGGCTTTCATGAAGGGACGAATTGAACGCCATCTGTAACCACTGGAGATTCTGGTCCCACGTATTCTGCTGCTCCGCGTGATAGGCGATAAGAGTGGATCTCAGATTGCGATTGAATCGCTCAGCGTGGGAAGGTTGCGGGTGGTAAGGGGAAGTGGTTACATGCCGAATGCCGTGCCTGAAACACATGTTCCGGAATTGCCTCGAGATGAATTGAGGGCCATTGTCTGAGACAATGATGGAGGGAAGCCCGAAATGCTGAAAAATACTGGTCTGAAGGGCTACGATGGTATTGGCAGTACTAGCCTGACGCAAGGGAAGTAGCCAGACATACTTGGAGAAGGCGTCCACACAAACAAGGAGGAACGAATTCCCGGCCTTGCTACATGGGAAAGGACCCACGTAGTCGATGAAAACCTTCTCCATCGGTCTGCCAGCCACCCCAGAAGACAGCAACCCCAACTTGGTGTTCTGAGCGGGCTTGCTCAGACTGCACAGATGACAACACTTCACCCGGGTGGCGATGTCCCGGTCCATGCCTTTCCAGATGAAGTTTTTCCTGATCGCGGCGATGGTCTTTGAAACACCCAAATGGCCTCCAACCGGGGAATCATGATAATATTGGAAGACCATGGGCACCAACTTGCTCGGCAGCACTATCTTAGGGACCCGTCCTCTACGTTCCCGGCAGCAGAGGACGCCCTTGGACAGATGATATGGAGCCTTCATCTCGCCTGATTTGATTTTATCGATGATAGGACCCAACGCCTCATCATCGAGCTGATGAGGGATAACTTCCGTGAAGGCGAGGGGGAACTCCAGGAGTACGGCGCAGGGTTCATTTATTGGCTCCGCACTGGGTAGGTGATACATACGGGACAGAGCATCGGCAACAACATTTTGGGTCCCCCTTATATGTTGTGCCCGAAACTTAAAAGAAGAGATCTTGACCACCCAGCGGCCAAGTTAACCCAGTTGACGGGGGTGCGCCAGAAGCCACGAGAGAGCCTGATTGTCCGTCTCTAATAGGAACTCAGCGTGTTCCACATACCTCCTAAACTTGTCAAGGGCGAAGACTACCGCCAAACACTCTAGCTCGTACACCGAGGATTTCTTTTCAGGGTTGGTAAGGGTCCTGGATACAAATGCAACTGGCTGCTGAGCACCATCCACCTCCTGAGAGCACGGCCCCGATCGCCACAGAGCTGGCGTCGGATTGCACAATGAAAGGCTTCGTGAAATCGGGCATCCGAAGCACGGGCGGCGACAAAATGGACTCCTTTAGGGACTCGAAGGCATGTTGCTGCGCGTCTCCCCACACGAATTTGGCCCCTTTTTTCCTTAAGGAATTTAGGGGAGCCGCAATCTCAGCAGCCCCCGGGATGAACCGCCGGTAAAAATTCACCATACCCACAAAGCGGGCCACCCCTTTAGCATCCCGGGGAGGAGGAAAATCCCGGATTGCCTGCGTCCTCTCTGGATCAACCGTGACCCCTTTATGAGAGACAAGGTGACCGAGGAAAGAAATTTCCTCCTGGGCAAATTTCACCTTGTTGGGATTCACCGTAAGCCCCGCGCGCCTCAAGCGACACAACACCTCACGGAGATGGTGCATGTGTTCTTCTAGAGTGGAGCTGTAAATGAGCAGATCGTCCAGATAATTAAACACATACTGGAATTTAATGTCGTGGAACACAGAGTCTAATAGACGGGTTAACGTCTGCGCACCAACCGCCAGTCCCATGGGGACTCTCTTGTATTGGTACAAGTTCCACGGCACGCAAAAGGCAGTGAACGGCCGAGAATCCTTGTGTAAGGGTATATGGTGGTATGCTGAATTCAGGTCGAAAATGGTGAAATATCGGGCCTGCAAAAACCAATCAAAGGCCGAATGCAGGTCCGGGAGGGGCACCGACTCAACTTCAATATTTTGGTTCAATTTACGATAATCAATGACCAGCCTATGCTTCCCTCCCGGTTTAGGCACCAGGAATGCTGGACTGGCATAGGCCGATGTGGAAGGTTCAATAACCCCCTGGTCCAACAATTCTTGCACCTTCTCACGCAAGATGGTCATTTTAGGCGGAGCGAATTTATACGGGTGCGAACGGACAACCGCGGAGTCGCACAGACGGATACGATACTCCAAATTGTGAGTGAGTCCGAGGTTGGCGGTCAGCACCTCGGGAAACTCATCACACAATTTACGGAAAGTGGTCTGTAGAGATGGGCTCAAATTATTAATGTACGCCGGGGGTTCAAGTTCTTCAAGACCTTCCCTCGCCTCATCCCGATATCCAAGAAAGGGGATGCGTACGGCACAGTTGAACTTAAAGAAACATACGTGCCCCTGGATATCGAGAACCAGGCCACTTTTCACAATAAAATCCGCACCCACAATACAGTCTACGCTCAGATTCGGGGCCACAAGAAACTCCCAAACCCACGAAAAATAATTTATTTTAAATTTAAAAGCCACCAATTTGGAGGTCGGCAAAACCTCCCTCGAGGCCGTCCAACATACCACCGACGAAGGAGTATTCGACCGGATCAATGACTCCCGGACCAACTGCTGGTAAACACGGTAGGAGATAAGACACCGTGCCGATCCGGAGTCCACCAGGGCCCTAACCCGGCCCTTCCCAACCTCCAGCTCCAAAAATGGACACACGGAGAGACCCGGACGAATCGGCTTGGGATTGGACTCCCCGGATGGGTGTCCCGTCTCAACGGCACATAATGGGACCTAGGATGCGCCAACGCTACCACACGTGGGGAGGGACCGGCGTCCCCTCAATCACCCCCACGCAGGCCGTTTTTTGAAGGATGGTTCTCCCGCGAGACCTCCGATCGTTTGAGAGGGCAATTCCGGGCCAAGTGCCCCATCCTACCACAGGAATAACAACGGAATTCCCGCCTCTCAGAGTCGCTACCACGTTGCTCTTTGAAAGTGTTGCCACCACGTTGCTCTTTGAAAGGGTTGCCGCCACGCTGCTCCCGGGTAGGCCGCTGCTGACCAGATGAGGAACAGGGGACAGGGAAATCGGAACGGCCGGAGCGAGCCTCATCGTTCATCTGGATGGTGCGGGCGAAGACACAAGCTCCGCTAAGATCAGCGAAGCTGGGCGGTCACTCCAAAAACACCAACCTTGACCTCTCCTGCGGATTGAGGCCCTCCAAGATAACCCGCACCACCTCAGCCTCCGACACGTCCACCCGCAGCACACGGGCAGCACTTTTGATTGAATTGATAAATCCGTTCAACTGTTCCCCGTGCCCCTGAACTCTGTAAAATAATCGTTGCCGCATCCGGTCACGCAGCCTCCCGGGCATAAACAGTTCCAACACATCCTTGTGGAACGCCTCAAAATCCCCGCCCGCGCCCAGATGCCAGACCACACGATCCAGCAGGGGCGCCCGACAGTACGGGTAAATCATATTTAACAGGGCAACGCCGGTCACCCCAGGGAAATCAAAAATGCCGAAAACCCCTTCAAGGAATTTGACAAGCTGGTCAAGGTCCAAACCGTCGACCACTGGAAGCCGACGGAGGAGGTCATAAATGGGGTTCGGCAACGATTCGTACTTAACACTGGCAAGGGCTGTACCCAACCCTCGAGGGACTTCCACATGATCCCCCTGAAATCCCTGGGGGCGACTGCCCACCGAAATAGATGGACGTTCCTCCACCAGAGCGCTACAAGCCTCCCCCAGGAGACCCACCCGCTCAGTGGCCACGGTCTGGCGTGTGGGCATCTCCTTAAGGTTACTAGGGCTTTCGGGAGCCTCCCCAGGTAGACCAATCTTTGACTGCAGGGCCGACGCCGTCCGCCTACCCTCCTCCTCCAGATTATCCTGCAACAGCAAATTACTCAAGCGAACGGACAAGTGGTGCATCCTTTGGGTCACCCGCTGCCAAACACGGGTGGAACTCCCCATATATTACGAGTCCTCCATCAAGGTGGAGAACTCGGTCCACTTGTCCGCACACAAAGCCAGCTCCTCCTCCAAATCCTCAATTTCGACTCTCCGGGTGGGAGCGTCCCCCACCAGCAGTTCCCGCCGCAAGGATGCCACATCCCTCTGGGGAACCCCACCCCGCAAACGTATCTCGAACTGAAGTTCGTCCTTCGTGAAATATTCGGGCACCAGACCGCGACCTTCACGCCGACTCCTACTCTGCCCCTGCTCTGCCATAGTATCAAACCACAAGAGACTGAATCCAACAAGAGCTGACAATCAAGGTGCCTCAGGGTCCCCGACCCGGCACCGGACCAACAATGAAGACCAAGATGAAGTGCCATAAGACAACAATGACCACACAAGAACACAGACAAACAGATAAACACTAAAGATCACCCCAAGACACAATCAGAAATCGCCAGGCTGTGCTCAACCCCCCCCCCAGGGGTCCCGGCCCGGCAACCGCACCCAAAGACCAAGATTTACAACACTAATAACACATGACTGGACCGAACTTGTCCGACTAAGATTTTGAGGTCACCTCATCCATTTCCAAATTTCGGTTCAGAGGTGGCCAGGACTACGTCCAACCACGCTCTGCTACCATTTGTGAGCCGCTCATCACCTATGACATCACAACCAAATTTTCAACTGTCCAAAACGGACACATTTTTTACGTTTGACATCCACAAAAAAAAATTTTTTTAAACTCCAACTTACCTTGATGACCGGCTCACTTGTTCACTGGAACTAGGAGAGGCCTCCTAGTGGAAGGATGTCCACATGCTGGGTAACCTTTGGGGAATTGGACGAATGAGGTGACCTCAATTTTAAAATTTCAAAGAAATATAACAAGTTTATTGAGGCTATCATATAGTGTTTTGTTACAATGAAATATAAAATCAGGCTGTGAGGTTATTCCATTAAAATATATAAGTAGGTGAAATATTCACTATATTACATGACATTCAAACTTAAACTTTCAAAAAATATTCAAAATTTTATATTTAAAAGTATATCATGAGAAATATATAAATCTGTAAAACATCTACAAAATATTACATGTTTTTCTTAAAATGAATCATAGTGTCCAGACAGAAAGTATTCTATCAGAATTATAGAAAATATGTGAATATTCAAAATCTATGACAGGGTAACCAGAATCTAAAATTTTCAATATTCAAATTTAATATTTAAGAAAAATTCCATGAAAATTATATAAAATATATAACACATTTAAAATCTCTTACAGGGCATACTGAAAATTATATAAAATATATAAAACATTTAACAAGCATTACAGCCACAACAATTTAAACAATTACATTACCCAACAACATGTGCCCTCTGAAATCTAACTCAAACACTAGAAAGGAGACTCATCTAATCAATAAAGTATCATGCAAAATAAGATAGATAATTATATACTTGTGTGGAACTCACAAGTGCATGTGCTCACCCTGCCCTAAACCTGTATAAACTGGTGTAGCCCCAAGGCTTACAGATTTCAGAGTGCACAATTATAAACAAAAAACTATCAGATAATCAGTTACATATATCTCTCAGAAGGTAAAAATATGTGGTGCATAAAATTATGAGCATATACATCTACAAACATTATAAATATATAAAGAGTGAAAATTTCCTCTTGTACAACAGTTCAGTCATTTTTATTTAATAGGTTGGATACTTCTGAATTACTGTTTTATCACAAGGTAATGCATTGTTACAACTGGAGGTAGACTGCAACTCTTTTCACAACCAGATCTACAAGTTCCAATAAAAAGGCAGCCACAATATAAGTTCCACACAGACTATAGTAAAAAGATGTACTGCCCATTACATGCTCTGGCAATTCAACACAAGACAAATATCACACTGAATCATTCAAAGAGCAATTAAGGAATTTTGCTTCACTAGGCCAAATGAACACCTTGGCCGATTCCTAACACATTTTTTTTTTTTTTTTTTTTTTTGTAAGAAAAAGTTTTGCCATTAAAATACACGGTCACCGCAAACAGCGGCGAAGCTACTCATCATTAGAGAGAAATATGTGAAGTTATTCAAGTTCTGCAAAAACCTGCATGTTTCAATAGTACATGAGATTACAAGAGTACCGTGAAGTGACAAAACTCCAGGATTAAGAAACTATTGTCCCCTCCTTTTTTGTAGCGTTAGAAAAATCAGCCAGACCCCACCTGACCCATAAAGTCCCAGGGCAAAATTTAATAATCTTATTTTTCCATACCTGTTCATAGTGCATCAATACCTCACATCACAATACCTGTTCAATACTCACACAATATATCACATAATTCACATCTTGGTCCTCCCAGGATCACGGACGCCGGCCCCAGAGACCCCCTAGCACACTTTTCCCTTAGCCTGACATAATGATTTCAACAAACGCCGGCATAAAAAAAAGAAAACCACGAAACTTTTCCAGCTCTCTACAATTGAGACCAACATGTGGTGGTGAACAGCTCCTGAATAGAACAGCTGACATCGACCCACTAATCCAGTCGAGACAAAGTCTCTCCACAGCTGATCAAAACAGCTGACCAAAGCGCTTCTCTCTACTCAACGAAAAACCAAAGGCCAACCCACCACTCCAGTCAAAACAGCAACACACTACGACAAAGTACAGTAGGCACACTCTAGCAGCGGGAACAAAAGATACCGTAGTCCGAAGTTACAGTAGCGTCTCCTAGATGGCGGGAGAGTAACAAACAGGATGTTCGATATAACAAACAGAGGCCGTAACGTCTCATAGATGGCAAAGAGTCCACGGGTGCAAACTACACAGCAAAATTCGCCGTACTTCCTAGGTACGGCACACCCCCACAACAAAACGAGTCCAACGGGTTGGACGACACCGGGACTGCCACCACTGGAGGAAAAGCGGGGACTGACTAAAAACCAATAAAAAGATAAAACCAGACGGAAGTTGAAAACGAAAGGACACCAGAAGGAAGGGCAAGGTGTGTGTGTGTGTGTGTAGTTGGGTGTGTGTCAGTGTAGAAGATACGGGGAGTGTGAGCGGCCGCGGCCTAAAGCAACAGAAAGAAGAAAGGAAAGGAGAGGAGCTAAAATACCGATAAAACTTTAAAACAATAAAACGCTAAAAAGTAAAACCATAAAACACAATGCCTCCAGCGAAGCCCCCCGAAAACCAAACCCGAGGACCCTAACTAATTCTAACTGGGGTAAACAATACCAATTCACCTCTCAAGGAAGCACCATCTGCGCACATGCCTTCAACTGAGACACATGGGCCACCCTCACCTTCATCCCATCCTCCGGACCCACCAGGCTGGCAGTGACGGGCGAGACAAACTCAGCAATCCGGAAGGGCCCCAACCATCTATAGCAGAGCTTGGCAGCGCGACCCTCCACCTTAGAGCTGAGCGGGTGGCTCCTGCAATAAACCAGCTGGCCCACCTTAAAAGGGTTGGGGACTCTCCCAGCATTATAGCGACGCTGCACGCGCTCGTGCGATTGGAGCAGGGCTCTCCTCACATCTTTCCAGCTGTGAGCGACCCCCTCGTTCGGCGAATCCGGGAGAAGATCCTCCAGTTTCCACAAATACCAAGGGGATGAGCGGGGGACAAACCAAACATGACCTCAAAAGGGACGGCACGATGGCTTTCATGAAGGGACGAATTGAACGCCATCTGTAACCACTGGAGATTCTGGTCCCACGTATTCTGCTGCTCCGCGTGATAGGTGATAAGAGTGGATCTCAGATTCCGATTGAATCGCTCAGCGTGGGAAGGTTGCGGGTGGTAAGGGGAAGTGGTTACATGCCGAATGCCGTGCCTGAAACACATGTTCCGGAATTGCCTCGAGATGAATTGAGGGCCATTGTCTGAGACAATGATGGAGGGAAGCCCGAAATGCTGAAAAATACTGGTCTGAAGGGCTACGATGGTATTGGCAGTACTAGCCTGACGCAAGGGAAGTAGCCAGACATACTTGGAGAAGGCGTCCACACAAACAAGGAGGAACGAATTCCCGGCCTTGCTACATGGGAAAGGACCCACGTAGTCGATGAAAACCTTCTCCATCGGTCTGCCAGCCACCCCAGAAGACAGCAACCCCAACTTGGTGTTCTGAGCGGGCTTGCTCAGACTGCACAGATGACAACACTTCACCCGGGTGGCGATGTCCCGGTCCATGCCTTTCCAGATGAAGTTTTTCCTGATCGCGGCGATGGTCTTTGAAACACCCAAATGGCCTCCAACCGGGGAATCATGATAATATTGGAAGACCATGGGCACCAACTTGCTCGGCAGCACTATCTTAGGGACCCGTCCTCTACGTTCCCGGCAGCAGAGGACGCCCTTGGACAGATGATATGGAGCCTTCATCTCGCCTGATTTGATTTTATCGATGATAGGACCCAACGCCTCATCATCGAGCTGATGAGGGATAACTTCCGTGAAGGCGAGGGGGAACTCCAGGAGTACGGCGCAGGGTTCATTTATTGGCTCCGCACTGGGTAGGTGATACATACGGGACAGAGCATCGGCAACAACATTTTGGGTCCCCCTTATATGTTGTGCCCGAAACTTAAAAGAAGAGATCTTGACCACCCAGCGGCCAAGTTAACCCAGTTGACGGGGGTGCGCCAGAAGCCACGAGAGAGCCTGATTGTCCGTCTCTAATAGGAACTCAGCGTGTTCCACATACCTCCTAAACTTGTCAAGGGCGAAGACTACCGCCAAACACTCTAGCTCGTACACCGAGGATTTCTTTTCAGGGTTGGTAAGGGTCCTGGATACAAATGCAACTGGCTGCTGAGCACCATCCACCTCCTGAGAGCACGGCCCCGATCGCCACAGAGCTGGCGTCGGATTGCACAATGAAAGGCTTCGTGAAATCGGGCATCCGAAGCACGGGCGGCGACAAAATGGACTCCTTTAGGGACTCGAAGGCATGTTGCTGCGCGTCTCCCCACACGAATTTGGCCCCTTTTTTCCTTAAGGAATTTAGGGGAGCCGCAATCTCAGCAGCCCCCGGGATGAACCGCCGGTAAAAATTCACCATACCCACAAAGCGGGCCACCCCTTTAGCATCCCGGGGAGGAGGAAAATCCCGGATTGCCTGCGTCCTCTCTGGATCAACCGTGACCCCTTTATGAGAGACAAGGTGACCGAGGAAAGAAATTTCCTCCTGGGCAAATTTCACCTTGTTGGGATTCACCGTAAGCCCCGCGCGCCTCAAGCGACACAACACCTCACGGAGATGGTGCATGTGTTCTTCTAGAGTGGAGCTGTAAATGAGCAGATCGTCCAGATAATTAAACACATACTGGAATTTAATGTCGTGGAACACAGAGTCTAATAGACGGGTTAACGTCTGCGCACCAACCGCCAGTCCCATGGGGACTCTCTTGTATTGGTACAAGTTCCACGGCACGCAAAAGGCAGTGAACGGCCGAGAATCCTTGTGTAAGGGTATATGGTGGTATGCTGAATTCAGGTCGAAAATGGTGAAATATCGGGCCTGCAAAAACCAATCAAAGGCCGAATGCAGGTCCGGGAGGGGCACCGACTCAACTTCAATATTTTGGTTCAATTTACGATAATCAATGACCAGCCTATGCTTCCCTCCCGGTTTAGGCACCAGGAATGCTGGACTGGCATAGGCCGATGTGGAAGGTTCAATAACCCCCTGGTCCAACAATTCTTGCACCTTCTCACGCAAGATGGTCATTTTAGGCGGAGCGAATTTATACGGGTGCGAACGGACAACCGCGGAGTCGCACAGACGGATACGATACTCCAAATTGTGAGTGAGTCCGAGGTTGGCGGTCAGCACCTCGGGAAACTCATCACACAATTTACGGAAAGTGGTCTGTAGAGATGGGCTCAAATTATTAATGTACGCCGGGGGTTGAAGTTCTTCAAGACCTTCCCTCGCCTCATCCCGATATCCAAGAAAGGGGATGCGTACGGCACAGTTGAACTTAAAGAAACATACGTGCCCCTGGATATCGAGAACCAGGCCACTTTTCACAATAAAATCCGCACCCACAATACAGTCTACGCTCAGATTCGGGGCCACAAGAAACTCCCAAACCCACGAAAAATAATTTATTTTAAATTTAAAAGCCACCAATTTGGAGGTCGGCAAAACCTCCCTCGAGGCCGTCCAACATACCACCGACGAAGGAGTATTCGACCGGATCAATGACTCCCGGACCAACTGCTGGTAAACACGGTAGGAGATAAGACACCGTGCCGATCCGGAGTCCACCAGGGCCCTAACCCGGCCCTTCCCAACCTCCAGCTCCAAAAATGGACACACGGAGAGACCCGGACGAATCGGCTTGGGATTGGACTCCCCGGATGGGTGTCCCGTCTCAACGGCACATAATGGGACCTAGGATGCGCCAACGCTACCACACGTGGGGAGGGACCGGCGTCCCCTCAATCACCCCCACGCAGGCCGTTTTTTGAAGGACGGTTCTCCCGCGAGACCTCCGATCGTTTGAGAGGGCAATTCCGGGCCAAGTGCCCCATCCTACCACAGGAATAACAACGGAATTCCCGCCTCTCAGAGTCGCTACCACGTTGCTCTTTGAAAGTGTTGCCACCACGTTGCTCTTTGAAAGGGTTGCCGCCACGCTGCTCCCGGGTAGGCCGCTGCTGACCAGATGAGGAACAGGGGACAGGGAAATCGGAACGGCCGGAGCGAGCCTCATCGTTCATCTGGATGGTGCGGGCGAAGACACAAGCTCCGCTAAGATCAGCGAAGCTGGGCGGTCACTCCAAAAACACCAACCTTGACCTCTCCTGCGGATTGAGGCCCTCCAAGATAACCCGCACCACCTCAGCCTCCGACACGTCCACCCGCAGCACACGGGCAGCACTTTTGATTGAATTGATAAATCCGTTCAACTGTTCCCCGTGCCCCTGAACTCTGTAAAATAATCGTTGCCGCATCCGGTCACGCAGCCTCCCGGGCATAAACAGTTCCAACACATCCTTGTGGAACGCCTCAAAATCCCAGCCCGCGCCCAGATGCCAGACCACACGATCCAGCAGGGGCGCCCGACAGTACGGGTAAATCATATTTAACAGGGCAACGCCGGTCACCCCAGGGAAATCAAAAATGCCGAAAACCCCTTCAAGGAATTTGACAAGCTGGTCAAGGTCCAAACCGTCGACCACTGGAAGCCGACGGAGGAGGTCATAAATGGGGTTCGGCAACGATTCGTACTTAACACTGGCAAGGGCTGTACCCAACCCTCGAGGGACTTCCACATGATCCCCCTGAAATCCCTGGGGGCGACTGCCCACCGAAATAGATGGACGTTCCTCCACCAGAGCGCTACAAGCCTCCCCCAGGAGACCCACCCGCTCAGTGGCCACGGTCTGGCGTGTGGGCATCTCCTTAAGGTTACTAGGGCTTTCGGGAGCCTCCCCAGGTAGACCAATCTTTGACTGCAGGGCCGACGCCGTCCGCCTACCCTCCTCCTCCAGATTATCCTGCAACAGCAAATTACTCAAGCGAACGGACAAGTGGTGCATCCTTTGGGTCACCCGCTGCCAAACACGGGTGGAACTCCCCATATATTACGAGTCCTCCATCAAGGTGGAGAACTCGGTCCACTTGTCCGCACACAAAGCCAGCTCCTCCTCCAAATCCTCAATTTCGACTCTCCGGGTGGGAGCGTCCCCCACCAGCAGTTCCCGCCGCAAGGATGCCACATCCCTCTGGGGAACCCCACCCCGCAAACGTATCTCGAACTGAAGTTCGTCCTTCGTGAAATATTCGGGCACCAGACCGCGACCTTCACGCCGACTCCTACTCTGCCCCTGCTCTGCCATAGTATCAAACCACAAGAGACTGAATCCAACAAGAGCTGACAATCAAGGTGCCTCAGGGTCCCCGACCCGGCACCGGACCAACAATGAAGACCAAGATGAAGTGCCATAAGACAACAATGACCACACAAGAACACAGACAAACAGATAAACACTAAAGATCACCCCAAGACACAATCAGAAATCGCCAGGCTGTGCTCAACCCCCCCCAGGGGTCCCGGCCCGGCAACCGCACCCAAAGACCAAGATTTACAACACTAATAACACATGACTGGACCGAACTTGTCCGACTAAGATTTTGAGGTCACCTCATCCATTTCCAAATTTCGGTTCAGAGGTGGCCAGGACTACGTCCAACCACGCTCTGCTACCATTTGTGAGCCGCTCATCACCTATGACATCACAACCAAATTTTCAACTGTCCAAAACGGACACATTTTTTACGTTTGACATCCACAAAAAAAAATTTTTTTAAACTCCAACTTACCTTGATGACCGGCTCACTTGTTCACTGGAACTAGGAGAGGCCTCCTAGTGGAAGGATGTCCACATGCTGGGTAACCTTTGGGGAATTGGACGAATGAGGTGACCTCAATTTTAAAATTTCAAAGAAATATAACAAGTTTATTGAGGCTATCATATAGTGTTTTGTTACAATGAAATATAAAATCAGGCTGTGAGGTTATTCCATTAAAATATATAAGTAGGTGAAATATTCACTATATTACATGACATTCAAACTTAAACTTTCAAAAAATATTCAAAATTTTATATTTAAAAGTATATCATGAGAAATATATAAATCTGTAAAACATCTACAAAATATTACATGTTTTTCTTAAAATGAATCATAGTGTCCAGACAGAAAGTATTCTATCAGAATTATAGAAAATATGTGAATATTCAAAATCTATGACAGGGTAACCAGAATCTAAAATTTTCAATATTCAAATTTAATATTTAAGAAAAATTCCATGAAAATTATATAAAATATATAACACATTTAAAATCTCTTACAGGGCATACTGAAAATTATATAAAATATATAAAACATTTAACAAGCATTACAGCCACAACAATTTAAACAATTACATTACCCAACAACATGTGCCCTCTGAAATCTAACTCAAACACTAGAAAGGAGACTCATCTAATCAATAAAGTATCATGCAAAATAAGATAGATAATTATATACTTGTGTGGAACTCACAAGTGCATGTGCTCACCCTGCCCTAAACCTGTATAAACTGGTGTAGCCCCAAGGCTTACAGATTTCAGAGTGCACAATTATAAACAAAAAACTATCAGATAATCAGTTACATATATCTCTCAGAAGGTAAAAATATGTGGTGCATAAAATTATGAGCATATACATCTACAAACATTATAAATATATAAAGAGTGAAAATTTCCTCTTGTACAACAGTTCAGTCATTTTTATTTAATAGGTTGGATACTTCTGAATTACTGTTTTATCACAAGGTAATGCATTGTTACAACTGGAGGTAGACTGCAACTCTTTTCACAACCAGATCTACAAGTTCCAATAAAAAGGCAGCCACAATATAAGTTCCACACAGACTATAGTAAAAAGATGTACTGCCCATTACATGCTCTGGCAATTCAACACAAGACAAATATCACACTGAATCATTCAAAGAGCAATTAAGGAATTTTGCTTCACTAGGCCAAATGAACACCTTGGCCGATTCCTAACACATTTTTTTTTTTTTTTTTTTTTTGTAAGAAAAAGTTTTGCCATTAAAATACACGGTCACCGCAAACAGCGGCGAAGCTACTCATCATTAGAGAGAAATATGTGAAGTTATTCAAGTTCTGCAAAAACCTGCATGTTTCAATAGTACATGAGATTACAAGAGTACCGTGAAGTGACAAAACTCCAGGATTAAGAAACTATTGTCCCCTCCTTTTTTGTAGCGTTAGAAAAATCAGCCAGACCCCACCTGACCCATAAAGTCCCAGGGCAAAATTTAATAATCTTATTTTTCCATACCTGTTCATAGTGCATCAATACCTCACATCACAATACCTGTTCAATACTCACACAATATATCACATAATTCACATCTTGGTCCTCCCAGGATCACGGACGCCGGCCCCAGAGACCCCCTAGCACACTTTTCCCTTAGCCTGACATAATGATTTCAACAAACGCCGGCATAAAAAAAAGAAAACCACGAAACTTTTCCAGCTCTCTACAATTGAGACCAACATGTGGTGGTGAACAGCTCCTGAATAGAACAGCTGACATCGACCCACTAATCCAGTCGAGACAAAGTCTCTCCACAGCTGATCAAAACAGCTGACCAAAGCGCTTCTCTCTACTCAACGAAAAACCAAAGGCCAACCCACCACTCCAGTCAAAACAGCAACACACTACGACAAAGTACAGTAGGCACACTCTAGCAGCGGGAACAAAAGATACCGTAGTCCGAAGTTACAGTAGCGTCTCCTAGATGGCGGGAGAGTAACAAACAGGATGTTCGATATAACAAACAGAGGCCGTAACGTCTCATAGATGGCAAAGAGTCCACGGGTGCAAACTACACAGCAAAATTCGCCGTACTTCCTAGGTACGGCACACCCCCACAACAAAACGAGTCCAACGGGTTGGACGACACCGGGACTGCCACCACTGGAGGAAAAGCGGGGACTGACTAAAAACCAATAAAAAGATAAAACCAGACGGAAGTTGAAAACGAAAGGACACCAGAAGGAAGGGCAAGGTGTGTGTGTGTGTGTGTGTAGTTGGGTGTGTGTCAGTGTAGAAGATACGGGGAGTGTGAGCGGCCGCGGCCTAAAGCAACAGAAAGAAGAAAGGAAAGGAGAGGAGCTAAAATACCGATAAAACTTTAAAACAATAAAACGCTAAAAAGTAAAACCATAAAACACAATGCCTCCAGCGAAGCCCCCCGAAAACCAAACCCGAGGACCCTAACTAATTCTAACTGGGGTAAACAATACCAATTCACCTCTCAAGGAAGCACCATCTGCGCACATGCCTTCAACTGAGACACATGGGCCACCCTCACCTTCATCCCATCCTCCGGACCCACCAGGCTGGCAGTGACGGGCGAGACAAACTCAGCAATCCGGAAGGGCCCCAACCATCTATAGCAGAGCTTGGCAGCGCGACCCTCCACCTTAGAGCTGAGCGGGTGGCTCCTGCAATAAACCAGCTGGCCCACCTTAAAAGGGTTGGGGACTCTCCCAGCATTATAGCGACGCTGCACGCGCTCGTGCGATTGGAGCAGGGCTCTCCTCACATCTTTCCAGCTGTGAGCGACCCCCTCGTTCGGCGAATCCGGGAGAAGATCCTCCAGTTTCCACAAATACCAAGGGGATGAGCGGGGGACAAACCAAACATGACCTCAAAAGGGACGGCACGATGGCTTTCATGAAGGGACGAATTGAACGCCATCTGTAACCACTGGAGATTCTGGTCCCACGTATTCTGCTGCTCCGCGTGATAGGTGATAAGAGTGGATCTCAGATTCCGATTGAATCGCTCAGCGTGGGAAGGTTGCGGGTGGTAAGGGGAAGTGGTTACATGCCGAATGCCGTGCCTGAAACACATGTTCCGGAATTGCCTCGAGATGAATTGAGGGCCATTGTCTGAGACAATGATGGAGGGAAGCCCGAAATGCTGAAAAATACTGGTCTGAAGGGCTACGATGGTATTGGCAGTACTAGCCTGACGCAAGGGAAGTAGCCAGACATACTTGGAGAAGGCGTCCACACAAACAAGGAGGAACGAATTCCCGGCCTTGCTACATGGGAAAGGACCCACGTAGTCGATGAAAACCTTCTCCATCGGTCTGCCAGCCACCCCAGAAGACAGCAACCCCAACTTGGTGTTCTGAGCGGGCTTGCTCAGACTGCACAGATGACAACACTTCACCCGGGTGGCGATGTCCCGGTCCATGCCTTTCCAGATGAAGTTTTTCCTGATCGCGGCGATGGTCTTTGAAACACCCAAATGGCCTCCAACCGGGGAATCATGATAATATTGGAAGACCATGGGCACCAACTTGCTCGGCAGCACTATCTTAGGGACCCGTCCTCTACGTTCCCGGCAGCAGAGGACGCCCTTGGACAGATGATATGGAGCCTTCATCTCGCCTGATTTGATTTTATCGATGATAGGACCCAACGCCTCATCATCGAGCTGATGAGGGATAACTTCCGTGAAGGCGAGGGGGAACTCCAGGAGTACGGCGCAGGGTTCATTTATTGGCTCCGCACTGGGTAGGTGATACATACGGGACAGAGCATCGGCAACAACATTTTGGGTCCCCCTTATATGTTGTGCCCGAAACTTAAAAGAAGAGATCTTGACCACCCAGCGGCCAAGTTAACCCAGTTGACGGGGGTGCGCCAGAAGCCACGAGAGAGCCTGATTGTCCGTCTCTAATAGGAACTCAGCGTGTTCCACATACCTCCTAAACTTGTCAAGGGCGAAGACTACCGCCAAACACTCTAGCTCGTACACCGAGGATTTCTTTTCAGGGTTGGTAAGGGTCATGGATACAAATGCAACTGGCTGCTGAGCACCATCCACCTCCTGAGAGCACGGCCCCGATCGCCACAGAGCTGGCGTCGGATTGCACAATGAAAGGCTTCGTGAAATCGGGCATCCGAAGCACGGGCGGCGACAAAATGGACTCCTTTAGGGACTCGAAGGCACGTTGCTGCGCGTCTCCCCACACGAATTTGGCCCCTTTTTTCCTTAAGGAATTTAGGGGAGCCGCAATCTCAGCAGCCCCCGGGATGAACCGCCGGTAAAAATTCACCATACCCACAAAGCGGGCCACCCCTTTAGCATCCCGGGGAGGAGGAAAATCCCGGATTTCCTGCGTCCTCTCTGGATCAACCGTGACCCCTTTATGAGAGACAAGGTGACCGAGGAAAGAAATTTCCTCCTGGGCAAATTTCACCTTGTTGGGATTCACCGTAAGCCCCGCGCGCCTCAAGCGACACAACACCTCACGGAGATGGTGCATGTGTTCTTCTAGAGTGGAGCTGTAAATGAGCAGATCGTCCAGATAATTAAACACATACTGGAATTTAATGTCGTGGAACACAGAGTCTAATAGACGGGTTAACGTCTGCGCACCAACCGCCAGTCCCATGGGGACTCTCTTGTATTGGTACAAGTTCCACGGCACGCAAAAGGCAGTGAACGGCCGAGAATCCTTGTGTAAGGGTATATGGTGGTATGCTGAATTCAGGTCGAAAATGGTGAAATATCGGGCCTGCAAAAACCAATCAAAGGCCGAATGCAGGTCCGGGAGGGGCACCGACTCAACTTCAATATTTTGGTTCAATTTACGATAATCAATGACCAGCCTATGCTTCCCTCCCGGTTTAGGCACCAGGAATGCTGGACTGGCATAGGCCGATGTGGAAGGTTCAATAACCCCCTGGTCCAACAATTCTTGCACCTTCTCACGCAAGATGGTCATTTTAGGCGGAGCGAATTTATACGGGTGCGAACGGACAACCGCGGAGTCGCACAGACGGATACGATACTCCAAATTGTGAGTGAGTCCGAGGTTGGCGGTCAGCACCTCGGGAAACTCATCACACAATTTACGGAAAGTGGTCTGTAGAGATGGGCTCAAATTATTAATGTACGCCGGGGGTTGAAGTTCTTCAAGACCTTCCCTCGCCTCATCCCGATATCCAAGAAAGGGGATGCGTACGGCACAGTTGAACTTAAAGAAACATACGTGCCCCTGGATATCGAGAACCAGGCCACTTTTCACAATAAAATCCGCACCCACAATACAGTCTACGCTCAGATTCGGGGCCACAAGAAACTCCCAAACCCACGAAAAATAATTTATTTTAAATTTAAAAGCCACCAATTTGGAGGTCGGCAAAACCTCCCTCGAGGCCGTCCAACATACCACCGACGAAGGAGTATTCGACCGGATCAATGACTCCCGGACCAACTGCTGGTAAACACGGTAGGAGATAAGACACCGTGCCGATCCGGAGTCCACCAGGGCCCTAACCCGGCCCTTCCCAACCTCCAGCTCCAAAAATGGACACACGGAGAGACCCGGACGAATCGGCTTGGGATTGGACTCCCCGGATGGGTGTCCCGTCTCAACGGCACATAATGGGACCTAGGATGCGCCAACGCTACCACACGTGGGGAGGGACCGGCGTCCCCTCAATCACCCCCACGCAGGCCGTTTTTTGAAGGACGGTTCTCCCGCGAGACCTCCGATCGTTTGAGAGGGCAATTCCGGGCCAAGTGCCCCATCCTACCACAGGAATAACAACGGAATTCCCGCCTCTCAGAGTCGCTACCACGTTGCTCTTTGAAAGTGTTGCCACCACGTTGCTCTTTGAAAGGGTTGCCGCCACGCTGCTCCCGGGTAGGCCGCTGCTGACCAGATGAGGAACAGGGGACAGGGAAATCGGAACGGCCGGAGCGAGCCTCATCGTTCATCTGGATGGTGCGGGCGAAGACACAAGCTCCGCTAAGATCAGCGAAGCTGGGCGGTCACTCCAAAAACACCAACCTTGACCTCTCCTGCGGATTGAGGCCCTCCAAGATAACCCGCACCACCTCAGCCTCCGACACGTCCACCCGCAGCACACGGGCAGCACTTTTGATTGAATTGATAAATCCGTTCAACTGTTCCCCGTGCCCCTGAACTCTGTAAAATAATCGTTGCCGCATCCGGTCACGCAGCCTCCCGGGCATAAACAGTTCCAACACATCCTTGTGGAACGCCTCAAAATCCCCGCCCGCGCCCAGATGCCAGACCACACGATCCAGCAGGGGCGTCCGACAGTACGGGTAAATCATATTTAACAGGGCAACGCCGGTCACCCCAGGGAAATCAAAAATGCCGAAAACCCCTTCAAGGAATTTGACAAGCTGGTCAAGGTCCAAACCGTCGACCACTGGAAGCCGACGGAGGAGGTCATAAATGGGGTTCGGCAACGATTCGTACTTAACACTGGCAAGGGCTGTACCCAACCCTCGAGGGACTTCCACATGATCCCCCTGAAATCCCTGGGGGCGACTGCCCACCGAAATAGATGGACGTTCCTCCACCAGAGCGCTACAAGCCTCCCCCAGGAGACCCACCCGCTCAGTGGCCACGGTCTGGCGTGTGGGCATCTCCTTAAGGTTACTAGGGCTTTCGGGAGCCTCCCCAGGTAGACCAATCTTTGACTGCAGGGCCGACGCCGTCCGCCTACCCTCCTCCTCCAGATTATCCTGCAACAGCAAATTACTCAAGCGAACGGACAAGTGGTGCATCCTTTGGGTCACCCGCTGCCAAACACGGGTGGAACTCCCCATATATTACGAGTCCTCCATCAAGGTGGAGAACTCGGTCCACTTGTCCGCACACAAAGCCAGCTCCTCCTCCAAATCCTCAATTTCGACTCTCCGGGTGGGAGCGTCCCCCACCAGCAGTTCCCGCCGCAAGGATGCCACATCCCTCTGGGGAACCCCACCCCGCAAACGTATCTCGAACTGAAGTTCGTCCTTCGTGAAATATTCGGGCACCAGACCGCGACCTTCACGCCGACTCCTACTCTGCCCCTGCTCTGCCATAGTATCAAACCACAAGAGACTGAATCCAACAAGAGCTGACAATCAAGGTGCCTCAGGGTCCCCGACCCGGCACCGGACCAACAATGAAGACCAAGATGAAGTGCCATAAGACAACAATGACCACACAAGAACACAGACAAACAGATAAACACTAAAGAACACCCCAAGACACAATCAGAAATCGCCAGGCTGTGCTCAACCCCCCCCCCCCAAGGGGTCCCGGCCCGGCAACCGCACCCAAAGACCAAGATTTACAACACTAATAACACATGACTGGACCGAACTTGTCCGACTAAGATTTTGAGGTCACCTCATCCATTTCCAAATTTCGGTTCAGAGGTGGCCAGGACTACGTCCAACCACGCTCTGCTACCATTTGTGAGCCGCTCATCACCTATGACATCACAACCAAATTTTCAACTGTCCAAAACGGACACATTTTTTACGTTTGACATCCACAAAAAAAAATTTTTTTAAACTCCAACTTACCTTGATGACCGGCTCACTTGTTCACTGGAACTAGGAGAGGCCTCCTAGTGGAAGGATGTCCACATGCTGGGTAACCTTTGGGGAATTGGACGAATGAGGTGACCTCAATTTTAAAATTTCAAAGAAATATAACAAGTTTATTGAGGCTATCATATAGTGTTTTGTTACAATGAAATATAAAATCAGGCTGTGAGGTTATTCCATTAAAATATATAAGTAGGTGAAATATTCACTATATTACATGACATTCAAACTTAAACTTTCAAAAAATATTCAAAATTTTATATTTAAAAGTATATCATGAGAAATATATAAATCTGTAAAACATCTACAAAATATTACATGTTTTTCTTAAAATGAATCATAGTGTCCAGACAGAAAGTATTCTATCAGAATTATAGAAAATATGTGAATATTCAAAATCTATGACAGGGTAACCAGAATCTAAAATTTTCAATATTCAAATTTAATATTTAAGAAAAATTCCATGAAAATTATATAAAATATATAACACATTTAAAATCTCTTACAGGGCATACTGAAAATTATATAAAATATATAAAACATTTAACAAGCATTACAGCCACAACAATTTAAACAATTACATTACCCAACAACATGTGCCCTCTGAAATCTAACTCAAACACTAGAAAGGAGACTCATCTAATCAATAAAGTATCATGCAAAATAAGATAGATAATTATATACTTGTGTGGAACTCACAAGTGCATGTGCTCACCCTGCCCTAAACCTGTATAAACTGGTGTAGCCCCAAGGCTTACAGATTTCAGAGTGCACAATTATAAACAAAAAACTATCAGATAATCAGTTACATATATCTCTCAGAAGGTAAAAATATGTGGTGCATAAAATTATGAGCATATACATCTACAAACATTATAAATATATAAAGAGTGAAAATTTCCTCTTGTACAACAGTTCAGTCATTTTTATTTAATAGGTTGGATACTTCTGAATTACTGTTTTATCACAAGGTAATGCATTGTTACAACTGGAGGTAGACTGCAACTCTTTTCACAACCAGATCTACAAGTTCCAATAAAAAGGCAGCCACAATATAAGTTCCACACAGACTATAGTAAAAAGATGTACTGCCCATTACATGCTCTGGCAATTCAACACAAGACAAATATCACACTGAATCATTCAAAGAGGAATTAAGGAATTTTGCTTCACTAGGCCAAATGAACACCTTGGCCGATTCCTAACACATTTTTTTTTTTTTTTTTTTTGTAAGAAAAAGTTTTGCCCATAAAATACACGGTCACCGCAAACAGCGGCGAAGCTACTCATCATTAGAGAGAAATATGTGAAGTTATTCAAGTTCTGCAAAAACCTGCATGTTTCAATAGTACATGAGATTACAAGAGTACCGTGAAGTGACAAAACTCCAGGATTAAGAAACTATTGTCCCCTCCTTTTTTGTAGCGTTAGAAAAATCAGCCAGACCCCACCTGACCCATAAAGTCCCAGGGCAAAATTTAATAATCTTATTTTTCCATACCTGTTCATAGTGCATCAATACCTCACATCACAATACCTGTTCAATACTCACACAATATATCACATAATTCACATCTTGGTCCTCCCAGGATCACGGACGCCGGCCCCAGAGACCCCCTAGCACACTTTTCCCTTAGCCTGACATAATGATTTCAACAAACGCCGGCATAAAAAAAAGAAAACCACGAAACTTTTCCAGCTCTCTACAATTGAGACCAACATGTGGTGGTGAACAGCTCCTGAATAGAACAGCTGACATCGACCCACTAATCCAGTCGAGACAAAGTCTCTCCACAGCTGATCAAAACAGCTGACCAAAGCGCTTCTCTCTACTCAACGAAAAACCAAAGGCCAACCCACCACTCCAGTCAAAACAGCAACACACTACGACAAAGTACAGTAGGCACACTCTAGCAGCGGGAACAAAAGATACCGTAGTCCGAAGTTACAGTAGCGTCTCCTAGATGGCGGGAGAGTAACAAACAGGATGTTCGATATAACAAACAGTGGCCGTAACGTCTCATAGATGGCAAAGAGTCCACGGGTGCAAACTACACAGCAAAATTCGCCGTACTTCCTAGGTACGGCACACCCCCACAACAAAACGAGTCCAACGGGTTGGACGACACCGGGACTGCCACCACTGGAGGAAAAGCGGGGACTGACTAAAAACCAATAAAAGATAAAACCAGACGGAAGTTGAAAACGAAAGGACACCAGAAGGAAGGGCAAGGTGTGTGTGTGTGTGTGTGTGTGTAGTTGGGTGTGTGTCAGTGTAGAAGATACGGGGAGTGTGAGCGGCCGCGGCCTAAAGCAACAGAAAGAAGAAAGGAAAGGAGAGGAGCTAAAACACCGATAAAACTTTAAAACAATAAAACGCTAAAAAGTAAAACCATAAAACACAATGCCTCCAGCGAAGCCCCCCGAAAACCAAACCCGAGGACCCTAACTAATTCTAACTGGGGTAAACAATACCAATTCACCTCTCAAGGAAGCACCATCTGCGCACATGCCTTCAACTGAGACACATGGGCCACCCTCACCTTCATCCCATCCTCCGGACCCACCAGGCTGGCAGTGACGGGCGAGACAAACTCAGCAATCCGGAAGGGCCCCAACCATCTATAGCAGAGCTTGGCAGCGCGACCCTCCACCTTAGAGCTGAGCGGGTGGCTCCTGCAATAAACCAGCTGGCCCACCTTAAAAGAGTTGGGGACTCTCCCAGCATTATAGCGACGCTGCACGCGCTCGTGCGATTGGAGCAGGGCTCTCCTCACATCTTTCCAGCTGTGAGCGACCCCCTCGTTCGGCGAATCCGGGAGAAGATCCTCCAGTTTCCACAAATACCAAGGGGATGAGCGGGGGACAAACCAAACATGACCTCAAAAGGGACGGCACGATGGCTTTCATGAAGGGACGAATTGAACGCCATCTGTAACCACTGGAGATTCTGGTCCCACGTATTCTGCTGCTCCGCGTGATAGGTGATAAGAGTGGATCTCAGATTCCGATTGAATCGCTCAGCGTGGGAAGGTTGCGGGTGGTAAGGGGAAGTGGTTACATGCCGAATGCCGTGCCTGAAACACATGTTCCGGAATTGCCTCGAGATGAATTGAGGGCCATTGTCTGAGACAATGATGGAGGGAAGCCCGAAATGCTGAAAAATACTGGTCTGAAGGGCTACGATGGTATTGGCAGTACTAGCCTGACGCAAGGGAAGTAGCCAGACATACTTGGAGAAGGCGTCCACACAAACAAGGAGGAACGAATTCCCGGCCTTGCTACATGGGAAAGGACCCACGTAGTCGATGAAAACCTTCTCCATCGGTCTGCCAGCCACCCCAGAAGACAGCAACCCCAACTTGGTGTTCTGAGCGGGCTTGCTCAGACTGCACAGATGACAACACTTCACCCGGGTGGCGATGTCCCGGTCCATGCCTTTCCAGATGAAGTTTTTCCTGATCGCGGCGATGGTCTTTGAAACACCCAAATGGCCTCCAACCGGGGAATCATGATAATATTGGAAGACCATGGGCACCAACTTGCTCGGCAGCACTATCTTAGGGACCCGTCCTCTACGTTCCCGGCAGCAGAGGACGCCCTTGGACAGATGATATGGAGCCTTCATCTCGCCTGATTTGATTTTATCGATGATAGGACCCAACGCCTCATCATCGAGCTGATGAGGGATAACTTCCGTGAAGGCGAGGGGGAACTCCAGGAGTACGGCGCAGGGTTCATTTATTGGCTCCGCACTGGGTAGGTGATACATACGGGACAGAGCATCGGCAACAACATTTTGGGTCCCCCTTATATGTTGTGCCCGAAACTTAAAAGAAGAGATCTTGACCACCCAGCGGCCAAGTTAACCCAGTTGACGGGGGTGCGCCAGAAGCCACGAGAGAGCCTGATTGTCCGTCTCTAATAGGAACTCAGCGTGTTCCACATACCTCCTAAACTTGTCAAGGGCGAAGACTACCGCCAAACACTCTAGCTCGTACACCGAGGATTTCTTTTCAGGGTTGGTAAGGGTCATGGATACAAATGCAACTGGCTGCTGAGCACCATCCACCTCCTGAGAGCACGGCCCCGATCGCCACAGAGCTGGCGTCGGATTGCACAATGAAAGGCTTCGTGAAATCGGGCATCCGAAGCACGGGCGGCGACAAAATGGACTCCTTTAGGGACTCGAAGGCACGTTGCTGCGCGTCTCCCCACACGAATTTGGCCCCTTTTTTCCTTAAGGAATTTAGGGGAGCCGCAATCTCAGCAGCCCCCGGGATGAACCGCCGGTAAAAATTCACCATACCCACAAAGCGGGCCACCCCTTTAGCATCCCGGGGAGGAGGAAAACCCCGGATTTCCTGCGTCCTCTCTGGATCAACCGTGACCCCTTTATGAGAGACAAGGTGACCGAGGAAAGAAATTTCCTCCTGGGCAAATTTCACCTTGTTGGGATTCACCGTAAGCCCCGCGCGCCTCAAGCGACACAACACCTCACGGAGATGGTGCATGTGTTCTTCTAGAGTGGAGCTGTAAATGAGCAGATCGTCCAGATAATTAAACACATACTGGAATTTAATGTCGTGGAACACAGAGTCTAATAGACGGGTTAACGTCTGCGCACCAACCGCCAGTCCCATGGGGACTCTCTTGTATTGGTACAAGTTCCACGGCACGCAAAAGGCAGTGAACGGCCGAGAATCCTTGTGTAAGGGTATATGGTGGTATGCTGAATTCAGGTCGAAAATGGTGAAATATCGGGCCTGCAAAAACCAATCAAAGGCCGAATGCAGGTCCGGGAGGGGCACCGACTCAACTTCAATATTTTGGTTCAATTTACGATAATCAATGACCAGCCTATGCTTCCCTCCCGGTTTAGGCACCAGGAATGCTGGACTGGCATAGGCCGATGTGGAAGGTTCAATAACCCCCTGGTCCAACAATTCTTGCACCTTCTCACGCAAGATGGTCATTTTAGGCGGAGCGAATTTATACGGGTGCGAACGGACAACCGCGGAGTCGCACAGACGGATACGATACTCCAAATTGTGAGTGAGTCCGAGGTTGGCGGTCAGCACCTCGGGAAACTCATCACACAATTTACGGAAAGTGGTCTGTAGAGATGGGCTCAAATTATTAATGTACGCCGGGGGTTGAAGTTCTTCAAGACCTTCCCTCGCCTCATCCCGATATCCAAGAAAGGGGATGCGTACGGCACAGTTGAACTTAAAGAAACATACGTGCCCCTGGATATCGAGAACCAGGCCACTTTTCACAATAAAATCCGCACCCACAATACAGTCTACGCTCAGATTCGGGGCCACAAGAAACTCCCAAACCCACGAAAAATAATTTATTTTAAATTTAAAAGCCACCAATTTGGAGGTCGGCAAAACCTCCCTCGAGGCCGTCCAACATACCACCGACGAAGGAGTATTCGACCGGATCAATGACTCCCGGACCAACTGCTGGTAAACACGGTAGGAGATAAGACACCGTGCCGATCCGGAGTCCACCAGGGCCCTAACCCGGCCCTTCCCAACCTCCAGCTCCAAAAATGGACACACGGAGAGACCCGGACGAATCGGCTTGGGATTGGACTCCCCGGATGGGTGTCCCGTCTCAACGGCACATAATGGGACCTAGGATGCGCCAACGCTACCACACGTGGGGAGGGACCGGCGTCCCCTCAATCACCCCCACGCAGGCCGTTTTTTGAAGGACGGTTCTCCCGCGAGACCTCCGATCGTTTGAGAGGGCAATTCCGGGCCAAGTGCCCCATCCTACCACAGGAATAACAACGGAATTCCCGCCTCTCAGAGTCGCTACCACGTTGCTCTTTGAAAGTGTTGCCACCACGTTGCTCTTTGAAAGGGTTGCCGCCACGCTGCTCCCGGGTAGGCCGCTGCTGACCAGATGAGGAACAGGGGACAGGGAAATCGGAACGGCCGGAGCGAGCCTCATCGTTCATCTGGATGGTGCGGGCGAAGACACAAGCTCCGCTAAGATCAGCGAAGCTGGGCGGTCACTCCAAAAACACCAACCTTGACCTCTCCTGCGGATTGAGGCCCTCCAAGATAACCCGCACCACCTCAGCCTCCGACACGTCCACCCGCAGCACACGGGCAGCACTTTTGATTGAATTGATAAATCCGTTCAACTGTTCCCCGTGCCCCTGAACTCTGTAAAATAATCGTTGCCGCATCCGGTCACGCAGCCTCCCGGGCATAAACAGTTCCAACACATCCTTGTGGAACGCCTCAAAATCCCCGCCCGCGCCCAGATGCCAGACCACACGATCCAGCAGGGGCGTCCGACAGTACGGGTAAATCATATTTAACAGGGCAACGCCGGTCACCCCAGGGAAATCAAAAATGCCGAAAACCCCTTCAAGGAATTTGACAAGCTGGTCAAGGTCCAAACCGTCGACCACTGGAAGCCGACGGAGGAGGTCATAAATGGGGTTCGGCAACGATTCGTACTTAACACTGGCAAGGGCTGTACCCAACCCTCGAGGGACTTCCACATGATCCCCCTGAAATCCCTGGGGGCGACTGCCCACCGAAATAGATGGACGTTCCTCCACCAGAGCGCTACAAGCCTCCCCCAGGAGACCCACCCGCTCAGTGGCCACGGTCTGGCGTGTGGGCATCTCCTTAAGGTTACTAGGGCTTTCGGGAGCCTCCCCAGGTAGACCAATCTTTGACTGCAGGGCCGACGCCGTCCGCCTACCCTCCTCCTCCAGATTATCCTGCAACAGCAAATTACTCAAACGAACGGACAAGTGGTGCATCCTTTGGGTCACCCGCTGCCAAACACGGGTGGAACTCCCCATATATTACGAGTCCTCCATCAAGGTGGAGAACTCGGTCCACTTGTCCGCACACAAAGCCAGCTCCTCCTCCAAATCCTCAATTTCGACTCTCCGGGTGGGAGCGTCCCCCACCAGCAGTTCCCGCCGCAAGGATGCCACATCCCTCTGGGGAACCCCACCCCGCAAACGTATCTCGAACTGAAGTTCGTCCTTCGTGAAATATTCGGGCACCAGACCGCGACCTTCACGCCGACTCCTACTCTGCCCCTGCTCTGCCATAGTATCAAACCACAAGAGACTGAATCCAACAAGAGCTGACAATCAAGGTGCCTCAGGGTCCCCGACCCGGCACCGGACCAACAATGAAGACCAAGATGAAGTGCCATAAGACAACAATGACCACACAAGAACACAGACAAACAGATAAACACTAAAGAACACCCCAAGACACAATCAGAAATCGCCAGGCTGTGCTCAACCCCCCCCCCAGGGGTCCCGGCCCGGCAACCGCACCCAAAGACCAAGATTTACAACACTAATAACACATGACTGGACCGAACTTGTCCGACTAAGATTTTGAGGTCACCTCATCCATTTCCAAATTTCGGTTCAGAGGTGGCCAGGACTACGTCCAACCACGCTCTGCTACCATTTGTGAGCCGCTCATCACCTATGACATCACAACCAAATTTTCAACTGTCCAAAACGGACACATTTTTTACGTTTGACATCCACAAAAAAAAATTTTTTTAAACTCCAACTTACCTTGATGACCGGCTCACTTGTTCACTGGAACTAGGAGAGGCCTCCTAGTGGAAGGATGTCCACATGCTGGGTAACCTTTGGGGAATTGGACGAATGAGGTGACCTCAATTTTAAAATTTCAAAGAAATATAACAAGTTTATTGAGGCTATCATATAGTGTTTTGTTACAATGAAATATAAAATCAGGCTGTGAGGTTATTCCATTAAAATATATAAGTAGGTGAAATATTCACTATATTACATGACATTCAAACTTAAACTTTCAAAAAATATTCAAAATTTTATATTTAAAAGTATATCATGAGAAATATATAAATCTGTAAAACATCTACAAAATATTACATGTTTTTCTTAAAATGAATCATAGTGTCCAGACAGAAAGTATTCTATCAGAATTATAGAAAATATGTGAATATTCAAAATCTATGACAGGGTAACCAGAATCTAAAATTTTCAATATTCAAATTTAATATTTAAGAAAAATTCCATGAAAATTATATAAAATATATAACACATTTAAAATCTCTTACAGGGCATACTGAAAATTATATAAAATATATAAAACATTTAACAAGCATTACAGCCACAACAATTTAAACAATTACATTACCCAACAACATGTGCCCTCTGAAATCTAACTCAAACACTAGAAAGGAGACTCATCTAATCAATAAAGTATCATGCAAAATAAGATGGATAATTATATACTTGTGTGGAACTCACAAGTGCATGTGCTCACCCTGCCCTAAACCTGTATAAACTGGTGTAGCCCCAAGGCTTACAGATTTCAGAGTGCACAATTATAAACAAAAAACTATCAGATAATCAGTTACATATATCTCTCAGAAGGTAAAAATATGTGGTGCATAAAATTATGAGCATATACATCTACAAACATTATAAATATATAAAGAGTGAAAATTTCCTCTTGTACAACAGTTCAGTCATTTTTATTTAATAGGTTGGATACTTCTGAATTACTGTTTTATCACAAGGTAATGCATTGTTACAACTGGAGGTAGACTGCAACTCTTTTCACAACCAGATCTACAAGTTCCAATAAAAAGGCAGCCACAATATAAGTTCCACACAGACTATAGTAAAAAGATGTACTGCCCATTACATGCTCTGGCAATTCAACACAAGACAAATATCACACTGAATCATTCAAAGAGGAATTAAGGAATTTTGCTTCACTAGGCCAAATGAACACCTTGGCCGATTCCTAACACATTTTTTTTTTTTTTTTTTTTGTAAGAAAAAGTTTTGCCCATAAAATACACGGTCACCGCAAACAGCGGCGAAGCTACTCATCATTAGAGAGAAATATGTGAAGTTATTCAAGTTCTGCAAAAACCTGCATGTTTCAATAGTACACGAGATTACAAGAGTACCGTGAAGTGACAAAACTCCAGGATTAAGAAACTATTGTCCCCTCCTTTTTTGTAGCGTTAGAAAAATCAGCCAGACCCCACCTGACCCATAAAGTCCCAGGGCAAAATTTAATAATCTTATTTTTCCATACCTGTTCATAGTGCATCAATACCTCACATCACAATACCTGTTCAATACTCACACAATATATCACATAATTCACATCTTGGTCCTCCCAGGATCACGGACGCCGGCCCCAGAGACCCCCTAGCACACTTTTCCCTTAGCCTGACATAATGATTTCAACAAACGCCGGCATAAAAAAAAGAAAACCACGAAACTTTTCCAGCTCTCTACAATTGAGACCAACATGTGGTGGTGAACAGCTCCTGAATAGAACAGCTGACATCGACCCACTAATCCAGTCGAGACAAAGTCTCTCCACAGCTGATCAAAACAGCTGACCAAAGCGCTTCTCTCTACTCAACGAAAAACCAAAGGCCAACCCACCACTCCAGTCAAAACAGCAACACACTACGACAAAGTACAGTAGGCACACTCTAGCAGCGGGAACAAAAGATACCGTAGTCCGAAGTTACAGTAGCGTCTCCTAGATGGCGGGAGAGTAACAAACAGGATGTTCGATATAACAAACAGTGGCCGTAACGTCTCATAGATGGCAAAGAGTCCACGGGTGCAAACTACACAGCAAAATTCGCCGTACTTCCTAGGTACGGCACACCCCCACAACAAAACGAGTCCAACGGGTTGGACGACACCGGGACTGCCACCACTGGAGGAAAAGCGGGGACTGACTAAAAACCAATAAAAAGATAAAACCAGACGGAAGTTGAAAACGAAAGGACACCAGAAGGAAGGGCAAGGTGTGTGTGTGTGTGTGTGTGTAGTTGGGTGTGTGTCAGTGTAGAAGATACGGGGAGTGTGAGCGGCCGCGGCCTAAAGCAACAGAAAGAAGAAAGGAAAGGAGAGGAGCTAAAATACCGATAAAACTTTAAAACAATAAAACGCTAAAAAGTAAAACCATAAAACACAATGCCTCCAGCGAAGCCCCCCGAAAACCAAACCCGAGGACCCTAACTAATTCTAACTGGGGTAAACAATACCAATTCACCTCTCAAGGAAGCACCATCTGCGCACATGCCTTCAACTGAGACACATGGGCCACCCTCACCTTCATCCCATCCTCCGGACCCACCAGGCTGGCAGTGACGGGCGAGACAAACTCAGCAATCCGGAAGGGCCCCAACCATCTATAGCAGAGCTTGGCAGCGCGACCCTCCACCTTAGAGCTGAGCGGGTGGCTCCTGCAATAAACCAGCTGGCCCACCTTAAAAGGGTTGGGGACTCTCCCAGCATTATAGCGACGCTGCACGCGCTCGTGCGATTGGAGCAGGGCTCTCCTCACATCTTTCCAGCTGTGAGCGACCCCCTCGTTCGGCGAATCCGGGAGAAGATCCTCCAGTTTCCACAAATACCAAGGGGATGAGCGGGGGACAAACCAAACATGACCTCAAAAGGGACGGCACGATGGCTTTCATGAAGGGACGAATTGAACGCCATCTGTAACCACTGGAGATTCTGGTCCCACGTATTCTGCTGCTCCGCGTGATAGGTGATAAGAGTGGATCTCAGATTCCGATTGAATCGCTCAGCGTGGGAAGGTTGCGGGTGGTAAGGGGAAGTGGTTACATGCCGAATGCCGTGCCTGAAACACATGTTCCGGAATTGCCTCGAGATGAATTGAGGGCCATTGTCTGAGACAATGATGGAGGGAAGCCCGAAATGCTGAAAAATACTGGTCTGAAGGGCTACGATGGTATTGGCAGTACTAGCCTGACGCAAGGGAAGTAGCCAGACATACTTGGAGAAGGCGTCCACACAAACAAGGAGGAACGAATTCCCGGCCTTGCTACATGGGAAAGGACCCACGTAGTCGATGAAAACCTTCTCCATCGGTCTGCCAGCCACCCCAGAAGACAGCAACCCCAACTTGGTGTTCTGAGCGGGCTTGCTCAGACTGCACAGATGACAACACTTCACCCGGGTGGCGATGTCCCGGTCCATGCCTTTCCAGATGAAGTTTTTCCTGATCGCGGCGATGGTCTTTGAAACACCCAAATGGCCTCCAACCGGGGAATCATGATAATATTGGAAGACCATGGGCACCAACTTGCTCGGCAGCACTATCTTAGGGACCCGTCCTCTACGTTCCCGGCAGCAGAGGACGCCCTTGGACAGATGATATGGAGCCTTCATCTCGCCTGATTTGATTTTATCGATGATAGGACCCAACGCCTCATCATCGAGCTGATGAGGGATAACTTCCGTGAAGGCGAGGGGGAACTCCAGGAGTACGGCGCAGGGTTCATTTATTGGCTCCGCACTGGGTAGGTGATACATACGGGACAGAGCATCGGCAACAACATTTTGGGTCCCCCTTATATGTTGTGCCCGAAACTTAAAAGAAGAGATCTTGACCACCCAGCGGCCAAGTTAACCCAGTTGACGGGGGTGCGCCAGAAGCCACGAGAGAGCCTGATTGTCCGTCTCTAATAGGAACTCAGCGTGTTCCACATACCTCCTAAACTTGTCAAGGGCGAAGACTACCGCCAAACACTCTAGCTCGTACACCGAGGATTTCTTTTCAGGGTTGGTAAGGGTCATGGATACAAATGCAACTGGCTGCTGAGCACCATCCACCTCCTGAGAGCACGGCCCCGATCGCCACAGAGCTGGCGTCGGATTGCACAATGAAAGGCTTCGTGAAATCGGGCATCCGAAGCACGGGCGGCGACAAAATGGACTCCTTTAGGGACTCGAAGGCACGTTGCTGCGCGTCTCCCCACACGAATTTGGCCCCTTTTTTCCTTAAGGAATTTAGGGGAGCCGCAATCTCAGCAGCCCCCGGGATGAACCGCCGGTAAAAATTCACCATACCCACAAAGCGGGCCACCCCTTTAGCATCCCGGGGAGGAGGAAAATCCCGGATTTCCTGCGTCCTCTCTGGATCAACCGTGACCCCTTTATGAGAGACAAGGTGACCGAGGAAAGAAATTTCCTCCTGGGCAAATTTCACCTTGTTGGGATTCACCGTAAGCCCCGCGCGCCTCAAGCGACACAACACCTCACGGAGATGGTGCATGTGTTCTTCTAGAGTGGAGCTGTAAATGAGCAGATCGTCCAGATAATTAAACACATACTGGAATTTAATGTCGTGGAACACAGAGTCTAATAGACGGGTTAACGTCTGCGCACCAACCGCCAGTCCCATGGGGACTCTCTTGTATTGGTACAAGTTCCACGGCACGCAAAAGGCAGTGAACGGCCGAGAATCCTTGTGTAAGGGTATATGGTGGTATGCTGAATTCAGGTCGAAAATGGTGAAATATCGGGCCTGCAAAAACCAATCAAAGGCCGAATGCAGGTCCGGGAGGGGCACCGACTCAACTTCAATATTTTGGTTCAATTTACGATAATCAATGACCAGCCTATGCTTCCCTCCCGGTTTAGGCACCAGGAATGCTGGACTGGCATAGGCCGATGTGGAAGGTTCAATAACCCCCTGGTCCAACAATTCTTGCACCTTCTCACGCAAGATGGTCATTTTAGGCGGAGCGAATTTATACGGGTGCGAACGGACAACCGCGGAGTCGCACAGACGGATACGATACTCCAAATTGTGAGTGAGTCCGAGGTTGGCGGTCAGCACCTCGGGAAACTCATCACACAATTTACGGAAAGTGGTCTGTAGAGATGGGCTCAAATTATTAATGTACGCCGGGGGTTGAAGTTCTTCAAGACCTTCCCTCGCCTCATCCCGATATCCAAGAAAGGGGATGCGTACGGCACAGTTGAACTTAAAGAAACATACGTGCCCCTGGATATCGAGAACCAGGCCACTTTTCACAATAAAATCCGCACCCACAATACAGTCTACGCTCAGATTCGGGGCCACAAGAAACTCCCAAACCCACGAAAAATAATTTATTTTAAATTTAAAAGCCACCAATTTGGAGGTCGGCAAAACCTCCCTCGAGGCCGTCCAACATACCACCGACGAAGGAGTATTCGACCGGATCAATGACTCCCGGACCAACTGCTGGTAAACACGGTAGGAGATAAGACACCGTGCCGATCCGGAGTCCACCAGGGCCCTAACCCGGCCCTTCCCAACCTCCAGCTCCAAAAATGGACACACGGAGAGACCCGGACGAATCGGCTTGGGATTGGACTCCCCGGATGGGTGTCCCGTCTCAACGGCACATAATGGGACCTAGGATGCGCCAACGCTACCACACGTGGGGAGGGACCGGCGTCCCCTCAATCACCCCCACGCAGGCCGTTTTTTGAAGGACGGTTCTCCCGCGAGACCTCCGATCGTTTGAGAGGGCAATTCCGGGCCAAGTGCCCCATCCTACCACAGGAATAACAACGGAATTCCCGCCTCTCAGAGTCGCTACCACGTTGCTCTTTGAAAGTGTTGCCACCACGTTGCTCTTTGAAAGGGTTGCCGCCACGCTGCTCCCGGGTAGGCCGCTGCTGACCAGATGAGGAACAGGGGACAGGGAAATCGGAACGGCCGGAGCGAGCCTCATCGTTCATCTGGATGGTGCGGGCGAAGACACAAGCTCCGCTAAGATCAGCGAAGCTGGGCGGTCACTCCAAAAACACCAACCTTGACCTCTCCTGCGGATTGAGGCCCTCCATGATAACCCGCACCACCTCAGCCTCCGACACGTCCACCCGCAGCACACGGGCAGCACTTTTGATTGAATTGATAAATCCGTTCAACTGTTCCCCGTGCCCCTGAACTCTGTAAAATAATCGTTGCCGCATCCGGTCACGCAGCCTCCCGGGCATAAACAGTTCCAACACATCCTTGTGGAACGCCTCAAAATCCCCGCCCGCGCCCAGATGCCAGACCACACGATCCAGCAGGGGCGTCCGACAGTACGGGTAAATCATATTTAACAGGGCAACGCCGGTCACCCCAGGGAAATCAAAAATGCCGAAAACCCCTTCAAGGAATTTGACAAGCTGGTCAAGGTCCAAACCGTCGACCACTGGAAGCCGACGGAGGAGGTCATAAATGGGGTTCGGCAACGATTCGTACTTAACACTGGCAAGGGCTGTACCCAACCCTCGAGGGACTTCCACATGATCCCCCTGAAATCCCTGGGGGCGACTGCCCACCGAAATAGATGGACGTTCCTCCACCAGAGCGCTACAAGCCTCCCCCAGGAGACCCACCCGCTCAGTGGCCACGGTCTGGCGTGTGGGCATCTCCTTAAGGTTACTAGGGCTTTCGGGAGCCTCCCCAGGTAGACCAATCTTTGACTGCAGGGCCGACGCCGTCCGCCTACCCTCCTCCTCCAGATTATCCTGCAACAGCAAATTACTCAAGCGAACGGACAAGTGGTGCATCCTTTGGGTCACCCGCTGCCAAACACGGGTGGAACTCCCCATATATTACGAGTCCTCCATCAAGGTGGAGAACTCGGTCCACTTGTCCGCACACAAAGCCAGCTCCTCCTCCAAATCCTCAATTTCGACTCTCCGGGTGGGAGCGTCCCCCACCAGCAGTTCCCGCCGCAAGGATGCCACATCCCTCTGGGGAACCCCACCCCGCAAACGTATCTCGAACTGAAGTTCGTCCTTCGTGAAATATTCGGGCACCAGACCGCGACCTTCACGCCGACTCCTACTCTGCCCCTGCTCTGCCATAGTATCAAACCACAAGAGACTGAATCCAACAAGAGCTGACAATCAAGGTGCCTCAGGGTCCCCGACCCGGCACCGGACCAACAATGAAGACCAAGATGAAGTGCCATAAGACAACAATGACCACACAAGAACACAGACAAACAGATAAACACTAAAGAACACCCCAAGACACAATCAGAAATCGCCAGGCTGTGCTCAACCCCCCCCCCAGGGGTCCCGGCCCGGCAACCGCACCCAAAGACCAAGATTTACAACACTAATAACACATGACTGGACCGAACTTGTCCGACTAAGATTTTGATGTCACCTCATCCATTTCCAAATTTCGGTTCAGAGGTGGCCAGGACTACGTCCAACCACGCTCTGCTACCATTTGTGAGCCGCTCATCACCTATGACATCACAACCAAATTTTCAACTGTCCAAAACGGACACATTTTTTACGTTTGACATCCACAAAAAAAAATTTTTTTTAACTCCAACTTACCTTGATGACCGGCTCATTTGTTCACTGGAACTAGGAGAGGCCTCCTAGTGGAAGGATGTCCACATGCTGGGTAACCTTTGGGGAATTGGACGAATGAGGTGACCTCAATTTTAAAATTTCAAAAAAATATAACAAGTTTCTTGAGGCTATCATATAGTGTTTTGTTACAATGAAATATAAAATCAGGCTGTGAGGTTATTCCATTAAAATATATAAGTAGGTGAAATATTCACTATATTACATGACATTCAAACTTAAACTTTCAAAAAATATTCAAAATTTTATATTTAAAAGTATATCATGAGAAATATATAAATCTGTAAAACATCTACAAAATATTACATGTTTTTCTTAAAATGAATCATAGTGTCCAGACAGAAAGTATTCTATCAGAATTATAGAAAATATGTGAATATTCAAAATCTATGACAGGGTAACCAGAATCTAAAATTTTCAATATTCAAATTTAATATTTAAGAAAAATTCCATGAAAATTATATAAAATATATAACACATTTAAAATCTCTTACAGGGCATACTGAAAATTCTATAAAATATATAAAACATTTAAAATCTCTTACAGGGCATACTGAAAATTATATAAAATATATAAAACATTTAACAAGCATTACAGCCACAACAATTTAAACAATTACATTACCCAACAACATGTGCCCTCTGAAATCTAACTCAAACACTAGAAAGGAGACTCATCTAATCAATAAAGTATCATGCAAAATAAGATAGATAATTATATACTTGTGTGGAACTCACAAGTGCATGTGCTCACCCTGCCCTAAACCTGTATAAACTGGTGTAGCCCCAAGGCTTACAGATTTCAGAGTGCACAATTATAAACAAAAAACTATCAGATAATCAGTTACATATATCTCTCAGAAGGTAAAAATATGTGGTGCATAAAATTATGAGCATATACATCTACAAACATTATAAATATATAAAGAGTGAAAATTTCCTCTTGTACAACAGTTGTCATTTTTATTTAATAGGTTGGATACTTCTGAATTACTGTTTTATCACAAGGTAATGCATTGTTACAACTGGAGGTAGACTGCAACTCTTTTCACAACCAGATCTACAAGTTCCAATAAAAAGGCAGCCACAATATAAGTTCCACACAGACTATAGTAAAAAGATGTACTGCCCATTACATGCTCTGGCAATTCAACACAAGACAAATATCACACTGAATCATTCAAAGAGCAATTAAGGAATTTTGCTTCACTAGGCCAAATGAACACCTTGGCCGATTCCTAACACATTTTTTTTTTTTTTTTTTTTTTTTAAGAAAAAGTTTTGCCCATAAAATACACGGTCACCGCAAACAGCGGCGAAGCTACTCATCATTAGAGAGAAATATGTGAAGTTATTCAAGTTCTGCAAAAACCTGCATGTTTCAATAGTACATGAGATTACAAGAGTACCGTGAAGTGACAAAACTCCAGGATTAAGAAACTATTGTCCCCTCCTTTTTTGTAGCGTTAGAAAAATCAGCCAGACCCCACCTGACCCATAAAGTCCCAGGGCAAAATTTAATAATCTTATTTTTCCATACCTGTTCATAGTGCATCAATACCTCACATCACAATACCTGTTCAATACTCACACAATATATCACATAATTCACATCTTGGTCCTCCCAGGATCACGGACGCCGGCCCCAGAGACCCCCTAGCACACTTTTCCCTTAGCCTGACATAATGATTTCAACAAACACCGGCATAAAAAAAAGAAAACCACAAAACTTTTCCAGCTCTCTACAATTGAGACCAACACGTGGTGGTGAACAGCTCCTGAATAGAACAGCTGACATCGACCCACTAATCCAGTCAAGACAAAGTCTCTCCACAGCTGATCAAAACAGCTGACCAAAGCGCTTCTCTCTACTCAACGAAAAACCAAAGGCCAACCCACCACTCCAGTCAAAACAGCAACACACTACGACAAAGTACAGTAGGCACACTCTAGCAGCGGGAACAAAAGATACCGTAGTCCGAAGTTACAGTAGCGTCTCCTAGATGGCGGGAGAGTAACAAACAGGATGTTCGATATAAAAAACAGTGGCCGTAACGTCTCATAGATGGCGAAGAGTCCACGGGCGCAAACTACACAGCAAAATTCACCGTACTTCCTAGGTACGGCACAGTATGTTTAAGATTTTGGTGTCTTGCTTCTGCTGTAGCACTATTTCGCTTACAATATCTTCAAGGTCCTTCCTATCCTTTAATATGTAATACACTTTGGCGATCTTCTCCTTTTCCCCTTCAAATGTTTGGTTTTCTACATTTATTCTGGACAAAACATCAGCCGCTACGTTCTTCCGGCCTGGGATATACTCCCACGTAATATGGTACTCTTGCAGAGCGAGTATCCAATGTGTAAATCTGCCATGACTCAATTTGCATTGTTTTAAAAATGATATAGACTTATGGTCGCTTCTGACTGTAATGGGATATCCTAAGATATAGGTTCTGAACTTCCCGCATGCGAATACTATGCTGAGTTGTTCTTTTTCTGTAACGTTGTAGTTACGTTCGCAACTGTTTATTGGAGAAAACGTGTTGGTATGTGTTATAAACTGCTATACGATTTTCAGCCTGTTTCTTCATTATTTCTTGTTTAGATTGTTCTCCTTGGAAAGTTCTTATTTCCTCTATTTTCCGTTCCCATAAATCTCTACCTTCCTCTTCATCAGCCATAATGATTGACGGTTCATGTGTTTGGCAATAGTAATTTTGTAATCCTGGATCCTGATTCAAAGCTGTTGGTGTAGGGTTACAGTTTATAATATTCGCAGACCATATCCCCTTTCAGAAGTCAGCAATACTATTCCATTTTGCAAGTTGATGACTGCCGAATGTTGTCTCAACACGTCGCATCCTATAAGCATATTAAATGGTAGTCCATTTGCTACAAGAAACACAATAGGTATGGTTGTGTTCTGATTGTCCAATTCTAAGGAAACTTGTTTTCTTATCGATTTATTTTGCTTGCCTGTGACACCAATTATGATAATATTATTTATCGGTAGAGTGGGGATTGGTATCTGTGAGTTAGCTTGTATTCGTTCTAGCTCTGGTTGATTTATTAAAGAGATATTAGATTCCGTGTCGATCATGATTATTGTAATAGTTCCGTTGATGGTAGCCTTTATGTGTACGATTTCATTGTTTGTTTTAGGTAGCTGGTTAGCTTCTTCTTCTAGAAGTTCTTCTCTGATATTCTTGAGGTAGTTGTTTGATACTATTGTTATAACTTTGTGTTTAATTCGTGATGTAGTTCGTCGTATCAACCCAAGTGATTGGTCATGTGAAGGGTATGTCTGGTTTTTCACTGACCTCTTTAGTTTAAAGGTTGTTGTGTATTGATGGCCAGACTAGAGGACTGGTCCGCTGTCTCATTGATCGGTCCTTGTTGATCGCTTAATTGGTTCCTTGGCGCTTCCATGGTTCTATTTTCTGGGAATTGATTGTTATTTGTATTGGAGTTATTATACCAGGAGTTTGTTTGAGTGTTCGGACAATACCTCCTATGGTTAGGTTGTCTCTTCCCATTAATGAAATTCACCTGGCGTCTAACGTCGCCTCTATTTTGGTTACTACCGGTTCCCCCGTTGTACTGGTAATTCGGGTTGTAACGGTTGCCATAATAGTTACTATTATTGGGGTGGCCATTCGGACGTTGGTTCTGATCTGCTCCTCTGTTATTGTTAGCGGGATGGTTGTTTTGGATGTTCCTGTTGTTCGGCTGGTTACCCGGATTATAATTCTGTTGGTCTCTGTTAAACGGCTGGTTATTTGGAGAATAATTTGGTTGATTCCTGTTGTACGGCTGGTCACCTTGATAGTTGTTATTATTCCGGTTCATATTGTTCCGGTTATTGTTTTGGGTGTTGTTGTGAGACAGGTTGTAATTAGGGGCGTTATTATTTTCGCCCCACCTGTTGTACCTTTGGTTCACCAGTCGGTTTCTTTTGTACAGACCGTCGTTTTCACGGTCCTCTAATAAACTTGCCATTCCCTGGATGGTTTTGATCTGTCCTTGTCTAATGGCCCTTTGTATGGCGTCCTCGTAGTGATAACCCAGCTGTATTACTAATGATTCTTCAGGTATTCTTGGTTCGAGATTCCTAGCCAAACATACCTTCCCTAAGAAGTAAGAAGTTAGTGTGTGTCCCGCTTGCGGTTCATATCTCCCATTGCTTATGTTGTTCCTTACTACATTCTGTGTAGATTTGGACCAATATTTTTCACGGAATTGTGCCTTGAATTCCTGGGTACAGTTGATCTCTGGTCGAGTGGCCGTCCACCAATTGTCATGAGTGTCTTTAAACATTTCATCAATAAGGCTCCTTACCGTCGTCCATCTAGTTTCTCTGTTCTTTTCTATGAGTTCTTCCCTTCCACTCTCTTTAGGAATTCGATGGGATTACGTCTGTAACTCCGAAAGTTTATTATTTCTCTGTTTTCGTTGGTGATAACGTGAGTGTTATGACAAGGCTTCTCCCTCAGTGGATCCAGTTCTTCCTGCATCTGCCTCTCACTTTGACTGATTCCTTGTATCTTCTCTTTATTCTCTTGGGGTTGTCCGTCAACTTTATTGATGATGGTGTACACTCTTTCCACTCGATCACTGATATCATTTTGTATTTCTTTGTGCCTCTCCTCCAACTTCTTGAGCACCTCCTGTTTATTTCTTTGGCAATCTACTGTGGTTGTTATGTGGAGTTCTATTCGGTTTTTTCCGTCGTCCTCGAGTGGTTTAATTTTGCTTATGATTTCTTCTTGGGCCTTTACTATAGTTTCATTGGTTGTTTTTATTTTTTCATTAGTTTCGGAGACCTTCTTTTGGATATCTTCACAGTATCCCTCCAACTGTTGTTCTAATTGAGATTTTAATTCTTCTTTGTTTTTTTCATGGTCCTCCTTCAATTGTCCCCTCAATTCTTCCTTCAGCTCATCACATGACTTTTCTGGATGTCCTCCGTCAATCGCTGTTGTAGAGCTTCTTGGTTCTTCCGCAAAGTATCACTATGTTCCTCCATTTTCTCGTTTATCTGCTGCTTCAATGTTTCATTATTTCCTTCAATTTTATTGTTCAGCGTTTCAATATCTTCCCTTAAAATCTCAATTTGTCTTTTTGAATTTTCGTTAATTTTTCCTCTATTTGGTCTATTTTTTAATTATTTTTATCTATTTTTCCATTAATTTCCTCCTTCGTTTTCTTTGAAGTTTCTGCGATGAAATTCATTATATCTTGCAGGCTCAGGTCCTCCTTCAGAATGGGTTTATTTGGTTGGTCCCCGACTATTTCTTCCACTTCCGGTTCTGGTTGGGTTGGGTCTTCTGGTTGGTCCCCTTGGGGATACTCTTCAATCATTTCCCCGATCATTTCTTCAATCTCTTCCATATCTTCTTCGTTAGTACCTTCAGTTCCCTTCTTTGTTTGATATCTTGTAACCATGGAATGTCTCATAATCGCTGCTAGTCTTCTTTTCTAGCCTCACCAGTTGGTCACCAATCTGTAACGCACAGATTGAGTCGTCCCTTTAAACTGTGTATGTTGTGTGTTCGCCTCACACTGGTATCGTTACTTCAATATTTTACGCTAACGAAGTCCGCAGCGAGGTTTCACTTTACCAGTACAACGCGAGTGGAAACCTTACCTGTCATTCCATAGGGGTTTATAAATCCCGGGTGGTGCCAAATTGTTTATCTAAAACAATTAAATTAATGAATAAGGTGATAAAATTGTTTTCAGCTATGACGGCCAGGGGTATTCGAATTTGTTCCCGCCTTCGCACGACCTACTGAATCAAGCTGGTAGTGTGTCGAGTTGCAGCGTTAGCGCTGGCCGTCAATTCTGGAAGTTCGCTAAAATGCACAAATTATACAATACATTTCCCTATGAAATAAAAACAATGGTTATACTCTGTACTAGTTTCTTTAATGTTTGATTGGTAATTATTCAGTTGACAAGAAAATTATACTGGATTATTAAACAAATTTAGCACCGACAATTACTATGAGACAATTTCTCTAGGATTTGGCGAAATCGATTTTGAAACGATTCATACGGCCTAAGATGGCTGCCGTTAGTTTGTTTACAATCTGTTCCATTTCAAATCTAGGTTCTTTTGATTATGAGAAAACATTAATTATGATTACAATAAAAAGTACACTACCTTACATTATTTGTACTTAAATAATATAACGTGTAGCTACAATTTGTTACTGCAGTGTAGTAAAGTGTGTTTCAAAAGTTCGCAATCTAATGCAAGGTTATTTCCTTAATTAATAAATTTTCAGTGTTTGTTTATCTTACTTAATCTTTGAAAGAAATTATATTCCGTTTATAGTGAGAGTTCAGATAACTGTGAGAAATATTTAAAGTGAGTTTATTTCAGGAAATTGGGTAATTCAATTATACTTATCAAATCAGACGACTTGGTATAAACAGTCGTTCAGTTGTAGTGTAATTGGGCTGCAATCGTATTCAGTTTTCAATAATCTTGGGGCTTAAGTATGTCTTGCGTCCTTTTCATATTAGTTGTAGTCATTTTTTCATTTAATTCTCAGGTAAAATGGTCCTTGGCATCAGTTAGATATCATAGTTCCTCGTCTTCTTCTTACTGGTTCATGTTTTTGAATTTAGATTACTTTTTATACGTTTAAAATGAAAATTTAGGTCATTCAATATTTGGCGTCTAATCTTGATGAGCGTCACTTTGAGAGTACTATAAATTAACGGAAAATTCGTAACCAACGTCTGTTATCATGGTTACATGTTAATCCTGATTGGTTAATCTTGGCTTATAACCATTATCAAATTTGAATTTTTATTCAAATTTACTGTATATCTTCTGAATGCTTTTATTCTTCTGTCTTCCTTCCTATGTATTAAATATTATCACTACTGCTATTATTTCCTTTCAAAGATTGTTTTGATATCCCATAAGGTTGGGTTCTATAAAATATTAATGTTTGTACATTTATGTTAATATTTGTTAATTACATTTCTCTTTTAATTTAAGTCCTTATTCTAATATTTTTCTTTTAAAATGATTTACAAATTATCCTTGGCTAGTTATTCGCCTTGGATTTGTTAAATTCCTTATTGATTTTATACAATTTGCAGTTATTTGTTTCTGGCAGTTAGGTATTTCATAGGCCTAAGTAGCCATTGCTTATATTTATTTATTTTATACAAATTATATTTAATTTTATTCTAATGTGTTTTGTTTGGTTATTATAATTGATTGGTTTATTTGTTGGTGTGTTTTGGGTCTGTTTTTATCCTATCTTTATGTTTCTATTATTTCCTACATAACTGATTTTCTAGTGTAATTATTTTTGTATTGGTTTACCTTCTTATTTATCTATTTTGGCCTTGTTAACAATATGGCTATTACTCACTATCAAAACATAACATCTAGGCCTATGGTCTGTACAATTTCTCCAGCCATATCCTATTCATAAATTGAATTAAACAATTTTTAACAGTTATTAGGTAATGTTTGTTTATAATTCATTTCATTTCTAATTCCTTATTTCTTACATAATCTCTATCTTCAATCCATGGTAACACCAACTGTTTACCTTTCATGGGATTCTCCCTTTTGAATACTAGTGTATACTATTTAACTTAACTTTATTAATAATAAGATCCTTATTTTAATAATAATGTCACCATCACTATTCAGTGTTCATTACATGTTATTATTTGTTTACTCCTACTATTATCATTAACAATGTTATTATATACATACCACCATAGTCAGTAAAATTCCATTTTTTTAAATAATGAATAAGGCCTTTTCGAAATATTAAAATTTCATAATCAGTTCATACACTGTAATGTTCCTGTTGTGATGTTTTCCTTTAAATGTATAACTGTTGTTAACTGTGTGTATTGCCCCTTACTGTTTTTCATTTTGAAATTTCCATTGCCATCATTATTGGGTGAAACCAAGCCAGATATGTATTGAAACAATTGATCATTTTCAAATATTGTCTGTTGATTCATCAATTTGTCATATTTTTTATGAAGGTATATATATAATTTTTCTAACTGTATAATGTCATAGTTTATTTCCACTATTTCCATATTGTTGGATATATTTGTTATACTATGATTCATATTAATAAGGTGATCTGCTATGTTGGAGATTCCCGTTTTTTATTATTAAAAGCTCTGAAATGTTCCATAAATCTCTGTTTGAAATTTCTATGTGTTCTTCCGATGTATATGTAGTCACAGTTATTACATTTTATCCTGTATATTCCACTTTATTTGTATATATCACAGTCTTTTCTATTTATTATTATATTATGTTATATTATTTTTATTTGGTTTGTATGCATACTTATATTTATGTTTATCCAATTTTGTATTCTTTATAACGTATTGGAGATCTTGATATGTGTATTTGTAAAATAGGTATGTTACATTTTCTTCTTTTTTACATGTATTTATACTGCCTAATGTTGTTCTATTGTTTAATATTGTTTTTTCTTTATATTTTTTATTTAATTTGTTTATAAATTTGCTGTCATATCCATTTTCTATTGCTATTTCTTTTATGATGTTCAGTTCCTGATGTAATATCTCTTCGTTATTAATATGAATCATAGTATAACAAATATATCCAACAATATGGAAATAAACAATAATAAAAATGACACTATAGTTAGAAAAATTATATATATACCTTCATAAAAAATATGACAAATTGATGAATCAACAGACAATATTTGAAAATGATCAATTGTTTCAATACATATCTGGCTTGGTTTCACCCAATAATGATGGCAGTGGAAAGTTCAAAATGAAGAACAGTAAGGGGTAATACACACAGTTAACAACAGTTATACATTTAAAGGAAAACATCACAACAGGAACATTACAGCGTATGAACTGATGATGAAATTTTAATATTTCGAAAAGGCCTTATTCATTATTTTAAAAAATGGAATTTTACTGACTATGGTGGTATGTATATAATAATATTAGAACAAGTCAGTGGCATAATGTTTGGCAAAATATTAACAATGTTATTAATTATTAATGTGGTTCACTATTAATCATTTACAGTTTGTATATATAGATTATTAAGTGTTTTTTTTCCTATTAATATGGTTTCTAATTATTTTGAGGTTTTACACTTTCACTTTTGCACTCCTTAAATGTTTATATTAAGTGTTTATTAGTGGGTATCCCCTATAATTACTTTTTCTTTGTCACTTAGTTGATTTTATATTCTCACTATCTCTCTCATTACAAACATTATTTACATTATTAATAAGTTTATGTCATTATAGAGTTTTTTGTTACATCTAACTCTAATTCTTGGGTTAGTGTACTTTTATTTTTTCACATTACGTTATTGGGTTTTATCAAATCATTTACATTTATTTTTTAATTATTTGTCTGTGTTTTTTCATTCGGTTTCACTTTATTTCCTTTATACTTGGTTAGTTTCATGTTCATTATCCTTTTTCACCTTAATATTATTTTGTTTCATTTTATTTTGGTTTTCCCCTTCTCACTTGGTTTTATTTCATTTAGTTGTATGGAATTATCCACTTTCTTCAATTGGTTTCATTCTTATTTGGTTTCATCTTTTCCCTTCTTCTTTTGGTTCTTTTTATTTGGTCAATCACTTGGGTTAGGTCATGTCGTCGTTTGTCGTGTCATTGTCATTTTATTTTCATTATATTAAACATTTTATTTTATACGAATTACTTTTTTATATTCATGATTCATCTTTTTTATCCCTGGTATTGGGGTGGCTTATTTGTGTTGTAACACTTTAGATGTCAATGCAAGACAATATCCTTCCATATCATGTTTCTACTCATCCTTGAAGTAAGGTGCTACTGCATCAGTAACAAAAGAATGAACTTTATTTTGCAACAAATGTACTGAATGATAGAAAATAATAGATGAATACTAAACATTTCAAAGACCAGATCAACTCTTGTCTACCTGTAGGGGTCCAAATCTGAATTTGTTCTATAGATTCGTTTAACTACAGATTTATTTGAATCTGAAGGCATTGAAGTTAAACAACTGATTACGAGCCCACCTGTTGTTTCTGTTTGAAGAAAGTAACATATTAAATCAAACCTGGAAACCTTTATTTCGTAACAATAAACATTTTCAACATTATGTTCTTTCCCCTAGCCTTTTAGTCGGGGTCCTTGGGAATCATCTTCATCCAACCAACTTTTAAATGTGCAATTTTCGATTATTTATTTGTCAAAATTTACCTAACTTACTAACTTAAAAAAGCGTATGAATTACAATTCAACTAGTGTCTAATTAAAATACGTAACTGCCCCCCAAAAAGGCAACACAGTCAAGTGGAAAAGAAATCCTCACCCATTCCCTTCACTGTTTATATCGAAAAATAAATGACGTGACAGGAAGCCATCTTGCCAGGCTGTACAAATGGTAGAAGAACTTGGTACAATTACTCAGATTGTTAGTTTACTGGTGCAAATGAAGAAACAGAACAATTTCACTTTGAAAATAACAAACATTCTATTCAATTCTGCATGGTTTCTTCGCAAAAAAATTTGCACACTACATTTAAAATTAACACGTACTGCTCCCTCCCTCACAAGTAATATTAAGTGACAAAATCTCAAAATAGTAACTAACAGTGATAACAGCAACAAATGTGAGATGGAACAAAAGACTTCTGATCATTGTGTTCTTTCACATTATGATGCCAAAGCAAATTTTTTAAATTCATATAATCTCATGTTTTGTCATATATAACCTAAAATTTATTTTGATTAAAAACAGACAGGAGATACAAAAAAGGCACTTTACTGTGTACACTTTCAACATATCAAACATGTAACTTTACTTACAGGCCTTGAGTGACCATTTTCATCTGTAGTTGATCCAACACTTGGAGGTTCTATGATCACATCATATATAATACCTGAAACACCATAAATCCATAACTTATGCTGCAATAATTTATACAAACATTGAATGTTCACTGTTCATATTGCATTGTTCATTTTATATCACTCACATTTGCTTCAAATTAGAAATTAAGATAATATCCTTTACCCTTTGAGAAGGTAAAACCAACAGTTTTTTCATTTTGAATGTGACACTAGTGTAGGATGTACATATATTCTCAATGATATCCTGATGATGACAGTTCAAACTATTGAAACATTGTTTATATTCAATAATATACTGCAACAGTACAAATGTATAGGGTACTGTGCATTGCACAAAGTAATTAAAATAAATAAATAATTCATATTGTTAATAATAATAGTTCAGCTTGCAATATGAACAACCAAACTTTCATGTTGGAACAGGTGGATAACGCCAGCTGCTCTGTCTGTGTGTACACGCGTATGTTAGATGTGTGCGTGAAACCTGTCCATTCCTGAAAAGCGTCAACCCTTAAGGAACGCTATCAATTACTTGAATTTATTTAAATTGTAAAGATTGTGTGCATAATAGCACAAAACCAAATACACCAAAATGTGTATAAAAATAAGACGCATATGTGTATAAAAAATAGTGTAAAAAGGATAAAAAGTGTAATTACAGGAAAATAAAAATAAATAGAACTTACGTTAATTAAGATAAAGAAAAACGGTTTGAACATGGTGAACACATAAAAATTACCGACAGAATGAATATCGGGTAATGTGCAAACGACTTCCCAAATCGTGAAGCCAGGCAAATTAAGTGTGACAAGAATCGTGTGTGAGAAGTGACGCCACGACAGTCTGACATGCAGAATATTGTCAATACATGATTTTAGCACCCTGGGTATAAATACAGGAGACGCGCTAACATCATTCTCTTCGCTCCTCGGTAGCAGCCGGAGGCTGTGCTCAACAACTACAACTTTTCCTCAATCAACCATCGTAGCGGCCAGAGGCTCTGCTCGGCAAGTACAACTCTTTCTTGATCGACTACTGTGGCAGCCAGAGACTCTGCTTAGAGACAACAGCGTTATATCTCAACCACAGCACCAGTCAGGGACTTCACGACTACTCATCATTTCGTGTGAGCACTTGCAACCTGAGGCCATGATGGGAGACGAGGGAGCAGCCAAGTACATGCAGCAGAATCCAGCGTACGAGAATACGAAGGACGAGGATCAAGGCCTCCAGGACGACAAAGGAGCATCCAGTATCAAGGACCTAGGACTGAAGAGGACATCCTGCCGATTTACCACAACAATAAGGTGACAAACAACTATGTACTTGTAAACCGAGACTCACTTAAAGACTATTATTAACAAAGTAAAAAGAGAGACAATTTAATTCAAATATGCATTAATAATTTTACAAATGTAAATATTCTTTGTATAATAATTAATGTAATGTTTAAGAATGTTTAACTATAATTTTGATCAGTAACTTAGAAGCTATAATTTGGAATCTATAATTTTTGATATTTAAATTGATAAAGTAATTAGTGATTTTTTATTAGAAAGCAATACATTACAGTAAATTCAAGAGAGATTAGATCATTAGAAAAATTAGATAATCTAATCAGTATCATACTAATGACCAAGCTGTGAGCAATATTAGATAATTATAAAGATGTATTAGAATATAAGGTTGTATAATATGTCTACGTGTAATATGAGAGGATAAATTATATGAGGAGGGACCCAAAAGTAACGATAACACTATGCAACATGATTTTCTATGTTTCTGTAGTCTTAGGTGTTCCTAAAGCATTTTTTTGCGCTGATTCCAGATCTGCAATCCGTTTCTTTCTATCACGTACAGTTTTTTTGCAAATCAAATGAACTCATCTTTTATTTACACGTAAGTTTCACAAGGGGAAATTTTATTGTGGGGGAGGGAAAGTTTATTTCGGTAAGAGGGATTAGTTGGCCACATTTGTTACACCCAGCTGGCTGTTAGGCAGGAAACAGTAGTTTATTGTTTACATGCTATAGTGCTGTGAGGTTATATTTGTGCTGTCATATATAGTTTGTGAACTTTCTGTAGAAATGAGTTCCCGGAAGTGTCTGAATAACCCAAACGTGTTCTGTTATATTTGTGGTAGCTACATAATTGGTAAGCAAAGCCAGGACATTAATAGTTTTGTGAGAAACGTGTATTACGCGTATTTCGGTATAAGGCTTGGTGATGAAGACAAAAGCTGGGCACCACACAAGGTATGTCATACATGTGTTGAGGACTGAGACTGTGGAAAAATGGTGCAAAAAAATCAATGCCTTTTGCAATCCCAATGGTTTGGAGGAGCCACAAAATCATGTTAACGATTGCTATTTTTGTATGGTTAAAATTCGAGGTCATAACGCAAAAAGTAAGGATATACAATATCCGAACATTCCTTCGGCCTTACGACCAGTTATGCATTGTAATTCTCTCCCTATCCCAGTTCCACCTCCCGTTCTTGAAGATGTGCCACTGGCGAGCAGCCAAGAAAATGAAAGCGATAATGCTGATGATTACAACCCGGAAGAAGATTCTGCACCAAAATTATTCAGTCAAAATGAACTTAATGATATTACTCGTGACTTGAACCTGACAAAAGATGCCGCCCAATTGCTTAGGTTAAGATTGAATGCAAAAAATCTTCTACTACCCGGAGTTACGTTCTCTTGGTATAGGTCCAGAGAGAAGGAATTAATGAAATTCTTTAAAGAAGAAGACTCTCTGGTTTATTGTTGTGATATTGAGGGTTTATTGAATTTCTTTAACGTCACTTACAATCCAAGTGAGTAGAGGTTATTTATAGACTCATCCAAAACTAGCCTCAAAGGTGTACTTTTACACAATGGAAATTTGTTTGGTTCAGTACCCATTGCACATTCAGTTCATCTCAAGGAGACGTATGTAAATCTCAAAGCTCTGCTAAAATACGTGAATTATGGAAAACATTTTTGGACAATTTGTGGGGGATTTAAAAGTAGTAGGTATGTTACTTGGCCAACAATCCGGCTACACAAAAATGCCTTGTTTCATTTGTGAATAGGATAGTCGAGCCAGAGACAAACACTGGAAGAAGACAGACTGGCCCAAAAGAAAAACCCTCCAACCCGGTTCACAGAACATAATAAATGTACCACTTGTTCAACAAAGCAAGATACTATTACCTCCTCTGCACATCAAACTCGGATTAATGAAACAGTTCACTAAAGCTCTTCCAAAAGATGGTGACTGTTTCCAGTACTTGGTAACAAGATTTCCAAAAGTATCTTATGAGAAACCTAAAGAAGGGATCTTCGTGGGACCGCAGATAAGAAAGTTAATGAAAGACAATTTGTTTGAAAGTACAATGAATCCAGTAGAAAAAAGGGCCTGGGTTTCGTTTAAAGAAGTTGTTGTCAACTTTTTGGGCAACCACAAACATCCAGAGTACAAAACCATGGTTAAAAGAATGTTGCAGAGTTTCATGAAATTAGGATATAACATGAGTGTAAAGCTTCACTTCCTACACTCACATGTTGACTTTTTCCCTGCGAACCTCGGCGATGTCAGTGAAGAACAAGGTGAACGTTTCCACCAGGATATCAAGGACATGGAAAAGAGATACCAGGGAAGGTGGAATGCCAACATGATGGCCGACTACTGTTTTATGCTAAAAAGAGACAGCACTGCTGAAGGGAGACAATCACGGAAGAGAAGTTTCAACCCACGTCAGAAAGATCTTGAAGCAGTGAATTCAGCGAAGAAGAGGAATTAAATTGTCATATATGTGTTGTGTTTTCGTAATAATTATTACATTTTTAAGTGAGTGTATACTATTGTCTACTGCACCGCCATGTGTTGTGATTTTATGCAGGATTAAAACATAAACAATTTTGAAATCACAATCAAATAATAATAATTTTCCCTTTTCACAAAATTCGATTTTTTAAAACTTCGAAATTGAATTGTATAAAAACCTTACGTGATACAGAAAAACTAAAACCAGATTTGAAATCACCATGAAAAATACTTTTAAAATCACCTTACAGTTTAAAACATCGTACCAAAAGTTTTAAAATGTTGCATAGTGTAATTTTTCTCTGGCAGTTGGTAGAACGCTAGTTCCAACTTCTCCCGCTAGGTGCCTTCACTAGACACCATTTTGTATCAGTTGCCCTAGCGGCATTGTTGTGGAAACATTAGTACGGTCAGTGTGACTATTTTTTGTAAGCGCTGTTTCACGTTTTCGGCGATTTGTCAATGGCAGACATTAAATACCAATGTGCTAACATCAGGTTCTGTTTCCTGTTACGGAAATCAGCAGCAGAAACTGTCGCAATGCTTCGGACGGCTTACGGGGAGGAAGCTTTGAGCCAGGCAAGGATTTTGAGCTGACAAGAAAGCACACGTGGAACGAATTTTGCTGCAACACGTTTCATCTTCAGATCTTCAGTCAAAATTCGTTGGCATGAACTCCAGGATATTCCAGTCATTTCCTCCAATTCATCGATTGTTCTACGACGATCAAACATGATCGCAACACGGATTTTTTCAATGTTTTCGTCCGTTTTGGAAGTCGAGGGACGTCCTGGTTGTGGTTCGTCTTCAATTGACATTTGACCACTTTTGAAAAAAGAAAACCACTCGTAAATCCTTGCCTGGCTCAAAGCTTCCTCCCCATAAGCCGTCCGAAGCATTGCGACAGTTTCTGCTGCTGATTTCCCTAACAGGAAACAGAACCTGATGTTAGCACGTTGGTATTTAATGTCTGCCATTTACAAATCGCCGAAAACGTGAAACAGCGCTTACAAAAAATAGTCACACTGACTGCGCTAATGTTTCCACAACAATGCCGCTAGGGCAACTGATACAAAATGGTGTCTAGTGAAGGCACCTAGCGGGAGAAGTTGGAACTAGCGTTCTACCAACTGCCAGAGAAAAATTCTCGTTACTTTTGGGTCCCCCCTCGTTTGTAAAAATTAGATGTGTGGTAAGAGTACACACACATGTAAATAAAATGATTTTAATTCGCAACAAAAATAAGAAATTTTATTTAATAAATATTTAAATGACTTTAAACCAAATTACATAGTGTTATTATTATTACGATTACACCTATCATCATATACACACACGAATTTAATGTGTTGTAAAGACTTGTCGACAAAGAAGTTGGGGGTTCGCACATTAAATAGTTAAAGTGTTGTAAATGGCTTCCAAAAATGTGGGGTTAACACATTAAACTTGTTAAAAGTGTTGTTGAAATACATAATATATATTCTTGTAAGAAAAGCGTTATTTATTATTAACAATAAAAAATAGACAAGAATAATGTGGGAAAAAAAAATATATATATAATATTATGTACTGCTGTTAAAATACAACACAGTACATAAGAGGAAAATAATAAATTTTAAAAGAAAAAATATACAAATTTAATAGAATTGGAACATACGTTTTAAAATGTAAACAAAAACACTGGGACTATCGACTCACCCAACCAACATAGAGGTAGACTCCAATATGAGATAAAACAGCCGTAAGATATATTTTTTGACAAGTATTATATGAAATTAGAAATAAATATTAAAATAAAAGGAAAGAGTAAGGAAATTATAATATAATAAATACCAACTAGAATTACGAATGTTAGAAATAAAATAAATATATTTAATAATAAGTAGAAAAATTATATATGTTTTTAAGAGTTATATGATAAAAAGATGTAACTAAGTTAGGAAGTTATCAATGTGGCAAAATTGTAAATTGTTAGGTTTGTATTGTATAGAAATGGAAGGAAATGTATTAGTAGTCTAATTTTATCTTCAATCCTCTTAGAGATTGATCAATCCTCTTTCAGATCATAGAGAGTGATATGTAAATTAATATTTGGAATCATTTAAATAAGTCAAAATTTGTACATCACAAAGTTTAATGTTGTATGTAAAAGGATAAACAGTAAAAGAGTTTAATTTGTTATACCAGAGTTTGATTGTCAATTTAATAAAGTAATCAATCAGGAGAAGAGATTTAACATTAATATTGGAGTTAATAAAATAAAATACAACTCAATAAATCAATAATATTTCGAGAAATCTAAACATATCTTTAAAAGAACGCCGATCTAAAAGAGAAATCCTGTACTGAAGAATAGTTTGAGTGGCCATAAAATATCATCCAATATTCCGAAGAAATATCTGTTTTGCAGTCGTCGAAGAAAACAACGTTCAGCATTAAAACCTATAAGAAATTCACGTGGAGGAACGGATCGCTAAGCCTGATATTGCCTTTGAAAATAATAAACATCAACCAGAAGTGAACCCGTGGCAGCTGGAAGAATTCATAATCAGTCTAGTTATATTTGTATGGTAGCTATTTTTTACATTGTTATTTATCAAAATATTACATACTACCTTTACTTGGTTTGGTTTAAAGAAAAGATATCATATACAATTGTAAATAAGATCAAACAGCTTAATAATCATTAACCCTGAGATAGAGTTTCTTTTCAAGTGCTGATAAACAAAAAACATAATAACGGTAATTACATATCTTAATTACATTATACTAGTAAATAATTACCGTACATTAATAACTGTCCCAACGTGGATTATACCTTAAATACAATATCTTGTAACAGTACGAAAACCTGATGTCAGATTTATGGTACGAAAGGTATCAAATTATTGTATTTCACTGTATTTTTGCATTCATGTGTATGGATGGTACAATTTTCCCTTGTTTTGCCGAAAACGACGCAGTTTCGACAGGGCAGAATCATTGCAAGGTCAAAGGCGGACGTGCGGATAAGAACACTTTAAATGGTTGCATAAGTTAATACAGGCTCTAGGTACGTTTGTTTCATTGGTCAACAATGCCAGACGTCATTAACAATAAGAATGATGTACGCACACACACACACACACACACACACACACACACACACATACGTAAAAAGTGCGTAGTGCCTCAGCCCAGTCTTCACAACACCGCATCAGCGGTAACACGTTACAGAAATTCGCCGGCAAGTAATACCGGCCTAGTGAGTCTAAAACAACCAAGATGTAATATATAAATAACAATCAGTTAAAATGGATTAACATCAGTGCATAACAGTTTTCAAAATTCATAAATTAGAGTCAGTGTAACAACAGTCAATAAAAATGTAACCAAGGAATCTCTGTAGAAACACCATGTGAAACCATCTACCAGAACTTCCAGTCTACAATCAGGAAAGTTAACATCCTATAATCTTATTGAGCTCAAAGAATTGACCATCCAGTATATACATATATAAAAATGTATTAAATATATTCAGAATGAGTGAGTGAGCGTGGGAAAGGAAAGCGTGCATGATATACTGTCGACAGCCAAACTGAGGCGTTGGTTTGCATCTAGTCTCCATGTAAATATAAATAGAAGCATTTTAAGTAAAGAGGCAGCTGCTAAATAACAGAGAGAGGGGTAATTTGATCAAAAAATATAATATAGTTTGTATATCATAAGTAATAAAGAAATGTGAATAACGGCCGCCATTTTGTTTTGGTTGTTAAGAAACGCCATTGTCTAATAATTAAAAGTCCGGTGTAAAATGGGAAAACAATAAATCAAAATTGATTTCAATGCTTATAGATGTTAGTACTTTTATTTCAAGGCCCAACTCAGTCGCCATTCACGCCTAATTCGAAACCCTGGACCCACAGTAAACAAATACAATCAGATCAACACGTACAGCATAGTTATGGTAAGTACGATAATTATGGTGTGGTTAGCATACATGAATCAAATTAATAAATATAAACTTACTAAATGTGTATAATAATAAATGACACCCAGAACAGTGATAGTCAGTTAGTTATTGTAGATGATAACAAATGGTGCCCGAACAGGTGACTATATAAAAAATATCCTGTTGTATTTTTATATAATAAGCCTGAATGGAGACGGAGTGGGTATTGAATTCAAAGGTACGATTGTAGGTTATGTTGTGACATATATGTAGAAAGCAACAATCCATTAACAATTTTTTTTTCACAATGGCAAATAGTAGTGAAATAAGTATGACTGAATCGCAAATTATGAGAGAAGGCGATCAATCAACGCCAGTAGTAAATAAAAAAACCGAAGAGAATGAGATTGTAAAGATCATGCAAACACTTTTTGAAATACAAAATAATAAATTTGATGAGAAATTTAACGAACTGAAAGAACAGAATAGCGATTTAAAAAATTACATTAATGAAATCAAGAAACAGAATTGTAATTTTGATGAGAGAGTTAACGAGATAGAGATACGTTGTAGCAACATTCAGAAGCAGACAATAGAGACAGTTAATAAGAAATTTGAGAGTAAAATAAATAGTTTAGACAACAAAATTGATAAAATAAATGAGACAGTTCAAAAACAAATAGAAACACAAAAGAGAGAAACAGAGAATAAATGTTTAACCATAGTTAACGAGCAGATAGAAAGTAGAACCGAATGTGAAGTAAATGAACAGATAGAAATTAAAACTAATGCTTTACAAAATAAAATAGAGAAGTGTGAATTAAATGTAGTAGACATAACCAAATATATTGAAACCATAGACCAAACAGTATCTAAACATGAGAATAATGCTAGTAATAGAATGAGCATGTTACAAAGTAAGATTAAAGAGATAGATGACTTAGCTGTACAAAACAAAAATAATATAAATGTTAAATGTGATGTGATTGAAAATGATTTAATGAGAGTGAAAAATGAGTTACGGGGGGAAATTCAGAGAAAATTTACCGGTGTTATAGAAAGAGTAATCGTGACTAGGGACATGTACAATGAAATAGAGTTAGAAAATTTTAACCATGAAAACAGAGTGATACACCCTATGAGATTTTTAAACCAGACACGAGAATATAATCATTTTAGTAACCATAACTGGGAAATACAACTAACGAAAATCCTAAAATGCTTTAAGGGTAATTCGATAATATGGGCGGAAGCGCACAGAGTAGAATGGGACAATTTTGCAACTTTTGAAAGGGCATTCAAGGGCAAATTTTGGCCAGAAGAAGAACAAGAGAGTCTAAGAAGTCGTATTATGGGAGCGGGTAACTTCGTAGGACATAATAACATAACGATGTACGTGACAAAGTTGTATAACGAGGCGAAATACCTCGAACCGCCTATACCTTTTAAATCATTCGTCAGATATGTGAGCAAACATCTACCTAGAGAAGCACAAATTACTTTAATGACGAAAGAGATAGAGAATCTAAGCGAACTGGAAGGAATTTTAGACATTTTACAGAGCATTAGGGATCGTGAAACAGTTAAGACGACCGATACAGAATAACCACCATAATAATAACACAGAATTTAACCGACCTAGAAACAATTACCAGGGGAATAATGGTAATAATAGTAATCATGTACACAGAAATAATTTTCAGCAAACAGGTGAGTGGAATTGTTCTAGGTGCGGGAGAGAGAATTACGCCTACAGACAACAGTGTTTCAGGTGTAAACTACCAAAAGAAGAGCAGAGGAGGAGAGAAACCACGAAACAGTATACACCAACAGACAGAGGAGGACCAAGTACCAGCGGAACGTCGAACCACAAAGAAGGACGGCCGAGTGGTCAACAACAACAGAATATGAACGATACTGGACGACAGCCAGAAAACTAAAACCAACAGTGGTAGCCAGGACCCGACCACTGTTCAGAGAAGCGCATGAGGTCCAACCAACAGAAGACATCCCAAGTAACGTCATCAGAACGGACATAATAGCTGACTTGTTGGAGGAGGAAAACAATACTATAACGGAGGTGAGAGCACGACTGATGGAAATACAGGTAACTATAGAAGGTAAGCATTTTAGAACACTGGTTGACACCGGAAGTGAAATTTCAGATAGCAGAAAATATTTTAAACGAATTGAGAGAATTTAACAAGAATATTCCAGTTTTGCCAGTAGCAGGAGTTACGGTGATAGGAGTCACAGGGGTACGAAGCAAGCGTGTGACGAAACAAATACATTTGAACTTTTTGATAAATGGTATAGATTTTGATAATACATTTTTGGTAGTTAAGGGTTTGAGTTTGGACATTATTTTAGGTAACGATTTTGTGCAGAGGAATAGAGCGGTGATAAATTTTAAAGAGAAAGTGATAGAATTAGATGGGGGTGACCGGTCTGTGAGAGTTAATTTTGAAAAGGTGATAGATAGGGTTAGAACAACTGGTGTAAAGTTGCTACAAAAGCGAGTAGATGAGAATAATATCGATACTAGAATTAATTGGTGTAGAGAGGCGGAGTATATTAATGATGATGATAGCGAAATGAGTAATGTTAATGATGCAGTGTGGGAGATAAGGGCAGATAAATTTTGTAGTGAAGGGTCCGGTGTAGGGAGTGGCCAGCGTGTGGCGTTATGGCAGGTAATAGAGCAGTTTAAGGGAGTGTTTGCCGATGTACCAGGTAGGGCAAAAGATTATGAATGTATGTTACAGATAAGGGAACACACACCATTCATGCAATGGAGTTATCCTGTGCCTTACTCCAAAAGACGAGCGGTGCAAGAGGAGTTAGATAAAATGCTGGAAGGAGAAATTATGAGAGATCAGTATCGCGCTACTCGAACCCATTGGTGGTGGTAATAAAGAAGGACGGTAGAGTCAGATTGTGTTTAGATGCGAGACGAATAAACCAGATCATTATACCAGACCGAGAGTCACCAGAAGCGATCAATGAGATATTCCAAAAATTCAGCGGCGTGAAGTACATGACATCGCTGGACCTTACTGCAGGATATTGGCAGGTACCATTAGCTGAGGTGAGTAGAAAGTACACCACATTCTTATTTAATGGAAAAAATTACCAGTTTTGGCGACTACCATTCGGATTAAATACCAGTGTGGCAAGTTTCATCAAATGTTTGGATAAAATTTTGAGACCTAAGGATTTGGATTTCCTGACAGTTTATGTTGACGATATTTTGATTGCATCCAGGACTTTCGAGGACCATTTAGAACATTTAAGGTACGTATTGACAAAATTGGAGACAGGAGGACTCACTGTGAATTGGGACAAGTCTAAATTTTTACAAACGGGATTAATTTTTTAGGTTTTATCATCACGTCAGCAGGGATTTCAGTGAACCCGGACAAGGTCGAATCTATCATGCGCTTCCCTGAACCAAGGAACATAAAGCAACTTCAGAGTTTTCTCGGGCTGTGCAACTTCTACAGAAAATTTCAAAGGAACTACGCACACATAACAGCAAGGTTAAGTGCCGTACTTCAAAAGAACCGGCAATGGACATGGGGTGACGCAGAGTGCGGAGCTTATGAAGAAATCAAAAGGAAATTTAGTGAGATGATTATGATGAACCATCTGGATTTTAAAAAAGTGTTTTATTTACAGACGCCAGTAATGTAGCAGTCGGCGCAGAGCTTTATCAAGAGGATGAGGAGAAGGAACACCTCACTATAGCCTTCGCTAGTAGATCACTGCTACCCGCCGAGAAGAACTATACAACGACTGAAAAAGAATTACTTAGTATTGTATTCGCCGTTGGAAAATTCAGGACTTACATCTTGGGAAACAAGACAATCATACGAACGGATCATAAGGCGTTATCCTTCCTGAACACTTGCAAGCTTGCTCACAGCCATCTAACCAGGTGGGTGCTGGTTTTGCAGGAGTACAACTTCAAGTGGGAATACATCAGAGGAACCGAGAACAAGGTACCCGACACTCTTTCCAGAGTAGATTGTGAGAATAACAAAACAGGTAGGGACTTGAAGGAAATTGAGATTTTTAAAATAAGTAGGGAAGATAAGATCTTTGGAGAAGAGTTAAAGGACATCAGAACCATGCAGAGAGTAGATGGTAAGTCGGGGAAGATAATAAACAGCTTAGAAACGGAGTCAGAGGGGTCAGAATATAGTCAGTTTTTCCAAATATACAAAGGATTGTTGTTTAAAAGGGTAGTAGGGGGTGAGCGTGACTGGAGATTAGTAATACCAGAAAGGTTGGAAGAGAAGATTATTTGGGATTGCCACATCAGATACGGCCATTTTGGGGCGAAAAAGTGTGTCAATGTGTTGAAGGAGTCATGCGTTTTCAGGAATATGGAGAGACGAGTGAGAAAATTGCTGAGGAGTTGTGATTTGTGTCAGAAGTCAAAGGTAGTAAACTACAGGGTTGAAGGTGAGTTAAATTTTATAAGGGTAGAGAGACCATTTGATTTAGTTGCGGTAGATTTGTTTGGACCATTGCCGAGGGGTAGAGGCGGAGTTGTGTATATTTTTGTATTGCTTGACACTTTTTTGAAATATGTGAAATTGTATAGCGTAAAGAGAGCTACCAGCAAGGTACTGAGTGAGAAGGTGACTAAAGGTTATATGATTCACGTGGGTAAGCCGAAGGTGATTTTGTCAGACCACGGGCCACAGTTCATCAGTGGGAATGGCGCCAGACCTTAGGATGGGAAGGAATCCTCACGAAGCAAACGGCTGTGTACCATCCCCAGTCAAACCAGGCTGAGCGTGTAATGAGAGAGATAGGCAGGATCTTTAGAGCCTATTGTCAAGCTAAACACAGCGAGTGGCCATTGTATGTAAAAAGGGTAGAAAATTGGCTGAACAGTACCACCCACGAGTCCACCGGCTATACACCTCATGAGTTGGTAAAGGGAACACGCCCCCCAAGAATTTTGGAGCAGCTGTTTGACTATCCACCAGAGAGCGAGCGGACGAATGTGAGCATTAAGATCCGGTTGGCCAACGAGAATTTGTTAAGCAAGGGTGAAGAGAGAAAACGTAGACACGACGCAAAAGGGAAGTGGGTAAAATATGAAATTGGGCAGTTGGTATTAGTAAGGAGGCATGACTTATCGAGCGCTCAAGATAAGGAAATTAAGAAGTTCTTCCTGATCTACGAAGGACCTTACGAGGTAGTAGAAATCAAGATGAAAAATTTGTATGTGTTGCAGGACAGGGAGACTAGGGAATTAGTAGGAACACACAATGCAACAAATTTAAAGTTATATTGGTCATCTTAGGAATTTTAAAATATGCGTTTATATTAGAGTATGAATGAGTTTAGTTTGATATTTATGTTTCCAGGAGGGACACTCCCCTATTTTCGGGCGATCACAGATTCACCACGTCTGATCGTGGTTTTTGGCAATAGGGGGCAGACCATGGTTGGCAGTAGCCTCAGCAAGGGGGTGAAACTAACGGTGGTCTGACTCCACAAAAGGTGTGAGTAGAAATTTTAACATTCAAGAACGGGGAGGGGGACCCAGAGTTCGTGGAAAGATAAAGTAGAGTAAAAAAAAAAAAAAAAAACCGAATAGGGTGTTCCACGAACTAAAGTAGTTTTGTTTAGAAATTGTGAAACGAAATGCCTAAAATTATTGTAACTCAAATGGTTAAATTTTTTTCAGTGCTTGTTTTCCTTCAGAAAACAAGAGAGTGTATTTTATCGTACCATAATGTAACTTATAAGATGATCCATTGTTGTAATTCCTATTTTGTCATGGAAGGAGATGTCAGTGAAAGTGAAGATGTGAACTTGCAAAGTGTCTACGTAAAAAATTTCTTTTAAATAATTAAAGAACTTGTTTTTGAGCAAGGTTGAAAGGTGTTTTATAGTTGTGTGGTGTTAACAAAAGTATTAGTCAAATAATGGACTGTAAGGACAGCATATGTAGGAGGAGCTAAGTTAGATGTAATTGGGCTAGTGCAGTAGTGGCGTGTGCTACTGTAGCTAGCAGAGTGGGTTGATGAGTAACGCACAGACCGTTGCCATCATCGGAGGCCTCAAGAAGGCATACATACACTGTACAATTTTAATATAATTTTATATTATATGTGATTCTTAACAGTGCAGTGTATAACAATGATGTAGCGTAAGACATGCTAATGAAGTTGATTTCCCCACCTTTTTGGGCGATTACTGCCTTACCAGCACTAATTGTGGTTTTGGACGGCAGCCAGCTGTGGGCATCAATTGTAACACTGACCATGGTTGGTTGTCTTTGAAATTGGTGAACTTTGAAATTAATGGGGGGGCCACTTAGGGGAAATCCCCGGAACTATGGAACAGCGGCTGCCACTTTGTTTGAGTAGGAACAAGCAAAAAGGTGGTAGACCCGCATTAAGGGCATGTAATTATATGGTTTTAGATATTATGATATCTTATTATTTTTTTTATGTGACGCTGAAGCAAAGACAAGGAGATGACAAAATTCCTCCACCAGTTCAGTCTTTGTGAAGGCACCTGGGCGCTACAGTCCAGTGGGGGTACAATAGTGTGTGTGGATAGAAGGTCGTTACAGGGGTAGCGACGGTAAAAATACTAATGTGTTAAAAATATGAAGATAACAGTGGTTTTGAACAAAATAAATGATTTAGTTCTGTTGTAAAGAAATATAAGAATAAAGAAAAATGAGTAAAAAAAATATAAAGAGTTTTGAAGTTGTTTGCCATGATAGATATATGTTTCAATGTTATATGAAGTAAAATAGTAGAGTTAGTGGTTGTTGCTTAGAAAAGTAAAATTTGTTTTCTGCTTAGGATAAGAATATATATTTTCATGTGGTAAAGAGAGTAAATATAATTGACTGGAGTCAGAAAGTTGTATTAAATGCAGGAGTGTTAAAAGGAGAAGAGGGTTTTCTATTTTAAATCTTGTGAATTGTTGTATGAAAATTTTAGAGTTAAGCAAACCAAAGCCTCAAACCGCAAACCAATGCACTAAGGGGAGACATATCGGTTGTGGATATGGAGATAGATAAGGCCACTATTTTAAAATTTTGTATTGCATGTTTCAGAGTTTGGTGGTGTTGTGACCGCGGTCCTGAGCTGGCCGGTGAGTCAGAACAGGAGCGTTAAGTGCCTCATGGCCTTATGGTGTTGGGATCTCTCCTGAGAAGTCCAGTAAGGTCAGATGGTACGATCATCATCATTGGACCAAGGGTAAGTGATTGTATTTTTTTTTATGTAAACACTAGAGGGGGTTGTGGCACCATATCTGGGCTGATCCTTTTAGAACGTGTGAATGGGTCAATGAAAGTTTTTATGTTTCGACATAAAACCTTTCATTGAGGGGGTTTTGTAACAGTACGAAAACCTGATGTCAGATTTATGGTACGAAAGGTATCAAATTATTGTATTTCACTGTATTTTTGCATTCATGTGTATGGATGGTACAATTTTCCCTTGTTTTGCCGAAAACGACGCAGTTTCGACAGGGCAGAATCATTGCAAGGTCAAAGGCGGACGTGCGGATAAGAACACTTTAAATGGTTGCATAAGTTAATACAGGCTCTAGATACGTTTGTTTCATTGGTCAACAATGCCAGACGTCATTAACAATAAGAATGACGTAAATAAAATACGAATAAACCAGGGTGTTTCCTTGCCTAGAGACAAAGAATAATGACGTACGCATACACACACACATACATAAAAAGTGCGTAGTGCCTCAGCCCAGTCTTCACAACACCGCATCAGCGGTAACACGTTACAGAAATTCGCCGGCAAGTAATACCGGCCTAGTGAGTCTAAAACAACCAAGATGTAATATATAAATAACAATCAGTTAAAATGGATTAACATCAGTGCATAACAGTTTTCAAAATTCATAAATTATTAGTCAGTGTAACAACAGTCAATAAAAATGTAACCAAGGAATCTCTGCGGAAACACCACGTGAAACCATCTACCAGAACTTCCAGTCTACAATCAGGAAAGTTAACATCCTATAATCTTATTGAGCTCAAAGAATTAACCATCCAGTATATACGTATATAAAAATGTATTAAATATATTCAGAATGAGTGAGTGAGCGTGCGAAAGGAAAGCGTGCATGATATACTGTCGACAGCCAAACTGAGGCGTTGGTTTGCATCTAGTCTCCATGTAAATATAAATAGAAGCATTTTAAGTAAAGAGGCAGCTGCTAAATAACAGAGAGAGGGGTAATTTGATCAAAAAATATAATATAGTTTGTATATCATAAGTAATAAAGAAATGTGAATAACGGCCGCCATTTTCGTTTTGGTCGTTAAGAGACGCCATTGTCTAATAATTAAAAGTCCGGTGTAAAATGGGAAAACAATAAATCGAAATTGATTTCAATGCTTATAGATGTTAGTACTTTTATTTCAAGGCCCAACTCAGTCGCCATTCACGCCTAATTCGAAACCCTGGACCCACAGTAAACAAATAGTATCAGATCAACAGGTACAGCATAGTTATGGTAAGTACGATAATTATGGTGTGGTTAGCATACATGAATCAAATTAATAAATATAAACTTACTAAATGTGTATAATAATAAATGACGCCCAGAACAGTGATAGTCAGTTAGTTATTGTAGATGATAACAATCTACTAAATACAGCAGCACATTAATGCCGCTCAACGTGGGGCAAAGATTTTCTTTAAGCCAGCACCAAATAACATAATTTTGTTAAATTTAATTAGCATAAAAATTTCCTTGTAATTAAATTAAGTTAAATATTGTAAAATGGCTAACAAACCAGATAAACAATATGAATTAAGGAGTAATAGTGCTGAAGAGGAAGAAACTGAAATGGAAGTAATAGTAAGGGATGCCCAAGGGGACCAACCAAAGAAACTAACCCAACCAGTGGATGCAAATTTCCAGGAGATGATGAGAATTATAATGGAAGGGAATAACAAAACCAGCGAAACATTATTGAAACAGATAAATGAGAAGTTGGACAAGAACAATGAGAAAATGGAAAAAAATAGTGAGGAATTAAAGAAACAAATGAAATAAATTAATGAAACAGTGAATAATAAATTAGACCAGCAACAAGTTGAAATCAAGTTAATATTAAAAAATTATGAGGAAAGGAACGTTAGTCAATCCGCAAAAGTGAAAATGAATATAGAAACAATGAAAGAAATAATTAGTGATGAAAACCAGTCAATAGAAACAACGATAGAAGATGACGAGCAAAGTGTGTAAATATTGAATAAGATAACGGAAGAAGTAATAAATGATAACAAAACGGAGATAGAAATAATACCAAACGATCAAAACACGGAGCAAGTAAGTCAGAAAATAGAAGATAATGGAATAAAGAAGCAAATAATTAAGAAAACAGAAGAAAGAAGAATAACACATCCTAAGAAAATTAAAATACACGAGAAGAATTGGAGATGATGAACAATGGACTGATAAGTGTACTTAACATCCTAAATACTGACTACAGAAGAATAAGTAATTTTAAAGACAGTAGAAGGAACTCAACAGAAACCTTCAAAGGGAATCACAATAAAATAGTGAGAAAAAACGTCAGAAAGTCTATAGGTAAATTAAATATCACAGAAATAGCAATGTGTAGCAAACTATCAATACTGTCATCAATAATTCAAATACCATTAAAATACCTGTTCAATAAAATAAATGGGAAAGTGATTGATGTAGGTATAGGTACAGATGAACATGTAGTATTAAAAGAATGGGAGTACCGGGTGACAGGAAGATATTTAATAAAAACAGAAATCATTATGGACACTGTAGTAATACGAACAACAAGGGTAAATGAAGTATTTGACAACGGATGAACTAAATATGAGAAATATGGAAAGAAGGGACTGATTTTCTGGGTATTGACCAAAGCAAACTAATGGCACACAGATTGGATTAATTACTAATACAAACGACGTAATATGAAAGTTATTACAAATAAAAAATTTTTATTTTATGAATTAAGATGAAATAATAAATCACCAAATTCCAAAAATAAGTAAGAACATCTTACCGGATAGTTAAGAGAAATTATTTTGAATCAATTAAAGAAGAAAAAGACAGTTAATAACCATAATAATTATTTGAATAACCAGATTAATCAGTACAGTAACAATGATAAAAACAATTAATACTAGTTACTATTTAAGAAGGGTTAGAATGAGTTAGATGAAGACAGAATCTAAAATATCATTGATTGACAGCACCAATATGGAAATAATACAACATGTATGTCCAGTAAGGTTAACCAGTTACCTGTGAAAGATAGAATATTAATTGAAGTGATAAAACACCAGAAGTGAAACAGTAATGTAATAAAAATGTGAAGAGACCTCAAAGAAATCATGTAACAATCCCTTGAATATAGGTTTGTAGCGAAGGAGCTACCTTATAGGTAATAATTATATGTATTGTGTTGTGATAGTGCAACTTTTATTCTTTACTGGACAGAGATGAAGTTCCTCTGATCTCAGATGATATATTTAGGGAAAACGGCGGAGTAATGGAAGCCAAGAGTGCCCCTCCGAATCCGAACCCATGTGTAGTATTTAATGTTAGGGAATTATGGTATTTTAGGGATGATACAAACAACAAGGTAAAGAAATAAAAAATAAATATGACAATATGACTCGAGGTGTGAAAAGTGAGAAGTAATTAAATGTTCCAACATGAAAACAGGAATATAATTAAAAGTAACCAAATAAATGATAGAATAACCCAAAGTGTACGAAGAATCGACATCAAGTTTTAGGTGCTAAGTTACTATATGATATTTGTCAAAAAGTCAAGGTAGCCAATGTCAGATATGAGGGAAGGTGGATAAATCATCAAGCATTGAGAGCGTTAGAGCAAGTTTTGTTGACATTTGTGGACCATTCTCAATTAGTGGTAGGAGACATATTAAAGATATACTGATTATCATGGACAGTTATTAGGTTTACAAAGAATATCACATCATTAAAGCTGATACCCATATTATGGAAAAATAATTTAAACAAAAAAATAATAAATAATTCTGAAATGAAGAATAAATGAAATTTATGACCAGGATCGGAAAGGTGAGGTTCAAAAGAAAGATAATGTTTTAGTCATGTTTTTGAGTTTTTAGCCATGAAATTAGGCACAATTGTTATTTTGTAATTATTATTTTTGATGTAAAACCAGTTGGTTTAATTAATGTTATTTTAAGCCATAAATGAGTGTTTAAGATATGGTGATTCGTGATAGTAACGAACCATGTTTGTTATGTTAATAAAAGAAAAAACCAATTTGTTAAAAGAACTTTGTGAGATACAGTTAACTAATTAATCAGATGTTTTAAATATTAAGGTTAGACTATGTTTGTGATAATAAATTAATTATTTCAAAATCTCATCTCAAGTTGTATCTGAGATTATGAAATAAGGGAAGGTATTATGTACTGCTGTTAAAATACAACACAGTACATAAGAGGAAAATAATAAATTTTAAAAGAAAAAATATACAAATTTAATAGAATTGGAACATATGTTTTAAAATGTAAACAAAAACATTGGGACTCTCCCAACCAACATAGAGGTAGACTCCAATATGAGATAAAACAGCCGTAAGATATATTTTTTGACAAGTATTATATGAAATTAGAAATAAATATTAAAATAAAAGGAAAGAGTAAGGAAATTATAATATAATAAATACCAACTAGAATTATGAATGTTAGAAATAAAATAAATATATTTAATAATAAGTAGAAAAATTATATATGTTTTTAAGAGTTGTATGATAAAAAGATGTAACTAAGTTAGGAAGTTATCAATATGGCAAAATTGTAAATTGTTAGGTTTGTATTGTATAGAAATGGAAGGAAATGTATTAGTAGTCTAATTTTATCTTCAATCCTGTAAAGATCATAGTGATATGTAAATTAATATTTGAAATCATTTAAATAAGTCAAAATTTGTACATCACAAAGTTTAATGTTGTATGTAAAAGGATAAACAGTAAAAGAGTTTAATTTGTTATACCAGAGTTTGAGTGTCGATTTACTAAAGTAATCAATCAGGAGAAGAGATTTAACATTAATATTGGAGTTAATAAAATAAAATACAACTCAATAAATCAATAATATTTCAAGAAATCTAAACATACTTTAAAAGAACGCCGATCTAAAAGAGAAATCCTGTACTGAAGAATAGTTTGAGTGGCCATAAAATATCATCCAATATTCCGAAGAAATATCTGTTTTGCAGTCGTCGAAGAAAACAACGTTCAGCATTAAAACCTATAAGAAATTCACGTGGAGGAACGGATCGCTAAGCCTGATATTGCCTTTGAAAATAATAAACATCAACCAGAAGTGAACCTGTGGCAGCTGGAAGAATTCAGAATCAGTCTAGTTACATTTGTATGGTAGCTATTTTTTACATTGTTATTTATCAAAATATTACATACTAACTTTACTTGGTTTGGTTTAAAGAAAAGAAGATATCATATACAATTGTAAATAAGATCAAACAGCTTAATAATCATTAACCCTGAGATAGACTTTCTTTTCAAGTGCTGATAAACAAAAAACATAATAACGGTAATTACATATCTTAATTACATTATACTAGTAAATAATTACCGTACATTAATAACTGTCCCAACGTGGATTATATCTTAAATACAATATCTACTAAATACAACAGCACATTAAATAAATATATATATATATTATAACATGATCAAAGGTACAGAGAACAAAAATAATAATTGAGTGTAACTAATGATAAAACAGCATATAAGGAAAGTATTCTAAATATTAACTATGACAATGGCGAACCATGACTTACGAAGACAATAATATCCAGAAGGGACAGACAAACATGTAAATAATAATTAATTAATAGAGTTAAAATGTACAAATGTTAAACTTAGTTAATAAGTAAAAGACATTTTGTTAGGGCACAAGCAATAGAGTAAAACTATGAGGGGGTATGTGTACCTCAGACAGTTATTTTGTAGTATTGAATCACAGACAGTGAATGATATAATTTTTACATACATAATCATATCAAATTATGATTACCAAAGTTATTTTGCGTAATGGTGATAGAAAGTGAGAAAAACAGTGATAACCGATAAAAAGAAAAAAAAAGTGTCTAGTGAAAGTGTATCAACCCAATTATAATGAACATCGTTGAAACATTTAATTTATACGAGAATACTAAATAGCTCGTGTGGTATGAATAAACAAAGTGTAAATAACTAAAAAGAGAGAAATCTTACGTTACGAACTCACAATATCATCTAGTGACGAAGACAAAATAAAATACAAGGGAATAATATTACTTATCAAATGTAAAATCGAACCTGAGACCCAAAAATATGATCCAAGCCTTAACTTAATAAATTAGAGTTTTGGGTAAAAAAAGAATTGGGCTATTTTTGGGAGAAAACATTGAAAAGAACCAGGAGAACATATTAAATTTACTACTGAATGTATATTAAAATTAATGACTGATGAAGGATGAAATGAGCCAGAAAAACCATTAGAAAAAACCTAGAAGAATACTAGTTTAATCTCAAGTACAAAAGAAAATTTGATGTACTGAAGTAAAAAAATCAAGAAAGAAGTTCTCAAGAAAACTACAGATTGGTAAGATCATTCCGATAGACTAAGCCAGATATTTTAACAAACATTATCACGTTTTAAAAAGAGAGTTACAGTGAACAATTATAAAACAAACAATATAAACAATTTAATAATTGATTTTATTATAAACTCTAATTATTAGTATTAAGAGTTCAGTTTTAATTATCTTTTTGTATGATCCAAGGACCTACTACCAGTATTCAACATACATTAACAACATACAATTACAAAACATTCATTATAAATAATGTGTTTTATGTTATGTCATGACTTGAACAATACTTTGACATGAATTTTACTTTAACCCTGAGATTATAAGAGTTGTCATGTTCTACAATTGAAATGAATTACGGTACGACTAAATGAAGAGACATTGAATGTCAACACCATTAAAAAATGTCAAAGAGGAATAATAAATTTATTTAAATATTTTAACAATAATAAGGTAATTAACCAAATTAAATTATATATTTTACCTTACAAGAAACACACAAATTAGAGGACATAATCCGGTATTTTTACAAATTGGCACCAGCAAATTGGGGCTTAATTGAAGAGGAATAATGGTATTTTTACAATATATATGTGTGACTCAGAAGTTTTTTATGAGTAAAAACATAAAGTTTTACCTTAATTTTTAATAATTAAGGTAAAACTTTGTTTTTACTCATAAAAAAAACTTTACGTGTTCCGAGTCGTTAGTGAGATAGTTGTATTTAGTTAAGTAACGGACACGTCATGGACAACGAAATCCAAGAATATATGTGCGTGTGTAATGAGAATATTAGCTAACTGCCCTTGCTATGATTTTCACTAAATTATTCAACTAACCTCCAGTTACGAGAAAATATGATAGCAAAATTAATGAAAACATAACCATTGCTGAAGGTTGTTTCAACCACGATGGTCTCTTGATTTTTAAATTTGGAACCTCTAAAATCATAAAAGGTACACTGTATAGAGTTTCCATCATAGTTTTTCACTGCTAAGCCACAACCACAGAGTACGAATAAATAGGCCGAAACTGACAACAAAAACAACGACCGATCGGCTAACAACTACACACTACACACGTACGTTGCAATGCGTACGTTGTACACGTTCCAGGTTTTTAAATTAACGGGTGATGGTTTTTGGTTCCAACTAACATCAAGAATATGAACAATTTATTAAAAAAATTGTCTTCTAAAAATAACTATTTGAGATTACTTTAACATTTTTATTATTTTGTTTACACCATACTTTTACGTAAATTTGGCAACTTACAATATACAGTTTATATATTATCGTTTTACACAAATTTCATAGTAATGTGTTAAGCAACGATGAAATTACTGTGGCAGACGTTCGTAAAGTCTCCGTTTCAAGATGGTAGTGGCTATGAAGTATTCAGTGTGTGTTAAGTGATCTTTGTATTTTAATAAAATTAAAATTTTAATAAATTTCTAATCATATTTGACAAAATTTTTATTGTGTAAAATAAACAGTTTAACCTGAAATATAGTACGTTCAACGTAGTGACGTGAGAAAACTAACGCTCGATCAGCTCCAATGGTCCTGTGATAGGATATCTTTATTGTTAAGTCTAAATATTGACAGGTACGATCAAGAACATTATTATTTAACGTATAATGAATGTATTATTCGTTTACCATGTTAATAAGTTAATTAGAAAAGTTATTGTAATTTGTGAGATTTTATAACATTATTGAAAAATTCTCATTAACGATAACTGTTACAGTTTAATGTATTTTCTTCATAAAAAATAAATAAAATATAATTTAATGGTCGTAATTAGTTGTCATAGAAAGGTCAAATGTGTTTTGTTTGTACATAAACACATTGTATTATTTAAACAGTTTTTAATAGCTGACATTTGACACTATCGTTATACAGGTAAGTAGGAAAACGTAAAGAAAGACTAAATATTAATCTCGTTGGTAAACTACATACTATGTCACATTTTGAAAGTGTAACACTCAAAATTGTTATGACATGAAGGTTACCTCATCTTGCTTTATGTTACAATAACTCCCTGTTAGTTACTTTCATTATCAGAATGTATTATGCAGTCTTCAGTTCTTGTTAGTTATTTAAAATATGATATTATAATCACGAATATCAGGTAACTTTTCGGTATACCAACTTTTCTAATGAAGACAGGTTCCTAAAAATGCGTCCAATTAAAGGTATTTGCCCTATTTATAATTTAAAAAGCAAACTTTTTATGTAGTTGTACTAGGAGACTTTGACTTTTGTAAGTAATTGGTTATAAGCATATTAGAATATAATATCACTGACCTGGAACAAAGCAATTAGCACATGTAGTCTGTTGTTGCTGCTGAGTTTTTTTTTTTTGCTATCTGCCATATGGTACAGCAAAATCACTATACCATCTGTAACATTTTGTTTATCTTGAGCACTTGTTTCATGGTATGTTATGCCATAATCTTTAATCAGATTAGAATGTTGACAATCAGTCACAATGAATTAGAGAAATAGTTGAATAAGGTGTGATATGGAAGTCAGATGAGTAAAATACTATTTAGGAGTTCATGAAATTACTGTGGAATATTATAGTGATTTGATAGAGTCAGATATTCTTAACACTGAATCTAACAGCTTGACCTAGTTGTAAACTAGCAAAGGAAATTAATAGTAAACTAAGCAAAAACATCATTCTCTTCTGATGACTGTTTACTTCATGTTTTTACAGAGTTTGAGTATTTCAGTTTACATGTGATGTGGTAGTATTATTTTTATAAATGTTCAGAAGCTTAATTGAAATGTAAAAAAAAAATTAATGTAATAATAAATTACATGAAAAACTTATTACAATCAGATCTATTCAGGATATGGCAGTTCTTCAAACATTATATAGTCATGAAATCATACACATTACTTAAATTTGTATGAGAAACAGGTTCATATAGCCTATAATATAACCCAACATATCGTGTACCTCATGCTGAACCTTAAGAAGAGTTTTTTTTTTTTATAAAATAAAAACCTATAATAATGTTTAACTTTGTCAGAAGGGTCATTCCACATCAAATCAACACAGTGATTTACCTCACCATCTCAGATTTCAATGAAATTTGGCACATATTTACCTTCCATATAGACTAAGAAAAATACCAAATTTCAACTTAATATCTCAACCGGTTTCTAAAATATGGCTATGTAAAATATTCCAAAAAACCCGAAAAACGACTGGTCGACACATTTTTAAACTGCAATTGCAGCTCTCCTAATTGAGATAGAAAGATGGGAGGGTGTCACTTTGTAGCATGTTTCATGTTCTTTTCATTGATATATGACACAATAGGGGTTATGATAAAAAAATATTTTTTTATTTCAAAGTCAAAATTTTGATTTTGAATTTTTCAAAATGCGCCGCTTTAAAAAATTTGAAAAAAACCTAAAACAATCTTTATATGATGGCTAAATAATAGTACAAGTCCCATCAAGGGATCATTATGGGTTCAAATAGAAAACTACATTTAAAATCAACAATACACAGCAGTTTGGTGGCTACATACCCTTGGGTGAAGTGATTAAAACGTACCACTTCTGTATTTTGAAGTTGTAACTTCCTTTAGTGTGATTAAAAGGTAGCTACAACTACCCCCTATAGTTGTATCTTGATTTTCCCGGACTGGTAGCAATAACTTCACTTTGAATGTGATAAAAAAGAGAAGCTACAACTAGTTACGTGTAGTTATAACTTCATTATTTTGGAGTCCGAGAAGAGGCACACTCCACTTTTGTCAGTTGTTAGTCGACTTCACGATTGCAATGTTTATGCATGTAAGAGAAAGAAGGGCATACGGTGAAAGAAGAGTTTTGAGTAGGTGCAAGGAGCTGATGCGTTTTGAAACAGGCAATATTGATTTTTTAACATCAAAATTTCTGCCACATACTGATGAAACTCCAGGAAAAGCACTATCTCCAAGACAACGTATGGAAATATTTTTGCGTTATACTGCTGATCCAGGATTTCAGAGTGGAGTAGCAGAAGATATTGGAGTGGACCGCTCCACGGTATGTAAAAATATTACTTATGTAATGGATTAATGGATCGTATTTTAGAAAAAGCTAACAACTGGATTTATTTCCCCAGTACAGTACAAGACATAAATAATGCAAAGGTTATGTGGCAAACACACTTTAACTTACCAACTGTTGTCAACTGTTGTGGGTGCATTAGACTGCACCCACATCGAAATTAAAAAACCATCAGTGTTTGGCGATGAGTACATAAATCGTAAGGGTTATGCCAGCATCAATGTTCAGGCAACGTGTGATGCGGAAGAAAAGTTTACAAGCATTAGCGCTGAGTGGCCTGGCTCAGTGCACGATGCCAGAATATGGAGAAGGAGTGCAGTACGGGACGTAATATCACGATATGACGGCACTACTTGTTTGCTTGGTGACTCCGGCTATGGTATAGCCCCATGGCTGATCACGCCATTCAAGCTACCTCAAGACAATATTCAACGTCGATTTAATCGGAAGCACGCAAAAGAAAGGGTGATAATAGAACGAGTGTTTGGACAACTTAAACAAAGGTTTCCAATCCTTGGTAACTGCATAAGAGTGTCTCTTGAAAGAGTACCAAAACTAGTAGTGAGCTGTGCTGTCCTGCATAATGTCGCTAAATACCTTAAAGACCCTTTAAATTTTGAGGACTTGGGACACGGTGGAGATGAAGATGCGATCGTTGAGGATGAAGTTGGCAGAGAGACACACGAAAACGCTGCAACAAAAGTTCGTGGTGAACAAAAGCGGAATGATATGTTAGCCATTATTTAAAAGTAAGATGTTATGTTCAAACAGTCAAAATGTTGAACTCTGTTGTAGAAATAGAAATAATTTGTATATTAAATAAAAATCCTTTTCCTTCCATAAAAAAACAAAAACAAAAAAAAACATTTATATTAACGCACTTAAGGTTAGTCTAGTTCGTGTGGTCTGGCTGTGCACACGGCGGCAGTAGCTACACATGCCAGCCATGAGTATAGCAGGGCGGGCCGGCCGCGGCCCTGTGATTGGTAGTGGAACCTGGTTTTGGCATCCCACTGACCCTTTGCAAGGTTCCACTAATAATCACAGGGGCGCGGCCGGCCCGCCCTGCTATACTCATGGCTGGCATGTGTAGCTACTGCCGCCGTGTGCACAGCTAGACCACACGAACTAGACTAACCTTAATTGCGGTTAATATACTTAACTAGGTTTTTTTTTATTTATGAAAGGAAAAAGGATTACAAGGAATAGGTTACATAAAAGTACAATAATGTGAGGTTACATCAGTTTGTGTTCCTTTTTCTGCGCAGTTTTTATTTAACTTTTTTAATTCAATTTTCACTTTTTTTATTTTTATTTTCTACAGTTCAAATTGCTGCAAGAGAACAAGTCTCTGCAGTTGAGGAGTTGTCAAATCTTTCGTTTCATCTGATTCGTAGGACAATAACTTATTCACACTGGGTCTCGCATAAGCATTGGCAGATGGAGTATTTGTCTGTTGGACGGCTTGAGAAGACGTATAACCTGAACTACTAGTCGGCGTAGGAGACATGCTACAGTTATTATTGTTGTTCTTCTTTTCGGTTAATTCCGAAAAGGTTGATTGGGATACCCCAACTGTACAATTTCCTGGCACTTTGGTAAAAACAGGGTTTTCTACTTCACCCAATATTGATAACAAATTCTTTTCCCAGTCTTTTAATTTAACTTTTTTGTTCCCTGTCGCTTTTACATCTGTTTTATTTTTTATTTTAGTTTTCATATTTTGTAGCATTTTTGTCATTTGAGATGTGTTTACTTCAATTCCAGTGGTTTGGGAATAAATGGTGCACAAGTATTCCCACGCCGAATGGAGTGTTAGCGTTTGTTTAATCACACCGATTTGAATTAATGCTATCACTACACCGTAGTGTCTACTATGTAGTCACTACGTTTTAATCACTTCACCCCTTTATTCTCAAAATTCGCATCTACATAACTTACTAATTTTTCAAAATGTAACATAGCCTAATCAATAAAAGAAATTGTAAAATTCAAATTTACAGAATTGTTTTGGAGTATTACAGTCCTTAACTTTACTGAACATCTTTGCTAAAGTCTTTAAAAGCTTCGGTAGTTTGATGTAGTTCTTTTTCCGAGAGATTGTAGGTTCTTCCAGTTGGAGTCACTGGATTTACTTTACATAACACATGTGTCACAGGAAGCTAAAGTATATCTTGCAATCTAGGATAGGAGAAGTTTGTTGATGGACCAGCTGGATGTAAAAAAGAAACATTTACTTCTTCCTTGCTTTCTTTTTTTTCCAGTACATATGCTAACCACCAATTGTTATCATAGACGATGGTTATGTACCCACTAACTTCATTAATTTTCAATCTGTCCTGTAAAGCTGTATTTTTTTCAGTAGTTGATACATTTGAATCTGAGAAGATTTTCACTTTTATTTGACTGTTACTTAATGGAATGGGAATAAAAGCATGAAGTTTCTGTGTACCTTTTATTCTTACAGACTTGCTTAGACGATCTTCCAAAAGTTTATTGGTTTGTATGTATTCTTCTTGACTCACATATTCAAAATTTGCCACAAAAATATTCTGAATTGCCCACTCATACAACTGAAATGGTGTCTGGATTTGATTCTCATATGGGCGTTGTAAGCTGGCTCTAGCAGCTAATCTTTTCACGGTACCTCCAACGCCATCACATGGGCCCTTCCCATATGCGGTTGCTGAGAAATGCCACTCAGCATTAATATCAAAATCATCTTTATGAAAGCACAGGTTAGTGAAATTCTTCCTGTTTTTGTACTGTGCTGCTGACCCATCAGAGAAATAATAAATCTTCTTCACATTGTCACCAAATTTACTTTTCATGAATTCTATTAGTTTTTTTTGGAAGCAATACACTGTAACAGTGTTGTGCTGCAAGCAGTCTGAAATTATTACAAAACTCACATGCTCTGTCTTTTGTCTCTTGTAATAGATGACAAATGGGTGGACTGTGGCTTGCCCATGGTTCCAATGGTAGCTCTGCGCCTCATCTTGTAGAACAAAACTGTAATTTTCAGAAAAATCACATATGACCAGAACTTCTGAGTCCTTTAGGTTTTTCCTTAACATGATTCATGAAGGAGCTTTGCTGCTTGGCAATGAAATCATGTCTGACTAAAGCAGAGAGATTCTCAGTAAACAAATCAACGAATTCTGAAGTTGATTTTTCAATTGTCTCCAAGTTGCATCTGTCAACTGATATCCATTGGCGAAAAGTTACTTTTTCAATTGAATTATCTTCAAAACTCTCATCTAATATAGTTTTGACTTCCTCAGTCCCTGGACAGGACGAACATTTCCCCAAATGACACTCTATGGAAGCAGGGTTGCACAGTACTCTTGCAATGCAATGTTTGTAGGTGGGTAGTTTCCCATTGGTTAGTGAGTCAATTTTTGGCATTTTCTATCATAAGCTTTATGTTTTGATGGGTAGTGCATACACATACAGAATGAGTACCACTGGAACCTGCCAGCACACAGTTTTTTGGCCGAAGCTCTGCAAATTTTGAAAAGCTAATTTTCATCTCATTAGATTTGTCTTTAAATGACGTATATGGTTCCATCAGATTGCACAGAATTAGTCTCTTTGACAATTTAACTCTATCTCCATTCTCATTCTTAACAGAAACACAATCCTTCATACCAGGTAACATTCTGCTAATTTCATCACTTTCATAATATGATCTAACTGCTGCAACTACTTCTGGAGAGAGGCTCTTGCCTGGTTTTTGATTAGGACTTTCTAACATTCCTTTATATTTAAGTATTTTTTTGGATTGACGTACCATGTAATTTGGGGCATTAAATTCTCGCATGATTTTCCTCACGCTCCATGACTCTGGCAAACATGTCAAAATCATCAACTTTTTTACTCTAGAAATACAGTTTGAAAAATTAAGTTTAAGTTTGTTCAAAATTGAGTCTTCGAGTAATTCTGTGTCTTCATCGGAGGATTCTTCAACAGCTGTGAAAAGCTTACGTTTCATAGCAGAATTGATCTTTTGAATTTTATTTGAGGCATAAGTCATAGAATTTATCTTTTTACTATCAAGAGGCGATTCACCTAATTCATGAAGAGAAGCATTAAGTGTTTCAACTACCTCTGGCTTTGAGTGAAAGTTGGGGTCTTTTTCAAAATCAGAGTCACTCGAAACTGTAGTAAGTTCTTGAGCAATGCATTGATCAGCAATGGCCTGGTTCAGTTCTTGATTATTTTTTAAAGTTGATAACTCTTTTCTACATGAGTCACATACTTTAGCCTCTTTAGGTAAATCATTGAAATTTTTACGCATCCACTCTGTTACAGTTCGAAGTTTGTTCTTGATTCTTATTCTGTGACCACTTTTTGAAAAAGGATTGAAACATTGCAATGTTGTATACCATTTGCTTTCAATTTTTTTTTTTTCAATAATTAGGAATGAATATGAAAAAATTATCTCAAAATGTCAAGTTGTTATTTATTTGCACTGCAAAGTAATTTTAATTCATGTGAAATTCTAGTTTATCAATTAGCTATTTATAATCTAATTTTAAAATCACTGTACTTTTCACAGAGTATTTGAGACTTGTTCGCTTGAATTCTTATATGTAGTTTTCTGAAATATTCCTGAATATTTAAGTTAGCTACTAAAAAAACTAAATAGAAACACTAGAAATCCACTCCCTTTTTAAAAATCTATGAATTCACTTTTATTTATATTGTTACGCAGGGCGTTAAGCGGCCTTGTTCGAATAATATAAATTAAACAAAACTATACAGACCTGTGTAGAATTCAGATAAAAAAAACACTTTTAAATTAAACCAATAAAATACATTCACTTAAAAATTGTAATTGTTATGAAACACATATCTAACCACCACCAAGCCCTGCAGAAGACAGGCCTGTAAGGCTGTTCTGAGGACTGCAGGTTGCTACAGGCTTCTTGCTTCTGAGCGCATGATTCAACATGTTACTTTTAAACACAACAGATCCACTTTTCAAGTGAGAACATGCAGAGCATCTTTATTAAAGCAATATGTAGGCTATTTCTTCTCTTGATTTAAATTTTGTTTTTAGTTGTAGGTTTTCATTAATACATTCATGGCATAAGTAGGCTACCACCTGGTTAAAAAGAAAAAAATATATATATGATATAAACTTATGTATATTGTACACTAGCTTTAAAAACAAATCCATTTGCAAATATGTACTTAATAAATAAAATTTCTCATTCAACAAAAATTATAAATTGTATTAAAAAACTGACATAATTAGTTTCAAGATTAACATACAATTTATTGGAAGTGAAACAGAAATGTACTTAATCATAAAAACCTGGCGCAAGGCAAGTTTTGAATGTTGCTTTCCATTTGAACCCATAATGATCCCATGATGGGACTTGTACTATTATTAAGCCATCATATAAAGTTTGTTTTAGAATTTTTTCAAATTTTTTGAAGCGCCGCATTTTGAAAAATTCAAAATCAAAATTTTGACTTTGAAATAAAAAAATATTTTTTTATCATAACCCCTATTGTGTCATATATCAGTGAAAAGAACATGAAACATGCTACAAAATGACACCCCTCCCATCTTTCTATCTCAATTAGGATAGCTGCAATTGCAGTTTAAAAATGTGTCGACCGGTCATTTTTCGGGTTTTTTTGAAAACTTTATATAGCCGTATTTTAGAAACCGGTTGAGATATTAAGTTGAAATTTGGTATTTTTCTTAGCCTATATGGAAGGTACATATGTGCCAAATTTGATTAAAATCTGAGATGGTGAGGTTAAAAATGTAATTAAACTGTGTTGAGTTGATACGGAATGACCCAGAAGGGTTAGGTCGGACAATAACCATTATAAAATTTGTCCCACGTGTCAGCCTGTAAACAATCTGTGGTCGTCTTTAGCTGTAAGTAATTATAGTATATTAAATATAAACGTAAGCCTACTTGAGATTAGTTGACAACATGAGTTAACCGTCAGTAACCAAATTATAATAAACCACCACCACCCCCCTACAAACACACCTTCCCACCACCACCCAAAATTAAACACAACTGAAAGAAAACTATATTAAAAAAATAACCGCTACGTATATATAGTTTATAAATACTACATATATAGTTTATATAAACTACTTTTATAGGCCTGTAGTTTTCCTTTATCTGTTACAACTTTGTCGGTGATGTTTTTTACTTCCATGTTCCTTAAGGAAATGGAAGTATGGTGATGGCAAAAAAATCGTGTTCGAGATTATTGCAGATTCTGATTGTACTACCCTCAAAACATGAAAAAAAGTCATTTTTCGAAATGTGTGTGCGCGCGCGTGTGTGTGTGTGTGTGTCAATTTTTTTCCTATGGCAAACGATAACAGCTGCAAATTCAAACAGAATCAAATAATTTTTTGCATACAGCCCTGAATTGTAGAATACCGGTACTCAAGACCTATTGTTTTTGGTGAAGATCGGTTAAGGGAAAGGGGTAGTTTACCAGCAACGTTTTTTTTATCAAGGGTAATTTTTGTTCTATGGTAAACGATAACAGCCGCAAATTCATACATAATCAAATATTTTTTTGCATATGTGCCTGAGTTGTAGAAGTTGATTTTGATGAAGATTGTTTACGGGGAAAGGGTAGTTTACCTGAAATATTTTTTGTTGTACAAGAGTAAAGTACTTAATTTTGACAAAGTATCCTGAAAAGCAGATCATAATAATCCACTGTAGAAACGTAGATGAAATATCTATAAATGAAGAGGTGGGGGTAATTTTCTATAAATGAAATTGATTGTTGTAACGGGGGAGGGGATAATTTTTTTTTATATGTCATGTGTACTACGTTATCGACAACAAAGAAGTAGTTTGTTGTTAATATTCCTTCCCGGGCTGTTTGGCGTGGTCCAATGTTTTCTACAAAACCAAACGTTTCTGCAGTACTATCGACTGTCATCATCAGTGAAAATCGAGTGCGCTAACGTGAGGTGGTATACGATAGTGACCACAGTACTGTGGTTAAGGCTGAAGAAAGAAGTGGTTTCTATGAAAATATTTCATTTCGAAAATGATTTTAAATATAAATCTTAGAACATGGAAGTAATGTATGGCAGTGTTACGACATCACAGAACAATCTACGTGTTTGTCGAATGTGCCAGAAGAATCTCGCTCTACTGTGTGTGGCGTACGTGCTTGTAGACGCATTTGCGAGAGTCTTCTCGATGCCGCCAGCCATGCGGACTGTGTCTAGGCCGCAGTTAATTATGTAGTTCATACAGACGCTAAGACGCAATTAGGAATCATCTAGATTTTCAGCGGCTATAAATACAATTACTCAGGGACGCTCAAGTCAGTATCAGTTCGGTTCGAGAGTTATTATCGGGCGACTTTACTGTGTACGTTCAAGTGGTTATTAGTGAAGTGTTGCGTTTTATAATCGGGCGGTATAATTGTAATACAATTGTGTTTAATATTAGTGACATTTTATTGCATGCGAACAATTTATATTTGATTTGTTGGAGTAGACTGTGTTGTTAATTATGAACTGTTTAACTGTAAAAATTAAAGCTGGTGATTAAAAACTTGATTGGTGTCTTGTTCTTATTTTGTTTTCCACTGTACCTACGACGATCGAGTAGACCATCATAACAATGGTGTCAGAACTGGGATAGAACAGTTAACAGTGGACACTTTGTACTGTACAAGACAAGTGTAATTCGTGATTAATCGGAAACATGGATCCCAGTCAGATGATGGAAGCTTACAAACACTGCTGTGGCAGACACAGGAAGAAGCAGACAAACGACAGGATGAGAAACGAAGACAGGAGGCGGAAGAGACAAAAGAAGAATGAAGACAAGAAAGGGAAGAAACAGAGGAATGACGTAAACATGAAACAGAAGACATCAAAGCATTAATACAGGAGCAGCAACTGATGCAAGAACATAGTACCGCAGAATTGAGTCTCCTACGAGGTGAGCTTTTAATAAACAAGTTACTAAAATATCAGAGGTACAAGAATCAATGACATTAAAAATTGCTGAAGTAGAAAAATCTGTCTCGAGTGTTGAAGAATCGATGTCTAATAAAATAGCTGAAGTAGAAAAATCAGTCACGAGTGTAGATAAAGCTATGTCAGCAAAAATAGAAGACTCGAAGACTCGATTACAAATATAAAAGAGCAGATTAAAATGAAGTCGAGCACTGCCTGAAGTTACAACCAAAACAACTTTGTGAACAGACTGTACCAATGATAAAGACAGAAAAAGACGCAGCAAATAAGTTAATAGAGAAAGTCACTTTGCCTGCAGTAGGGACAGTTCATGTCAACGCTCCAACCTTTGACGGAAGCAGTCACTGGCTAACGTACCTCTGCCAATTTGAAAAGCTGCTGCATGCGCAAATAATTGGACAGAGAAAAACAAGGCTGTTTCACTTGTTCTTGCATTAAAAGGACCAACGGCAGAATTACTACAGAAAGTGCCACCTGACAGCCAAAACACCTATGCCGAATTGATAAAAGCTCTGGAATTACGGTGTGGTGATAAACATTTGTGAGATGTGTACTGCACCCAGTTGAGAGCAAGGCGACAGCATTCCGGGGAGACCCTTCAAGAGTTTGAAGCAAGTATTGACAGACTAATTAGACTGGCCTATCCTGAAGTGCCAGAAGATTTTCAAATGAGTTTTGCGATACAGAAATTTACTGCCGGTGTCCGAGATAACGAACTACAGCAAGTGTTACGAATGGCAAGACACCAGAACAGTGCGGACGCCCTGGTACATGCTTTGCAATTTGAGGCCGCCAAATCAGCGTCTCGGACAAGTCATAAAGTACGGGCGCTAAAAGATCGGGACGGCACGCAGACAATGACGAAGAAGAACAAGGAATAGAGACTCGATGGTCGACGCCACAGAATAAAATAAGAAAGGATGGAAGACCGAAGTGTTATAGATCTGGGAAACCTGGACATCTACAATGAGATTGTCGGGTTAGAATTCAGCAGCAGGGGAACGAGCAATAGTCGGTACAACGGGGTGTGTGCTGACTAACTGGAGGAACGAAGCCCCTAGAGAATACGCAATTTCTACACTTCAGAAAAACAGCGGGTGCTTGATGGTTACTGGATTCATTCAAGAAAGGCCAACCTCGATTACAGTTACAACAGTTACAGGCGCAACAGTTTCTATTGTGCGGCCCGACATAGTGAAAGATCTCAAGCCAATCTGGTGCTCTTGCAGCTTGCGAACAGCTACTGGACGGCCTGTAAAAGTGTTTGGAAAAGTGGAGATACACCTACGCCTCGGTCGACTTGAGTTTAATGATCAAGTACTTGTTGCAGACATTGTGGATGAAGCAATTCTTGGTGTGGACGTTATGAACACATACGGATTTATAGTCAACTTCAAAAACAATGTCTTGAGAATCGGAGGCGAAGAGGTAATGCTATCAACAATGACGACAGCAGCAAAATCGATGGACGTCGTAAACCAAGTGGCCATAATTGTTCCGCCAAACTCCGAAAAGATCATCATGGTTAGAACTGCGGCAGATACTAGGGGCAACCAGTGCTCTATATTCGAACCCCAGGTAGTCAGCACACCGGGTGTACTAATTGCCAGAAGTTTAGTAAAACCTGACGAAACCAGAAATGTACCTATTAGAGTGGCGAATATTTTGGATCAAGCTATCACTTTATAAAGCAGTACGTTCCTAGGCAAATTGACTCCTGTGGCCTGGGTAGCCGGAATAACGCAACGAAGATCCAGTGCTTCGGATAATTCCAAATTACCAGAGGAAGTGCAAGAATTATTGAACAGATCTTCTAACGACCTCTCAAGTGGTGAGGTAAAAGAACTCAAGACAGTTTTTACACGAATTCAAAGATTGTTTTGCAGTTCGGGGACAGTCACTGGGAAGAACCTCTCTTGTGCAACATCACGTCAATACCGGGGACACAACACCGATACGCCAACCTCCTCGAAGGCCTCCATTATCTAAACAAGAGGAAATGTCTCGGTTAGTACAGGACATGTTGACAGAGGGAGTAATCGAACCTTCGTCAAGTGCTTGGTCTTCTCCTGTAGTCCTGGTAGCGAAGAAGGATGGTGGATTGCGTTTCTGCGTAGACTACCGGAGGTTAAATGACGTTACAAAAAAAGACTGCTCTCCATTACCTCGTGTTGACGATACACTCGACACGTCCGGAGCACAGTGGTTTTCCACATTGGACCTGAAGAGTGGATATTGGCAAGTGGGTCTTCATCAAGAAGACAAGGAAAAGACCGCTTTCTCGACCCCAAGTGGCTTATTCCAATTTAATGTCATGCCATTTGTACTCTGTAATACACCAGCAACATTGAGAGATTGATGGACCTGGTACTCCGAGGCCTGACGTGGAAAACTTGCCCTGTTCACTTAGACGATGTCATAGTGATCGGGAAGACTTTCGAAGACCATTTGGAAAACCTTAAAGAAGTTCTAACCAGAATTCACGGTGCACAACTGAAGCTGAGCCCGAAAAAGTGTTCTCTATTCCAGAAGGAAGTACAGTATCTGGGCCATCTGGTTTCAGCATCGGGTGTTAGCATGGATCCTAATAAAGTGACACCGTAAGAGACTGGCCAATTCCGAAGAGTAAACACAAAGTTCGGAGTTTCCTGGGATTATGCTCATATTACCGACGTTTTGTGAATGGCTTCGCTACTATTGCTAAACCACTACATGAGCTAACGGAAAATAAACGAAACTTCCAGTGGTCAAGAGAGTGACCAAGCATTTAGGACTTTGAAGATTGCATTATGTTCGCAACCAATTCTCGCTTTTCCAGCTTCCGAAGGGAAGTACATCGTAGACACAGACGCAAGAAATACTGTGGTCTAGGAGCAGGTTTGTCTCAAGTGCAGAACTATGAAGAACGAGTAACAGCATATTACAGCAAGACGCTTTCTAAACCAGACAGAAATTATTGTGTTACAAGGAGAGAGTTGTTGGCAATTGTCAGAGCTCTGGAGCACTTCCATAAATACCTCTATGGGAGAGAGTTTTCACTACGTACCGACCATGCCGCGCTTGCATGGCTCTTGAGATTTAAAAATCCGAAAGGACAGTTGGCAAGGTGGCTCGAACGTCTGGAAGAATACAACTTCAAGGTACAACATTGGCGGGGGCGCCTCCTTGGTAATGCAGATAGCTTATCACGAAGACCGTGCCCAGAAGACTGCTGACATTGCCACAAAAAGCAAGAACAAAACTCAAGCGAACATGTTCAAGCCATCACGGTAGATTTCCTGACAGACGGCTGGACAACACAAGACTGTCGACAAGAACAGATGACTGATGAAGACATCGGACCGATCTTGACAGCAAAAGAAGAAGGTCGCTGCCCGGATTGGCAAGATATCTGCCATGGTTCCGAAGTGCTGAAGGGGTATTGGGCACAATGGCAATCCCTTACGTTAGAGAACGGATTGTTGAAAAGGCTTGGGAAAGTGCAGATGGATGACGTGGTCATGCAGTTGATAGTTCCCAGAAGTAAAGTGCAGTCTGTTTTGAAGGAGATGCATGATGGAACATCTGGAATACGGAAGCGATTCTATTAGCTTCATCTTCACCATGACGTAGAGGAATGGGTTCAGACGTGTGAAATATGTGCTGCAAGCAAGGGCCTACAAACCAGAAGCAGAGGAAAAATGACACAGTATAACATTGGACTGCCTTTCGAGAGAATTGCCATAGACATTGCTGGACCATTCTCAGTTACTGACGATGGAAACCGGTACATCATGGTTGTAGGTGACTACTTTACTAAGTGGGTGGAACCCTACACAATTCCAAATCAGGAGGTTACCACTGTGGCAAAGCAGTTAGTTCACAACTTCTGTTGCTGTTAAGGAGCCCCTATGGAAATCTACAGATCAAGGGAGAAATTTCGAATCAGGAGTGTTTAAAGAATTGTGCCGTCTACTCGGAATTCGCAAGACCAGGACAACGCCTCTGCATCCTCAGTTGGACGGGATGGTTGAGAGATTCAATAGGACACTTGAGCAGCATCTTTCGAAGGTTGTTGATGAGAACCAAACAGACTGGGACCAACGTATACCACTATTCCTTGTGGCGTATAGATCATCTGTACACAACACAACCGGCATGACTCCAGCAAAATTGGTGTTTGGACGGGAGATTCGTCTTCCTGGGGACTTAATGTTCGGATCACCTGAGACTCAGTCCCAAGAGCTGCAGAACTATTCCTCGCAATTAGAAAACCAACTGCGAGAAATGAATCGCTTGGTAAGAGGACGGCTGAAGATTGCCAGTGATAAAATGAAAACTCGGTACGACATTCGCAGCAATAGTGTGGGTTTTCAAGAAGGAGATCAGGTCTGGTTGTTCAATCCAAAGCGCCGTCGTGGTCGCTCACCTAAGCTTCAGTCTAACTGGGAAGGATTCTACACTCAGAAAAAAAGAATTGTTGTTTATCGGATTCAACAGGAAGGACAGTGAAAATTCAAGGTCATCCACCTAGATCGCCTGGCTAAGTACTACTTCAGAGACGGTTTGCCAGTTCGGCATGAACAGCCTTAAGGAGGGGGCAGTGTTACGACATCACAGAACAATCTATGTGTTTGTAGAATGTGCCAGAAGAATCTCGCTCTACTTTGTGTGGCGTACGTGCCTGTAGACGCATTTGCGAGAGTCTTCCTGATGCCGCCAGCAGTGCGGACTGTGTCAAGGTCGCAGTTAATTACGTAGTTCATACGGACATTAAGACGCAATTAGGAATCGTCTAGATTTTCGGCAGCTATAAATACAATTACTCGGGGTGTAACGGGACAAACTGAAGGGGGTTTGTAATTTTAGTAAATTCATTTTAACCATGTAGACGACGTTTGAATTAACTCTTTTATTTACCCAGAGTGTACTTTTGGTCACTGACTATAGTTCCGTAACAGGTACAGTAAAGCACCGGAATATTTATTGTCTGTAGGGTGCGTATTCATGCGTACGAGCTCGTGTGTGCCGCCTTTGACAAAGTGAAAGTCACGTACAGGAAATTCCATAGCCGAACATGCGATGGAAACAACGAATCACAGATTACTAGTTGACCGCAACGCCTAACACCTGGCAGGTAGGCAACTGCGCACGCGGCCTCGGAAATTTTGGCAGGTCGAAGCGATAGTAGTAGCCTAGACCTGCCGAAACGTTTTACAATAATAATGAATTAGTGAGTCAAGTGTGAAATAAAATGAATTCGGCGAGTGGAAAGAATTAGAACAGTGTTGAGCGGGGACAAAAGTGAAAGTGAAGTGAGAAACATGGTTGGAATATGCGAATCCCACGTGCAGGTATTCTAAAAACAATCAGTCTGATTAACAGTTTTTGTATATTTCAAATAATAATGAGCTCTTTAATGAAACGGGGGAATTGTACAGAGTAAGAGTGTGTGTGAGTGGAAAAAATATCCAAGTACAGGTTAGCGAAAAGAAATTAGTATAAGAAAATTTTACATAATAGAAATAAGATGAAATAATATCTTATAAGGAAAAGAGAAGTTCATTTTGAATAACAATAAATCAGACGATTATTACTAACCTCAATATGTGATAGCATAGTTATTTCGCCATTACCATTTCCTAGTGTTCTGTGCTGAAAAACTCGTCTAAACGTTCCGGGGAATTTTCTGAATTGTGGGAAGTCCGATAGCAAAATTGTCCAGTGTTTTAATTAAGGTGCAGTGTAAAGGTTTCCATATCTGTCCTTCAAAGATATAGGTGGCGGCCCTGAATTTCTGTTGGTGTTTACAAAAGGTAAGTCAGCAAGAAAAGATCGTAAGGTAAGAGTCTGGCAGTGTAGGCCTATATATATTTTTTTAAATTAATAAATGTTTGTTTCTTAACAAGGGACCCTCAAGTCAGTATAGCAGCGATATATTTACAGTTCGGTTCGAGAGTTATTATCGGACGACATTACTGTGTACTTTCAAGTGGTTATTAGTGAAGTGTTGCGTTTTATAATCGGGCGGTATAATTGTAATACAATTGTGTTTAATATTAGTGACATTTTATTGCATGTGAACAATTTATATTTGATTTGTTATAGTAGACTGTGTTGTTAATTACGAACTGTTTAACTGTAAAAATTAAAGCTGGTGATTAGTGACTTAATTGGTGTCTTGTACTTATTTTGTTTTCCACTGTACCTACGACGATCGAGTAGACCGTCGTAACAATATGAAACAACAGTAAAATACAATGGTAACAGAATAGTGCGTCTGGACTAGAGTTAATACATTTTGCGTATCTAATTTCATTCATTAAATCACATGATTGTTACTCCATGTTGTAATGGGGCAGAATTGTGCGATAGGTTTTTATTTGTGAATACAACGCAGTAGTTACTCACACGAGGCCTCAATGTATAACCATAGACATTCCTGAAGGTGACGCCCATCCGCATGTTGGTCCAGAAAAGTTGTCAACAAGCACGGTTTTAAGGTGCTATGGAATGTGCGCTATTGCGCAGATGCGTGTGCCTACAGCTAAATTATCACGTACTCGGCTGGTTGAACAGTTACAGTGAGTAGACTGTATGCGGCGTTGAAATTTTGCTATGTCACGTTGTTAAGAGTTAATGTTGCAAATTGATTTTGCCAGGATGCTGAAAATAATGATGAGCGAGTGGACTGTAGTTTAATACATTTATTGAGTTTTACTGTTACAATTTAAATTTGAATTGCAAGGTCAGCTAATTCTTGTACGCGTTATAAATTGAAAACCACGTTAGGTTAAAAATGTTGCATTGTAAATTGAGGCGCAAGTACGCAACACTCGAATCTACAGTAATGAGTACTGTAGGGCCTAAACCCTACATAATTGTCGCGACAATAAAGAAAAATGAATAAATGACAGGCCGAAGCAACAAACGCAATTACGTCTGCTGCCTTCGGACGCACGTAGCACTGTGTCTAGGCCTGTTCGCTAGCGAGCGCGAGGCCGTAGCAGATTAGCCAACCTTTGATTATAAATTTCCCACATTACTGTCCATAGCTGCCCGCAAAAAATTGAACGATTTTTTATAATACATTTTAATAATTTATATTATAAGAGAACACAATGTACGTTCTTAATAATGGATATCAACCTCAGTAAGTTGTATTGAACATTGAGATTGAAATGTTAGATAACAGTTACAACATTAAACTGCTCAGAGATTAAACCTCAATAATGATGATAACAGTTGAACAGGCCACAGTTGGCTTACAAACTGATTTATACATGAGTATAAATATGCATGAATTAGCAAAAATGTATACAATATAATACAATATAAAACATGAATAATGAATAGTTTGACAATGTTTGATGATGAATAATCGGTGACTCATCACATGATGGGTCCGATACAAATTGCAAATATTTTATGCAAGTCATGATGACAGTCTAAACCAGTCAAGGCCAGTTGACTTATACAATAGTATTGAGTATAAAATGAATAGACAAAAATTATTACAAAATTATGCATGTAAAAACTTAGATTTAGCATAACGCTGTAACATAATAATTAAATAGTGCATGCTATACCCAACAGTTGCAGGAATGCACAATAAATTGGCATGTGAAAACAGACTATACATTGTTGAATAGTTGCAAGTACATAAGCGTAATGACATGTATGTTATAATTAAAAGCATGAATAATAATATATGTGCAATACGTGATCGCAAAATAGAAATACAAAATATAAAAATATGTGAGTAGAATAATGTGTTTTACATAGATACAAAGTACATGATAAAATACAATAGAAATGTGTTTGCATAATTACAAATACATGAATACAAGGCATGATAGCATAAGTGACAAGTACAGCAAATGTGTTTATACAAAATGTAATGCATGTGTTGAACAATTACAAGTAACACCTAAAATTCATAGAGTAATAAAATAGCAATGCACACATATTAACAAAAAATGTGCAGCAAAGATGCATACATGGTTTGTATAGCTCCAAATCCATGTGAATATTATATAACAAAATTTATGACATAAGAACAAATACTAACCATAGACATAATACATAAATCAAATGTTGTATACAAGAAAATACAAAAAATAATGAAGCCTTACATATTAAACAAATTGACTCTTGCTCAAGTAAAAGAAGCAATTTCTGAATTGAAAATATACAAATTAAAGCTTATGCTAAAAATAAAAGTGCTTATAACTAACACAATCTTCTTAGAACATTAACACATGTTTGACAAATACATACATTTAATTTTAAAAGAAAATAAACGACATCTTTATGGTTTATAAAGAAAATATCCTCTTTTTTACTGTTCGTCCCTCGCTGGCACCAAACATAACTTATGAATTAGTCTGCGATAGGTGCCAGTAGGCATACGAACGTCAACTACTCTGATTAAATTGTCTGGTCCGGGAAATGTGGCTGTAATTACCCCAAATTTCCATGCTAATGGAGGCAAGTTATCCTCGATCAGCAAAACCAGGTCACCAATGGAAACGTTTTCCTTTGCGAATTTCCATTTGTGACGTTGTTGCAGTTGGTGTAGGTAGTCGCGAGACCATGATTTCCAAATAGCTTGGACAAACTTCTGGAGAAGTTCCCAACGTCCAAGACGAGAGATGGGAACGTGAGATAAGTCAGGATCGGGTATTGCCGTTAATGGTGCACAAATTAAAAAATGGCCAGGGGTAAGTGGCACTGGATCGTTTACATCCGATGAAACGGCAAATAATGGACGTGAGTTTAGACAGGCCTCTACCTGTGACAAAACCGTAGTAAACTCCTCGAAAGTGAGTATGACTTGCCAGCAACGCGGCGCAAATGATACTTCAAACTTTTTATACCGCTCTCCCAAAGACCACCAAAATGAGGTGACGAGGGAGGAATAAATGACCACTTAATACCATGAGAAGTCGCAAAGGATTGGATTGATGAGGTGGCATCTTTTTTGTGCCAAAGATTGTAAAGGTCATGCAAAACGTTGCGGGCCTTCCTAAAGTTCATGCCATTGTCAGAATATAACTGGCTAGGTATGCCCCTACGGGCCATGAAGCGACGGAAGGCAGCTATAAACGCATTGGCCGTAAGGTCGGAAACCAATTCCAAATGAATGGCCCTGGTGGCTAAGCAAATAAATAAAGACACGTATGATTTTGACAGAGTCCTAGAACTCTGCCCGCCATGACGAATCATGAAGGGACCACCATAATCCACTGCGCAGAATAAAAACGGCCGCGAAGGAGTAACCCTGGGAGATGGCAAAATACCAAGCCTTTGAACTTGATATTTGGTGTTAAATCTGAGACATTTGACGCATCTACGAATGATGGAATGAATGACTATCTTGGTGTTAATGATCCACCAACGTTGACGAAGTGAATGATGGACAAGTTGAGCACCAGCGTGAAGGAGACGAATATGCTCGCTCTCGATTATAAGGCGAGTGATGTGGGCCGATGGATGCAAGACAGTAGGATGCTTATTGTCATAGGGTAGTTGCGACTGCTGTAAGCGTCCGCCGACACGTATGACGCCAAACTCATCAAGAAACGTGTCCAGAGAAGACAGCTTACTCCTAATAGAGACAGAAGCCCCATTACGAAGGCAATTAAGCTCAGCAGCGAAGTGGATCGACTGGGATTGCTTTATGAAGAAATTAAGAGTAGAATGAATTTCGGTGGGGGTAAGAACACCCGAGATTTTCTCAGCCCTAGAGGGTCTAGTATTTTTGATGAATTGAAAGCGAGCGAGTCAGTCGGTGCAACGAGGAAAAGTCCTTTGAGAGATCAATAGGTAGAGTAGAAATTAGAGAAAGTTTGGGGTTTGTTTCTCCTCAGCAGAGCATTCAGGAAGCGACACATTAGAAGGTGAGAAAGGTGAAAAAGGATTGGACTCAGAAGATTGAGACAGACAAGCGGGACCATGCCACCAAAGCGAAAAATCGCGCAAAACTTCAGGGTGACATCCTCTAGAAATAATGTCAGCAGGATTATGTTGCGAATTAATATGATGCCATATGTAGGTTTCAGTGAGACGCTGAATCTCAGCAACACGATTAGCGACGTAGGTCTTCCACCTAGAAGACTGAGCATGAATCCAATAAAGAGATACCATGGAGTCGGAGTACAGGTGAACGCTATTGACAAAGGAATGGAGAGCAGGGGTGACTTTGAATAGAAGTCGCGATAACAACAAGCAAGCACAGAGTTCAATGCGGGGTAATGACACCTGTCGTAGTGGAGCCACGCGAGATTTGGAACACAAAAGGTGACAAGAGGCCGCTAAATCTTGATAAATAACTCTAACGTAAACACAACATCCATAGCCCTTTTCGGAGGCATCTGCAAAACCATGTAATTCAACTATCTTTGCCTTGGACTTGCTGCGTATAGAGCGTGGGACAATAATTTTACCAATTAAATACAACTTATCGCATAATGAACGCCAATACAAATATAATTGCTCAGAAATTGGCTCATCCCAACCAAGATTGCACAGCCACAGTTGCTGCATAAACTGTTTATAAAGAATAACAATTGGACCGAGTCCCAATGGGTCGTAGATACCCGCTATAATTGACAGGATTTTCCTCTTAGAGATGCTTGACTCAACTGGAAATGACTTGATGTCAAACAAGAATGAATCTGTATAGTTGTTCCACAGAATGCCCAACGTACGCACATTGCCTTGTTTGTTTAATGGAAGTGATAAATTATTATGCTCTGTGACCATATTTGGTTCATTTGATGCCCATTTATGAAGAGTAAAGCTATATTGACTCAACAACGTACCTAAGTCAGATTTCAACTTGGTTAGATTAGAAATGGTGTCTGCACCGGTTAACAAATCATCGATATAAAAATCATTAATTATAGCCGAAGCAGTGTCAGGAAAAGAAACTTCATGATCCTTACCAATCTGAATAAGGCAGCAAGTTGCCAAAAACGAAGCACTAGCAGTACCGTATGTTACAGTTCGCAGCACAAAATGTTTAAACTGTTCAAGCGGAGAATTACGCCACAGAATACGTTGGTAATGACAATCGTTATCAGACACTAGAATTTGTCGATACATCTTCTCGATGTCAGCGATCAGAACATAGTTGTGTATGCGAAATCGCAAAAGAATAGAGAAAAGATCTTGTTGGACATTTGGGCCTACTAACAAAATATCACTGAGAGAAAGACCATTGGTAGTTTTGGCCGAGCCATCAAAAACGACGCGAAGTTTTGTCGTGGAACTAGAATGTTTGAAAACGGCATGATGAGGCAAATAGTAGGTATTTGAAACCCTGGAATTAACAGAACAATCGTCAACCAGCGCCATGTGGCCAAAATCCCTATATTCTTGAATAAAATTTGCGTATTCACGCGCAAGCTCAGAATCACACTTGAACCTGTGTTCTAAACTTAAAAATCTCGCTTCAGCGGTAGCATAGGACTCACCCAACTGGGGACTATCAGACCCGAATGGTAATGAGACAACGAACCTACCCTCATCATTACGATGAGTGGACTTAACAAAATGTTCCTCGCAAACTGAATCGTTAATAAGGGGTGCATTATCAAGGATGGTTTCGGTCTCCCAAAATTTCTCAAGAGACGCTAAAATTTGACTATCGTTGTTTCTTGCCAAGAACGAAACAGCAGGACCCTTAGAATGACAATGTTTGGGCAGATTGCCTGCTAGAATGTAGCCTAACTTTGTTTCTTGTATAATAGGAAAGTTAGGGCCACGTACATATTTGTTAGCTAGAATCAGATCTAAATAAAACTGCGCTCCTAAAAGTATGTTTATGTCAGCTGATACGTTGAAATGTGGGTCAGCAAGGAAAATGTTATCTGGGACATTAAAATGATTTATGTCGAAAGATTGTGCTGGAAGTTTATGAGTCAAGGCAGATAAGACCGCACACGGAGCGTTAAAGCTGAACCTGTGATAGCGAGAAACAATACGAATTGATGCCAAATTAGTGGCGCAACATGTCGCATTATTAATACCTGAAATTGGTATATTAGATTTAGTCAAGTTAAGTTGCAATTTTTTAGCAAATGATTCAGTACAAAAGTTTACTTGTGACCCTGCGTCTAACAAAATTCGTGCAAGTTGTCTGTTACCAGCACGGTCGATGACGAACACAACAGCTGTAGACAAAATAACATTGTTTGCTGATTGAAGCTTAAATGAACAATAATTACTACTGCTGGCAGAACCTTGTTTTGACACATTATTTATATGCAGCAATGTATGGTGTCGTCTGGAACAGATCTTACATGATTGTTTGACCTTACAATTAGGTGAAAAATGATCTGGTCTTAAACAATTAGTGCAGCATTTATGCTTTAATATAAATTGCCCTCGTTCCGATATGCTTAATTCGCGAAATTTGTCACACATATAAATTGGGTGACTGGCCTTGCAGCATGGGCATAAATAATTATTTGAAGTTGAATGATTACTTTTAAATGCAGTGCTGCCAGCAGAGTTTCGTAATTTATGTTTTTCAGACTTATTATTAAATTTTAAAGTTGGTTTGTTAAGCTGCTGTCCAGCGTCTATCGGTAATGTGTTTTCTAATAATTGTCTACGGGCGTTTAAAAACTGTAAAGCTCTGAAAGTTAGGAAGATTTTCGGGATCTATAGACTCCTTCCATAATTTAAATGTGGAATGGTCAAGTTTTGCTGACAACAGCTGTACAGTAATGAGTTCAAATGAATCCACTGACAATTGCATAGTTGCCAGCGAATTGACAGAAGACGTTATTGTATTTATAAATTCTGCTAAGTTCTGTACAGAGTCTTTGATTGTAGACTTCACTTCTAGTAAATTTTGAATGTAATATTTAGCTAATATGAATTTGTTATCATATCTAGCGGACAGCAAACTTAACGCTATTGAATACTTCTCATTACAAATAGGCAAGGCCTTAATTAGATCTAATGGCTCATTTTTGAGAGATGAATATAAATAATGTAGTTTTTGCACTGCAGTTAGATCAGATCTGGCATGTACCAAGTCCAGAAATATTGAATAAAAGTGCTGCCATTCTAGAATGTTGCCTGTGAAGCAGGGCAAACTTATAGGTTTTAATAGATTATTACTTGTTGATACTTGAGATTCAGTCTGAATGTTGAACGTTTCTATTAACTGCAAGATGTTAGCTTCGGTTGAATATAAAAGTTCTTTAACCTCGATTCTGTCCTCTTGGGCAGCGTTTATGTCCTTAGAAATTAATTCAATTTCAGACTGTACCTCATCATATTTTGTTGCTAAACTCTTTAGACTTTCTAGTCTAACAGTTAAAAAATGTTTATTGTTACGGTTTTTGTCAAAATTAATTATTGCGGAATTGATTCGCACTATGGCAGACTTTAAGCCGCCTCTCTTTCTAACCAACACTCTTAGGCCTTCTTCCGTCATTTTACGCACCTTTTACTGATGTCGTTGATGTCGTACCTTCTGTGAGATGTCCTGGAGCGTTGAGGCCGTGTAATAGATAGCAGACATGCACGGACTGGATGGATGACTGCTCAATCTGGTGTGTAGGCGTTAACACATGGATGGTCTTGTAATGGTGTTGTCTACGAGGTTCAATGACGACGACGAAAGAAATGCTGAATAACTCCCGACACGGTCGGATCAGCGAACATACTGAATCACCCGTGATGGCCAGAAATTGAAGTGGAAAAAATGATGAGAAGCCGCTCGATATGGTATAAGTTGAAAGAAGGTAAAAAATGATGAATCCAGGCGCGGAGTGACCAAAAAAATGTTAAGAGTTAATGTTGCAAATTGATTTTGCCAGGATGCTGAAAATAATGATGAGCGAGTGGACTGTAGTTTAATACATTTATGGAGTTTTACTGTTACAATTTAAATTTGAATTGCAAGGTCAGCTAATTCTTGTACGCATTATAAATTGAAAACCACGTTAGGTTAAAAATGTGCATTGTAAATTGAGGCACAAGTACGCAAGACTCGTATCTACAGTAATGAGTACTGTAGGGCCTAAAGCCTACATAATTGTCGCGACAATAAAGAAAAATGAATAAATGACAGGCCGAAGCAACAAACGCAATTACGTCTGCTGCCTTCGGACGCACGTAGCACTGTGTCTAGGCCTGTTCGCTAGCGAGCACGAGGCCGTAGCATGTACAGATTAGCCAACCTTTGATTATAAATTTCCCACATTACTGTCAACACGTGGTGCCGCTGTGCTCCAATCAAATACCAAGTTGCCGCGAGATGAAGCGGCTGAGCCATCTTGAAAAGCGGTGAATGTTGTTTGTCTTACTACAGCCAGCAGACCGCGCGGTCGTATAAAAATTTAGCTCGAGCAAATTTAGGGTTGGCCGACCAGCAAACCATGTGATTTAAACTATAACATGGGCACGATATAAAATAACAGTAAACAGTAAAGTTTTCAAAAAGTTAATCAGTGCAACATCTTTTGGACGCAACCAGTGAACAAGAATGTAATAAGAGTGACACGTTGTCTGCAGAGACGTCATCAGTCAAGTAACAGAAAAACTTAAACCAATCAATATATCTAAATTCATAAAAGCGCTAAATGTAAATAAAGGGGTTTAAAAGATATGGGTGTAGTGTGTGAGCGAAATTCTGGGTTGCATTTAATTAAAAATTTTAATGATTATGTTTTAGAATTTTAAATAAATGATTTAATTATAAGAAATAAGAGATAAGTTTGTTATTTCAATCAGAGAAGGAGAAGGGAAGCAAATACAATAAAGTAGAGTGTTACGTGAATTATAACTATGTACTTGTTTACTTGCATTTACCTGTTTTTCTCTGCTAAAGTACACCAGACGACTCCCTGGCAAATTACCGGTAAAGGTAAGTAATAGGAAATTTCAATATTTTAATTAATGAATAACATTTCAAATTTCAATAATTTAATAACGAAATAACTAGTAACACTTCAGATTTCAATAATTTAAACACTAATGAACGTGTAGTGCTTCAGTTGGCGCCCGAACAGGGACGAATTTACAGATTTCAATAACTTAATAACAAGTCATACTTCAGTTGGCACCCGTAACAGTAGACGTTGTAAATTGATTTTTACTTTAACACTTATAGTGCTGTTTGTTTTTACTCATAATATGCGAAGAATGCTGGCCATTTTTCATACTTTTCATTTTTATGTAACTCATAAACTAGAACAGATAGGAAAATATAACTTACCTTATTTTAAAGGTCATACTTTCATCTTTATAGCGATTGTATCGTGAATATTCTACAGAAAATGCTTAAGCTGTTTCTGAAATTTCAAATTTAGTTTGTTATTGAAAATTTTAAAAACTTGACCATGTTAAACTTACAATTTTATTAATCAATTACACTTAGTTTTAACACTTTATTTAATTTAATTAAAAAGCTGTGTATATAGTATATAATAAATTCACACTTTATAGTTTTTTTTTTTTAATGAAATAATTTAAAACAAGGGTTTATACATAATGCTACCTTATGCATTATGTAATGCAGTGACTGAGTTCAACTCTAACTGTTGACTATTATGTGGCTGCATACGATATCTAGCGGTAAAAATGTGAACTGCTTGTGCATTACCAACTCTGTTTGGCGCTGCTAAACCGTCATATGAATGACTAACCCGTATAAAAGCGTTGAAAACACGACTCCGTCAATTGACGGAGTTAGCATTTTACGAAAGTTTCGCTAGTCCGTCAATTGACGGAGTTAGCACTCAAAGTGTTAATATAAATTTAATTAATTTGCAACCTGGTCAAAATGGCAGAGAAAAGCAAGAGTGCAAATTTATGTGAAAGTGTAGAGGAATCTATTTTAAACGTTACGCAAGACAATTTAATTTCAACAAACGAAAATATTGATGAGAGTGTACGATTAGAAATACCGAATGTAAACGAAACAGTCGAAGTTGAATGTAGTAGTAAAAGCAATAGTGTATATATATTTAATCAATTAGCGTTGATTTACGGAAGTAATGAAAAAGCATAACGATAATTTGAATGAGTTTAGAACAGAAGTAAACGATAAACTTGACAAACAAGACGAGAAAATGAAAACAGAAAATAATATTTTAAACACATGTTTAAATGAATTTAAAACTGAAATGAAATCAGAAAATGATAATTTAAAAACGAGTTTGAATGAATTTAAGATTGAAATCAAGTCAACGATAAGGGCACGTAATGTAGAGTTGAAAATGGAAATAAATAAACAAGGCGAAGTAAACGAAAGTAGAACTCTGAAGGAGGAGGTAGAAAATAATACAGTTACAGGTGAGTATTATTACGAATTTGAAACTAATGGTAATTATGATGATATAATTAAAAATGTGGTGTTAGAAGATAAAATAAATAACAGAATAAATAATAATAGTGGCAATGAAGTTTTGATGGAAACACAAAATGATTATGAGAGAGAGAGAGAGAGTGATAGAAATATTTAAGCGGAACAGAGGTTATAACGAATTAGCAGAGAGGTTAGATATTATGAGAATTAATAATATTGAATATTACCTTGCGAAGTAGTTAGTACAGCAAATGATAAAAGTGATAATATTGATTACTTACTGTATGACAAAGCTAATACAGCAGTAGATAATAATGATAATGAAACTGTAATTGACATAATTATGACAGATCATACGAAAAGTGACTCGACTATACTCGGTGATAATAGACTATATGATTTAATAACATGGAATAATCTTGTTGGTATTGTGGAGGAATATAAGAATTTGGATAGTCTTTATATTAATAAAAATGCTATAATGAGTTTAATAAAAAATGAATGGTGTCGATGTAAGACCAGGTTATTGTACGATGATGGGGGGTAAAACAATTAATGTTCATGAGCATTTAACTATGTAATTAATGGTTTGGAATTGGATTGTTTATAAAATGAGGTGTGGTAAACGATAAAATAATGACGAAAAAATTGTAAATAAATTTATAGTGAAATTAATTGTGTTTGTGTTGTAAGATGTATTTTACATAAACAATGTATGTATGCAGTAGTAATTTGATTTTAATAATAATATTTTATCAAACTAAACGAATAACAAAAGTAATTAGGAAGTTTATAAAACAACTGAATTGTAATTGTTTTGGAGTAATGCATTTAAAGTAACTGATTGAATTAAAAGAATTTGAGGTTAATTAAATGATTAAGGTATAGATAAATTTTGGTAATGAATTTAAATGATTTTATATGGTTTGTACTTGAGAATAAACAGTAATTGAATAAATGTAAAATGTATTTAGTGTGGAATCATATGGTTGTTAAAATGTTTCAGAAGGTACATATGGTTGTACGGGATATTGTGGTGATGAGTTGTTTATATTTGGAATTAATGACAGTAATCATGTATTTATTAGAGGGAGTGATTGACCATATGTAAGTATGAATTTGATAATGCCCTTGAAGTAAAGTAAAAGAGTCTTATGAAGGCACTAAATGAGTTTGAAAAGAAGTTAACTTAGGTAAAATATTATAGTGAAATGTTATGCAAAATGAAGGTTGATAATAGATTTGAAATTGTGGAGAATTTAATGGCATAATAAATGATAAATAGTTAAAAGTTGATATAAAAAGAGTTAATAGAATTTAAAGCTAAAATAAAGCTGTAAGTTGTGTAAATTTTTTGATAAAACTGAATTTTAGTGAGGCAGGGTGTTCAAATAAAATGTTCTAATGTCGTCTGTGAAAATGATGAATAGAAGTTCATAATTGACTTGTAATAATAAAATGTAACGGGATGAAAGGTTTATGAAATTTGAAACTAAACCTAAAATTGAAATGTTTGTAATTTTATTCAGATGCAGATTAAATGTTTATTTTAATGGAATGAGAGAGTGAATCCTTTTTATTAAATGGTCAATTACTTTATTAAATGTAATTAAAGATTAGTTAATCTTTAATTAATCGTTAGTTGGTGATGGCCTATGTAAGTAGGTATAGATTAGTTCAGATGAATAAGTAAATGTTTTGTTGTACTCACTATTTTATGTTAATGAAGGTCACGAGTAGGAAAGTTAAGAAAGCAAATGAGTGGTGCCCGAGCACGTAATCAATATTAAGAATTTCATGCAATGTAAATTTAAATGTAACTAATTCATAAACAAAGATATCTTTTACTTGTGATTCCCCAACTTTTCGGGCGGTCACGGCCTCACCAAACCCTGTCCGTGGAATTGGTTTAGCTTTGACAGCTATGGTCGGGGCTCATTGCATCACATTCTGCTTTAACTGGCCATAGTTGTTATCGTTGTAAAGGTGAATTTAGAAATTTAAAGGAGGGTAACTCAGGGGAATCACCAAATTATGGAACAGCGGCTATCACTCTGTTCGCGTAGGAACAGTAAAAAAAGGTGATAGACCCGCATTAAGGTTATAAATATGTAAAATCGGATATTTTGATATCTGGCTGTTTAACATGTAAGGCCGAAGCAAGGACAGAGATGCCAAAATTCCTCCTCAAATTCAGTCCTTATGGACGCAACTGGACGCCACAGTCCAGGGGGGGGCATAGAGTGTGTGGTAAAGCGGTTACTCAGGGGAGTAACGAACTAAGATTTGGAACTTAATGATGCTGACTAGCTGATAAGCTAACTAAATGATTTTATTTTTGATTCAAGAAATGCTATTGTAGTAGATGTTTAGAAGTAATTGATTTCTGTGTAATAATTTCATAAAGGATTTTACTGATTCTGGAAAGACTATTTCAAGTGTAGAAGATGTTTATCAGATTTTGTTTATTATGTTGTATTGTGTCATTATTTTTATTATGTTAGAGTGTAAGAATTATGAACATATGATGTGTATTTTTCATGGTATAGTTTTGTATGGTGTATCTAGAGCAAGGTCATTCACCTGCCCCAGAGAGATCAGCTGATGACTGATGTTAGACATGTAGTAGATGCCTTACAATTTATTGGCAGTTTTTTTTATCAATCTAATTAAATGATTGTTAAATTTTATGGACGAAAAAAAAATTGTTCGTTGCAGTAAAGAAGTTTATGTTAAATTTTGAGGTTCACTATAAGTAGAAAGGAGGTCAGCTGATTCATGATGTATATCTTAAATCAAGTATAGCTATTTTTGAAGTTATGGTAGAAATAGGTTGTTTATTATAAATATTATAATAAATTTGTTTATTATTGTATTGTTTATTATAATATTATATTGTTTATTATAAGTGTGGGTAATATAAGAAGAATAAAGTAAATGCATTTGAAAGATTTTGAAAAATTTTGGAAAAATTTAAAATTTGCAATGAAATTAAGGAATGGAAAGAAATAACGTAGACTAACGTGGATGTGGATTTTGATAATAGACCTTGTTTTCACTAGGGGAAAAAATTTAATTAATTGAACTTCATTTGAAATAATATCAGAAAAAGTTTGTTGTTTGGAAAGAGAAAATTACTTTGTGTAGAAGCAAATATAGAATGCTTGTGAAGTTTATTTTAATATAAATGGAGGTAGTAGGTAGTCGATAATGAAAATGTGTATGCACCTGGTATGGTGTAAGGTGTTTTGGAATTTTATTCAGAATGTTACAATGTGAGGTGGTACTGTGGTGAGTACCTGGCCGATTTTACGGTGTTGGGATCTCGAACAGAGAAGTCCAGTAATGTCGTTCAGGTGCAGCCAGAGTTCCCGAACTAGGGGGGGGTAGTTTACCCATGATATGTTTAGAAATTAAAGGGGGGTTGTTGGCACCATATCCTCACTGATCCTCTTGGGGTTTAGCAGTGAGAGTTTTTCTGTTTCGGCAGAAACCCTCTCATTGGGGGGGGGTATTGTAATGGGGCAGAATTGTGCAATAGGTTTTTATTTGTGAATACATCGCAGTAGTTACCCACACGAGGCCTCAATGTATAACCATAGACATTCCTGAAGGTGATGCCCATCCGCATGTTGGTCCAGAAAAGTTGTCAACAAGCACGGTTTTAAGGTGCTATGGAATGTGCGCTATTGCGTGGATGCGTGTGCCTACAGCTAAATTATCACGTACTCGGCTGGTTGAACAGTTACAGTGAGTAGACTATATGTGGCGTTGAAATTTTGCTATGTCACGTGGTGCCGCTGTGCTCCAATCAAATACCAAGTTGCTACGAGATGAAGCGGCTGAGCCATCTTGAAAAGCGGTGAGCGTTGTTTGTCTTACTACAGCCAGCAGACCGCGCGGTCGTATAAAAATTTAGCTCGAGCAAATTTAGGGTCGGCCGACCAGCAAACCATGTGATTTAAACTATAACATGGGCACGATATAAAATAACAGTAAACAGTGAAGTTTTCAAAAAGTTAATCAGTGCAACATCTTTTGGATGCAACTAGTGAACAAGAATGTAATAAGAGTGACACGTTGTCTGCAGAGACGTCATCAGTCAAGTAACAGAAAAACTTAAACCTATCAATATATCTAAATTCATAAAAGCGCTAAATGTAAATAAAGGGGTTTAAAAGATATGGGTGTGTGTGTGTGAGCAAAATTCTGGGTTGCGTTTAATTAAAAATTTTAATGATTAAGTTTTAGAATTTTAAATAAATGATTTAATTATAAGAAATAAGAGATAAGTTTGTTATTTCAATCAGAGAAGGAGAAGGGAAGCAAATACAATAAAGTAGAGTGTTACGTGAATTATAACTATGTACTTGTTTACTTGCATTTACCTGTTTTTCTCTGCTAAAGTACACCAGACGACTCCCTGGCAAATTACCGGTAAAGGTAAGAAATAGGAAATTTCAATATTTTAATTAATGAATAACATTTCAAATTTCAATAATTTAATAACGAAATAACTATTAACAACTTCAGATTTCAATAATTTAAACACTAATGAATGTGTATTCTTCAATGTTTGTTGTGATATGCCCTATATCCATATTGTATGTGATAGAAGTTGTACTTTTTGCATTTCATATATATTGAAATTTTTTAATTTCCGTTTTCTGTAGGTATGCAGTCTATATGTTGATAGACCGGGATTTTTCAGTGATTCCATCCTGTGCCAAACTGTTTTATTTATTTTCTTTTTTACACACAATATAATGTGATTCTTCGGTCATTGTGACTGACACGGCATAGAACATTTTAAAGTTGGAATATCTGTCATGGAGGTTTTGTAAAGTAACAATTGTGTGAGGAACAAGTCTGCTTAAAAATAAAAATGGACAGGTTAAAACATAGTGTTTCTATTCATGAATTATGGAATATGAACACGATACAAGTTTTCCTCATGTTTTGTAATCATACTTTACACATCTTCATTGTGTAGGTTTATAAAAATAGTTTTCACAGTCCATTGTTTTCAGACGTAGTAACACTCCATTGAAATGCTCCACATATTATACTATTCTGTATAACATGCACTTTTTGTCTTTGTAAAATACCTTGTTTATTTAGTGTTACCATCTGCTAAAATGAATTAGGATAGCAGGCTCAAGCTGTATTCGAACCTGAATGTCTAAGACAACAAAAAATCTGACAATAAAAATGATTTTGGAACAACTTTTTGTTTGTAAATTTTTAGTGTATTAAATACAATTTACATTTAGTAATATTACAAAAATGATACGTGTACAGTATCATATCATATATCATACGTATACAATATGCACAATGTTATTTACTATAGAATGGTATCATTTAATTAAGTGGGAAATAATTATAAATAAAAAAATTAAACAGTAATCGGAAACATAAATAAAAAATAAAATAAAGTAATACCCCGGAGTTACGCAATAGGTAGGACTGACGAAGAGCTTGCAAGTCAGATTTGCGTAAGTTGGGGTACAACTTTGCATATAAATACATATAAATTTTAGTTAATTAGTATCAAATGCTAACAAGAACACTTATTTAAAAGAAAAGTGTGTAATAAAAATGTTACATAAAATAAAGTTATTTAGATGTCGATGGCTTCATAAAATCTAACAGACTCGTCTGACAACACAATGTTTTCTTTTCTCACACAAAATTTCTTCATGGAAAGCTATTAATTTTTTTATTTCTTGCCTTGTAGCTGTAACGCGCTCTACATTAGTGTCTACCCTCTAAGATTTGTAATCCTTTTTCCATTGAGTTGAGACCTTATGTCAAGCTTACAATTGTGATGTGCTCTTCTGCTAGAACTGTCTGAGGTGTCCGGCTTCTTCAGCAGCATTTTGCTCATGCATTTCTATAAGTTCATCAGTTGTCAGTTCCTTGCTATGTGAGTCCAACAGCTCACCGACATCATCACTATCTACTTCCAAGTCCAATTGCCTGGCAAGATTGAAAACTTCTTCTACTGTACGAGCAACTTGATCAGTTTCAGGCGCTATTTTCGTTTTGCTTTTGAAAAAGAATGGACACATTTTCTTCCAGACACCATTCAAGGTTTTGGGGGAAATTTCATCCCGAGATTCTCCAATTGATTCTTACGGCGTCTAAAATATTGAATTGTCGCCAAAAATCTTTAACAGACAGCTGACTGTTTTGCCTCATAGCGTCATTTAGATAGCAAATGAACGTCTTGTATAGTAAGCCTTGATAACACTTTGGTCTATCGGCTGAAGCAAGCCGGTTGCGTTTGGAGGTAAAAAAATAACTTTCACACGTGAGTCAAAATCATTTAGAGTTGCAGGTGGGTGACCGGGTACATTGTCAATAAGGAGGATCACTTTAAATGGAATTGGTTTAGACTGGAAATAACGTTTGACTTTGGGTATGAATTTAGAAAAAAAGAGTTCTCAAAAAAGGAAGCTGTCACCCAAGCTTTAAGATTTGACTTCCAAACCACAGGAAAGCCAGCTTTAAATGTATTTTTTAAAGCTCCTGAATTTTTAGAGCGATTTTAAACTGCAGGGGTTTTAACTTGCAGTCACCAGCTCCATTCCCACGAATCATCACTGTCAATTGTCTTTGGAAATTTTAAGTGTGAAAAGTTTTTTTCTTCACATGCAATAAAAGTTCGTTTAAGCATCTTCTTCCAGATAGGCTGGTCTCGTCCAAGTTCAATATGGTTTGACTGCTATGATTTGACCTTCCTCTATCATTGTGACAGTACAAAAGTATGATATAAAAATATGGTATGCAAGGTAGTAAACTATGGTATTTCGATGTTTTAAAAATCATTTATATGTGTGATACAATTTCCCTTGGGTTTCGCATACGACGACGCAGATCAGAGACAACAAAACAATTTCAAGGACAGCAGAATACGTGCCGATAAACAGACTTGTAATGGTTACTGTAACCAATACCGGCTCTACTTACTTCTATCTCATTGGCCAACAACGCCCAACGTCATTAAAACCACAATGACGCTATAAAAATACGTAATCAACAAGACTATTATGTAACGAAGAAACAAAGAACGATGACGTTTACACACACACACGTGCGTAGGATTTGCGTAGTGTTGAGTCCCAGTCTATACAATACAGCAGCAGTAGTAACACCTGTCTCACAGGCAACCGGCATTTTACACCGGTTTAGTGTTTGAAATAACTCAAAATGTAATCAAAATGTGAAATGTAACCACCTCAGTAAACTTTAGACAGTGTGCAGTGATTGCTTTTCAAAATTAGAAGTAGAGTCAGTGAATTTGATATGATGTACAACGCCAGCGGAGGGAACAACATGTGATGCACGTCTAGAACTTCCAGTCGACCAAATCAGGGAAGTGAAAACCCAAATTTATATTTAAAGAGCTCTTTAATCAATCATAGAGATGTGTACACAAAAAATAATTTTGAAATTATAAGTATGAATGCGCGAGAGAAAGTAGGGTGTGCCCGATAATGTCGACATCCCATCGGGGTGTTGGTTTGCGTTTTCTTTTAAAGAATTATCATTAAATTAATTAAATATGAAGCAGCTGCATAATCAATATAAAGGTTCTGGTAAATTAATGTTTGATAAAATATAACTGATTTTAGTATGAAATCGAGCCAATATATTTAATGGCCGCCATCTTGGAATATTGTCCGGTGTACACAACTAAAAATTCAGAAATAAATTACGATTGATGTTCATGGTGTCAAAGAAACGTATTCTCATTTCAATTCCTCCTTGTGTCAGCATTCACGCTGAGTCGAATCCTGGACCGTTAGGTAGTAATAATAAGTATAATAACAAAACTGAAGCAAACGAATTCACAAATTATGGTGGATACCATAATTATGGTATGTGTGACAAACGTGTCTGATCGAAATAAAGTAAACAAAACAAAATATAGGTTACTGGTTGTTTCCACATACCTATACAGATGTATTTTATTAAGAGTATAAAAACGAGTAAAGTAACAAATGGCACCCTCACTGGGACTCGATAATTAAGTAAAGTAACAAATGGGCCCGAACTGGTGACTATATGAAATATATAAATACATTTTATATAATAAGCCTGAATTGTGGCAGAGGGGGAACATTGAAAATGAGAATGCGGTTGTAAAGTAGATGATAACGATAAGATAAAGCGACAAACCATTAACAAATTTCATAATGGCAGAGAATAAAGAAAATAATTCTTTATTAAACATAATTGATAGTACAAACAACAGCCAAATAAGCATGACGGAATCAGTAGTTATAAGTGAAGGAATAGTGCACTCAACACCAGTTTCAAATAACAGGGTTGAGAATAATGAGATCATGAAGATGATGCAAATGCTGTTTAGTGAACAAAAAAGCGAAATTAGAGGAATTCAGAATAATTTTAATATAAAATTTTAGGAAATAAAGAACGAAATAAAAAAACAAAATATTAATTTTGATAGTCGAATAACTGAAATAGATGTACGTTGCACAAATATGCCAGAACAAGTGGTAGAAATAATTAGCGAGAAATATGATGATCAAATAAATAGTTTAAATAATAGAATCAGTACAAATAACGAAACAGTAATTAGTAAAGTACGAAACCAAATAGAAACTCAATATGAACAATTAGAAAACAAATGTTTAACCACAATTAGTGAGCAAATAGAAAGTAGAACCAATTGTGAAACAAGTAGACAAAAGAATAAAGTAGATGAAAATTACGAGAGTAAAATGGGGGTAGAGAATAGTAGAGAATCAGATAAATTGAATGAAAATAAAGACAAGGCAAGTAGTAGTGAGAATTATGATAATAGAATTAAAAATATGGTGTTAGAAAATAATTGTGTGAGTATTGAGAGTGTAGCTTGGTGTGATAAAGAGAGATATATTGAGAGAGAGAAGTGTTATTGGGAGAGTCATTATGAGAGATATTTTAAAAAAGAGAGATGTTTTGAAAGTGAGAGATATTGTGAGAGAAAGAGAGAAATAGAGATTTTTAAGATTAGTAGAACTTATGAAGAATTTATGGAAAAGTTAGGAGTAGAGATGAGTGATAATAAAAATAAGTACTTGCCTTGGGTTGAAGCTGATATAGCAGTAGGAAAAGATGATAATGAAAATAATGACTTTATAACGTACCTAGTGGTGACTGATTATACTGGAGGTGACAGGACAATAACCAATCGTGACAGGTTATATGATGAATTGATAGGTAATAACCCTATCAATGATGACGGTTTTATAAAATATAAGAATTTAAATGTGTATTATATTAATGATATTAATATAATGTATTTAATAAAAAATAAATTGTACAGACCAAAGATAAGACTATTGTTTAACGATGGAGGGTAGACCTTCTATTGTGTTATGAACATTTAATTGTGTGGACAGTGTTTTTAAAAAATGGACTGATTAGGACTGATTATGGTAAATGATTTCATAATTATGTGAATTGTATGTTTTTGTGTATTGATGTCTATGTATTTGTGTATTTTTGCTGTTGTGTACTTTATGTATTTTTTTATGTAAGCATGTATTGTACGATTTTAAATAACTGAAGAAAGTTTAAATGATATTATGAGATTTAGATTCTAAAGGGTTAATAAATGATTAAGCAGGTAATGTATTTGGATATGAAAGGTGTTGTTAGCAGATAAGTGATAAATTTTGTAATGGTGTATTAAGTTGAAATGTTGTAAAGAGTTTGGGTAGTAAGGATAAAATAGAGTTATTGGGAGTTAGGAAAAATAAGGTGTTGAGATGCTGACAATATATAAAGAGGTGTTAGATATTTTAGGGACACAGTGGTTAGTGATTGAGTAATGATAAGTAATGATTGAGTAAGTGGAGTTGAGTAATGTGCATGGTAATTATATTTGTTATTGGTGGTGATATTTTGTAATAAGGGTATTGGTGTAGGAGTCCAACGAGAGATGTTGAGACAGGAAGGGACCGTTTAGCGCCGGAAAGGGTTATCTGAAAGGGTCAGGAACCGATAAGGGAATGAGTTGGTTAGAGGGAATACACACATACTAGTACAAAAATGAGCGGTGCCAGAGGTTTTAATGGGATTTGTGAAGGGGGTTGTTATTGAGATATTGGTGTCATATTATATGTAAATGGTTAGAAGCGGTTGTTAGTGGAAAAAAGAGGTGAGTAAGGTTAGGTTGACAGATGCCAAAATAAGACAGAGAAAAATAATGAATAATAGAGAGTCACCCAAACGAGTAAGGATAGAATGGTTAGAGAAGGGAAAATTCATAGTAGAAAGGTGATGTAACTGAAGGGTAAGGTAAATGGAAAGGTAAATGATAATTTTGAAATTTTTGTATAGAATCTAAATGAATGTTAAATGATAAAAGTTAATAGAGAGTTGATAAGAAAAATGTTATAAAATGTTGCTACAAGTTATGTAAATTGTTTATTTGTGAATTGTTCAATGTTAGTGTTTAATGTTTAATGTACAATGTTTTATTGCGTTTTCTTATGGCAACAATAGAGTGTGTGGATAGGAGGTTACTACCAAGAGAGTAACGATTATAATATCAAAGTGTTGTAAAGTTTGTCCATTCCTTAGAAACGATGCTGTTATAAAGAAGGTTAAACATAAGAAAAGATCGTAAAGAAAGTATAAAGTTTTAAAGTTGTTTGCCATAATATAGATATTGTAAGATGATATGAAGTAAAATATTAGGGTTAATGGTTGTTGCTAAAGCAGTAAGATACAGTTTATTTAGGTTAAAAGTAATTGTTTTCATATGGTAAAGGGAGTGAAGATAGTTGATAGAAGTCAAAAGTGTGTACTAGGTACCGGATTGGTAAAAAGGAGAAGTAATTTCTATCCTAATTCTTGTCATACTTTGTGTGAAATTTTTAGAATTAAGCAAACCAATGCCCCGCAACGCAAACCAACGTGCTAAGAGGAAACATATCGGTTATGGATATGGATATAGAGAAGGCCATTATTTAAAATTTTGTATCGAATGTTTCAGAGTTTTATGGTGTGGTGACCGCGGTCCTGAGCTGGCTGGTGCGTCAGAACAGGAGCGTAAAGTGCCTCATGGCCTTATGGTGTAGGGATCTCTCTGGAGAAGTCCAGTAAGGTCAGAAGGTGCGAACCTCATCATTGGACCAAGGGTAAGTGATTGAATTTTTTTCTATATATAGTAACATTACAGGGGGTTGTGGCTCCATATCTGAGCTGATCCTTTTAGAGAAGTGTGAATGAGTCAATGAAAGTTTTTGTGTCTCGACACAAAACCTTTCATTGAGGGGGTTTTGTGACAGTACAAAAAGTATGATATAAAAATATGGTATGCAAGATAGTAAACTATGGTATTTCGATGTTTTAAAAATCATTTATATGTGTGATACAATTTCCCTTGGGTTTCGCATACGACGACGCAGATCAGAGACAACAAAACAATTTCAAGGACAGCAGAATACGTGCCGATAAACAGACTTGTAATGGTTACTGTAACCAATACCGGCTCTACTTACTTCTATCTCATTGGCCAACAACGCCCAACGTCATTAAAACCACAATGACGCTATAAAAATACGTAATCAACAAGACTATTATGTAACGAAGAAACAAAGAACGATGACGTTTACACACACACACGTGCGTAGGATTTGCGTAGTGTTGAGTCCCAGTCTATACAATACAGCAGCAGTAGTAACACCTGTCTCACAGGCAACCGACATTTTACACCGGTTTAGTGTTTGAAATAACTCAAAATGTAATCAAAATGTGAAATGTAACCACCTCAGTAAACTTTAGACAGTGTGCAGTGATTGCTTTTCAAAATTAGAAGTAGAGTCAGTGAATTTGATATGATGTACAACGCCAGCGGAGGGAACATGTGATGCACGTCTAGAACTTCCAGTCGACCAAATCAGGGAAGTGAAAACCCAAATTTATATTTAAAGAGCTCTTTAATCAATCATAGAGATGTGTACACAAAAAATAATTTTGAAATTATAAGTATGAATGCGCGAGAGAAAGTAGGGTGTGCCCGATAATGTCGACATCCCATCGGGGTGTTGGTTTGCGTTTTCTTTTAAAAAATTATCATTAAATTAATTAAATATGAAGCAGCTGCATAATCAATATAAAGATTCTGGTAAATTAATGTTTGATAAAATATAACTGATTTTAGTATGAAGGCGAGCCAATATATTTAATGGCCGCCATCTTGGAATATTGTCCGGTGTACACAACTAAAAATGCAGAAATAAATTACGATTGATGTTCATGGTGTCAAAGAAACGTATTCTCATTTCAATTCCTCCTTGTGTCAGCATTCACGCTGAGTCGAATCCTGGACCGTTAGGTAGTAATAATAAGTATAATAACAAAACTGAAGCAAACGAATTCACAAATTATGGTGGATACCATAATTATGGTATGTGTGACAAACGTGTCTGAGCGAAATAAAGTAAACAAAACAAAATATAGGTTACTGGTTGTTTCCACATACCTATACAGATGTATTTTATTAAGAGTATAAAAACGAGTAAAGTAACATCATAGCCTGGAGTTAATTTTTTTGTGTCACCTTATATGCATGGTGATGATATGTATCGTCACAATATATGTGTATATTGTAACGTCTCGCGGGTATCTTCTAATTATCGTTCCGAATAATCGTCTCTCTCGCGATCGTCACTGTAATTATTTCTTTCTTTTATTTGCCACACGTTGTTAGCGTCATTTTGTAACGTCTCGCGGGTATCTTCTCAGAGCAATTATGTACTATCGGATATTTGTTAAGCTTTCCTAATTAAGCCCCACGTTGGTACGTCATCTTGTAATGTCTCGCGGGTATCTTCGGAGTCTTCACTTATAGACGTTTCCTAAAAAAAGTTTCTTTCGTCTATTTAGGCTCCTCGAAAATCTCGCTTTAATGAGAGTCACTGTAATTGTTTAATGAAATAATGTTTTATTTAAAAAAAAAAGAAATCGAGAGCGTGTGATTATGCCGATTTTTTCCATAGATTTGTTTTGGGTGAATTCAATGAAGTAGTTGGACCGTAGTTAGGAGAGAGAGTGCAAAAAGAATTATCCTCTTGGCATACAAATAATTAATTTAAAATTCTCCGCTCATGAGACCAGCTGATTTTGATGTTTACAAACTAATTGGAGGTTAAATTAACACCAATGGTATATAATATTTTCTGGTTGTCCGTCCTCTTCTTTGTCTCCTGTTAATCTGTAAACAACTACCCTCTACTGAAAATAATACACATTTTATTCAAATAACAAAGTATTCATTGTATTTATTTAATAAATACAATGTTTTTATCTTCTCCCAAAACAGAAAGGTATAATCGATTCTCACTATCAACACAACATTAGTTCGATCTTATTTTGTAAACATAGAATGTATAACAAATATTTTTATCTGTTATAAAATATAAAACAATAAAGAAATAATTTATTAATTTCCCAGGGTTATTTTTGTAAGTTCTTTGTACTATGAGACTGTATAATTAATAGATTATATTTTTTAGTATGTAGTTCCGAGATTATCCGCCAGAGTACAGGTTATGTTCTTTACTACAACCATGAAATTATTTAATGGCGGCTAAAAATTCACAGAGATCCGTTATGCAGATTTTTTGGTTAACAAAAAATAATAAAGTTTGTTTCACCTCTTTTCCTGAAGTGTTTACTTATATGGTGCTGTTTCTAGTGTTAGAAGTTATAGTTGAGTTGTAATTTAGTTAAATTTACTGGGATACGATCTCACCCAAATGTCGATGTGCAGCAAGACTAGGCCTGGAACTGGTAGTTGGATTTTTTCAAAGTTTCATCAAATTAAGGACGTGAATGTTGATACTTGAAGGAGTTCTAACATAAGGTGGACATCACTTGTCAATTTTATTAAATTTCACACTAGTTATTCCAAAAGTATTCGTTAATTTTTTCAAATTTTAATAGGCATTACACATTTCCAAAACATTCACTTCCCAATCGTTTTAACAATTAATTCAAATCTTGTTAGTTGGTTACTCGTAGTAACCAAGATTTTTTATGGTTTTTTATTGGTGAATCTATATACTTTTTAGTATATAGGATGTTATTAATTATTATAAATTTATTTCTTCTTTTTAGAAAAATAATCCTTTTTAAATTTTGTTCATAATCCAATTTAATTTATTTAAGGTTTTTCTTTATATTTTTCCTTAATCTTGTACATTGGTCTTTTATATTTTAATTACCTTTAATTGGATTTATTTATTATTTTCTTAAAGTATCCTTACTCTAAACTATTTTCCTATGCCATCTTGCTCACATAGTATTTTTATATTATTATTATTTTATATCTAACCCTGGGTTATCTTATATTTAAACACAATTATTATATTAAACATAAAATTATACCTAGGTACAAGACCTTTGTGGCCTACACAATAAAAATTACAAAAAGTACAAACAAATACAAAATTGGTCAGCAGCAATATAGTCCACTGCTACAATTGATTGTTTTTTCATCTACATTACTAATCTGTGAGATGCTTTTTTTAAAAGTTTACACTCTCACTATGTACACTATTTTCACTCTATACACTACATTTCACTTTGTTATTGTTTACAGTGTTCTGTAGTACAAAGTATTCTATAGCTAGGTACATAATACCCATTTCTGACTTTTATAGTGGGGTGATTGTGTTATCATATTTGGGCATGGGTTATGTAACGTTACAATATATATATATATATATATATTATTATTTAACGGGTACGTGCGTCTCGTTCGTGCCCCGTAATGGAAGCCAATTTATATTGATAATCTATCCTCTAACGCCTCACGTTGTTGGACGCCAATTTATTATTTACCCCCTTCCGTTCGTGTTAAACCCCAATGTTTTTTCACCAATTTATTATGGATCTTAATTTAGTAGGTGTCGTGATGTTGTTAATTATATCTATCTTATCTCTCTATTTAATCTAAAGGTGTTGATGTGAGTGAAACGTATGTAGGTAGGGTGTTATTCGAAAATTCAGCTCAAGCCTATTCTGCTTTGAAGAGAATGAGAGAAATTTTGTATGGAATTCTCCTCTCTTTAATACCTGAGAAGTCCGCGAATAGCGCTGTGGTTCCCAGACAAGGGAATTTTGTAGGTTAACCCACCGCGTACGGTGATTATTGGTTATACTCTCTATCTATTTTATTTCTTATTCACACTCCATTAAATCATACATAAATGAGAAGATATTGAAATCCTGCAATGATTCTTTATTAGTTTTTAATATTTAATATCCAACAAGATTGTTCTTACTTTAGATATGAAAAGGCTATAAGTCTGAATTAATCGATTATCGATCGGTACAAGGTTTTATATTAAATTCAGTTATGGTTTTTTATAATTCTTTTAAATACAGGGCGTGAAGGTTCTTTCAACTGTTGGGAAGATCAGAAAATACATAAATAGGAATACAAGGTATTACATATAAAGTTTTATTTTATTAAATATTATTTAAGTAATTGAAGCTTTACCGTCCGCTGGACATCGTATCTCAAGGAGGCTGTTCACGTCTAACCTCTATTAGCGTTTGGTCCGTATCGAAAGCAGATGAACTGATCTACGTCCTTCTTGTCTCCAAACTTGTAAATAAAGTGGAATTCTTGGTCCTTGGGTGATGCAGAAATACCACTCCTTTTGTTCACCAATGTCCAAGCTTGTGATTACGTGCTTCGACGAACTCCGAATCCAAATACGTTTTTCTATTGGAAGGTGTAAATTGCAAGTTCCAATGTAATTTAGTGGTTATTTTAGTTTCATTGGTTTTAGAGGATTAAATCTTTATGCAGGTAGTTATTTCTCTGGTTTTATTACTTCGTTAATTTAACATTCTGTTCATGATCTGGAATTGGGCAATCCAAGTTCTTCCTTTAATTTTAGTTACTTATTATCTCGTTTTATATTATCCAATTATACAAGTTGGTTAATGGTTATTTGACCCAACTATTGCAATTTATCATTCATTTATGGTAACTTTTGATGTACTTAGTATTCCAAATTAATCCAGTTTTTTATTGAGCATCTCTCTTAGTTAAACTCTTCTCGTTCATGTCAAAAAATTCAATAATCAAATCAACAAATTATATCCATCTTGTCGTCCATAGCAACAACCTTTTTTATTCTTATTCGATATTGTGTTATATTGTAATCATTTCATATAATATTCTTCCACTCATCAAAATAATTCCTTACTAAACTTCCATTATATCAGAATATAATCTTATTTATAGCTTGTTTACTAATTCCTATATATTTTGCCGGTTTTTCAATCTTAGTCTGTTTCTTTTAATAAATATTATTTTTCCGTTACCAAACATTATCTATCGGCATCATTGCACCTATGGCATTACCATAATTTGTTTAGTTTGAGTTTGTTTATTATTTATTATTAATTATTAAATTATTACTAATTTCTACTAACTCATTGAATTATATTTAGTATTTGTTACTAATTTCTTTACCTAACCTTTCTGATCTGATTTATTATATAATGTTATTGGCTATTAGGCCTATTATTATACCTTGATCTACTTCTGAATTTAACTTGTTAACAATTATAGCCTTTTTATCCAAGTTTACAATTATAATCAAGTTTTTATCTATGTACATGTATACAAATAATTATCATTATAATATCTAACAACAACTTTATCTTGACCTATAGATAACACATAAAAATGAAACTAATTAATACTCAATAACTGAGTTCACTGAGAGTTCTACAACAGTAAATGAATAATACATATTACTTAACTACTTGATATTCTATCAACAGGAAAACTTTCACATGATAACACAAACTATAACATCACAGTTATGATAACAACATAACATCATACAATTCATAACAAGTATTTTTTTTGTAACTCAGGTCATACACTATTTACTTATTCTTATCTATTTTAAAAACATCAATTACTCTGAAATAGTCAACATTAGTTTTTCTTTTTTACAATATTTGTCAATGTTTTTTATTTACCTCTCACTGAACCTTGAGGTTTATCACTATTATCATTATTACATGCTTATCTTTTATTATTATTATTATTACCTTGCATTCTTATTACTTTTAAACAATTATGAGTTTATTTTCTGACCTTTTTATAAGTGTGGAAAATTAAAATATTTTTTTCCTATTCTAATTTTAATTTTTTATTTATGTAACGTCGAGGACCGCATTTCTGTTATGTTACAATATATATATATATATTGTAATAAATCAAGTCTTATATAATATTTATTTAAATCTAAATTTCTATTTATGTTCGAAATATTAAAGGTTGTAGTGATTGAAAATCGAAAGTTACTAATTTTATAAAGTAATTAAAATGTAGCATTAGATGTTATTAAAAGTGTGTTTACAATTGCAAAATTATAAGTGTCTGAAAAGAACTCTTTTAGATAAAAAATAAGATAATTGCATTAATATTATTTGAACAATAACGTTGCTTAAATTTAAAAATAAAGTGTACTAGTTGGTCGCTTGATGATGGTGACCGTCGTGCTGATACTAGCAGCGAAACTCCTCCTCCAGGTTGATAGTCGTCTAAGTACGTAAAGTCTAGTAACGTCTGGACAATAGAATTAATAAAATACACTTCCACGTACCTGTTCGTGTTTTCTGGAAGTTCAGAAGTTCAATAAATCAATAAGCTGCCAAGACGGTTTACAAAACCAACTCACTTTATCTACAAGGTTAGGTTACCTTGTTTAATAATGGGCGCCACACAGGTTTGTTTCGGGGAAATCCCGTGGAAAACCCATTAATAGAATCAAATAATAATTAAAAAAAATTGAAATCGTGTTTATTGCCCTTATGGCAATGCAATTCAACAATATTTAATCGCAACTAAAAGCTGTTTTGATTCTTCTGAATGAATTATTTATCTGTTTTTTAGAAATAAATTAAGTCAAGTTATGCTGCTAATAATTGGGTTTTATTTGTACCCTTGATAGTAAATTCAAACAAATATAATTAAAAGAATACATTGATGTACAATTGCAAATATTTTGTTACATACCCTATATAACTGGCTCAGAGCATAAACAATAATTCTGGTTAAGTCCAGATACTCTTTACTTTAAACATTAATATTATTTATATCTCAGGCGTAAGTTCTTTGAAACACAAAAAAGAATGCTCATGCCTACACAATAGCTAATTATTTCATAATATAATATCGACTAGTAATGCCTTTTAGTTTACTAATATAAAAATCGAACCTATTTTATAGGTTAGGCGTTCATCACGCTTGATTAATTATTTACAAAGTTATATGGTGGGATCACTTATGACTAACATCCAACTTAAATAGGATTGACAAATCCATTAAATAAATTCAGACATGGTGTAATACAGAAAATGTTTCAGTGTTATGCGTCAGTACAGATTTGTTTACCAAAACATATAGGTCATTGCACTCAGTGTAATGGAATAAATTGTCACAGTTACCTTTGTGTTTTTAATCTTTCGATTAAAATTCAATTAAACACATCAATGGTCGGATTGTAATGACCATTGTTATTCACTACACACGCACTTGAACAGATAATATTGGTCCGCTTCTGACTAAAAAGGACCTTATATGATACTATTTAATTATTTCTTCTGTTCGTTATTTTCCCGCACTAAATAAAATAATACTGCACTTAGATGCACTGATTCTATGTAGAGTATCTTGTAGTTACTTTTTGTTGTTGCCGAAATGATTCCATGGATGCACTATTACAATTAAGCTATCAGTTAGTATAAATTTTGATGAGACGAGCGTACCTACCGCTCCAGATGAACGTTAAAAGTGTCTCACGGCAATAAGCCGCTCTTCTTTATATACCCTATGCTTTGATCAGCCTTAGGCGATTGTTTTACTTATTAAGCTATTTTCTGATTGGCTTAGCCAGGCGTTACGAAAGTGACGTATTGTCTTTCCAACTGTCACTAACGGTTTTTTAACCGACTTTCGCCAGAATGATTGACAGCCGTCGTTGTTGTTAGTGTTGATAAGCAGATTTCTTATTTATTATGTACAAATGATGCTAACGCCTGTCACGCACTTATTATAGTTGGATTATCGGCTAAAAATGCACAAAATTATAACACTCCTTAAAACTAAATATACAATGGTTAATACACTAATACATACAAAGTAAGTTATTGGCAATGAGAATTAGAATAGTGTTTGGTTAAATTTTTGTCAGCAAGTTATGTGTTTTTTAAAATTTATTATAATTCGATATCAAAGTTTATTGCTTAATTATGTTTTATTAATAGTGATATATTAATTAAATCCAGTTATTGGGTCAAAATTGTGATCAGTGAAGTAAAAATTTTTATCTCGTTATTATGGATAATTGGAATTTATTTTTAAGTGAAATTGTTAGTTTATACTCATCGAGTTCTTGATGTGGCTTCTCCGATGTTCGTCTTCTTCTTCAGGAATCCTCTAGTCGTCTTCTCTTCTTGGGATGGTTCGCAATTCTCGTTCAATGGCTTCAATTACAGTTCGGCTTCCACCAGTCTCTGTAGTCGTTCGAAGTCCTCAGGTTGAGTTAGGTCGATCTCCTTCTTCCTTCAAGATAGTTCGTCTGTCACGTTCCTTCGAAGTATTCTTATTTTTACTGTGATTTCTATGGTTTAAATCTTTTAATACTGGTTCATTTCATCAGATGTAGTATGGAATGCTTCTACAATACTTCTTCCTTCTTGATTTATTAAAAATTTAAGTTTTTATAGTTAATTTCGGATTGAGAGCTTCATACATCCGCCCTCCGCGTCAGTCAATAATGAATTAATTAGAATTTCAACGGTTTTTTGGTAATAAATCTCAGTTGCTATGGTTACCTATAAAATTATGCTAATTCTCATTGGTCAGTATCTTATGACATTGTTATATTCTAACGTTTTTATTTTGGTTTAAATCTATAAAATATCTTCAAATTAAGATTTCTTTCTTATATTAGTAGTTACATCAATTATATGAACACCATTGTTCTTCTTTTTCGTTAAGGATTATTTTGATATCCCTCATGATTACTTTTGAATAGTTAATAACATTTTCCTTATTTTCTTATTTGTATTTCTTATGTAGTCATTTTAAAACTGGATATTATTTATACATTTTTGTACTAGGTATACTTACTTACCTGCTTAAACATTTGATATACTCTGATTGATACTGGGTTATTGTTTTCCTTTTAAATTTACAAAGTTCCTTCACTAAATGTTAGGCCTAGAGCCTAGACTTCCCCATACTACTATTTAACATTCTTTGTAACTCATTAACTTTATATATTGGTACATTAAACCATTTTTTTATATAAACAGATAATAAAACATTGGTGATTCTAACCACACCCCTTATTATAAAATATTCCTTGCCAGGTTCAAGCCTGAAATTAAACTTCTAACTAATTTTCTGTTTTTTACTACTATCTTGCTTATCTTATAAGTTACTACATTCTATGGTTTTTTAAACAATAACGAAACTCTTATAATACTACTTTTAAACTGTACCTTACACAATATACCTCACTTACTAATTCCTTCACTCAAATACAGTGTCTGTCTTTCTTATTTTACTATTCATTCTAATAACTTAATTTTTACCTTATTTTTATAATTCTTACTTACTATCACTTAAATTAATAATAGCACAATCAGTGTAGTCTTACTTGCTAACATAAAGTTTATCAAAGGTTGTTTAGCTATTTTATTACAGTCTGCTTTTAAAATACTTTATTCTGTACACCCACTGCACTTTTCCCTTCATAGAAGGTTTCTTTATTTATTATCACTTTCACTTTTTATAATATGCTATACATAGCTTGTTACCACTTACTTATATTTATACACTTTTTGTCTCGCTCACTTAATATTACTCACACTGTTTGTCTAATTATTTTAATATCACTGTGTGATTATTGGTCATGAATAATTAGTTTATTTTCAATTCACATTGATCACTTTTTGTTATTAATTATTGCCTTTATTTGGCTCAATGTATCTTTTATTTGCTTTGATTATGTTTATCACTAGTAATTGGGTATGGTTATTTTTAATTTCCTACCTTATATTTATAGGTACATTTTTCTTCTTGTTTCATATAATATACATAATATCACTATCTTACTGGTTATTGTTAACATGGTTACATCTTATTTATGCCCTAACTATTTTAGTGCATTGGTTTACCTACATCTTTTAGTCATCATTTGGGGATTACAATGTTCGTTATTATATTCTTGATTACATTTGGTTTCTTGTTCCTTCCTTCTTGTTACATTTTATTTCTCTTGTTGTTATCCAATCTATTGGGTCAAGTCATCATCAGTTTCTTAGTCATTTGTCATTTCGTAATTTGGTCATTAATCTTTGAGTTATAAGTTTTTTAGCATTTCTTCTTTTCTTCAGCTTTTTTGTTTATTATTAATCATCAGTGTATTTTCACTATCTTATGTCATGTTACAATATATATACGATAAGTAGTGTAGTATGCTTAATATATTGAGAAGTATAAGTGAATATATTTATAAAACTACTTAGGAGTTCACAATTTGAGGGTTTTGTGGTGACTGGTTTGGCTTATACACAAGAAAGTTATTTATTTCATTTATTGGTGAAGATCAGTAGATTAAGGAGTGCAGAGGGATGTGTGGAAAATCTTGTTTCCAGATGCTATAAATGGTACAGATAATATAAGTATTTTATACAGAGAATTTAAATGAATATTTTGTGTGTGAAAATTTATATCATTTTTACTGTGAAACTGTTCCAAACTGTATGACAAACATAACCAAGAGGGAATTCAAATTCATTACACTTTTTAGTCAGGTAGTCAAACTTCTGGATTTTAATTTTTACCATTAGGTATTTGTTTACATAGTTTTAAGTAATGCATGAAATCATTTTTTGATTTAAGAAATTCTATGTAAATTTAAATAAGTACAGTGAATATACACATTTGTGTTAACGTGGTCCTGTATGTTGGTTATTTTATTAAGGTACTGTACTTAACTTTCAACTTTTTCAGCATCCAGATTTGCTCTAAGGAAACAATCTAATTCTTTACTCCAAAGTATTATTCCTGATTATTAATGACTTACCAGTTGTGGATTCTAGAACTTGATTATTCATGCCTTTGGAATTCTGTTTCAATTATTGTTTGATAGTGGTCTCATTTATAATGAAATTTGGAATTATATTTTATATTTCATAACTTGACAAGACTATTATATTCATAGAGTATTTATCTTGAAGGGAAGGGGCATTAATTGGATTAGTTTTGGTTCTGCCACTGTTCTGTTATAATTTAAAGAATGTAAAAAAAACTCGTACATTGTACCATTTTTGGAATTACTAGTTACAGTTAATTTGTTTATTTATATACAAAACCTTTCTTTTTGTATCAGATCATATTGATAAGTATAAAAATTTATGTTTCGTATAATGAGAGTAATAGCTATTTATTATCACTTAGTATGTATGTAGAACAAGCCAAGTTTGTTTTTATAACAACTAAATACCCCACAAGTATAAAAACTTGTGCTGTAAGCATATTATGTACAAACACAAATATGTATCTTCATTTTTTTTCTTTTTCTACAAGAGTCAGGACATATCAGTCCAGTTATGCTGACTGTGGTGTGAGTCAGGTTGTGCTGATTCACACAGGAATTCTTGATCCCTGCATTATTTCTCCCCACTTTTCTCTTTTATTGACACATCTTGTCACTTGGTACAAATAATTTACTGTGAGTACTTGTATTTTGTGTAGAGGTTAGTGAATGTTTTGCAAATTGTTACAGGTAATATGTTACCTTACAGCTTACTGAATTAAAAACATACATTAATATAAGACCTTTTCAATGTATAACAGAATAATGTGCTACAGAACATTATTATATGCTTGTAGTTTTTATGTTAATAATATATTTACCAGTATGGGAATTGTATAAAAAATAGTGTTAAGTTAAATATTGATATTTGAATTATGTTAACATGTGTAATTCCATAAACATTTGATCATGATGTGTATTTAATACACTTATAGTGGACATACAGCTTCTGAGTATTACCTTCTATTTTCTTGAAGTGTCTGCCTGTTTAAACGATAAATACAATTTAGTGGTTAAGTCTAACTTATCTAAACTTGTGTTGCTACCACTAATACTCACTTACACTTCCATGAGCGCTTTTAAGCCTCCTTGGCTCATCTTCAGATGGAACAACGTATCTCTTCTCTTACCTAGTAGAGAAGAGATGGAAAGAGTAATTTTAAGTAGTAGTAGAGATGGAAACAGTTGTAATTGGTCTTCTCTTACCTAGTAGGACATCTTACAGAAAGTTGGATGGAATAATTTGTGTAGCTTACAGATAACATAAAATGTATTATGTGTAAAATTCTAATGATAATGTGAAAAAATGTAAAACCATACATGATTATTACTGTCTGTAGTTACTGATTCTTAAAATATGAAATGTGTCTGTTTATTTTTAGCAGTTTGCAATGCCTCTGTTTGGAAAGTCACAGAAGAGTCCTGCAGAGGTAGTGAAGGCCCTGAAAGAGGCAGTAAATGCCTTGGAAAGAGGCGATAAAAAAGCTGAAAAGGTAGGTTAAATACTGTGATATGATTTTATTTAGTATAGGCATCATAGAATGAAAGACATGAGTTATCTTACCACCACTTTATTACTGTTAATATTGTACAATTGATTGTGCAGTGCTCACCATTAACCCCATTCGGATTGTTTCGAATGTTTACAGAACCTTAAATTAGTGTTGTGTCAATATTCAAAAGTTAGGGTAAGGATGCTCACGAGCTCTTCCTGCACCCCTGGTTTATAAAATAAGTGGGATAGGGGGAAAATCTGCAGGGAAAAGAAATCATTCAGTTGACTTCAGTTTTTACGGTAACTCAGTTTGTGAAAGAACTTGCAGAGATCCATATAAAAATCAATGTTGATTCAAAAACTTGAGTCATCTTGGTTGCTTGCTGTTCTGCTTCGTTTGTCTCACTTTCAGTGAATTCAGTGTTGTCCTCTTGCACTATTTGCCTCTGAACACTACAGAGCATGTACAATACACTTAGCTGCTCGTGTCCCATTGTAGACAGATTTCAATTGATGACGCTCCATAATATACTGAATGATGGTTCAGTGCCAATGTCACTGGAAGAGTCGGGCCTATTTTACTTGTTATAACACTCATACTTTAGTGTACATATGTGCAGATAAAAGATAAAACATGAATGAAGGAATTTGTTCAATATAAATGAATATTTTTGTTATAAAAATATCTTTTTATAAGAAATATTGTATTAGTATTCAGTTAACTATTAAACAAATCTGCAGTGAAAAAATTGTAAAGTTTTAATTGTTAATATATCTTTATTAGAATTCAATAAATTGTATAGTCAACGTTCACAAAAACTAAGACACTTTTTCCAGTTTATCCTTGTATGGATCCACCCCAATGCAAGTAATTCTGCTGGCACTCATGACTGTTACTTATACAAAATATAAGACCATTGTCTTATTATGTAATATTAAGAAGAAAAGGTGAATGTGCTAATATCGTGCAATTTCTGTTTGGTGATAAATAATTTAGTTATAATGTATTATTTTGTTACAATAAAAGTTTAGAAATTGAAAAGCTTTAAAAATAATCAATCCATACATTAAAACACATAAAACATGTTTTTATAATGTTTCTTCATGATATTCTGAAGTTCATTTGGATTCATATACTTGCTTTAAGAAAATGAAAAACATTAGACTTTAATCTACTTACAAGACATAATATGAATTATATTATAATTAAATCATATTCGTATATATTGCATGAAGCCAAATGCTATCGTAGACACCTACAACATTTAAAGGCATCTAAATTTATGAAACAAGTTTATATGCATTGCAAATTACAGATTGTGCTCTGAACAGAAATTACAAACATTCTTCGGATGAATTAGGAATTTATTGGTATTAGCAAAATTTATATACAAAAAATTATTACTTGTGCTTTTCATATACGTGAAATAATATGTTTAACTATCATTTTAAGTTGAATAAAAAAAAACTTAAATATGTATAAACTATAAATGTGGATCTTCAGAGTTCTTTAGTGTAAGTTGATTAAAAAATAAAATAACGTGATTTAAGAAAATGTAAAACATTAGACTTTAATCTACTTACAAGACATAATATGAATTATATTATAATTAAATCATATCCGTATATTATTAAAATTAGGTATATTATTAATTCAAAATTATATGTTATTAAATTATGTTCTTTTAATAATATTCATGAATGTGAGCCCTTATAATTAATAAGAATGTCTTTAAACGTCTATGCAACATTTTGAAATATATAAAATTATCTTCTATTTTTTATAAAATAATGAAATACACAGTTTTTCACTTCCCATGTATTGAAGACTGATATACAGATACATGATGAATCAAAGAGTCCATTGTTCCTGACAATGTCAAATGCACTGTCTCTCATTCTCCTGCATTTCTATTGTTATCAAGATGTTACTGGTATGCCGTTTATCACTCCAGCGTTGTCCTAGGCTACATAGGCTGTCAACAATTAAGGACAGGCTCTCACAGTTGTGATTGATCCCGTAACCCTTAAAACAGTGCTTCACAAACTTGTTGAGGTTAGGCACAACTTTCTTTATTGGTGTCGAAATTGAAACTGAACATGATGTCTTGTTAAGCGTAATAATTGATCCTGTATGCTCTAATGACGCAAAGAAATGAATACTGCAATCTGATTTGCAAAAAAAGTTTCTACAATTATCTTGAACTCCAAGTTTTCAAATCACCTAACATGCATTCAGCTTCTAACTGGAGTAAAGATGTTTTAATTTATGTTTAACCACATGGTTTCAATTATGAATTATATTTTATTAATAGAAATAAATAGACAACTTCGTAGTGTGTCTGTGAATGGGTAGAAAATTATTACCTTCAAACGCATGTTTTTACCAATATATGCAAGTACATTCCATATTTCATTGACACATATACTTCTCACAAACACAACAATATAGTTTGTCATTAACATCTTAATATTATGTTAAATCTGAGTTCATAAACTAGGCCTACTGACAGTAAGTTCATAATCATTCATGCTTTCATCAAAGATTACTATGTTTTGCGGCCATAATAAATCATATCTCTTTTATTATATATATGTGATGGTGTTAGCAAAAGAAGGACACCCTGAAACGCAATAATCTTGTTCTGTCGTTGGAAGTTTTTGCTATGTGGTTTTGTTAAAAAAAATTATTTATCTGTACTGCTTTAAATGTTGTAATTAAATTTGTGTTTTAATTTGATGACCAAAAACCTAGTACTTTGGGAGAAAATTTAAATTGAAAAAAGAATTATTGAATTACTAGATGTCCCGGCAGACTTTGTCCTGCCTCTAAATTTATTTTTCATTTTGCTGAGGCCAAGAAAAATGATGTAGATATTTATTTTTTAATTTAATAATAATTAGTAGAAGTATAAATGTCGTCAAATGTTATCTAAATTGGCAGTTATTGATGAATGTTTGGCTTCGCGCAAGTTGATGGTGGCTGATGATGGACGTTTTCATGTGACAGACGAATATTATAAGCAGCATAGTGATAAATACATGGAGCATTATTATTAACAGAAACAACATTTTGTCTTTAAATTAATAAATTTATTTCATGTATTTTTATATTAATTGAGTAATAATATAAATGATTTGTTTTTCATGAAATTTATTTTTTGCTTATTTTGACAATAATAATTGTTTTGAAAAAATAAAAATAAGTGAAATTATTAAAACAAAAAAAAAACAAATGTTTATATTGAACATAAAGCTAAATCATGAACGATATTTGTGGTTTTGCCTTGGGGGGTGTAAACAAATAAATTTGATGGTCGACCAACACGGGAACACGCAACATATAATTGACCGTGTGAAAAACATGGGGTTTCTAAATCCAACCCGCATATATTCATTGTTTAACCCTGCGCTTTATTTATAGTCATAGCAAAGGCCAGCCGGATAGGAAACTGTAAACGTTTAAATTGAATTGTTGAATCAGCGGGAATCATTGGTATCCTTGGCAACAAAACATGATCACCCCTGAATTTTCCGTTTAGAATTGTTGCCTCTATTAAATTCCCCATTAATTTTTTGACGACTAATCTCGTTCCATTACACAGCCGTGGTGCTTTGAGATTGTGCAGTAAAATGATCGGTGAACCAATTTTTACTTTTAAATTGTGTGGTGGCAAACCTGGTAAGTCCAGAGAATTAAGAAATTCCGTTGGAAAATGTACAGCTTCGTTTTCATCTACGACTGTATCAATTGACTTAAATGAAATTGCTTCGCCGTGCAACATGTCTTGTATTTTAATATTCATGTCATCAACATCATTTTTTGCAGCCAGTATCGCACGTTCGCTGAGCCATTGATGATCACGGATATTTTCGCGAATATTTGGGAACACTTTGTTAATTAATAATTCTTTCGTATCCATAATGTTACAGAAGCCATTCGGCGAATTAATTGTTCGAGTATTTTGATCCATAACAATTGTTCCATTTCCAATATTGAGTAGTTGTTTAGAAAATGAGTCAGCCAAAGGATCATTATGAAGCACTACACACATGTTAGTTGTTAATTTTAATGTGTGCACGTTTCGCCATAAATTTGAAGATTTTAGGCATGCATATGTCGAACATGGTATAACTGGCAACGTTTGTCGGAAATCGCCTGATAACAAAATGAGTGCACCTCCGAATAGCCTGTCATTTCTTCTTAAATCTTTGAGCGTTCTATCCAAGGCTTCCAATGAATGTTTATGGGCCATTGTGCATTCATCCCAGATGATGATACAGCATCTTTGGAGGACTTTAGCCATACTGGAATGTTTTTTAATATTGCAAGCAGCATTTTCGTTTGTTTGTATATGAATTGGCAGTTTAAGGGCGGAATGTGCTGTCCTGCCACCGTCTAATAAAGTAGCAGCAATTCCAGATGATGCAATTCCAAGGGCAATGTGACATTGTGCACGTATTTTGGCCAAAATTAGTGATATCAGAAATGTCTTACCAGTTCCTCCAAACCAAAATGTAAATACAGTATTATATTTACCACTGTGTTTTTTAATCACTGTGTTTTTCACCCCACCTCCCAACGTGGACCAAAACACCTATCCTATGTTGCTTCTCCCGTTGCATAAAATATTTCTGGCAAGTTGGTTGAAATCGGTCCTGCCGTTTTTCATATTTTCCATTTTTGACAACCCCCCTCAAACCGCCCATTTATTAAGCCCAAGGGCCCAAAAATTTTCAATAGTGCATACATGCATGTAAAATTGTTACTTCCATCGAAATTCCCTTTAATTCGATACCCCATATGCGGTATTTTCATTTTTTCCAATTTTTACCCCCCCCCCCCCTTCGGGCCAACCTCACACTCGGCACATGTAAACCTTACTCTGAACCTAACGAACATATGGTGCGAATATGAGCTCTATCGGATAAGTGGTTCAAAAGTTTTAAGAACATGTGCAGACGTACACTGAATTTTTATATATAAAGATAGCTGTGATTTTTTAATACAGGTATAGTGCTATCGTAGATACTTAAAAAAAATTTGTTAAATAACTTTTTATTAAGTCGTAAGAGAAACTTAAGGTCAAAAAACAAAAAAACAAAAAATACAATTTTTGATGGTTCACTTATGAATTTGATGATTCCCAAGAAATGCTCTCATGTGAGTGGTGTCATATACACATGTTGAGTCACTGATCTAGGCACCAGAAAGTGCCTCTGTTTGTGTGTGCGCGGGTGTGTTGCAGTAGAAATTTATTATATTTGCTGATACAATATGTAACTTCGAGAAACTCAAAACGTCAAGTGTTACTTTCAAAGGAAAGATATATACAAATAAACACAAACATAGATACATGCATAGATATAGTTTTATAAGAAATGAAGTGTTTGTATGTCTTCTGTAATTGTGTATATACATAATTGTATAATACAAAATATACATACAATATTATACTATATTATATTATTTTATTATTGCTCATTGCTAAATATTATTGTTTATAACTGATGAATTATATTCACAGTGTTTGTAACATGCATTGCATTGTTTATGTATAGGCTCAAGAAGATGTGAGCAAGAACTTGGTCCTTATTAAGAACATGTTATATGGTACGTCAGATGCAGAACCTCAGACAGACATAATTGTGGCACAGTTAGCACAAGAGTTGTACAACAGTAACTTACTTCTGCTTCTTATTCAAAATCTGAACCGTATTGATTTTGAGGTTTGTACTATCAGACATTGAGACAATATCTGCTAATAAAATATTCTTTTATTCATAATACCAACATTATGGTCTTCTTATTTTATAAGATCTCTAAATATAGCTGTCTTTACAGTCTTTCTTTCTGTCTTTTACAGCTGTCATTCTTTCATTTATTGAAATGACAAATTTTTTATTGAATAGCTGTAGAGTTCATAAATTCATGAGGCATATTCACAGAAGACGTAATAACAAGTAACAGCAATTTAATAATCAGATCTGTTTTACGTATGTGATGGATTTGTAATATATATGATATATATTAGTGTATGCATTTCAGTGGGAGGCTAAAGCCACTGGGATACTAGTTTATGTCAGTTAAATAATGATTCAGTAGGATATTCAAGGAACTGCCATTGTTACAATAATATATTTTAGTGCAATGAAGTGGTAATAAAAAGGTTTCACTTTTAAATTATTTAAGATCAATGAGTAAGATTTTGTATGATCTGGTTGCAGATTTTTAGTGTATAGTGTTTTAGCATTCCAGAACAGTGTATATTACATTCTTGTTCTGAACCAGTCTACAGAAAATATTTTTAAATGAAAGTTAAAACTTCTATAGATTCTGTTAGGTATATAGACAAGTTTCTTACAGAAACCAGCAGTATTTGTATAGACAGATATGAACATATCATTAAAAAAATGATAGATATTGTTCCCTTAAAGAATGGAAGATATGAATGTTTCAAAGCATATTTGGCATGTCAAATAAATGGAATAGTTCTGTACAAGTATGTAATATTATGCAATGGTATAAGTAGAACTGCATGATAAGATCCAGACTTATCATCTACAGTTCCTTTGGAAATGAGGAAATGCTAGTAAGTAAAAGTGTCATGAGAAATGAATCCAAGGGAGGTTAATAGTGACTTTTGTGTATTAGTGTGTTATGACCATGATAAAGACCAGTTTAGCCTAGTTTATTAGTATCTTCTGTCTTCAACTTCAAACACGTTCCCCTTAAAATAATAAAGTTTGTAACACCTATTGTATCTCCATTTTATGATTTTTATATTTGTATGAAGTAAAGCCCGTTAGAGGAACTGTACTTTATTTCTTATTATTAAACAAATTTTTATTAAGTTATTAAAAAATGTAGAACTTTACATATATTCATTAATATGAGTGATATTTACTTTCCTCCAAATAAATTGTGCTATTGATTGTATGTGTCATGTTGGATACCAAAAGTTTTTGGTTTCATGTATAAATTGTAGTTAACTTGTGTGTGGTATGTAGGTATTGTAATTAGACAGTCAGTACTAACACAAGAGTCATTTATTCAGAGTTTTTTGTCAGGCCATATGACTTTAAGTTTTGATATAAACATAGTAAACTTTAAACCAACATAAACCCAAACCAATGTGAAGCATAATATTCAAAGTCATAAAATTGTAATAAAGTTTGTTTAAGAAATGGTAAAAAATGTTTATAAATTATACGTACTGAAACTGATGTTAAAAATGGAACAAACCTAATTTCTGTTGTTGTATCCACAATAATACAATTCTGTGTTAGTAGTAACTCATAGCTAAGTTTTACAAAATAATAACTAAATGATCTTATATGTATACAAACATATAATAGACTGTAGCAAAAAGTGTTTGAAACATATAATAGTATGCACCATCAGACGTCATTATAGTATAAATTATGTTTATACTATAATAAAGCTAATATGTTAATTAGATTGTTATAATTGAATTTATTTGAATTGTCTTTGCATTTTTTTATATTTCATATAAGATGTCGTATTGTCTTATGGTGTTGATAAATTAGTGATTACAGTATTCATTATGGTTTGGAGACAAAACAATATAATGGTTTAACAAAATAATATAATTTTGTTAGACATGAACATCTTGTTTTGTGATTATAATTACTATTACTTTGATAGGTGGATATAATTGTGTATTTATTACCAATTCTATTTTTTTCTGATTTTTTAGAAAATTATTTGTAGTAATGAATTTCTTCATATTTTTCTTCTCATAGGCTTTGACTTCTTCTTAAGTCAAGGTGTTGTGGCTGGTTTTTCTTTCTTTCTGCAATTATCTTAGTTTTTTCTTGTATACTTATCTACAACTTTGTGAAGATATTACATACATATGAGCAGATTTAATGTAATCACTTTACATTGTTTTTAAAATATTGTGGTATGAAAAGTAAAATAAAATAACAAAGCATCTGAATAGAATCCTCTGTATTTATTATTTTAATCCACTTGTAGTTTAATCGTGTTTTTCTAAGTACTGTGTCATGTGAAGGGGCATAGAAATAATTAGAGCTGTGAACAAAAATTCTGGAATACAGACCAATTCTATTTCACGTTTTTATTTTGAATGTTAAGTAGTGTAATATGTTATGCGCGCAAACACACACACACACATTTATTTATTTGTTGTTCTGTGTTGTGTTATTTTATATTAATATATATATTGTACATAAACGGGTTTCCTCTCCTTAAAACCCCACTGTTGTATTTGTCAATTTGTTTTGTATTACTTTAATTATATAAATCTCGGAGATATTTGGAGTTGTGGAATATATGGATGCAATTAATTAATATTAACTTAACTCTTTAATAATTATCAGTGTTAGTGTGCCTAGAACTTAAATAACTTAATCGTTATTCTACAATTTTATCCAACCCTATTATACCTTGAAGAGAGATCTGTCTAATTTTGTAATTTTACGCTCCCTCTTTGGTGTCAGATAATTCCGCTATAAGCGCTGCAGTATCGGCTCAACGAAACTTATAGGTTATTTCGATGTTTATATTAACCATTTATTCTATACTTATTCAGTTACTTTTTGTTCCCAGATCACTAAACCATACTCCAAATAACAAGATTTAACAAATATATAAAGGTTCTTTATTTGTTTACTTAATTCACATTAAATAAGATATGTTCTAATTAACATATGCTTGGACTATAGACTTCAGGTATCGATTGTTGATTATTTTAATCCTTTATTTATATTTGGTTATATATTATGTTTTGATTTGTATTTAATTTATTTCAGGGTGTGAAGGTTCTTGTAACTGTGGGGAAGACTAAAAATACATAGATAAGAATGCAAGATTTACAAAATTTATGTGTTGTGTATTTAGTATGATTAATATAATATAATTTACCAGACTCGAACGAAGCAAATCGTGTAGGCGGTTGATCGCTAAATTTAATGTTTGGATGATTATGCAGTACGGTTTTTCTTTCTTCGGTTTAATAAGAGTAATTCTTGTCCTGTCCACTTCGGAATACAGCTTCTAGATTGATTTACAGCCTGATTGATGTTTCTTCTGCACCGCCAGGATTCAAATAAGTTCTTCCTTCGGCTGAAGCAATTAGTGTTGTTCCGTGTATTTGCAAGGTTATAATTTCTGGTGTAGTGAATATTATTAATTGTGTTATTGTTAATTATTTCTATTTGATTAATATCTCATCAATTCCCTTCGGATATGGGACAGTTCAAGTTCTTTCTTGTAGACTTCAATTATTTACTCTCTATTATCATTTCATATTGTAGTGTTATTTTTGTTTATCTGTATTGGTAGTTGACGTAAATATTGTCTTTAGAATTTTGTATTTTTTATAATCGTATCTGGTAATTTCGAATATTACAATTATATAGATTATTCTTGGGTTTTTAATCTCATCACTTTTTTGTTCATTCAAAGCAATTCTTGTCTTGTCCAAAAATCAACAACTTCTTTTTCTTATTTGTCGTCCCTAGCAACATATAATAATTTCTGCCTTCCACATGTTTTGACTATATAGTGTTTCTTTCATATATTTTTTATCTATTCTTTATCAATTTGCTGTCCTATCGGAATGTAACTTTACCGATAGTTGGTTTATTATTTTATACACATATTCTACTGGTTTTTTGATATAAGTCCGTTTTTTCTTTTTTATTATATTTAATCCACCTTCGATATTATATTTTACCAATCGATATTATGGCATTATGGTATTATTATAATTTGTATAAATTTTATTAAATATTATTATTAATTTAATGTTTTTTTTTCTAGCTCTTCATAGCGTATTTATTAATTATTATTAATTGATGCACCTAATCTTTATGTTATGAGTGTTTATATAGTAGTTTTGCCTATTAGGCCTTTTATTGTAAACTGATCTACCTGTGGTTATGTCTGTTAGGCATCTATAGTCCCTTTTATATAAATTCATACATACAATCAAATCTTAATTATTAGCACTTATATAAACAATTATTTTTCTATATCTAATAACAATTTTATCTTGATCTCTTGATCACATACAACAAAATTCGAATTTATGAACATTGATTAACTGCCTCACACTTCATTCTACGACAGTCATTGAATAATACAACTTGTTTCATTATTTTTCATTAACTCAACACATATTTGATATAACATCACATAAACTTTATCATAACATTTTTGTCATAAAATAATACTTCTTAACACAAAATTCTTATTTGTTATTACCATAAATTAAGTCATTATTTCATTTTTTTGTTTTGCTTTTCATTAAACATATATCATTAGCTATTATTTATCTTACAGGTTCGTTTATTCTAGTCAACACTACCTTGCATCCTTATTTAATTTTGTCTATGATTATAATTGTAATTATTGGATCTCTATTCTATTATGGGTTTAAATATCAATTTGTTTATTATTCTGTGAACCGTCTTTTATGTAACATGAATGCTAGCATTTCTGTTGCGTTACAATATATATATATATATATATATATATATATATATATATATAATCACGTTTATCCATCATTAGCTAAACATGGAAGTTCTGACCAGAGAAGTTCATCTTTTTGAGACCCCATATATAAAAGTTACGAGTAATCTTAGACATTTTATTCTTACATATTCGTAATCAGCATAAAAAACCGTAAAAATATATATCCGTTTCAAGATAGTTTGTTGAAAAAAGTTGAATAATAATTACCCTGTTAACATAATCGTTACAAACGACTCACACATGTAAAAAAATGCATTACTATTTTATCACGGATATCGGTTTAGCTTTTAGTGATGAAAAATATGCACAGTGTTGCCACAAAATGTATATAAAGTCACGAAGGTCACAACGTTGCCAAGTCTACTGAACGTAAGCAATTCCTGCAATATTAGCAGGTGGTGTGTCTCGGCTGTTTATACAATTACTGCTTCCAGTCGCCTACGTTTAATTCCTGTATACGATCTTAGTTATTTTTAATTTCAGCACCGTAGTAAAAATAATCTTTGAAAGACGTAATCAACTATTTTTCAACGCTGTTATTAAAAAGTGGGTTAATCATTCAATGACAGAAAACATATAAGGTATAAAATGTTGTGATCACTTTATTCACACGTTCTTTTCTTGACACGTAAATAACTATATACTAAATAAAGATATAATAAGTATATCTTCAAGGTACATTAGTATAATATGTAGTTAAAAAGTACAGTACAACCTGTCACATCCGGACCTGTGATATCCGGAACCTCCCATATCCTGATGTATCTCCAAACTAATTTTTGCAATTTTGGTTAGCGAAATGGTTAGGGATGTAAAGATACTACTTAAAAAACACGTTCTTCTTCTGTGTATCTTCTGTAATTGTTAATTATATTAATTGAGATTTTGGCTACTTATAGAGATTTAATTACTGAACACAATGCAGTTTTCAGAATTGCTGTATATTTATTGGTTTTGAAGTTATCGCAGGTTGAACTGCAAAAATGAATTGAATAAAATTCACTCATCCGCCCGCGAGCTTCACTGACGAAGTTAGAGTGAGATAGTTGTTTATTATACGCTCTCTGTCTAGCGTACGGCGCAGCGCACAGTGTGTCCCTTTCAATACAGTATATTTAATGTATCTTTTAAATGTCAATAAATTTCAAATGAAATTTGGGTATATCCGAAATCCTTGAATAATTTACGCACCCGAAATTTTCGCCGGTATTTTTCGTCAAAAAAGTGCGGTAATTATGCGAGAAAATACGGTATTTATAAATGACCTTGTGATATCCGGATCGGCCGGTCGCCATATTAGTCCGGATATGACAGGTTGTACCTGTACTGGTAAAAGTATGAATACGGTACAGATAGACTTTTATTACAAATATTTTTTGCTACGGTTTTCTATAAATAGTAACTATTCTCGGTAAAATAAAAATAAAATAAAAGATTAAATACAAATATCTAATATTTTCTGAATAAAATATATGTATATTTTAACAAATAATAATTATGTAACTCTGAAAAAATTTAAGACAAATCTTCATTAACTCTTGTAGGGAATTCGTTTTACACACAGGCCTATATGTATTGAACATAATTATTATAAAACCATTTATTATTAAAAGGGATTGTTTAAATTACATATTTATTCCTACCATTCGCCCACTCCGATTATTTCTTTTGTTAAATAAATCTTATGACATGTCTTTTATATGTTTTGTACACCTCAGATTTTGTGTACACTGTATATATTTCGTATTTTTAATGTTTTTAGCTAAGTTTTCATTGGCCTAGGACACCGGTCCTTCTCAAAATTTGCATATAATTTTACCCTGATTAACGAAACAGCTCCTCTCTGTCTGTGTACCTCTGTCTCACTCTCTCTCTCTCTCTCTCTCTCTCTCTCTCTCTCTCTCTCCCCCTTATTCGTTCTATTTCTTTCCCTTATTTTTATTAAAGAATGAGCCAAGGAGGTTATGTACATTTACACCTGCTGGGCACCTCTATTTGGCTGAGACAAGATAAACGAGAAACGTGACACATTTCTGGCGGGAACGATTATGCATTTTGCAAACTGGCGTCTATGTCACACACGTCCGTATTTTCTACAAACATTGTGCACAGTTTAATCTGAGTTGTGGTATCTCGAACTCAGAAATGGTTAATATATGTCAGCCACTGCTATGTACAGTGATATGTGTTGTGTCTATTCAGCGCTAACTCCACAGGTCTCCAGCACAGAGACAAGATTTCTCATTCCCGTCAACATGAGTACCTACTCAAGGTCAAATAACATTCTTAATGTTGTAATGACAGACGTGTACATTTACAAAACACTGTTTTGGCTGACACATATATACACATCTACGTCTGAACTCGCAACCTCTTATTTATCAGCTGGCCGGTTTTACGTTTCCACCAAACGTGTTCCAGAAAATCATATTAAAATAATATGAATATTTTATAGTAAAAACATAATAAAAATAATAATAATATACAATTTAAAAAGTTAATACACTACCTCTTGCTTATCCTAAGTTTTGTGCGGAGAAATACCTGACCCAGTCAGTTTTCCAAGGATTCATAAAATTGTTATCTCGAATGATACATGGATCTTGTAGAGCTCGTAATCCTAATGTTCCTTGCATGATTGATGGAATATGTACACATAATAACCGAGCAACATTTTACGTTAAACTATTGAAAATAACAATGGTTTTCCAAAGTACCGGAGACGAGATGACGGAATTGTTGAACTAAAAGGAATACCGTATATCATTTGATAATCGTGATTCGTTCAATACAATCGCTTCCTAATTCTACAGTACAATGCTCACATCAATATTGAAAACCGATAAATACATGTATAAATAGGCTTACCATACGTCCCGGTTTGACCGGGGTTGTCCTAGTTTGACGACCTGATCCCGGGGTCCCGGCCAATTTGTCAATTGTCCCAGTTTGAAAATTGACGAGAGTAGTTTCCGTCCGGGCGAAGACGTTGTGCAAGCTAAGCTCCCGATTTTTGGTTAAATCAATAGAAAAGAGAGTTTGAAAGATTAAAAGTAATTTTTCATGAATGGAAAATTCAAAAGCTGCAGTAGTCACTTTGCACGAGTATACACATTCAAATGACTTAGGGAGCACAAAAATCCTAATGTGTGCTATACTTGCTTTCCTTCGAAAAAATGTAGAATGTGGCTGGCAGTATATCCATGGTCAAGTTCCAGAGGAAGAGAAACTCGATTAATTCTTTAATTGTTTCGTAGAACAATAGCTAGACAATGATTAGTGCCACAGGAGTTATGGAACTGCTACTTCCGACGTCATACAATGAATAATACCGTACAAGCACGCATCAGAAACTAAACAGCCACGTTGGAAGACCACATCCAAGAATAAAAAACATTATCAAATGTTTATAATCTGAGGCAGAGAAATCTATTCAGAACACGATGTAACGATGGAGTGAAATTTTTAAGCTATGAAAAGGACGAAAAAGTATACTGAATTGGATAAACTAAAAGATATGAAAAAGATTCTGAAGTTGGGATGTTTCTCAAGATCACGTCGTCCGTTCTACAAGTTGACTAATAAAAATAAATAAAAAATAACCTTCCTTTTTAATTTAGAGAGAGAGAGAGAGTGAGGGAGCGGCTATGCAAGTGTGTGTGTGTGTGCGTTTTATAAAAATTGTAACTTGGTAAACGTAGTTGGTAACAAAAAATACATTTAACGAATTATAAAAACATAAACACAATACAGGGTGGATGTACATACATCGTTGTTTGTGTGTTCGCAAGTGGGAGGTACTCTCACGTATCAAAAATTAATTACGTGTCTTATCTACTTGAGTGTTCGCAAGTGAAACGAGTTGCAAGTGCCACTGTTCGTAAGTGGGAGCACGCCATCGTCGGCCGGATACGAAAAGCAGATTAATTTACCTGGTTTCTTCGAGACAAAAGCATCAACATGAATCAAAAAATTTAACTTGCAACCATTATTTTAGTAAAACGTAGATGATTGTGGGTACCATAGCTTAGGCTTTTAGAGCATAGGCTTGTACATTTATCTAGGATTTACATTATGTAGCTGATGATAGAAGTTCAAATGCGAGTTCCTGGTCCCTAAAAACATGGGTATCTCAGCTGGGAGAGTGAACTCCAAGACAAAATACTGATCCTTCAAATGTGTGTGTGTCGGGTAGGTATAGGCCTACTAGTAGGCCTACTCTGGGCTCCCTAATAAAGCTACTGCTAAAATAACAGTGATTTGTTCTAATTTTGTTTGCTACATAATAAGGTGACGCCGTATAACATTAAAATTTGGGTTTGGCAAAGATTATCAGAATTGGCACATTCAACAATTAAAAGTTTTGTACGAATGAGCAGAAAATAATGGTATTTAAAAGGAACTATAAAGACATATCTTATGGTCATAAACAAACCGTAGAAGAAATTACTATTGTAATCAGTATAGTCATATTTGGACAGGTGTAGAAAAATATGGAGAAGCCTGTACAGGTGTGTCGGTGCTGATGGGAACACACATAAAAACGTTTGTATGAGATTAAACGTATGTATCCAAGATAAATACCGTTTTATCTACAACAGGTGGCTTCGAAATATGAATTTGGGGATTTCCCTTTTATTTAGGGGGAATTGTTATAAGGTAAATACAGTACAACCTGTCACATCCGGACCTGATATCCGGAACCTCCCATATCCGGACGTATCTCCAAACTAATTTTTGCAATTTTGGTTAGCGAATGGTTAGGGATGTAAAGATACTACTCTTGATGTTTTGGCTGATCACCCCTTTTTCTTCACTACACTTACGTCATTCTGCGATATGGTTCACTATTTTTGAATATTTAAGTTTTTATAATTGAAATACTTTATTTGGGGCAACTGAGTCTGGGGCAGCAGCGTTAGGTCGACTCACTTTGGCTTCATGGCTTCCAAAAAACGTGTGCATTGTATGAAGCAGCCGAATCACAAACTTTTTCAAAAACTGATGTAGGCGTACTGTAAGTAAAACTTTTTAACCAATTTTACTTTTTGTATTTTAAAGAGTACAGTGTACAAATGCAAATGCTAAACCAATAGAAACGTCTAAAAAAACACGTTCTTCTTCTGTGTATCTTCTGTAATTGTTAATTATATTAATTGAGATTTTGGCTACTTATAGAGATTTAATTACTGAACACAATACAGTTTTCAGAATTGCTGTATATTTATTGGTTTTGAAGTTATCGCAGGTTGAACTGCAAAAATGAATTGAATAAAATTCGTCTAAAATCATCCGCCCGCGAGTTTCACTGTGAGGAAGTTAGAGTGAGATAGTTGCTTATTATACGCTCTCTGTCTAGCTTAGGGCGCAGCGTCTGTCCCTTTAATTAACGCTCAGATATGACGACATATTATGAATCGTTATATATGTAAGATAATCAATTTTTGTGAAACCTATAATATACCCATTAAATAGTGTAGACTAGACAAGTATGATAGTAGCTTAATACAGTCTTTTTTCCGGGATGAAAGGGAAATTATAATATTGTGCGCTTAAGAATGAAACTTTTTTTGTTACTAGACCAACGTTTATGAAAATCTATTTGTCTTCATTTCTCAGATTGTAATAAAATTGGAATCAATTATAGCCTATATCAAATTAAAAATTTTTGCCAAAATTATTTGTTACTAACCAAGTTTACTTTATTTTCTTAACCGATGGATTTTTGCATATCAAATTCCGTTTATTAGACATCGATTTTTCAATATAAAATTGGTCTCTAGATTACTGATTTGCGTTAATGCGTCCAAGAAAAATAGTAGTTTGATAAACCTTATTACTAAGTTTTAATGTTTGTTTACATACGGCGTTTTCAAGAAACTGTAACAGTGTTAGAATAAATAGGCCTACTTAAAAATTTGATTACATACCTGCACCTAGTTTCGTATACAGAAGCAGTGTAAAAAGTATTTTGTAAAGCTTTCTTACAAAATTATAACAACTGAAGCCCAAATGATGTTTAAGATTTTGCACGTTAAGTCATATGAAGTTTACTTAAGAACCTGTTACGTTCAGACTTCCTGAGATACAGTTATTGAGAAGAACAAAAGTAACAGAAAGAAAGAGAGAGAAAGAGAGAGAGAGAGAGAGAGAGTGAGAGAGAGGTCAAAGTACATGATGTTTACTACAGTTGGCTACTTATAAGGAACTTGAAAATAATTAAACTTATTGTAATGTAGAAAGTTAATGAAACATGAACCAAAAGCGAGGATTATGTGCAGCAGACTCAAGAGTTTTATTAACAGGATCCAAACAGCCTTTGGTGAAACGATTATTACGTTAAATAATTTATTCGCAATTAAGAAGTGGTACATTTTGAAGAAAGGAAAAAACCGAGGATGAGGAACTTATAAGTTGCTATTAAAATATGTAACTTACCTTTTGGATACCTAATTATTTTACAAGCAAGTTACGGAAACTATAAAAAAAAAATTAATTCTTAATATATAAGCCTTCACGTATTATTTCAAAAAAATTAGATTACTGCTCACTGTGATATACGAAAAGCAAAAATATAATTAATGTAACATTACAACTCTTCAACTCTATAAGATATAAACTCTTCTGCTTCTGCAGGTTGTTATTTATATTATTGGTACTTGTAGAAATTTTTATTAATCAGAATGGTGAATAAATTTCCAACGGATGGGAGTCAACTTGAAACATGTTGCTTCGGTACTACTGTATACCAATAACTGCATAACTATATTCTTACAAATGATATTCGGTATGAATGAGAATAATTAAAAATTCGTAATTCTCTCTCCCCCGTCTCTCTTCTCCCCCTCACTCTTTCTCTGTCAATTTTCCCCATCTACCTCACTAATAGGGACAAACCTCACTACTACCTTTAATTAAACATGACTACCTCACTATTAATTTCCTTTTATTTTCATTAAGTTAGCACGGCAGGTCCTTCTGCGACTGCACCCAAAGCGCGCCTCTTTAAGTGTTTGTTGAAATGTTACACTGCTACAAACAGATTACTCAAGTTTGAATGTGTAGTCTATACGAACACAATGAATGATTAAACAAACACGCACACCACACTACCTTGGACAGGCATATGTACATATGACTGTCATCTCACATTTCTTATTTAATTTTTATTTTAACTTTTTAATACTTTTATATGTTTAATTATTATGTAATCGTTAAGGATAAATAGGAGAAATAACTCTTTTTAATTGGCTTCATTATATCAAAAAGTAATTCCTTGCTGGATCGTGAAATATTTACAATTCATCTTTATTTACGTAGGTCTTGAATGTTGTGACACCGATCCTTTGAAGTATTCTCCGATCTTTATATGTACGGTATTCTTTTCCGGATGTCTCTCTTTGACTATGATCCCAGGCAATCAAAGTTTTGTGTTTGGACTCCTATGATTTTCTGGCCTACTATTATTATACATTTTTATGTGCAAGAAAGTGGCTGAAGTTTCCATTTATAAACTACCTGATCCCTCTCGAACAGTCAGTGATTACTATAGACCGGGGTGACACGAGTTTTGGAAAGACACTCTAGAGAGTATCGCTGTATCTCTTCTGTACCGTTTTGCTTCTTCCATTCACTTTATGCCCACTCTATTTTTGTTAGTCTACGACAAACAATCTTTGGTATTAGATTTCTAACGACCAAAAATACTTCCAAAGAATTTGATCTTCTTGCCTGTCCTTTCAAACGGAGCACTGTTTCTATTTTAACAGGACGCACAATACCCTACAGTTTAAGAATATATAGATGAAGAAGTGTATGTAGCTGCAGTGAGGCGAACGAACCCGACAGTATCATACCGAGGTTATCTAAACGAATACCGGAGAGATGCGGACACGGAGATTTGCGAAGACAAGCTTATTTCCGGAGATTTGCGGACACTAGGCCTTTTGCTACCTTTGAGAGGGATGACAAAATTCCAAAAGTATTTCTATACCGGAGGCTTGCGGACAGGCCGTATCTGAGGTGCGCCCGCTTGAATAGCAACAAACTTTCGTCAATTACTAAATTTTCAAATGGATTTAAGGCCTCTCTAAATTTTTTTCTTGTGTGTTCGACAATAAGCCGTATTTTTACAAGGCTATCTTGAGTAGGGATAGAATTGTCACAAAAATGTAAAAGTCGCAGAATTAGTTTGAATCGGTCCCTAGACATAATTTGGGGAAATATCGGTGTCAGTAATAGCAAATCCTTTGCCCAATATTCGTCTATTTCTAATTTGTTTACTCTTGGCATCAGCAGTGAACACGCCAAGAAGAAATTAAATTCTGCAGGCTCTATATCTTTCCATTGGGACAATCGGGATATTAATGTCAATTTTGCGGTAACAAATTTGTAATAATTATTTAATTCTGTGCAAATGACAGAAATAAATTCTAAGGGGAAAAATATTTTAAAAAATCTAAGTGAGTTGCCGTGTCTTCGAAACTAATTCGTAATCCGCTAACTGCTTTATCAAAAGAGTGACGTTTTGTCGCAGGACTGTTGGCCGACCAATCGTAAATTCTTTTTCGCTTCTGAAGATTTCTTACTTCTTCTTCTTCTTCTTCTTCTTCTTCTTCATCATCATCTTCTCCTGCTGATGTTTCATTTTCTGATGAAGCTGCACGTGGTGTTGAACGATTATGAGAAGGCCCGGGAGCATCCATATCTTTGTCTGAGAAAATGTTGTCTTCCTCGTCACTACTCTTCATCAATAATTCCATAACTTCCTTCTCGGATTCTGTGCCATTGTAAACACAATATTCACACCTACTGTTTGCTAAAGAGAATCACAAACAAGACTGACTAGATGTTCTACAGACAGAAAGTAATTATACCTTGCACCCAATGTTGAGAACAATAGCCGTGGTAAGGAATTTGAACAAAGAAAATGATTTTTCTTCATGTTTTGAGGGTAGTACAATCAGAATCTGCCCTTATCTCGAACACGATGTTTTTCGCGATAACCATACTTCCATTCCTTACGAAACATGGAAGTAAAAAAGTTGCTAGCTGAAAAAATAATAGAAGAAGAGAGAGTGAGTGAGTGAGAGGACTGAAAGAGAGAAACATGGGCAGATATAAAAAAATCTGTCGCATTAAATTCACGCCAACAACATTCTTAATGTCGTAATGACACAACAGTCTATGTTTACAAAAATTACTACCGTTTTGACGACACAAATATACAGATCTAATGTGTGTTGGCAGGCTGATGCGTTCGTACTACTAATTCATTCGAAGGCTGTATTCACTCCTGTCTGTATTAAAATAATACAAATGTTGTTTTATAGTAATAATATAATAATAATAATAACTATCACGATTTGTAGGCTTAAGCATTCATAACATAAACAGTTTTCTAACGTTCCCTCCTCTCAAGACTTCTACGAACTTTTTTTAACCTATTGATTTTACTCCATTTTTAATAATTCACCAATCCCTTCAGTTTATAACTTACTGCTTACATGTCGGAGTCATGTGATAGTATGAAACTTTTATTGAGCAGAATTCAGTATGACGGATATTCGTGGCATACCTACGGAGATGTGAAAGTAACGTAGTTTTACTTCGATTGCAGCTTGGATTCACTAAATTCTGTTGCCTTCTGTACGAGCGGGTAAATTCTATGCAGGAATGGGAAAATTATTATGTAAAAAAAAGCAGTGATCATTAAAGACAGAGGCACTGAGTGTAGGAGATCAGACCGTTGTAGGTCAAGTACTAGTAAAACCTGGAAAAGCTTATCGTCCACTACTACATATTAAGTAGGTTTAATGAAAATTATGTAAATGGAACGGATGTAATTTCGAAACTGTTAATTTCCTTCAAGTGTGTACTAAAGTAAAGAATGTTACAATTTATAAGTTGGTAATTACACCAGGTAGGCTTAAACAGGTAATGCTAACAACCAGTAGCCTACTGATTCGAATGTGTGTGAGAAGAGGGCTTTTGAGTCGATAATAACGCTATTACCTACTTGACACAGAAATTCCCGTGTCACCTGCATTTTGTATTATGCAAACGTTCGGAGGATGTAAATTTTTCAACAACATTGTTGGAGTGCCAACCTTTAGAATGAACCGTTGTGGCGGAATGCAAGATTGATTTAAAGAATTCAAAAATTCTTGGAGATAGTACACTATATTTTCAATATTAAATACGGTGTTAATAGATTCTTCGGACTTTTTATTATCCCCAGAAAATTTTTCCAAACTTGTATCATTATTTTCCTTCACAGATTCGATTCTTTGGGAATAACCACTTGTAATTTTTATCAAGTAAACACTTGACGTTTTGCACAGAATTTAGCAATTAATACAGTGTTGTACTATTTACTATGTCCCAGTTTTTCGTCAATTTCTGTGAAGCTATCGTCATTAGGAACACTACCGTCACCGAGGTGCAGTAAGTTTGTAGAAAAATCACCATCTCCTCCTCCTCCTAAATGGGCTCTCATATTGCTTTGCAAATTTAATCTGAATAGCATTCCACATCGCCGAGGACTTTAAACACACTGAGACAATATCAGCGCGGGTTCCTCTTGCAGTTACCGGTAATCTCTAGCAAGAATCCTCTGAAATAACAAATGTTACGCTACCCACTAATTTGTTACAATTTCTTAAGTCTTGGAGAGTTTGATTGACCGTTTCTATACAGTCCACAAATCGCCTTCGTTTTACCGTTCATGATTAGTTTCCGTTTTGATCCCTCTTTCTTTTGTCATGCCTCCTCTTCAATACGAATTGCTTTTTTAATAGGAGTCAGTGAGAATACTTGACTTTTTCTTCTTGGCGCATTTTTATTTTATTTTTGCAGTCGCTTTCGGATAAGGGCGAATTTATTCTGGTGTCAATTGTGATAAGGTATTAGCAGATGTCTCGTTTATTCCCGACGTGGGAGGTCCGGCTACTGTGGTCTCTTGACAATCTTTTGTTGGTGTTAATCTTCCTTCATAATTACTTTTGTCTCCTATCTCTCTGTCAATTACAGGTGAACACAGAAACTCTTCGATACTGAATATATTTTCATTTAATGGCCAAATTCCAGTTGAACTAAAACCTGCTGTCAGTTAGATGGTGTAGCTGCCTTTGAAAGAGTATCTTTTGCTAGCCCAGGTATATCATGGTTTTACCTGGGTTTATTGTCATCCAGCTCTCAGCGGCTGCACCGAAACAGGCCATATAAACACTTGTCTAATGGCTGAAGTCAGATTGTAACGGGTATGAGGTATAAACTGTTTCATAAATAGTAAAAAAAGAGAGGCTGTAATTTATCTTGATGGATGTGCTACTCCAATACAACCTGCTGGTCCATAAATAATCAAAGTGATATCTACATAACACTCTGTGGATATAACGATAAGTGGTGGTTTCCAGCTGCCATCTATGAAAATACCACTGGTTTCACCCTTTTCCAAAGGGGTAACCCTGCTGACTTGTTTATTTCCCTTCAAACTGACAACTTTGTTAGGACAGTGCACTGTTGTTATGCTGCCTGGTTTCCTTCACATTCCAAATATTGTGACAATAAAAATGAAGGCGACTTATCACAGAATTCCAATATTGAAGAAAGTTTTATGTTATGTTTATTAAAACTAAATGCTATTGCAAAACTTGTTGCTTCAGCCTCTCTAAAAGACAACCTTGAATGTCGCTGCATGAAGCCAGTAAAACAATCTTTTACCGGCCCAGTTCACCAGAAAATCGACATTATTTGCAAACACGTATTCGGAGGCTAACATACGAATATTCTTAGGGTACAAACCATAATAACTAACAGAATAGTGCAGATCATAACACAGAAATCTGATTTTTCTTTTTGTTCTTTCCTAAATACAAGTTGTGGAAAACGCTGAGTCTTTGTAGGGTTTGTGAGCTACATCGCCCCAGAAAGTTTTTCACTTGTACGTTTGAACCAAATATGAAAAAAAGAAAACAGAACAAAATGTTTTACTTACATTGTACCAACATACCACTTTCCTTCTGGTGAAATTGAAGGTACACCTTTAATTTTAAAATTAGTGGCTGAAGTGTAGTGCTGCTGGCCACTCTACCTTTAGTGCGTGTGTCGAACACTCACTTTAGGCAACCTATTCTACCTCCTAAATTTCCTAGGCAGCATAAAAAGGAGCCATTATTACTATTATCATTTTAAAAATTTTAGTTTTTTAGGATTTAATAAACACGTAATCTTCATTATAGGATCACAAGTAACTGACAGATATCTGGTAGGTTATGAATTAATTTTCTTTTAAAAGTTATAGAGAAACATAACTTGCCCTCATGTTGCCACATTGCTTTTGTATTAGTATGATTCAATTGTACACTTACCATGGATCCAACAAAGTACGTAGCTGTAAACACCCATAGCAAATTAGTGACAAAAAGGTTGCTTTACACGTTCTAAAATACAAAAGGGAACAAAGACTCATTTTACTGTACACTGCTATAATCAGACTGGAGGAGCATGTACTACAAGCTATAACAAAAACGTTATACAGTTGCAGAGGTGCTGCGACTAAGGGACACTTGAAGTACAAAGTATCAACTTATGTCTCTCTGCTCTCCCCTATATGGTAATACTGTCTTATAACGACTGTTAAACAAATCAAATGTATTGTATACCTTTATATGTGTATTTATACACAATATATCATAAACGTTTTTTGTGGCAAAAATACCTTTATATGTGTATTTATACACAATATATCATAAAAGTTTTTTGCGACAAAAATATCTGTCAAATTTTTGTATGTTGTAATGGTACATATAACACTACCAACACCAGCGTACCACAAATAAGTTGAAAGCCACTACAATTAAGAATACCTACAAGGTCAAGCATACGATCATGGATAAAAAAGGAAGTATCATAAGCCAAAACCAAGTGAATTAAAATGAAGAAGGAATTACCAGTAAATGTGCAACTAAAGAAGATAAAGCAAGACTAACGACGAGACGACATACATAATTACCCAATAGATCAAACAGTGAGAAGGAAACCCATTAAAGACAAAATCAAGAAGAAACCTATTAACCGTGAGAAGGAAACCATTGAAAACAACGCCATGAAGAAACTTATTAAGAGGGAGGAAGGAATCGGTGAAGAGAAGAAGAAAATATCCAGATCAAACACAAAAAAGGGAGATAACATGAATTATAATGAACTAACATATGGCAATAAAAGAATTATTATAAAAGAAGAAAGAATAAATGGAATAAACAACATGATTTAAACCCCTAAGCTGCAAAACAAATTGACACTGACCAAAACTTATTAAGTGAATACCTTCCTTGACAATGTAATACAAACAATAATCAATAAGAATGAATTATTGAACATAAAAAGTAACAAAGAGAATGAATAATAATAAGTTCTTAGCTAAATTATGTGTAGACATGAAAAGAGGGCTATGTCCAAAACACCAATGACCAATTGTAAAGTGGAATTGATATTAGAAATAACCACTAATTACCAATAGTAAAGACTGTAAAAGATAAACAAAATGTAATCTAATAATAACCAATAGATATACCAGTACTACATAAAGTCAAATAAATCAAATGTAATACAGAAACACAAAACCGACAATAATCCATTGTTGTATATTATAACTATATGCTTGCCATAGAATGGATGCATGATGAACAAAATTATCTTGTAAACTTATCATAAAAGAGTAGGAACTAAACCAACAACATTGAATGAGGCAGAATACTATTCGAATAAGTAAATTCAAGGATTATAGCCACCCAAATACTAATAATAACAATAATAATAAATAAACCATGTAGACAGCTAGATGCAAGTAATCTTGGTTACTTTAAACCAAAGCAATTTTCAGTATAAATGCAGAATGAACTACTGCACAATAATAACAGTGCTATCAAAACAATGATAAGAGATATTCAAGCAATAATGAGAATAATTTGATAGGATTACAACCCATATAAAAAGGTAACTTCCTAAAGTATAGTAAACTCACTTAACAAACTATAGTTAAGGTAATAAAACCACAAGATGAAGAAAAAGGACACTATCAGAAGTGACAATGACCAATGCAGTATGCATAGGCCATAATAAAATGTTATTAACTATTAATGTTAGTATAATAGTAAGTATCATGTACATGTTGTGTTTATGTTAGTGTCTATACAGGAAAGTACAGAGCAACTCACCGCAGCTAATAATAGAAGAGTCAAAGCAACTTCTTCAGAATCGAACTCATGAAATGGAACAAAAAACATTCTAAACTATTTAAACAAAATTAATAAACGATGTCAAAGAGTAAGTAAACCGATTTATTCATATCGGATTCAATAATAGATTGAATTGGGTAGAATAAATCAATAAACCAAAAATTAATAATAAAAACCAAAACGTTAAGAATAATAATAAAACAGACAATCTCGTCGTGCTGAAATGTTCATACACACTTTTTAAGAGAAAATTACTTAAAACTTCGAATCTAACAAGAAAAATATTGTGTCGAGTATTCATAATACAAACCCTTAGATATCAAATATGAAATGAAAATATAAGAACCAAGTAAAATGTATATTCTATAGCCGGCAGAATAAGGGAAGGACAAATAAAATAGAGGCAGGATATCAAGAGAATGGAAAACATGGGACTACCTAAACAAGTAATAAGATACAGACCTCAGGGAAGACGAGGTATAGGTAGGGCAAGGAAAAGAGATGCCTTCAGTGAAGGCAAAACAGGCTGTAATCCTATACCTTGACATGGAGAAGATTCCTAATACTTAATAGCACACTTAAGAACAAAATATTGGTATGGAGAATCATACACGACTTCCATGTTCTAAGATTTATATTTAAAATCATTTTCGAAATGAAATATTTCCATTGAAACTACTTCTTTCTACTTACTGCTTCAGCCACTTACTGTGGGCACTAACGTATACCACCTCACGTTATCGCACTTGATTTTCACTGATGATGGAAGTCGATGGCACTGGCGAAACGTCTGGTTTTGCAGAAAACATTGGTCTACGGCCAAACAGGCCGGGAAGGAATTTTAAAAACAAACTGCTTCTTTGTTGTCAATAACGTAGTACATATATACAAAAAATTATCAGGTAAACTATTACGTTACAACAAAAAAATGTTTCAGGTAAACTACCCTTTCCCCGTAACCGATCTTCACCAAAATCAATAGGCCTTGAGTCCTCTATAACTCGGGCACATATGTAAAAAAATATCTGATTCTGTTTGAATTTACGGCAGTTATCGTTCGTCATGAAAAAATTTCTCTTGTTACAACATAAAATATTGCAGGTAAACTACCCCTTTATCTTAACCGATCTTCACAAAAAACAATAGGTCTTGAATACTCTACAATTCAGGGCCGTATGCAAAAAATTATTTGATTCTGTTTGAATTTGCGGCTCTTATCGTTTGCCATAAAAAATCTAGACAGACACACAGACACTTTTCGAAAAATTACTTTTTTTCATGTTTTGAGGGTAATCAGAATCTGCAAAAATCTCTAACACGATTTTTTTTGCCATCACCATACTTCCATTTCCTTATGGAACATGAAAGTAAAATCAAAGTAAAATTCTGATGGCAACAAAAATCAAATATTCTATCAAAAATTGGGGATATACATTTTTGGTAGGTATTTGGTAGGCCTACTTGCATTGCACAAGGAATGTGTTATTTTCAATAGGTTATTGATAAAAAATGACTTACAAGTACATTGATTTTTATTACAAAATTTATACAAAACAGTTTCAATTCTAAGGTATCAATAATTAATAAATATTAAGGATAATGAACAAATTATTTCTTCAGAGAAGATACATAAAAACATTGCAAAAATAATACATATCAGACAAATATTATTACAACAAAAATACCACACAGACATTTGGGCTTTGTTACTTTATCAGTAACTATAAGATTACATTAATAAAGTACATAGAATATTTATTTACAAGAACATAATTACAAAAAGTGAAAACACCTTTGATGAAATAAACATTTTATTTATTACATCAAACATAACTAAACTCGGATGACAATATAAATGAACTAAATATAGGTTTTTCTGCGAGGGAGTGTAGGATTGATTAGGGGTTCAATTAGTTCAAATTATTAAAAAAAAAAAAATAGCATAAACTATAAATAGAAAACTAGACTGGTATGTTTACAACAAAATGAAAACTTCAAGTTACATTTAAGAGATATTCCGTGTCAAATCAACAAGTGCTACAACCTGACCCTCTTAGATTTATTTGAAATTAAGTATGCATGTAGTATTCATAAATAGTAACACAAATCAAGTTTTTCACATTTTTCTGACGAAAGGTTACTGAGTAATGGGTGCTCAAAAATGAAAAAAAAAATAAAATTTTTGACTTGCGCAACAATATTGATTTGTTCACAACTTGTGTTCTAATTAAGCTAGAACAATGACATCGAGTTCATTTGAAAGCTCTTTTAAAGGGCTTTCATATGATATAAAACATAATTAGTTGAAAATATATATATTTTTTATAAACACATCATTATTGCATTTACTGAATTTTGAAAAACTGTATTTTTAAAATTCTCAAAAACATATATGTGAAAGATATTGTTTTCCTCTACATATTCTGAAAGTTTCAACTTGGGATGAGCATGGGATCACTATCAAAAGTAATTTTATGTTTATCACGATTCTGTAAAACGTCATTCAGATCGGTGAATTATTATTATTATTTTTATTTTCCTACCCGTGACAATTTTTCATAATCATAGTTGGATTTATTACTTGGCCTACAAAATGTACTTTTCTTTCATACAAATAACTGTGTTTTAAAGCTTAGCACTAGCTAAATTAATAGCTCAAAATTAATAAATTGACCTACATATCTAAAATATATATCTTAATACAGTGATCCAGGTTTTCCGTGTGCAAGCAAAAAAATCTCATTTTAAAGACTATATACAAAATGGTTGGTTGGTGTGACTATCTCCCATCTGTTTACTATTTTGTCATCGGATAATATTCAGTCAGCTGTTGTCAACTGTTGTTGAAAGTGACCTGTACATTTTCTTTTGGTGTGACATAGCCTATAAAGTGAAAAAAATGTGATTAATTCTGAAATGTTGTGTTTTGAAATTAGCTTAAAGGTACTTTTGTACAATTCTCACAACAGTGTATAAGTTTATATGCCTACAACCAGTTAATATTGTAACGAGACATATGAGCCCAAATATTTCAGTAACCCAAAATATTAACACATGTCAATAATTGAGTGAAAGAGACAAACCAAGTGTTTCTTCTAAAAGGCCAAGCATGAAACTACATGAGCTACTCATCACCAAGGATAAACTCACAACAATAAGAGTTAATAAAACTAATGGTAACTAACAAGTGAAATAACATTATAAGAAAAAGAAGATGTACCGAACAATGATTGTACCACAGGAACCAACAACCCAATAGTTTTCGGTCAGTAAGGAACCAATGAAGACAAGGAAGAAACATACTACGAGAAAGACACCTAACAACCATGGCATAAAATATAGATTCCAAGAGCCAGTCAACTATAGAACATCTTACCCGTATATGCAATGACTGAACAACTTACAGATTGAAGAGATGGACAAGAACTGACTAACTGAGATGACCAATATACAACAGATAATATTATAAATGTATAGGACAAGATATGTTATAAAAGAATGAAAGTAACTATACTGTTAACTGAATAGAAGCTGTGAATAAAAGCATAGTAACATGTTATGCATAGCACCCATGTAACATAAAGAAGTATTAAAATTGTCTCATAATAATAACAAATATTACTCAAATAGTCAAACAATCATGTAAGATAAGAAAAGGCAATAACTAAAGAGTTATTAGTTATCATTAATAAAACCAAACTTGAGAAAATAAGGTTAAAAGAATGTAAATTTGTATCAACCTAACATACACATTGTTGGTACAAATTTCACCTAAATTCACATCTATCAGTAGGAAAAGCCTACCTACCAACATGTTTTGTGCCTTAAACCAAGAAGAACTGACAAGCTTTCTACAGGTACCAATATAAGATACCCAAAATGGATTTTAAATAAGAATTTAAGTAAATAAAGTGAACCAAAACCGACCAAAAGGGGATTCACTAAGTAAAACGTGAACAAAACCACTTTATAATACCAAATAGAAGTAAAAGGTTAATGTCTATACCACAAGTAAGGTGTAATGCCACTATTGTAATAGTATAAGAATATTATAAGAAAGGACATAATGTATTATAATCGTAATTAAGAACACCTGTCATGTGACACCACATGTAAGTAATGTTAGTCAATGATATACACTAAGGGACAGACCAGTGTACAAAACACACTAAACCAATTATAAAGAGACTACTATGATTAAACTATTGTAACTAAATAATAGTAGAAAGAGATAAAAGAATACCAAATAAGAATGGAAATAAGTGTACACCTCATAGTGCAAAATAGAGGTCAGAGAGAGATAACTATATAAGAATACAGCAGTTCTATAAGGAGAAATTTACCTCCAAACTTATAAATTTTGCACAATTATCTGGCGATATAAGAGCTTCTACAACAATGGACTCTGTAACAAAGAAAGAATTTTAGCTAACAGAGAAAAATAATTATCATTGCCAGTATCAACAAAAGTGCAAATTACTAAATGAAATAATTGCAATTTTATGGGAAATAATGTTATTAAACTAATTATGTACTTTATTAAGAACTTTTGTTTTCCAGCAGCTTCCAAAACTCTTTATATAAAAAATAATATAAACAAACTTATTTAGAGCTTCTAACAATACTTATCTTAAAATTATCATATGATTATACTTTCCAAAGGAAGCCCCTGATTTGAAAGCATTGACACATAATACTACTAATTAAAAATGATTCCAACTACTATGTTACTAAATTTTCTCATTTAAAATGTAAATGCGACTGTTAATAACTTTATATTGTTGTCATTAACAAGACAAAACAATCATTAATGGCTATTTTATCACAAACTTCAAAATCTCCTATAAAGCTTGCTCAATGAAATAGGACATTCCTGATGCAGAAAATTAATTTTGCCATAACACAAATTAAATAGGCTAACACCCAAACAAAAAAATGCTTTGAAAACAAAACATTAATGAAATATGGTATGAATTAATTGTGCTACATTCAAAGCTGATTTTCTTAATTGATTTAAAGTACCTATACAAGTCTAGTTTGTCAAGTAAAGATAATTTAGGTAAACCTAACACTACATATGAAACAAACATTAAATCAAATATGCTAATGTTACAAAATTCACAAACAGAAAAAAAAAAATTTTAAATTATCTATAGGCTAAATTGCTTTGATTATATTACCTTCTCCACTTCATATGTTTTCCACATCAATATCATCTGATGTCGATACTACTGATGGTGCAATAATAGTCATTTTTTCCCAGTCAATTCTGGAAAGTTCAGGAGAAACCTGAATTATCATTACAAAACTCATACATAATTTTTCACTAAGTTAATAATTATAATAATATTAAGCTAATAATTAAGAGAATAATTTATTTTCTTAACCTAGCACAATATTTGTAGGTTAGCACTATGAATTTACAAAAAGTTAATGGATTTTGTGTAAATTTCTAAAAAAAATTAAATTTACAGCATAATCTAGTAGTTATTTTATAGTAATCTATTTTAATTTAAATGAACTCAAGTCACTATTGCTTGGTTACATCCCTGCACTGAAGATTCCTGAAAAAGATTTCTAATATAATCATACAAACTCGAAAAACAAAAACTGTTCAAATGATTAACATTGAATAATATAATCCTGATTATAACGGTATTATAACTAGCAAATACATTACGGATAATTCATCCATACTCTGATAATTCATTCATCTACTATTAAGTATAACACACCCCATAAAATATTTTAGAATATTAAGATACTAATTTTTTAAAATTTCATGTGATATTAGTTGAGTATCATTTAGGAGGTTAAACAATATAAATACAATTCTACACATTAAGTTACAGATTATAAATACAGATAATAAGAAATTAAATAAAAATAACACTATAGGCCTACATCAATTATCGGGTTTAAGAACCTGCTGCTGTAAGCAGTGATAATTTTAGTTTAGTGAGCTTTAATCAGACTTGCATGCAATAATAAATTTTACATAAGATAAAAGAACGATGCTTTCTTTAGTCACCAGCAAAACCTTTTCTGTCTGCAAGTTAATATTATAAAATTTAAAAACAGCACAATTTTATTAAAAAATTTAATCGAGATTAAAATGCATGTTTAAGTCAAAAATTAAAGAAGTCACAGGTCAAATTCTCTTTTCAATTTTTCTTTTACCTGACAAATGTTAGCCCTTAATTTTTAAAGCAGAGCTGTGTTAAAACAAAATTTTTATGACAAATATATTACAATTTAATGGACTCAATGGTATGAAAGTAACTATGTGTACAAACAATTACAACAGTTTGCTTCAGTGAGGATATAGTACACATAGGCCTATATTATAAATTTTGTTATATTAGGTCTTAAAATTAACCTTAACTTTCTACCGTTGTCATATCTTATCAAGGTAATTACGTTTCTCTGAAAAATGCTGAATTTGAAAGTATATTTAGAGTAATATAGCTGGACTGAAGAATTAAATAAAATATGTAACTAGTTAAATACGAGCAGAGTTCAAATTAAATATATTATGGTAAGGCCTATCATCTTGTGTTAGGTAGGACGACATTTTACGAATAAAATGACTTACAAACTGGATACATTACACAAATATAGGTAGGCTAGAGTAGTAATTGTCAGACTTACAGGAGTATCTATAATAAAGAAACATTATTCAATTAAATTGCAGTCAGTGCCTTACAGGGACTTTTTTTTTAAAAATGAGTTAATTACCCCTTGGGTAATTATGAAGATTCTCATCAATGCTGATATTGCGCTGATATATTTTTATTATATTCTTCTATGTTATATAAACACGAGAAAAATAATTTTAAACGGCGGTCGAACCTATTTACGGAGACAAAAAATTAAATTTTTACTCCCATAAGAACGCATGGTGTTAGCCTAGGTATATTGTATTAATTAAATTAGAATGCTAATTTGCTCCATTATTAAATTTTGGACAGAACACAGTGATATTATGTATAGTTGGGTCTATAACAACCGGTAGGCCTAGTGTTACAGACCCAAAGTAATCGAGATTCATACATAACCTAACACAGCTAATTTCCTACAAACAACGGACAACATACACTAAATAAATGATCATCTTACCTTTCATTATTATTCCTAGCGCCTCCAACATATTTTTACTTCGACTTGCAATCACAAACACTTCATACGAATAACAAAATTCTGTCCCACACACATTAACAAACGAAAACGAATTACCGCACAGCGACGACTAAACAGAATAAATATGGCAGGTCGCAATATTTCGTTATACCAACTAAACAGAATAAAAACACACTTCCCTCTGTAGTGTCTGTCTTTTTTACACATGTTACAAATTTTATAGAATAATTATTACGAATGCCAATATGGCCGACTAACTACCCATATTTCATTATATACATTTGTATATATCGAACAGGTTGTCTGGCTTCAGCGTACAGCAAAAATACGATGTATAAAAATTTGTATAAGTTTTTCGTACGCTGACACACCATAACTTGGGCAAAATAACTTCATCACCTAAAAATGTGCTTATACAAGTTCGTCAAATTTGTTTTAGATACCCTGGGTAAAAATTGGGGTGTGATGAAGAAATTATGCGGCGCTAAGTCTATATATATATATATATATAGTTGTTTTGATAGTTCATCTTCTTCATTCACAGCACTTAATGAATATTAATTGTTAAACTTTCACTTGTGAACTTACTTTGTTTTCCCGTACGCGTTTCGGTGTGATGTGCGCCTTCTTCAGCGGTGTGAGACAGAATGTCCGGAACTTGTAACGGTTTTTTAGTTGGTAGGTTGAGTGGGGGGGGAAGGGAATTGGCGCAGGGATCCGAATTATTGTATGTTTTATGTATAATTGTGTCAAAGAGTGTGTGTGATTTAAAGTGTAATTGGTCGCTACTGGTCGTGGTTTAAAACCACAGCTACACCAACATAGATAATAATCTTGAGATATTACACTACTTGCCTAAAAGTCGGAAACTTAACACAGCAGAACAATATGAAATACACAAACACTACACAACACAACCAAACAACATACTAAACAACCAATTACATTTTAAATCACACACACAGTTTGACACAATTATATATAAAACATACAATAATTCCGATCCCCACGCCAATCCCCCCCACTCAACCTACCAACTAAAAAACCGTTACAAGTTCCGGACATTCTGTCTCACACCGCTGAAGAAGGCGCACATCACGCCGAAACGCGTACGGGAAAAACAAAGTAAGTTCACAAGTGAAAGTTTAACAATTAATATTCATTAACATAAATAGTATATTAATATAATAGTAAATATAATTACTATTTTATATTAATAGTAGTATTAATAAAAGTTTTAATAACAGAGTAAAAACTGGTCCACATGAAAAGACACTACTGTTTATTGGATAATGAATGATTCTTCAAGGTATAGATTTGTTCTTAATCTATGGGAATTAGTGATATTTATTGTTTTAAACATCATAGTAATGATAATAATAATAATAATAAACTAAGACATATATTAAATGCATACAAATTATTGTAGTTTCCGTCATTAATACTGTAAACAAAATAGTGCTCCTACAGTCTTTCAATACTTAAGTTGACAAAATCATAATGGCTGACATCATCTCAGTTGTACACAAGTTAATATTTGACTCTAATTAAATTAAATTTTTAATAGTGATCACTATAATCACTAAATATTATGCGTACAGTATTTTTATATTATAAAATTTAGATTCCACACTGATAACGTATGCTTCAAAATGTTAATAAGTTTCTCTGATTTGACACTCATAAATATGTTCTTTTTTTGCATGATTATAAATTCAAGTGTAGTGTTTACTTTGGTGTCTAAAATAGGCAATTCCTTATGTTATTTTAATATCAACTTGGGCTGGCTACACTGTTTTAAAGCGAGATAACAGAGCAAGGTGGAAACTGAGTGGAGATTTGCCGGTGGTGGCTGAATTTAGAAAATAGTTTCTGCCTTTTGTGAATAAATATCGTGTCATATGAATAAATGTACAATGCGAACGAATTTGGTCTCAGTCATTGTCGTCTACTGTCAAAACCTCTAACCGCCGAAAAAGTGTTCCTCTACACAGAATCACAAAGAGAGAACAACAATTTTGTGCACTCCGAACGCTGCTGGTATGCATGAATTAAAACTACAGTTTGTTGTAGAGAAAGCAAAAAGCTGCAATATTTTGATAGAATTGACGTAACATTTCTTGCTGGTTCATTATTGTTACGATGGTCTCACTGATCGTCGTATGGTACAGTGGAAAACAGTGTAAGGTCATTCCCAGTTAGTTTGAAGTTTAGGTGAGCAACCATGATGGCGCTTTGGATTGTACTATCAAGCCTGATCTCCTTCAAAACTCACACTATTGCCGCGAATATCATACCGAGTTTTCATTTTATCACTGGCTACCTTCAGCCATCCTCTCATCAAGTGGTTCATTTCTGGCAGTTGGTTTTCTAATTGTGAGGAATTGTTGTGCTGCTCTTGCAACTGAGTCTCAGGTGACCTCAACATCAAATCCCCAGGATGACAAATCTCCTGCCCAAATACCAGTTTTGCTGGAGTCATGCCGGTTGTGTTATGTACTGATAACCTATATGCCATTAGGAATAGTGGTATATACTGGTCCCAGTCTGTTTGGTTCTCATCAACAGCCCATTGCGTAATGTCATGTTCAGCAACTGCATGTCATTTTAGCCATGCAAAGCTTTATCTTCTATTGGCCAACCCTCAGGACATTCTCTCTTTAAGCCTATAACGAATCTGTAGACATTCATAATGTCTGTGCCAAGGATCACTTCATCGACAATGTCTGCAATGAGCATGTGGTGGTTAAACTCGATGAGACCTGAACGTACATGTACGTCTAACTTTCCCAACACTTTGAAGGGGCTTCTAGTCACAGTATGTATTGTGCAAGAGCTAAATTGAGGCTGGCAGTTGCTAAGTCAGGGCACACAATGGACACTGTTTTGCCCGTATCAACTGTAAATGATGTTGGTTTACCTTCCGCAAATCCATTAACGATCAAGTTTCCACTGGTCTTGTGTATCATGGAAACTCTGCCATTCTGGAGCTTTATTTCTCCAGAATATATTATTTGGTGTGATCACACCCTTCTCTCGGCATTTTATTCTCCCAACAATCTGCCTGTTGATAACAACGTTACCCACAGTTGTAACATTTCACTCTTCTGTATCTTTACCATCGTTTAAATCGTTGGCACTCTTGAACTCTTGAATTTTTTGTACTATAAAATTGTTTTTCTGCCCCCATTGTAACGACAATGTGATACTGTGACGCTGTGATACTGTAACGACAATGTAGTGGGACGCTGACTTGCCAGTTTCAGACTCAAGGCTAGAACAAGAAATTGTGCTAATATTTTCTACTTACAAATATAAACACATAATTTATTATTTAATTCCACCTACCTGTTAAAAATTTTCTTGGTCCAGGATTCTGTCACACAAACGTAGGATGCAAACGTGGTTTACGGGTTATTGGAATAACTTACGCTACTCATTATTGGAAGAGAATTATTATTTTATTTCTTTACTTTATAGAAAAAAACTTTTGTTAGACTATTTCGTCAAAATTTGAAATGAAATATAAGTATAATGGTTCTCCGCTATTCGCTACATGATTGATACAATTACTATTCTATCTTATATTACCATCTTACCTTAATACAGACAGCCCAATCTGCTCACTCTCTCATTCATTCTCATTAAAATTTTCCCCTGGTTTATAGAGATCTCTTTATAATTGAAATTTTCATTATTAGATTGGTTTAAATTATATGGATACTTCTCTGGTCATGTTCGTTACAACCACGTGTTGCCGTCAGCACATTTTAGTTCCCTTGTCCGTCCAAATTACGTTCTCACTATAAATTTTGATCCCCGTTTGATTATTTAACTTTCTACATTGTTTTCGCACTTCACTTACAGTTTACTGGTCGATCTGCTATTTAGTTAGAATTCACTTCTGACATGGTTACATTTTCGGCTCGCTAGCCGGTTGCGTTCATCCGGCTGCGGCCATAGATGGTAGTCGACTGCCCGATATGATGCCGGACATCAATGCCATGCCTGCGAAACAAATTTCGTCGCCGCACAGCCTTTGTTGTCCAAGTTTACTGGCTGTACACATGACACATCGGAGTTTTTTAGTGCGGGACGTCGACGATATTCCTTGAGCACTGTTCTACGTCACCAAAAGAGGCCGGGCTTAAACTTACATCCGTCGTTTTGAGACCATGTGCGTCCAACCTTTCGTCTCTAAGCCATTTTGAGTTTTACTATTCCGCTTCGGTCTGCGCACATGCTTGTGTGGTGCGTTCGGGCGTAACTGCTACACACCCGCAAAGTTCTAAGAAATGACGCCTGGTACATTCTTTTGTAAAGGTTACACAACAACTATTGCTTATTGTTCCTTGGTTAGTGCAATGCTTTTATTCAAACACGTGGGCTGGCCACACAGATGGAAATTAAATTTCAATTATTTTATAATAAATCCCCAAAAATTAATAAAATAAAAATCCTTTTATTTGACCCGTTACAATACCCCCCCCCCAATGAGATATCTTCTGCCGAAACAGAAGAAATCTCATTGCTAAAACCCCTAAGAGGATTGGTGAGGATATGGTGCCAACAACCCCTTTTAGCTCTTATACTTCATGGGTAAACAACCCCCCTGGCTCGGCGACTATGGCCGCATCTGAACGAGATCACTGGACTTCTCTGTACGAGATCCCAACACCGTAAAATCGAACAGATACACACCGCAGCGCACCTCACCTTCTAACATGCCGCCCCAAAAATCCAAACCCTTGGTCTTATATCATGCCAGATCCTCAACCGATATGTTCCCCCTTATCATGCACAAAGGGCTGCCTTTAGCAGTTACTGGGCTCGTACACACACTTATAACTACATCCTATCAAATCTTGTTAAATTTAGGAGTTTCCTTTAGATTGAAACCCAAATTTATATTACCAGTAATCTCAAAAATCAAAGTACAAATCTTTCATCTAAATTGAATAATTCTCTTCATTATTATTGATAATTAGAAAATAAATAAATTGAACATTTATTAAAAACATGAACTTCCTTATCCTAACATGTGATTGATTATACATATGCCCTAAACAATACAATTCAATAAAAAACATTATTAATGCACACAAACAATAATATAATCAGAGTTCAAAACATCAATTAGATGGCAGGCATAAAATAAAAAAAAATTTTTTTTTTCAAATTCAAAAAAATTTATATTTATTAAAAGATATTATCAATATTGAAATTATTTCAATTTATTTAAATTATTTAAGAAACAAATTGGCATCACTTCCTTGCCAAAACGGGTTTAGTATAGAACACCACCTATCAGCTGATCAAACTGGGTCAAGTCAAGAACCTTGACCTACATAAGTTACACATAAGTTATATCAGAAAATACATTGAACATCTTTAAAATTCTGTCTTTAAACACGAAAACATAAAAAAATAAAACATTTAAAAATAACAAAGTATTATTTTAATTAACAATAAAATTGATATTTAAATTGCTCAAGATTATACCTTTTACAACTTTACATTTTTTCAAACTCTATTAAAATTGTCACTTGTTTCAATTAAAATTTTATATTTTTTCGTATGACTCTCTTTCTTTACCATTCTCATTCTTCATTAGTTTGGGTGATCTAAATTATTTATAATGACTTGTTTGCCACTTGGCATTTATACATATAATCTTTACCTCTTTGACTCTAATACTCATCAACAGCTTTAACTAACATGACACCCATCTCTATCAAAAACATCTATCAAATACTCTCTTAACCCAACTTACTACTTAATTCCATTCACATCATTCTACTCTTATATAAAAAAAATACTCTCTAACCCTTTTGTACTCAGGATGTGTGTTCCCCCCCCAAAAGCTCATTCCCTTATTTTGGTCCCCGGATTCTACCTAAGGCAACCCTTTCCGGCGCTAAACGGTCCCTTCCCGTCCCAACCACTTTTTGTTGCGGACTCCTATCACACCACCCCCTCTTACAAAACTCCCATCAACTATAATTACCATTCTCATTACATCACTTCAATTACAACAAAATATCAATTCACAACAATATTATTCATCTCTGTTACCACTTGAAACTCAACATGGACTGATCTACATGTCCCAAAAAAATATTAATAACCCAAAATCTATCTTTTACTATCTCTTATAAATCATTTAAAATTCTCAACTATATCAATTCAGTCTATCATTCAAATAAAATCTTTTACCACATTAACATCATATTGAACATTAATTGCCTTGGAAATTAGTAAACAATTTATCAGTGACATTCTACTACTGATCAGCTGATTTTCTTAGCAAGGTGAATGACCTCACTACCAACACATTTCAAAATTATACCCATTATATGAAATACATATTCTTATCCATCCTTATCTCTAACACAATAAAATAATACATTTATAAAACAGAATAAACACAGTATACTGAACATATGAACACCTATTTATCAAAGCATAATACAAGCATTTAATTAGAGCAAAAGTGAGTTATCATTTTTACGTTATGAAATTTAAATTCGTTGCTCACCTGAGCAATCCCCCAAACTATTGCTTTTTAATCGTTTCTGTTTAAAACAAATCTCAAATTATTCTCATTATTGAATTTAAAATTCTTTTCACATCTGTAAACATTTTATTTGGTATTATAAATTTTATACTTACAGTACATAATTCACCTACTGACATAAACACAAAATATATACACCATACACACCATTACTTCCACGTAACCTCTGAAACATTTAACAACAGTGTTATTTCATACAAAACAATTTAACATTTATTTATCAATTACTTCTCGAATTCACATCTCGTAAAATAATTTAAACTTATTAGAAAACTCAATTATATAACATTCAAATCAATCAAAATATTTAAAACATCTCAAATTATTTTAATTAAATTAATTATTGAAAACAACTTTTTTAATTACTTTCACCAATTACAATAATTACAATCTATTTATTATCTTCTTCAAATTATTTTGGTTATTTACGTAGTCTGCAAAATATTAACATTATTATTCTCACAACAATTTCTACTACATACTCAAATTGTTTACCTAACATTTTACAATACACACAAATAAATTCACTAAACATTTATTTCCACTTCTTCATCATTAATTATTCAGTTATATCACCCTTCAATGTCAAAAATCAGCTAGGTCATTACCATATATTAACATATTTAAACTGTTCCTTCCCCGATTTCTTAATTTAACCTCCATTATCGTATATATATCTAACATATTTGTAGCATAAATCATTTTTATTTACCTCAAATTTATTATTACTATTATAATAATCCCTTACTTCTATGTCATTCATTATTCCTTTTATTGGTTCATATACCTGTTCCATATTGGTCAATTTTGTCCAGTCTCCGTTAGTAATTTTTCTCAACATCAAGTCAGTTATTTTTTCATCCCAAATTAAATTATCATTGTTCAAACACACTTCTAACATTTCTTTCCACTCATCATAATCTCTCTTTAATTCATATAATTCTGTCTCTCTCTCAACACACAACTCTCTATCTAAATTTCTCTCATCATAACCCCATCTCATACTTTTAACATCATTCCACACAGAGGGTATAAACTTATACAAAAAAGGAAAACAACTTAAATCTTTCATTAAATAGGGTCTCTTGCCCTCCAATAATAACACTTGTGAACACTCTGGTTCATCACAAATAAGGGGAAAATTTACCCTCAGCCCCCATTCTACCACTATACTATCTTTCCACTTTCTCTCTGACTCATAAACACACATTAACATTTCATTATTACATTCTACAACTTCATCAGTACTCTCACTATTTATTTTCAACGTATCACTCTCTGATACTACCTTTTTAATTATATTACTATTCTCAATATTATTTTTATCATTTTCGACATCATCATTATCATTTGTTAACTTTTCTCTAGTACCACATTTTTATACGTATCATTATAATTTTCATTTGTATTACTCTTGTTTGTATTCATCACATCCACTCCCATTCTCTCAATACTCTGTTCTAATTTATTCAAACTAGTTTTTATTATTTCATTAGTATTTTCAAAACGTTTATTAATTTCTTGAATATTATTTTTTAATTCATCAAATTTGTCATTAAAATTATGATTTTGTACGTCAAATTTGTTAGTCTGTACTTCTAATTTACAGTTAAAGTCACTTTTCATTTCGTTCAATGTTATATCGTTACTGTCAAAACGTTTACTTAGAAGGTTAAATAAGTCATTCATGGACATCTCTTTTTCTTTTGTTTTAATTGTTACGGGAGTGGAAATCGCTCCCGGAGTACTAATTACAGATTCTTCTACATTATGGTCATCTATTGATAGTGACTCTGTTTGAATACCTGAGTCGGTATTTATTTGACTCTCTGTTTGACTGTCAGAGAAGCTGACTTCATTATTAATGCTCTTACTATTCTCCATTGTTTATTCTTTTCGAAAACTTATTACTTTGCTTCAATTAATTTAATTCCTCATGACACAATCTCAATCTTGCATATATACTGTGTAAATTACGTATCTCTCCTTCACTACTTTAACCTTAAAAGCACGCTTGCATCTTTCGTAGGTGTGGAATTTTCATTGTTAAATTAATCAAATTCGTCCCTGTATCGGATGCGCCATTGTTAAATTTTTTATCCATTATAAATACAAATACAAAATTTTATTTATTCCACTCACCTTTAAAAAATCCCTTTTGCTACAGCCAGAGTTACGTCACATGAACAACTAGGATGCAAACGTGGTTTACGGGTTATTGGAATAACTTACGCTACTCATTATTGGAAGAGAATTATTATTTTATTTCTTTACTTTATAGAAAAAAACTTTTGTTAGACTATTTCGTCAAAATTTGAAATGAAATATAAGTATAATGGTTCTCCGCTATTCGCTACATGATTGATACAATTACTATTCTATCTTATATTACCATCTTACCTTAATTACCTTAATACAGACAGCCCAATCTGCTCACTCTCTCATTCATTCTCATTTAAATTTTCCCCTGGTTTATAGAGATCTCTTTATAATTGAAATTTTCATTATTAGATTGGTTTAAATTATATGGATACTTCTCTGGTCATGTTCGTTAAAACCACGTGTTGCCGTCAGCACATTTTAGTTCCCTTGTCCATCCAGATTACGTTCTCACTATAAATTTTGATCCCCGTTTGATTATTTAACTTTCTACATTGTTTTCGCACTTCACTTACAGTTTACTGGTCGATCTGCTATTTAGTTAGAATTCACTTCTGAGATGGTTACATTTTCAGCTCGCTAGCCGGTTGCGTTCATCCGGCTGCAGCCATAGATGTTAGTCGACTGCCTGGTATGATGCTGGACATCAATGCCATGCCTGCGAAACAAATTTCGTCGCCGCACAGCCTTTGTTGTCCAAGTTTACTGGCTGTACACATGACACATCGGAGTTTTTTAGTGCGGGACGTCGACGATATTCCTTGAGCACTGTTCTACGTCACCAAAAGAGGCCGGGCTTAAACTTACATCCGTCGTTTTGAGACCATGTGCGTCCAACCTTTCGTCTCTAAGCCATTTTGAGTTTTACTATTCCGCGTTTGTCTGCGCACATGCTTGTGTGGTACGTACGGGCGTAACTGCTACACACCCGCAAAGTTCTAAGAAATGACGCTTGGTACATTCTTTTGTAAAGGTTACACAACAACTATTGCTTATTGTTCCTTGGTTAGCGCAATGCTTTTATTCAAACACGTGGGCTGGCCACACAGATGGAAATTAAATTCCAATTATTTTATAATAAATCCCCAAAAATTAATAAAATAAAAATCCTTTTATTTGACCCGTTACAAAATTCTGCGCTATTTCAGTGTCTTGCCATTTGTAACACGTGCTGAAGTTCACAATCTCCAATGCCATCAATAGATGTCTGCACCACAAACCTCATTCGAAAATCTTCTGATGCTTCAGGACAGGCCACTCTAAACAGTCTGTCGATACTTGCTTCAAACTCTTGAAGACTCTCCCCAGAACATTGTCGTCTTGTTCTCAACTGAGCGTAGTAAACATCGCACAAATGTTTATCACCATACCGTAATTCTAGAACTTTAATCATTCGTCATAGATGTTCTGGCTCTCAGATGGCACTTTCTGTAGTAGCTCTGCGGCACGTCCTTTTAAAGCAAGAACGAGTGAAACTGCCTTGTCTTTCTCCGTCCAATTATTTATGCTAACAGTTGAAACAATATTAATTACTTTATATTAATTATTAACTCTTACCTTAGGGTTCTTTTCCAAAGTCGTACAGACGAAAACTGCTGCAGAAAGGATTATTTGAGATGAACGGTACAAATATAAATACGCAGTTTATGTTAAAACAAATGCTTCTGGTTTATTAAACACATTCTTACTGTGATAGCAATAAAATATTAGTATATTGTGTTGTATTAGTAATACAACAAATCAGTAACGAATGACCTAAAATCAAACAGATTAACAAAGGAAATCTTCCTTACTACTAACCTCTTACAAATTACTTATTTTTTATATGAACCAATACGTGTTAATATCTTTTCCCCTTACCATTTTCTTTTATAGAGCTCTTTAAACTTTTATTAGATAATATTAGAAAATTTTGCTTGAGATGCTTGAAATCTTTAATTAATAGTTTGTTTATTGGTACTTAACCAAATCCTGAGAAGTTCTCGCTGCTTTCACCACCACCACGTGTAAATTACCATTTCCTTGAGCACTTCGCACTTCAATGTTTCACACATTTATACGTCTTTCACATTCCGTATTGTGTAGTTTTAAAACCGTATTCAACAGGTTACTATTTTTTGGGTATGTTTTCTTTAACAACATTATGTTGGCCGACGTACCTTGCGCTAGCACTGATAGTTGTTTTTTATTGTTTGACTTCTACATTGTTCACACACTTTAACAGTTATTGTACTGGATAGGCCGACGATGTTTTCGGCCCATCTCACATGCCCGAGGCCACCGTTTTTTGTTAATTTGTAACTGTATGCCGATTTTCTGGCTGCTCGACCGTGAGTTGCAGTGTACTAACTCACTACTGCTCTAAGGCAGAAATACACGGAGTTTAGTCGGGTCACGTGATCAAGAGTCTGCGCTCCAATTGGTGCCTTTTTAAAAGGCGCTATAAGACAGGCATGGCGTTTGGCAACATGTTGCCGCCTGGTGCAGTATGACGACTTATTTTCTCCGTGATTCACGGCTGACGCAAAACTGTATGTTGTTTCATCATCTGTCTGGATTGTTTGAGTGCGGAGACAAAACACAGACGTTTTGTTTTGTAATAAACACTGCATACGTGGTTGACTAAATCGAGGTTCCAAAAAGGTGAACGCTGGCTACATAGGGAATACACTTGATTTAAAAATTTGTTTTTTATACAATTCTGTACCGTTACAATACCCCCCCCCCCAATGAGGGGTTGTAGGCTGAAGCATACAAACTCTCATTGCCTAAAACCTAAGAGGATCAGTGAGGATATGGCGCCGCAACGCCCCTGAACTCTCTACTGAAATCATGGGTACTTACCCCCTAGTCTGGCGACTGTGGCAGCACCCATCCGATCTTACTGGACTTCTCTGTTCGAGATACCAACACCATAAGCTCGGACAGATACCCGCCACAGTATCGCCTGACTCTGAAACATTTAATTAAAAAATTAACAAAAAGGCCTTCCATTATACCATATCCACAACTGATTGGTTTCCTCTTAGCCGTACTGGTTCATTAATTGCAAAGAACTGGTTCATGTTTATTACAAAATATAATATGCATTTGACTACATTGTGATATAACTTCTAAATCGTCCATCGGTTATGTTGATTGATTTGAATTTAATCCTCAATCCCATAGTTCCAGACAAATTAAATAATATTCCCCATACAATATTACCTGTCCAAAATAACACATTAATTATACAAAATCGCATTAAATCACCACAATTATAACTAAAAAATACAAGTTATATCCTTATATCCATAACTACTATATATAGAATAAAAAATAAATTTTTTTGTTTCTTCTACCCCCTTCTAATCCCTTAGCCCCTGATACCCGTTACATTCTACTGTGTTCAGCACTAGGCTTCTTGGCCCTTGCAGACCTCATCCTAGCCGTAATCGCATCTCATGACCTGTGACTGGGTCACCCCCTAATCCACACTCACTATTACCCCCCTGGACTGTGGCGCCCAGTTGGTTCCACAAGGACTGATGCGGAAGGGGTGGACATTTTTCTTTTATTCCACCCCCATCCTTGCTTCGGCGTTACAATAAAAAATTCAGTATTATATACTTACTAGTATTGATTGATACGCCCCTAATGGACTACCACCCCTATCTGGGTGAAAATAGCCTTGTTCCAAAATTTGGTAGATTCCCCTAAAAATAACCCCCCTACTAAACTAACAAACCACCGGGTTGACAAAACAAAAACAAACCACAAGCCGGTTATAACAAGTAAAATTTATGATTTGTCACAATTAACTACTTTCACGGTCATGATCCGGCGAGGTCATGGCCGCACTTAGGTAGGGAATCTACAGTTAAACATAAAACATAGATTGACATTGATAAAGGTTTACATGAACAGTTATATGCACATCTTATTTTCCAAACACTATCTCAACCTGAACATTTTTGATTATATCCATACAAAATTTCCTTCAGTTTTCAATTTAAGTAAAGTACATAGGCCTATTTTATTCATTTTTTTCATCAATTGTTTATTTTACAATTACAGTCAAAATTGAGATCAAAATAGATTTAAACGCATCACTAACATTGACATTATTAAGTTAATCCAATACCACCTCAAAGTTAATTTAGTCTCTTCATATGTTCAAAACAATTTCAATTATTTTAATTACATTTATCAAAATGATTCTACATTAACAAAATCCTATCACATGGAATTTAACTGTTTTACAATCAAAACATTAAGTCATTTCCTTAAACAAGCTACCTCCCTTTCATCAAATCGTGCATATCTTTTATTTCATAATCAGATTTACTCATAGCACTGATTCATCAACATAAAACATAGTTGTCAACTCCAACACATGACTGTGAACATCAACCTGTAAACATACCTGTTTACATCAACAGTGGTCTGCAAGACTTGTTTTATAAACAGACTCAGTCTCAACATTCTGATTACAACACTACTAACACATGTACTTCCTTCAAAATTTTGGTTTCTATAAATCTTGTTAGTCTGTACTTTTTAATCGATTACTATTTGTTACAGTCCAAGTCAGATTTAATTTTACTTCATTAATAAAATTAACCCTTTTTATTACTTTAATTCCACCTCTACTAAAAACAATTTGGCTTTAGTTACTTTATTTAAAACGCTTTTAATATGGACACACAGTATAAAATAAAGTTCATTATTACCACTTGTTAATTATTATTGTTAATTAGCAAAATAAAGTATTATTCTTATTGTTACATACTATAAACATTATTACATAAACTATAATCTGCATTCCAACAGTATAGTCTTGACACAATACATTTAACACTAACACATTTATTTACAGATTTTCGTCATAATTTTATTATTTGCCACACTTCATTACCTAAATTAGCAAGGTCAGAACCATTACTCACATAATTAAATGTTCATTCAGTATTTCTCAACCTCCATCGTCAAAAATTAATCTCCTTATCACATAACATTTCTCATTTTTATTTATAAGTCTCATATGGATATCATTTGTGTAATACCCATAAAAATTTGTTTTTTCCATTGTACCACAATAATAATACATAGGGTTACCTCCCATTATTACTATATCATAAATCAAGTCGGCATTAGTATTTTTTATAAAGTCTCCTTCAGTGTTTGTTATTACAATTACATCATTATCACAATATTTTGCTACTACAAGTACATTAACTCTCTCCACAGGTAAATATTCATCATCAATATAATCATTGTCATTGTTTACTACTGAGCAAGGTAAATCTACATTATTTATCATAATTCTCTTAATATTCATCTTCTCTATCAACTCTCCATAACCTCTATTTAACTTAAACCACTCTAACTCTTTCTCTCTCTCATAATTACTTTCATCACCACCACATTTCACATTCTCACTCCACACAGAGGGCAACACAAACTTACTATTTAAACACCATCTGGCCCTACCAGATAAACGCAAACAACTTACTTGACATTTTGAAGACCTTTTGTCTTCTACAACAACTATCGAGGAACTCTTGTCCTCCAACAACACTGGTGAAGCTTTTTCTTCACCTGTACTACAAGAAAAATTTGCCCTCTGTTCATATTCTACATTTAAACTACTTCTATACTCCCTTTCTGAATCATAAACACTAACTACCAATCCCTGATCAACCTCAACTCTCATTCTACTCTCATTATCACTACTATTATCTACTGTATCACTTTTTGATACCCCACTTTCAATTACATCACCATTTTTAATATCATTGTTATCACTTGTTAACACATCATTATAATCATCGGTATTACTCACCTTGTTATTAATTTCTCCCCTATCTATTGTCATATCACCACTGTTACTTGCAAAGCTTTTTAAATTATCATTTACTGTAATTACTTGTTCAAGAATAACATTACATCGCTCATCTATCTCATTTATATGTTTCTCGATATTAAAATTTTGTAGTTTAAATTATTAATATCGCTCTTTATTTCATCAAATTTATGGTCATGTATATCCAGACGTTTATTTAATACATCAAACTTATTATTAAAATCGCTATTTTTTACCATGTTTTCAGACATAGTTTGTACCAGGTTGAATATGTCATTCATCGACCATTCTTTTTCTTTAGTTTTAGTTACTGCGGGGGTGGGATTTGCTCCCGCCTCACTAATTACTACAGATTGTGTTAACTTACTTTCGTCTAAATTAAGTTCATCTATTCGGCTTGGAGTTGTCTCCAACCCCGAATCATTCACTACAACTGATTCAATTAGAATCTTTTCTTGTACTGTAATTGGCATTAAGCCACCTCCTGACTCACTCATAACTACCGAGTTGGTCAGATTCATTTCATTCTTCTCTATATTTTCCATCTTTGTCAATTAATTTGAATACACAATAAACTATATACTTAACTATATAAAACTTCACTAAACATTTATATTTTTTGACACACACACGTTCTGCAGCTTAATTAGGTCTGGCGAGTGTAGTAAAAAATTACACTCGCCGTCCCTGTTTCGGGGCCACTGAAACAATATTAATTACTTTATATTAATTATTAACTCTTACCTTAGGGTTCTTTTCCAAAGTCGTACAGACGAAAACTGCTGCAGAAAGGATTATTTGAGATGAACGGTACAAATATAAATACGCAGTTTATGTTAAAACAAATGCTTCTGGTTTATTAAACACATTCTTACTGTGATAGCAATAAAATATTAGTATATTGTGTTGTATTAGTAATACAACAAATCAGTAACGAATAACCTAAAATCAAACAGATTAACAAAGGAAATCTTCCTTACTACTAACCTCTTACAAATTACTTATTTTTTATATGAACCAATACGTGTTTATATCTTTTCCCCTTACTATTTTCTTTTATAGAGCTCTTTAAACTTTTATTAGATAATATTAGAAAATTTTGCTTGAGATGCTTGAAATCTTTAATTAATAGTTTGTTTATTGGTACTTAACCAAATCCTGAGAAGTTCTCGCTGCTTTCACCACCACCATTTCTAAATTACCATTTCCTCGAGCACTTCGCACTTCAGTGTTTCACACATTTATACGTCTTTCACATTCCGTATTGAGTAGTTTTAAAACTGTATTCAACAGGTTACTATTTTTTGGTTGTGTTTTCTTTAACAACATTATGTTGGCCGACGTACCTTGCGCTAGCACTGATAGTTGTTTTTTATTGTTTGACTTCTACATTGTTCACACACTTTAACAGTTATTGTACTGGATAGGCCGACGATGTTTTCAGCCCATCTCACACGCCCGAGGCCACCGTTTTTTGTTAATTTGTAACTGTATGCCGTTTTTCTGGCCGCTCGACCGTGAGTTGCAGTGGACTAACTCACTACTGCTCTAAGGCAGAAATACACGGAGTTTAGTCGGGTCACGTGATCAAGAGTCTGCGCTCCAATTGGTGCTTTTTAAAAGGCGCTATAAGACAGGCATGGCGTTTGGCAACATGTTGCCGCCTGGTGCAATATGACTTGACTTATTTTCTCCGTGATTCACGGCTGACGCAAAACTGTATGTTGTTTCATCATCTGTCTGGACTGTTGGAGTGCGGAGACAAAACACAGACGTTTTGTTTTGTAATAAACACTGCATACGTGGTTGACTAAATCGAGGTTCCAAAAAGGTGAACGCTGGCTACATAGGGAATACACTTGATTTAAAAATTTGTTTTTTATACAATTCTGTACCGTTACACAGTGGCTTCAAATTGCCGAAGATACGTCGCCCATTGGGTGCTTCCATCAAAGGTTGGGGCCTTGACATGAACTACCCCAGCGACAAAGTGACTTTCTCTGTTGTCTTATTTTCCATGTCTTTTTCTCTGTCTTTACTGTTGGTGCAGTCTGTTCACCAATTTGTTTCAAAATGCAAGGCTGTATTTTCATCAACTGCTCTACTTCACTCTTAATCTGCTTTCATATTTGCAATTGAGTGTACTATTTTTGTTGACAGCTTTTTCTACACTCGAGACAGATTTTTCTACTTCAGCTATTTTATTTGACATGGATTCTTCTACGTCACGTGTTTTTGAAGACATTGATTCTTCTACTTCAGATAGTCTAGTAATTTGGTTATTGAGCTCACCTCGTAATTCACCCAAGTCACCACATAGGAGACCCAATTCTGCGATAGTATGTTCTTGCATCTGTTTCTGCATAGCTTCAAAAAGAGCTTCCGTTTTATCTGCTTGCCGTCCTTCAGATTCCAACATTAGTGCTTTCTGTCATCTTTCTGTTTCTTCCGCCTCCTGTCGTCGTCGTTCCTCTGTCTACAACAGGAGTGCCTGGAAATTTTCCATCATCTGACCAGCATCCATTGTTTACCGATTAATTATAAATTACACTAGTCTTGTACAAAGTGTCCACTGTTAACAGTTCTGTCGCACTTCTGACCCACTGTTATGATGGTCTAACTGATCGTTGTATGGTACAGTGGAAAACAAAATACAAGACACCAATGAAGTCACTAATATCCAACTTTAATTATCACAGTTAGTAATCAACAAAATAGTCTCTTACAACAATTCAAGTAAACTATAATATCAACTGTAAAGAATTCTGCACTAATTATAACACAACACTTCGCTTCTACAAACACTCGACCCACGCTAAAGAAATCGCTTAACACAACTGAACTCCCGAGCCAGCTGCTATGGCTTTTTATGGGTAGTGCATACCTTCTAGAAATCTTCCATCCTCAATGTGCACGCTGCTTATTGCTGATGCTAATGCGTATTTTAAGTGGCCTCTTGAAGAATCTAAAACAAACTTTGACCTAGCCTTGACTGAGGCAACACCTGTGTACTAGAGGGGGGGGGTCGAGTGGATCGATACGATTCTTGTTACAATACTCTAAATTTGCAGTGCACATGGTTTTTAGCTGTGGCAAGATTGGAACATATTAACCATTCACAGACCTTTAAATGCTCTATCCATGCCTACACATGACAAAATTTCTGTACCTTCCCCCACCCTAAAAGATAATAAACAAATTGTAGTTGTGTTATACTACCTGTGGCTGTGCCTACATCCCATAATTCTCTGTAGAACTTGTTTTGTCTCTACTTGTCCAGTGAGAAGAATGGAGTGAACAGTTTTTTTTTTTAGTGGAATTTGCACGTCTGGCATATCTGACCGTCTGCTCTACTGTTTGTCTTTATGGTTCCAAGTTATTTTAATGTGTTTTGTTGTTAATATTTGTCAACAATCCGATAATTTAGTCACTGTTCTGGGCGTCAATTGTCAACAATCCGACTTTTCACTTATTTTATTCTTGTATTTATGGTAATAACATACAATAAAAAAAACAAACATCTACTTACCATAAATTTCTCGGTTTTAGTGCATGATTTAGATTCCAATTGAATTTCTTCTCTAGGGTCCAGGGTTTCGTTGCAGCGAGATTTAGAAACAAGAGAGGTATACGAAACAATGATTTGAACAACTTTAGTGTGGACATATACTGAATTTAATATCATACCTTTTCTGAGTTACATATTACAATACAACAAAATGGCGTCTTACCATCACTAGCTACGTGATTTCTACTCCTCTATCAATACTGAGTACACTAATTTCATTATTTGATGGTATGTCTGGTTTATTACCATACCTCTCCAAGAGACTGCAGTTCTCTCGTTATTATTTCTCTTTAATAAATGACAGAAACCAATGCCTCAATTTTCTGAATAATAATTTATGAGTACAAACATATTCTTACACACACACACACACACACACACACACTCTCTCTCTCTCTCTCTCTCTCTCTCTCTCTCTCTCTCTCTCTCTCTCTCTCTCTCTCTCTCTCTCTCTCTCTCTCTCTCTCCCCCATGTTACATGATCGGTACCTTTTGTAAATTTTGGATTTATATTTAGAGCTCATTTTCACCAAAGAATAACAGTTAATTAGTTTGCACTTTCCTGATTATTAGTTGCGGTCTCCCTTCCGATGTTCTCCGTTTGGCCAGGTGTTCGGCATCTCTCATAATCTCGTTTTGTTCCCTTGTTACACTGAATCTAATTACATCTCAAGTAGCAGTTAACTGTGCTACATTACTTGTACTGTTAATTACATTTTAAATCAGTAAAAGAACACTTTTACTGGCGAAACTGTGCCAGCCACAAATTTAGCGTGTAGACATCTTGATGAGTTGTAAGGAACTGGGAAGATGCAAAGCACATATTTTGTGTATGTGTTAGCGCATCCACGTCATTGTCTATTGTTCGGAATTGGCTCACGCCCTGTTGTCATGTCATTGTTTGTTAGGTCATCACTTATTTTAATGATGTCCCGTCTTCTGGACCATTGAGAGTGCCTATTTACGATCTATGTCCACTTGGATGGCCATTTCGTATGTTCATCTCTGCACGTCGGCTCCTGACCTTGGAATCGTGGTGATCTATTTGAATATGCGTAGTTGTCTCTTCACAAAGGAAATTGTTCTCTCCATGCATGTGTGTGTGTGATACAATAAAATCCGATAATTTGTTACCACTCATACCATAATTCTGACATCGAGATTATTGTACTGTCACATATTTTTATTTTTTATTTTGCTGTTAATTATTATGTCACATACATTATTGTTTGAGTAGCACCTGAAAGAATAGACACAAACATGACTCCTTGTACTTTGGCTTCTAAGGAAATGTTGTGTCCAAGTTTGGAACTATTTTGCAGGTGTCAGAAAAAGTAATTTCTCAGCAAAGGAAGTTTTATGCATGCAGCAACTCATGCAAAGAACATGTATTAACAGATAAGTAAAATTATAATTCCAGTAATCGAAAGTGTATGTGGGAATTATTTTTCTGTAACTGTTGATTGTATTCAAAAGATAGGAGGTTGTAGAAATGTTTGTACTTGTCTTATAAAATAGCAGTATGAAGAGGAACAGTATATGTAATTATATATTCCAGGGTAAGAAGGATGTGGCTCAGGTATACAACAACATATTACGGCGTCAGATCGGTACTCGCTCACCAACAGTTGAATATATTTGCACGAAACCAGAGATTCTATTTACTCTTATGAATGGGTATGTAAGTTGTCTTTATTACTTACAGTAAGCTATATAATATTTGAGTATTCAGAGTATTTTTTTAAGAATATTGCGTTGTGTGTATACAGGGTGTCCTGTGAGGAATGGGACGTACTTCAGGAATGAATTCTACAGGCTAAAATAATTAAGAAATTTCATATAAACATAGGTCCAAAAACACTCCATTTTCGACTTATGGCTGGCAAAAATTTCACCTTGATTTCTCCCCCAAAGCTACAATTAAGTCCTACTGAAATCCGTGGATCTCACAGGATAAATTTGGTGGTTTCATATGATTTTTGACCTGCAAAATTGAGAAAAGAGGTTCCCAGAACTATCGTGGGTAGTTTTATAGAAAAGTGTCACAAATCTCAAAAAATTGGTGTTGAAAGATACACTTTTTAAGTTTGATGTGATTTTACTTGTTTAAACTGCCAATAAATATATATAAATTTGCGATTCAATTTATAAAGAATTTAATTCCAAGAAAATTGTTTTATATAAAGTCAATAAAAACCAAATGAATGTTATAAAAAATTAAATTAGATTTAACCCTTACCATTCCTTGGGCGGGGTGGCCCTGCCACGAATATATTATTTACTGTCCATTGGTGGGGCTCACCCGCATGAATTTACGTTGAATGGCAGGTATATTCTGTTGAGTGCTGCACTGTCTGCAGACTTTTAGAAACTATCTACACCAAACTAAAACACGTCAGCTGATGTCCATTTGTTTGTAGGTGTCTTAAATTTCAGCTGTACTAACCTCCAAAGTGACATTGTGTTGTACATGGATACTATAAATTACATATTTATTCTTAATGTGTGATTTAGATAAAATTCTGTTAACTGAAAGGCAAGGATTCCAATTCCTAGAAGATTCAGGCGGTGATATTTTTAGTGATGGTGAATTGTTTATATCATATGTGTTTGACTCAAGTGACAGTGAGTGATAATGGATATGCAGGAAGATTTAGTAGTATAAAGTAGTTTAGTGAGGGCAAAAAAGCAGTATTAGTAATAGTAATAACACATTAATTAATAGGCCTAGTCTGTTGCAAAAGCTGCCGTGGCGGAAGTCAGCATTATTAAAATTAAAAAATACCAGGCTGTCGGCCTGTGGTTGATTGCTTACAGTTTGGATCTTTTTGTAAACGTTTTCGTTACCCAACATTTGGGTGGGTGACCAAAATGTTTAGAAAACGAACCAAGTTGTAAGCAATTGATTATGGCCAAAAATCTGGTAGTTTTTAATTTAATAATAGGGCTAAAGTTGAAGATTTATCTGATAACTTTTGAACAATACTACAAAATGATAAACTGTAAAATTTATCTGATAACTTTCGAACAATACTACAAAATGATAAACTGTAAAATTTCACAGTAAGGCAATTTTAAAATTATTTTTTGTTTATACATAAGCTATAGTGCAGTATACGATAACAATAGATATTATATGGGGTAAAACTGTCACACATGACAAAATACAATTTAAAATTAATGAAATGCAACTTGAAATTAATGTAGAGTGGAATGGGTAGATAAAACAAAATTAAAAGGAGCCGTAAGTGTTAAGATCTGTGTAATTGCATGTGAATAATGAGGTGGTGCAACATCATGTCGATCGAACATTTGCAACCTTTTTTCAAGATTCATGTCTTCTAACAGGATTTGCAACTCATTTTGAAAAACATCTTTATACACAATACTAGTAAGACGATCTTGAATAATAATTGGTACAACTAACTGGACCCCATTTATCCCGCACTGTACATTTAACTATAACTGGTTTTGAAAGTTGTGACTATTAGCTTTTCATTTGGCTTTTCAGTTGTGCACCTGTGACTGTTTTTCAAATTTTGTTTCTCACAAAAATAGATTCATCAGTGAATAAACGCAATTAACAATATTTCAATTTTCTTGTACCCATTGACAAAAACTTAACCTTAACTCACAATCACCTGGTTGGAAATGTTGCAAATGAAGGATAAACATTCTCTTTCTTTAGTGTTCTCCAGACTTTAGTATGATGTATGCCTGTTGTACTCGAAATCATTCTGGTCATGAGTTGAGAACTACACTGTGTCATGATATTTTCTTATTCAGCTGCAGACTGTTCTACAGAGTGTTCAAAAGAACAAGCAACCTGTTAATTTATAAATTATGAAAGACCAGGGAAAATATTTTGTGATGAGGTATTCTTCTGTTTGGAAATCTTTGTTGGTATTGACGTTTTGCAGCCTGAAAATTTCCATTACTAAAACTGTACATGAAAACAATATCCGCCCACGCATGACTTGAAAATTGCAATGGCATCTTAAAATTATGTTTAAAAATCACTACAAATCACAGATTACAGGTTAGTTATTATAAATAATTAAACTACAGTATAAACTAATTGTTAAACAGCTGTTTCCTGATTTGAATTCAGTTTTGAGTCTGAACAGTATAGTATTGCCAACTGAAGTTTTTTCATAAACTTTATTAAAACAGTTTAGTTTGTAAATTATTTTTTTTGTTTTTGAAATTATTGTTGTTTAAAATACAGTGAAACCTCGGAATGCGAGTAACGTGGTCTACGAATGTTTTGCAAAACGAGCAAAAATTTTAAATAAATTGTAACTTGATAAGCGAGCAAGGTTCCGCAATACGAGCGTCACGTGTGCCTACGTTTTCCCCTCCCCTGAGCCCACGTTTTCCCCTCCCCTCTGCCTCTCTTTCCTGGGCGATTGTGTGTAATATTCTCCCGAACTGGACTTCAGTTGGCGTGCCTCGCTCGCATAGTCAACACCTTACGAGCGTATACATGTTTTGTTTCTTTCATTAGTGTTATTAGTGTTATAACTGTACTGCAACAATGGGCCCAGTGAAGGAAAAGAAGGCTGAAAAGGAATTCGGTCGGAAGAAGGAGATGATTACGATGGAAGTTAAAAAGGAAATGATCGAAAAGCACGAACGAGGTATGCGAGTGGCTGATATCGCGAGATTTATAACAAGTCTACGTCAACGATTTGCACAATATTAAAGAAGAAAGAAGAAATAAAAGGGCTAGACGCAGCAAAAGGAGTCACAAGAGTATCAAAGCAACGGCCATGTGTTCTGGAAGATGTAGAAAAGTTGCTTCTCGTTTGGATAAATGATAAGCAACTAGCAGGTGATACTGTGACTGAGAATTTAATCTGCGAGAAGCCAAAGACGTTGTATGCCAACCTCGTAAGTAAACTGCCATGTAGTACACGTACGTCAACAGAAATTGAAGAAAGCTTCAAGGCCAGCAGGGGATGGTTTGATAACTTTAAGAGGAGAAGTGGCATCCATAGTGTTGCGAGGCACGGGGAGGCTGCAAGTTCGGATGCTTGGGCAGCTGAGGCATTCACTGCTGAGTTCCAGAAGCTCATTGTTACCGAGTGTTACCTGCCGCAGCAAGTTTTTAACTGCGATGAAACAGGACTTTTTTGGAAAAAGATGCCGAAGAGGACCTACATTACAGCAGAAGAGAATGCAATGCCCGGTCACAAGCCCATGGAAGACCATTTAACCCTGTTATTGTGTGCTAATGCCAGCGGGGATTTAAAAGTAAACCCCCTGCTTGTGTATCATCCGAGAATCCACGAGCCTTCAAGAAATGCAAGGTGCAGAAGAGCCAGTTAAATGTTATGTGGAGGTCCAACACTAAGGCTTGGGTCACTTGTATGTTCTTTGTTGAATGGATGAACGAGGTCTTTGGTCCTGTAGTGAAGAAATACGTTTTAGATAATAATCTGCCGCTCAAAGTCTTGCTGGTTATGGACAATGCTCCTGCTCATCCTCCAGGCCTTGAGGATGACTTACTGGAGGAATTCAAGTTCATTAAGGTTAAGTTCCTTCCTCCCAACACTACTCCACTACTCCAGCCTATGGATCAGCAAGTCATTTCGAACTTCAAGAAGCTATACACCAAAGCACTATTTCAGCGATGCTTCGAAGTGACCGAAGGAACAGACCTTAACCTCCGAGAGTTTTGGAGAAATCATTTCCACATCGTGAACTGCCTGAAGATCATCGATAAAGCATGGGATGGGATCGATAAAGTGAGAGATTTCCCCAAAGAACTCTCACTTCTGCTTGGGGAAAACTGTGGCCTGACTGCGTTCTTGGACGTGACTTTGAGGGGATTGCTGGTGAAAATGAGCCGCCGATTGTCGATGAAATTGTGTCCTTAGGGAAGACCATGGGGCTGGAGGTGAATGACGCCGACATTCAAGAGCTGGTGGAAGAACATAGCCAGGAACTGACCATCAACGAAGTGATGGACCTGCATCGCGAACAACAGGAGGAGGTTATGGAGGAGATCTCGTCCAGTGAAGAGGAGGAGGAAAAGTCAGAGGAATCTCTCACTTCAAATGAGATTCGGGAGAAGTGCAAAATTTTATAGAAAAACACCACCCAAATAAGGCTGTAGCAATGCGAGCGATGAATCTGTTCAATGACAATGCAATGTCACATTTTCGTGAAATCCTCAAAAAGAGGCAAAAGCAACAGTCATTGGACAGGTTCCTTGTTAAAGTTGCACAAAAAGAAAATAATTCTAGTGAGCCAACAGATAGCAGTGATTCCGTTAGTGAAATTCGTGCTACACAATAACCCTTCTCATGTCATCTCTCTCGTCTCCCTCACACCAACAGTGACTCTCTTGTAAGGTAAAGTGCAGTTTAATTTGTTTTACGTTATACTGTATTTTGTATTAGAAATGTTGTGCGAATAAATATTTTTGTGTTGTGGAACGAATCATCCGCGTTTCAATTGTTTCTTATGGGAAAATTTGCTTTGATATACAACCGCTTTGGATTACAAGCACGTTCCCGGAACGAATTATGCTCGCAATCCAAGGTTCCACTATTGTTAATTTCAATTTGGTTGTTCAAATTACTTTTTGTTTTTAAATTATTATATCCATTGCAACAGAACACAGGTGATAAACTATGTTGTTTATATCAGAGCACATGGATGACGAGCATTTTCTTGTTTCAATTGGTTTTATGTAATATTTTGTCTTTTAGTCATAAGTTTTGTATTTAGAAATGGATAAGCATGTAGGGTATACCAAACTCTTCATAAAAAGATGTTCTATTTTGTCATGTATTTTTTGTGTGAATTTGTGCGCGTGTGCGGGTGTGATAATCTGTGCTCGCTATAGCTTCAGTGATAGTTAACCGATTTACGTGAAACTTTGACAAGGAATTATATATACCTTCAATTTGTGTATACTCTGAGGTTCATAACTATTTTAGAAATATTGTTTTTTGAGTAAAGAAAAACTCAATTGTAACTCTTATCAATGATAGGGTAATAAAATTCGTAGATAATTTCCATGCAGGAATTTGCTAAATTATACAAAGTTTTTCATGAAATTTGTATATCTGTTTGTTCCATCAATCATGTGACTTGGGCTTAGCCTATCAGAATACACTAAATTCAGTGAGATTCATACGTTGTAGAGCTAGGATGGACACAGTCTGTCTGTAGAAGTTGCAAGGGGAAGTTGTGCCCGGTGAAGAGAGTTGTTCTCTTACCAACGTAGATATATCATTTATAAAATAAACCTTGGAAATTCTTAACAAAGTTTTACGTTAAGAACCGAGTGGGTAAAATATTTAGATAACATTTAAAATATAATACAGTGCTGTTTCGTGTAAGTTAAGATATCCGCTTAGGGAATTTAAAGACACTTCAACATATCGTGGAAGGTGTACATTAAACGCACCGCATTAAGTAATACCCAGATTAATCCTGAGATTAAGAAAATATAAGATATAAATTAATAATAAACTGTACGAGTGGAATTTATAAGCATTGTGAGTGAACAATTTATGAAGAAACTAATTAATGTTAGCAGTCAAACATAACAACGAGACTCATTGAAATATCGCCTCTGGAGCCTCCTGCCGTAGAAGAGGACGACAAGATGAAGAGGACGGCAGGACAAAGAGGACACCAGGAAGGAGTGACACTGTAGAAGAGGATGACAAGACGAAGAGGACGCCAGGACGAAGAGGACACCAGGAAGGAGTGACGCTGAAGAAGAGGACGCCAGGGCGGGAGCGACGAAAGGAGAGGAGGACATTGCATAAACCAAGTAAAATCGATTTATATTATCGAACAATGCAAACAATTATTTCTATTATCAATACATGATAATTTATAATATACATCTTTAAAAACAATATTTGTGTATAATAAATAATGTTTCATTTCCTCCATAATAGACTTGTTTATGATTTTTACACACTCACTATATCCTTATTAGTATAATAAAATTTGATCTGTTGCATTAACTAGAACTTCATGATTTTTATTAACTGAATAAATTGTTGTTATTAATAAATTGTTATTATTAACAAATAAATAAGCAGTTAGCAGTATGTTACCAGAAAAGATATTTCTTACATTTTTTGTTGCGTCTCCTTCAATAAAATTTGGTTTTTAAAAACGCCGATTTGTTTTTTTATTGGCTTTACATACACCAAATTTGTTGGAGTTAAAGGAGTTAAATTCTTATTATAAATTTACATTTATTTATTAGCAATTTAAACAAGTAAATGCACATTAAACCCAAAACGTGTGTTTTTCGATACCAATTTTTTGTGACTTACAAAACGTTTCTATCAGACTACTCAAAATACAGTTGTAGGACCCTCTGTTTTCAATATTTCAGGTCAAAAACATATTAAACCATAAATATATCCTTTAAGGCATGTTCCAAGAATTTCAAGGGCTTAATCGCAGTAATCATCAAGATGAAATTTTTCGTAAGTCATGAATATAAAACGAAGCATTTTTTGACCTACATTTATATGAATTTCTTCTTAATTTTAGCTGTAGAATGTTTTCATATCTTATAGAAAATATAGAAATGTTATGGTATGTGGCTTTATTGTTGAGTACTTATTTTTGAATACAGTATGAAACAGAAACCCACTGTAATCCTCTTCTGTTGGAGTTGAGTGCATGTGTCTAAGCATAGCTCTTAACATAAACTGAAATGGACCACAGGTTCAAATTTTTTTTAGGATTGATAGTTAAGTTCCACAACCATTTTTGTTGTGTACGTACCTACTTATCTACTTGAGCTGGTTGGCTGACACCTGTGAGCTAGCACGTACACGGTTAGCCCAGTACACATTCCTCCGAAGGAAGTCTAAATGAATTCGACAATTGGATATGAGCATTCCGTGATCTACTGTATTCTTCAAAGAGCTGCCCGCAAGAAGCTCTTATGTATGGGTCATTCTTCTGGAAGGGTACATTTTCAATATGAAAATTTTCTAAAATTAAAAATAACATAAATGAAACAATGAACAGGATTTTCAATAGATCTTTACTTACCTAACACAGAAATAATAGTTGTCAAGATCATAGAATATTATTTTGGCAATAAAAAAAAAATTAAAGTTTTTGTTAGTCCATGGATGTGACATATATATCCATGGACGTGACAATTAAGTCTAAAGTTGGTTGGATAAGATTTCTGTACCAAGAAAATAATGAAAAATCTAGGACAAGGCACACATTGTTTTTAATATTGTATACAAAATACAGTATGCCTACTTAACATACAATACAATGCAAATTCAGACATAAAAGGATGAAAGATGTAACACGAGTAGTTTCAGAGGATCGTAAAAAATAAAGCAACAAAAAACTCTAAAATCTACTTTAGGTTGTTAAACTCTAAGCAATCCTTAAATATATATTGATCTCTGTTATTTAAGAGAGGTTGTTTTAGTTTTGTAACAATGTCCAGTGCATCAACAACAAACACACTGTCACCTTCATTGTGAAACACAAATTTGTCCCGACCCGATCTTTTTAAATATTTTATGTTGAACTCATTGCAACCAGCATCTGACAATATCAGTGCAATGTAATGTTTAATTGTTTTTTTTTCCAGCAGTTTTGACAATAACAAAGTCATTTGTTTGAAACTTTTGGGAATTCTCTTTTGGGAACATTTTATTTGTAGTATCAAGGCTTTCACTTTCCCAGTTTGAATACACGTCTTTGTATGAAAGTCTTGTTTTGATTCCAACTGTTGGATCTGAAGTTCATGTTAAGGAAATTCTGTAAATACATAGAAAGAAATAACAATTTTTTATGTACAACAACATTAAATATAAATTTAATGTATTATTAGTCAGTAACTGAGCTAGATGCTTACGTGCAGAGTACAATGTGTATGTGTGAGATTATTTTGGAGTGTGAGTTTTGTGATGAAAATATGTTTTACCTGAGATATATAGCAATTAATATTTATAATGTTCAAAAGGATACAATCTTGAAGATCATTGGTGGAATCTTTTGGAATTTCTATCTTTCCAATTCCGTAATGTGGGCAGTTTTCTCCAGCTGCACACTTAATACAACTTAATCTTCTTGCATGTACTTCTTTTTTTATTTTCTTACTCCAGCTGACTTCATGGATTTTTAGTGTTCCCTTGAATGTTCTAAGTTTCTTTGGAACATAATCATCATATTTAGTGAAATTTTCACTATCAATTTTATAGATTGTGATTCCTTTGCATTTCTCTTTCAGTTCTTTGACCAAAGTGTCAATATCTGCTATGTCTTTTCCTTGCGAAACTAGGCTGTCAGCGGTTCGTTTTACACATCCACCTATGCCATCTGGTGCTCCTTTACCATGCCCCTTTTCCATGTAGTGCCAGCAAATAGTCTCTGGTTGAAGTTCCTGCTGGAAAAATGTTGCAGCAAGGTAAAACATGTTCTTATTGCGATATTGTTGCGAAGTACCATCACTGAGGAAGTGCACATTTTTAAGAGGCATTAATTGAACATTTGTTTTAATATCATCTATTACTGGTTTCAAATGTGCACATATTGCAACATAATCATGGCGTCTGTCTTCTGAGAGAGTGCAAAATGATTTGCATTTTGTTGATTTTTCAGTTTCAGAGTGATAATACACTATAGTTGTATGCAATGACACCTGGTTTCTGGACCCACCAAAGAGAAGTGACTGTATGTCTTGAGAATACTTACAATTGTAATTCTCAGAGAAATCACAGTGAATAAGAATGTCATTTGCAGACAAGTTTTCTTTAATGTCAGTGGTTACGGAATATTGGTGTTTTATATTGCAAACATGTTACATAAATTTACCAATCATTGATGATTTAAACTTACATAAAAGCTCATTTTGTGAATATGTTATTTCTTCCTTGGTAGTCTTTTGGCACAACTTCATTTTGCCTTTGACTTTGATTTCAACTTTCTTCATCTTCCACTGATAACATGTTACATCTTCATCCTCATATTCATTAACTGCAATATCATTATTGGCACACTCTGTGCATACTCTTTCAAGACATGTCTCTTTAAGCTTACCTTCACATGTAAGTTTCTTCAATAATTCTGTTGGATTTTTCTCATCTATAATCTTCAGCATGTTTAATTTATCCAAAACCAGACAGAAATTGGCATGTTCCATGCAAAGACATGTATCTCTTGCCTTATAATCTGGCTTTACAACCCAAAATGGACGGAGTTTACAAAAGGTAGCATATGAAGTGTTTCTGTAGCATGGAAATGCATTAATAAACTCTTTGTAAAGGTTTTTTAAGGTGTCATTTAACAAGCGTTTCTGTTTCTTTTGTTTATTCCTTGTAATAGTTTCCTTTTTTCCAGCAGTTATCTACTGCTACTATCTCTTTCAAATAAATCTTTCACAGCTCTCTTAACTTTCTCATTTTCAGTCAACCTAGTTCGATCACCAGACTTATGAAAGTTCATAATTTTATGGGAAGTGAGAGAATGCAAACTATTCATTAGCCTGTATTTTTTTACAATTTTTCCAGTTATAACTTTTACAAATTCCCTTTTCTTTTTTAAACCTTTCTCTGTACAGTAGTTTAAATTTGTTTTTTTAACACCTCATTAAAAGTAAGCTGTTTCCTGACTTGTAGGGAACATTTCTGGCCTGTTAACATTTTTTTGACTAATTTACGGGGTGTATCCTCTTTTGTAGCCTGCAGCCTGTAGTATTTTTGCTTGTATTTTGTAGCATTTTTTCTCAATTTTATATTCTCATCCTTTAGATTCTGTAACTGTTTTTTAAGAATCTGCTTATTTCTTCGCCATCTCTTTTCACCACCGTCACTTCTAGAACTAGAAGGTCTACTTGGACCAGGAAGCTCAAGAGCTTCTTCTGGATCTGGACTGGCAGGAAGCAAGTTTATTTGTGGACTAGGAGGTGGTGTTGTTACGTTTTGAAGAGTTTTAGCTATATTCTTTTTATTTTCACGACTTTTCTTGGTCCTTTTCTTCCATCCTTTTCTGATTGCTCTCTTTTCTCTTTCAGACATATCAGAAATATTTTTTCTAGTTTTCCTTTTACGTTCTTTGTCTTTCTGCTTCTGTTCTTCGTATTTCTCTAGATCATTCTTTAATTTTTCCCTAGCCCTCCTCATCCTTAATTTTTTTGCTTCTCGTATTTTGTCTATTTTCTTCATTTTACTATTTGTAAAACCTGAAAGTAAAAAAACCTTTAGTTTTCAACAATTTTTTTATGTTCAGCTTGGTTTTTGAATTTGCTGTGTTAGCCCTGCATGTAGGCCTAGGCCTACTTTGAAATAAAATCATAAATGTTATATAGCATAATGAGAAAACTATACTCATATTTCACATTGTGGCCACACTTTTGCTCAGTGACCTCAACTTAGTTGAGCCACAACAAAAAAGAATAACAATGTTTAAAGGTTACACTAAACAATGTGTTACCATACTGTAATTGTGCAATTATTTATTAAATTGTGCTCACACAGTTTGTTTTAAGTGAATCTGGAACTTATGGATACAATTGGATATTGTGATTTTGATTTTTAAGCAATGTTCCTATATTGCAATAAGGAACCCTATAAACTCACTAGGAATTATTACTTTCAGAAAAAATATTATAAACTTCCAGTTATATAGCAATGAAACAAAACAAGCAATGTGAGTCACATCCGTGGACATTGCATGGCAACGGACGTGACATCCACGGACGTGACATTCATTGGAAACATTCTATTAGTTGATGCTATTTTGAGGTTATGAAGTTGTTGCTTGTAAAAGTAAAAACTAGAGAGATTAACTTACTCTAATATAATATAAAATTATTGTTATTGTTGAGACTTACCTAGATTTCTAGAACACAGATGTGACCAGATGATCTTGACAAAAGCACAACTTGCAACTTTAAGAACTGTTAGCACAGCAGTCAAACACAAACATTCAAATCAAAGTAGCTCTCAATACAAAATGGTTGCCACAGAATGAGAACAATAGTCAAGCTAGTCTTGTGGTGCCTCCTGGAGGATTTTATTTGAAATACCAACTAGTTCCACGGACGTGACAGAAAATTCAGTGACGCATTTCTTCTATTATAGCATTATCTATAATGATATTATTAAAACATTACGAGTTAAAAAAAATTATTAATATTAAAATATTGATTTTTTGTTGTCATTATGAGCATCCGCCCATATTTTAGCATCCCCTTTAAAGTACTTTAAAATTCTTACTTCTCCCAACTTTCTTGGTTATATTTATTGAAACTTTTTATAGAGTTCAAAAATTGTATGGGGTTCACCCCCCTACTTTCATTACTAAAATACCCTAATTCAACTTCCACATTCACTCTCTCACTCACATTAGTTAATTTCTGATTAATGGTTACACACAAATCTTCTCTGACTTTAATTACTTCACGCTCATGTTCTGTTTGTTTATTTTTTAAACTAGTTACATTAATCTTAATTGCATCAACTTGTTCAAAGTTACTTCTGAATTCATCATTTATATTTTCTTGTATTTTATTTGCTTGTTTGATCTGCTCACACTCACTAATTATACATTGAACATTACTGTCAATTTTGTCATTTTGCTTTTTAATTTTATCATTAAATTTATTTGTCAATGTGTCAAATTTTTTATTTGTCTCTAGCATTTTCTCTTTTTGTTTTTCGTTAATTATTTTCATATCATTTTTCATTTCGGTTTGTATCTTATTTATATCACTAGTCAGTTCATCTTTCACTCCAACAATAGCCTCATTCATACTTTCCAAGTGGCTATTGATATTTATTTCACTCACTCTCAGTTCGCTCCTCACGTTCATGAACTCGTTATTTAAATCAGTAAGTTTAATATTTACAGCATTTATTTCTGATTTGATCTCAGATTTTAAATTATTATTTTCTGATCTCATTTTCTCATCTTGTTTGTCAAGTTTATCATTCACTCCTGACATTTCCATCATCAACGCTAATTGGTTAAATATATTTACATTATCGCTTGTTTTTGCGTCTACTGTCTCAATCGTTAATTCGTCTGTTGTATTGTCTACGCTCTCGTTAATATTTGTTGATATTAAATTGTCCTGCGTCAAATTTAAATTTAACTCCACTTCTACACGTTCACACAAAGTTGCATTCTTATTTCCCTCTGCCATTTTCGACTAGTTTGTAAACTAATTTAATTTTTTAATTTACAAAGTCACTGTTAATGGGTGCCATTTAAAACATTACGAGTTAAAAAAAATTATTAATATTGAAATATTGATTTTTTGTTGTATTACCTACCTTTCGTAAAACTTCCAAGGTCTCGTCTGGTGTACTCATTAGCAGAGAGAAATAGGTAAACGCAATAACCAATACATCTTGATATGTGAAATTAAACCTGTTTTATTATATCTACTTCAACATCTAAATAGTATCAAACAATTTATTTTATGTATCACTGTAATACTCATTGTATATGGTTGACTCTACTTACGTTATACAGGAAACCAAATTTGTTACAACATTTAACACTAATGCTTACACCCTAACCAAACTAATAAAAGTTACTAAACTAATAAGGCCGCCCAGCCTGCTCGCACACAACATTCATTCTATTTTAAACCCCCATTTTATATAAAATGATAATGAATTTAGATGGATACGATTACATGTTGCCGAGGAGTCCTCATCGACCGCATGGCGTGTTGCACTCACTATTAGTTTTGAAAAAATATTGTTATTGTCCCATTGGTTTTGGAAACCGCACTTCGTCCACTAGTTCTACTACTTTCCACTACTTTATACCATTTACATTTGTATATGGTTGGTCGACCGTAAATTAGTTCGAACAGATTTTTTGAAGACGACCACGCGTGGCCTATGTTCGTCGTCGACTTAGTGACGCTACCAGGTGCGTTGGTTAAAATCATTTCCATCAGCATGAGTGGTGATTGACTGTGGCTCTTACATGGCAGGTTCCGGTGATCGACTTTGGTGTCGAGAGTATAGTAAGCGGCACACGAGTGCACACTCACCGCCACATTCCATTGTAGCTGGTTGTTAGTTACGAAATTTTTGTTACTTCTCCCCAACGGAAAATACAAGCATACGCGCACCGGTTCGCATTCTGACGCTGTTATCGTTGTGTACTAGGCACAGACTGGTACTGAATTGTCTACAGGGTGTCCAATAAAGCACGTCTCATTGTCCGCAAAAGGTGTCCAAACATACCAGTCCCAATATTTATTAAATGAAAAAATAAAAAACTTAGACCCTTCAAAAATAGCCCTGTTACAATACCCCCCCAATGAGAGATCTTCTGCCGAAACAGAAGAAAGTTCATTGCTAAACCCCTAAGAGGATCGGAGAGGATATGGTGCCAACAACCCCCCATTAGTTCTTACACATAATGGGTAAACTACCCCCCTAGCTCGGAGACTATGACCGCACCTGAGCAATATTACTGGACTTCTCTATTCGAGATCCCAACACCATAACATCGAACAGACACGCACCACAGCGCCCCTGACCTTCCAACATGCCACCCCCCAAAATCCAAATCCCTGGCCTTATTCCATGCCAGATCCTCAACCGATATGTTCCCCCTTACCATGCACACTGGGCTGCCTTTCGCAAGTACTGGGCGCGTCTAACACTCATAATTACTTTCTAAATAAACTCATCATTTAAACATTTTAAGATCCTTTTTCAAATTAAAATATAGCAAATACATTAAATTCCAATATTTAAATTTGGTTAAAATTTCATTGAAGTGCAAAATTATCATTATTTTCATCAAGACAAAAAACTTATATAGAATCTATCAACTCTGTTAATTCTCTATAATACCACTAACAATCCTAAAGAAAAAACTAATTGAACACCTTATTAAAACATGAATTCACTTACTCTAATATTTGTTTACACAGATATACTAAATAATATAATTCTATAAACCACTAGCAATACACACAAACAATAGTATACTTGAATTTCAAAATATCCTATATGGCAGGTATAAAAAAATAATTTTTTTTTTAATGGTTATTCTGGTAAATAAAGAAAATTATCAAAAATACAACTAGCATTTAGCTGGACTACAAGAAAAAAACAGGTATGGGCCATATGGACCAAGATACAACCCATCAGCTGATCTCTCTGGGTCAGGTAAATGACCTCGACCTACTTACACTACACAAAATTATACAATACAAAATACATAATACATGCTCATAATTCTTATACGCTAACATAATAACAATAATGACACAATCAAACAATATAAAACACCATAAACACCTTATCTACTGGAATCATCTTTTCGAAATCAGTAATGTCATATATAAAACATAACACAGAGTATAATACGTGTAAGTAAATTCGTATCAGTCGTCTACAGCAACCACTTCTCAAGTCAGAAACCAAATTGACTGGTCAGCGTCATGAGTTACAAAACAAATTTTTTACATTCGTTACCCCCCTGGGTAACCTCCCGGCCACACACACTATTGTACCCCCCACTGAACTGTGGTGTTCAGCTGCTTCCACAAGGACAGCATTGGTGGAGGAATTTTGGCATCTCCGTGTCCTTGCTTCGGCCTTACATTTTTTAAAATTCATTAGATATAATATCTATTGTTTCATATTTATGAGCCCTTAATGCGGGTCTACCACCTGGTTAACTGTTCCCACGCGAACAGAGTGGCAGCCGCTGTTCCATAGTTCCGGGGATTTCCCCTAAAGTCACCCCCCATTAATTTCAAATTTATACCAATTTCAAGCACAGCTATGGTCAGGTTTACAATTGTTGGCCATAGCTGGCCGCCGTCCAAAACCACTATTAGTGCTGGTAAGGCAGTAATCGCCCGAAAAGGCGGGGAAATCAACTTTAAATTCAGGCATGCTCGACTTCATTTTATCATACACTGCACGGCAACAAATCAACATATAATATAAAATTATATAAAAGTTGTGCAGTGTATTTTACGCCAGTTTGGCCTCCGATGGAGGTAACACTCTCTGTTACTCCCCAGCACTTACTGCTACCTACAGTGGCACATGCCACCACTGTACTAGCCTACTTATAGCTAAACTTAATGTCCTTCTACAGTTGCAGTCTCTACATTCCATAATTATATCATGTGATTATATAATTAATTACCAATATAAATAAATAAAATTATTTATTCACCTACCTTATTTTTTGCCCTCATCCCAGAATCCGTCACACGAACATCAAGATGCAAGAGTGGTTTACAGGTTATGTGAATAACTTACACAACTCGCTTTTTATGAAGAGAAATTAATTAAATTATATATTTTTTTTAAATTTTCTATATCAAATTATTCTTTATTCATTTCTGTATCTTTAAAAAACAATCTAGTACTTCTAGTCAACTTTTAAATTGAATACAACTTTCTTGAAATAATTGAAACATTACCTGGTACTATTAAACTTATTTAAGACATCTTACCTTATTATAAACAGACAGCCCAGTCTGCTCATTCACAACATTCACACTAATTTAAAATTTACCCCGTTATTAACAAAAACCCCATTGAATTAAAATTACCCTGCCGGCAAATTGGCGTCTCCCCGTCTTCATCGCCCCTCACTTTCAAACTCCGTTACTTTGTCCAAAACAATTCATTATTTAATTTTTCTGTGAAAACTGCTCTCACTACCGAATTTTTATAAAAATGACACTCACTTTTATTTGATGTTAAAATGGTATTGTTGAGCCCTGTTTTGCGGGCTGCCTGCGCAGGCGAGAGTCGGCGAGGAACTGGGACGAGCGTTCACCAAGACTCTTACACTTTTTTCAATTGACAAGGCGGAAAGCAATGCCTGGTGCTTTGTAGTCATAGCGGTGGCACATTCAACACACGGGTTTTTTGTGTTTTTGACGTCGACGATATTCAATGTGCACTGGTCGACGTCACAAAAGTAGGCTGGACTAAGTTTTGTTTCCGTCACCTCGGACCATGTGGCGAAAAAATATTGTCTCCAAGCCATCTTGAGCGCCTTTTGGTTAGCGTGGGTATGCGCACCGCCGAGGTTAGTGCGTTTGGGCGTAGATGTCACACAGCCGCAAAGTTCTAAGAATTGTGTCACCCGCACATTCCTTTGCATTGTTTCATCACAGTTCCTTTGTTCTAACTACGCTTCAGATTCAACCGAGGACTGGCCATACATATGGAAATGAATTGTGAAATTTTATAAAATAAATCCCCAAATTTAATAAAAATAAATAACACCTCACTTTAGCCCCGTTACAATACCCCCCCCCCCCCCCCCAATGAGAGGTCTTCTGTCGAAACAGAAGAAATCTCATTGCTAAACCCCTAAGAGGATCGGTGAGGATATGGTGCTAACAACCCCCTTTAGCTCTTATACATCATGGGTAAACAACCCCCCTGGCTCGGCAACTATGGCCGCATCTGAACGAGATCACTGGACTTCTCTACACAAGATCCCAACACCATAAAATCGAACAGACACGCACCACAGCGCACCTAACCGTCTAACATGCTACCCCAAAATCCAAACCCCTGGTCTTATACCATGCCAGATCCTCAACCGATACGTTTCCCCTTATCATGCACACTGGGCTGCCTTTAGCAGTTACTGGGCTTGTACACAACACTTATAACTACATCCTAGCAAAACTTTCATTTTTACCTTCAAAATTTATTTAAGTTAAAATCAAACAGCTCTAGCTCCATTACTTTTTTCAAAATCAAAAAATAAAATCTTTTATCTGAATTGATTAATTCTCTTCGTTATTATCGATAATTAGAAAAACAAATAAATTGAACATTTAATTAAAACATGAACTTCCTTATCCTAACATTTGATTATACATATATCCTAAACAATATAAGTCAATAACACTATTGATACACATAAACAATAACATAATCAAAATTCAAAACATTAATTAGATGGCAGGCACAGAGAATAATTTTTTTTTTTTCAAAAACAAAAATTTAAATTTATTAAAATATATTTTTCCCAATATTAAAAATTTTTAAATTATTTAAATCAATCAGGAAACAAAATTGGCATCTTGCCACAACTGGTCTAATTTACAACATCACCCATCAGCTGATCAAACTGGGTCAAGTCAAGAACCTTGACCTACACAGGTTATACATAGGCTACATCAGAAAATACATTAAACATCTTTTAAAATTCTATCTTCAAACACAACAACATAACAAAATATGACCTTTAAAATTCACATAGTATTATTGCCATTAACCATAAAATTGACATTTAAATTACTCAAAATTACACATTTTACAACTTTACTTTATTGTCAAATTCTATTAAAATTATCACTTGTTTCAATTAAAATTCTATATTTTTACTATGACTCTCTTTCTTTACTATTCTCAGTCTCCATTAATCTGGGTGATTTAATTATTTATACTAACTTGATTTACCACTTGCCATATATATATATATATATATATATATATATATATATATATATATACACTTAAGTCCCCTCTGACTCTAACATCACTAACAACTTTAACTAACATGACACCCATCTCTATCAAAAACATCTATCAAACAATCTCTAAACCCAACTTACTACTCAACTCCATTCGCATCATTCTACTCTTATATAAAAAAAATATACTCTCTAACCCTTGTAACGTACCGCTTTTTTCGTGAGGTTTTGTATAGTTAAATCCTGCACCACGTTGTACGCGTCAATTCTGTAACGTACTACTTTTTCACGAGGCGTTATTTAGCGAAACGTCAGTCTGAGTCAAGCCCCAAATGTTGGGTTCGCCAATCTGTAACGTACCGCTTTTATGTGAGGCACTTTAGCGAAACGTACACCTTTAGTCAAGCCCCAAATGTTGGGTTCGCCAATTCTGTAACGTACCGCTTTATTCGTGAGGTGTAGTAGAGTTATATTGTATGCCTCACGCAGTATGCGTCACTTTTGAATTATACTAACTGACGTTTTAAACGGTATAAATAAAGGATTTCGTTTATCTTGTTTTACTCGATCTAAAAGAAATCGAGAGTGTGTGATTTGGGGTCGAGGAGGTAATTTGTTCAGCCTTATACAGAAGAGAGAGTAAGTATCCTTATTGCCCCTCTGTTGTGACGATTTTTTCTGTATGTTGTGCTGAAATTTTCATTAACTACCCACTACAATAAATTATAACACGTTATAATTCAATATTAATTTTCAATAATATTGCTTTATTGATTATTGACTTTTGTCTCCAGCCACCAAAGTATATGTATCACAATTAATCTTTTTAAAAAGAAAACATCCTCTCGCCTTTACCGAGTAAACATAGATCTGTCTAAAGAACAAAACATATATGTTGTTATTTAACCAATATTACACTATAATAAAATACATCAGTTATTACATAATTCTTATTAATTCCCCAGGGTTCAGGGTGAATTCTTTGTGTTATGAGATTGTCAGAAATGGCTAAATGCTACGCTTTACAAATATAAGAAATTAATAAATAATTTGGTTTAATTTTCAGATATTACGTAGTTTCCGGAACTGCCGTAAGAGAGCAGCCTGTATTTGTTTACTTTTGAAATAAACATGATACAATTATTTTTTTTTTTTTTGTTCTATTTCACTATTAAAAACCGAGTTTTCTTCTGGATTTATTACGAAAAATGTTTATATTACCTCGCTCCGTGTTGTCCTTACTGGGTTGAAGTTTTATTCTGTGATGAGGTACGTCTTGCGTTATTATTTCCTCTTCATTTCGAGTATTTTTTTATTTTTCTACTAGAAGTAGGCCGAACTATATTGGATCCTCAGAATGTTTTCATCCACTGGTTTTTAAGGTATATCACCATTTAATTAGGATTCCTCTGGTATAATTCGTTAGTATTCACTTTGCTTATTACTCTTGCATGAATTTCGCCTCCTCCAACGTCCAAAAAAGGTTATTTTTTTATAATTTTTGTCGCATCGGTTCTTCAACAACTCTCGTTCAGTTCAAAATTTTATTCTTATTAACAATACTTGTTATTTTCCATCACTCTTAGTAACACATAGTATTTTTATTATGTAGGCAGTTTGTGATTATTATAAATTTATATTTTTATTTATGGAAAAATAATTCCCTTCCATTCCGGTTTATTTACTAATTTAATTCACATAATATGTTTTGGTTAATTTTTTTATGACCTTGTATATAAATATTTTATCATTTTATTATCATTAAATAAATTTATATATTATTTATTTAGTATCGAATAGTGTTCATACCCGGTACTACTTCCTGTTGTCCTTTCCTTCCTAGGATTATTTTAATTTTATATTATCTTTGGTAGTTAAAATTTTTATGTCTTTTAAAATTAACCCTGGGTTTTCTTACAATCTAACATAATTATTTGAAACAATATAATATTAACTTGGGTATAACAAATTGTGGTTCATACAATATAAATTACAATAAATAAATAAAATAACAAAAATCAATTAGTATTATTACATACTACTTCCATAGTTTTATCCTATCAAAAACATACAGCACAGTTTAGTAATACATTAATTTCACTTTGGTTTTTCACCTCAATGGGTACACTAGAACTCACTTCGCACTATATACCACTCGAATTGTTTATTATGTGGAGTGATATAATTAAATTTTGAGCGAGCTTTAGTTCTACCCATTTCTGACTTTTATTCTCATTATTTACGTTATTGGGACCGGGTTATGTACCGTTACACCCTTTGTACTCAGGATGTGTGTTTCCCTCCCAAAAGCTCATTCCCTTAATCTGGTTCCTGGATTCTACCTAAGGCAACCCTTTCCGGCGCTAAACGGTCCCTTCCCGTCCCAACCCTTTTGTTGCGGACTCCTAACACACCACCCCTCTTACAAAATTCCCATCAACTCTAATTACCATTCTCATTACATCACTTCAACTACAACAAAATATCTCCACTTATTTATTACATCAATATATCAATCAATACTCTACATATTTTTCCCATAGCTACTGTGTCACTATTACATCTCAAATTCTACCTTACATTAATTCACAACAATATTTATTCATCTCTATTACCACTTTAAACTCAACTTGGACTGATTTAAATGTCCTAGCTCAATATTAATCACCCGACATCTACCTTTTACTATCTTTCACAAATCATTTGAAATTCTCAACTATATCCAATTATTTTCATCATTTAAATCAAAATCTTTTAACACATTAAAAACATTATATTCAAACATTAGTTACATTGAAAATTAGCAAACAATTTATACGTGACATTCTACAGCAGATCAGCTGATTTTCTAGCAAGGTGAATGACCTTACTATAAACACATTTCAATATTATAACAATTTCACATTTCATCAATCCTTATTCTAATGCAATAAAATAATACATTTATAAGACATAATAAACACAGTATAATAAACATACGAACACCTATTCATCAAATCATAATACAATTATTTAATTAGTGCAAGAGTGAGTTATCATTTTTTACGTTACGAAATTGTAATTCGTTGCTCCCCTGAGCAACCTCCCAGCCACACACACTATTGTTTTTTCTGTTGGACTGTGGCGCCCATGTGCTTCCACAAGGACGGCATAGGTGGAGGAATTTGTCATCTCCGTGTCCTTGCTTCAGCGTTACATTTGAAAGATTTAGACATCAACATATCTTTTGTTACATAATTACACACCCTTAATGTGGGTCTACCACCTGGCCTTGCTGTTCCTCCTCGAACAGAGTGGCAGCCGCTGTTCTATAGTTTCCGGGATTTCCCCTAGTTTCACCCCCCATCAATTTCTAATATTGACCAATTTCAAACCAGCTATGGTCAAGGTTCTTAATTTATGGCCATAGCTGACCGCTAGCCAAAACCACGATTAGTGCTGGTAAGGCAGTAATCGCCCGAAAAGTTGGGGAAATCAACTCTACCTTCAGGCATGTTACAATCGTCATTAATCTGCACGGCACGGCAATTTATCAGTATACAATATAAAATTGTAAAAGAGGGTGTGCCGTGCATTTTATGCCATTTTGGCCTCCGATGGAGGTAACACTCTCTATTACCCCCAACACTTATCGCTACCTACTGTGGCACATGCCACCACAGCAATAGCACACTAATAGCTAAATTAAATCTTTCTACAATACATCATTTCATCATTTCCCACTCACTACAATCATATTCCTCAAAATTTCCATATTTATTGTTAACATTTATTTTACATCACCTTTCAGTTATTATTATTTTTTAATTATAGTTTCTGTTTAGTACAATTATCTCAAATTATTTTCATTATTGAATCAAAATCTTTTCACACCTGTAAACATTTTATTCTATCTAATTGGTATTATAAATTTTATACTTACAGTACATTATTCACCTACTGACATAAACACAAAATATACACACCACACACACCAATACCTCCACGTAACCTCTGAAACATTTTACAACAGTGTTATTTCATACCAAACAATTTAACATTTATCTATTTATTACTATCATATTCACATCTCATAAAATAATTTAAACTCATTAGAAAACTCAATTATACAACATTTAAATCAATCAAAACTATTTAAACATCTCAAATTATTTTAATTAAATCACTTATGGAAATACAACATATTTAATTACTTTCACCAATTACAATAATTACAATTAATTCGTTATCCGCTTCAAAATTATTTTTTGTTATTTATTTAGACTGCTAAATATTCTTCTTCTTCTTATTATTATTATTCTCACAACAATTTCTACTACATACACACATGGTTTACGTTATATACTTGTTACCATACACACAATTAGTTTCACTAAACATTTATTTACAATTCTTCATCATTAATTATTCAGTTTTATCACACTTCATTGTCCAAATCTGCAAGGTCAGAACCATAAATCAAAATATTTAAAATTGTCCATTTATGAATTTAATGTTCAGCCTCCATCATCGAATATTAGTCTGGGTTTCACATAACAGTTTTCAATTTTATTTACATACCTCATATGGCTATCCTGTGTGTAATAACCATAAAATTTTAGTTCATTCATTTTACCACAATAATCATACATAGGGTTACTTCCTATTATAATTATTTTATCATTAACCAAGTCGACATTATTTATTTCTGTCCAGTCTCCATTAGTAGTGATATTCAATATCAAGTCAATCATTTTCTCATCATAAATTACAGTATTATTATTATTTAAACAGGTATCACCAAAACAATTCTCACTCTCTATTTTAATAGGTAAGTATTTCATATCATTTATTTCTATCACTTCTACCATTTCTTTCAACTCATTACCATTTCTCTTCAATTTATATAATTCTATCTCTCTATCAACACACAATTCTCTATCTAAATCTCTCATCATAACACCATCTCACACTTTCAACACCATTCCACACAGAGGGTACTAACTTATACAAAAAGGGGAAACAACTTAAATCTTCCACATATAAGGGACTCTTGCACTTCAACAACAACATTTTTGAACATCTTGGTTCATCACAAATAAGGGGAAAATTTACCCTCTGCCCTACATACTCATCTAATCTCTCTTTCCACTCTTTTTCTAATTCAACAACACCAATTACTACTCCATTACAACCTATTACTCTCTCACTCTCACTTACTATCTCACTATCTATTTTCAACGTATCACTCTCTGATACCACATTCTTAATTTTACAGTAGAACTTGGCTAATTTGAACGTGCATAATTCGAATTCGTGGATAATTCGAACTTTTACTGTGGTCCCTTGAATATCCTATGTAAAACCGTGCAAAAACACCATCTGTAATTCGAACTTTTTTTGGTTAATTTGAAATAAAAATTTTGCTCAAACTACAAAAAATCTCCTGCAGTATGGGCTAGACCACGTAACAATGGAGACACGACTGGAAACAGACAAGCAGGCATCGCCCTTTGTGAACAGACGCTTGTCCTTTGTGTCAAATTCGTGGAATTGGCGTCAGTATCTCGCGATGACACGTGACTGGCTCATGTAATGGTACCGTCCGCCATTGTCCATTGTTCCACGCCTCGTCAGTCAGCCACCCTCACTGTTGCTTTCAGTTCAGTCTGCCTGCATTCGTGGAAGGGTTAAGTCTTTTTGAGTTTCTACTATGCGAACTGTGCCCTGTAGTGAGAGACCGTTCCTTTCTTTATACAGTACTGTATATACAGACTGGTGTGTTTTAGTGACGCTTATTGTGCAATTTTATTGTGTTGTGTGTTCATCATGGCCCTTTCAAAACCAACACGGACCCAATACAAATCATTGACATTTGCCGAAAAAGTTGCCGTTATTCGGGAAGTAGAAAAGGGACAAAAAAAAATCTGAAATTGCTAAGGAATTCAGGATACCGCCAAATACACTGTCAACGTATCTAAAAAATAAAGAGAAGAATTTGAATAGTGTGTGTAAAGCCAGCGACAAAGATAGGAAAAGAGCGCGAGGACCAGAAAATCTTGACGTGGATGAATGTGTAGTGAAGTAGTTTAAGCAAGCAAGGGACAAAAAAATTCCAGTCAGTGGGCCCCTCGTCAGAGCCAAAGCTGAGGAATTCGCATCTAGCTTAGGGAAAAATGATTTTAAGGCCAGCACTGGTTGGCTCGATGGTTTTAAAGAAAGAAATGGCATGTCTTTCAAAACTGTTTGTGGGGAAAGTGGATCTGTTGACGTTGAAGCTGCAAATTCATGGAAAGACGATTTGTTGCAAATGATTTCTGATAGAGACGCTAAAGACATTTTTAACGTACTGTAGACGAGACGGGCTTATTCTTCAAATGCACCCCCGACAAAACACTTGCTTTTAAAGGAGAAAGTTGTAGTGGCGGCAAACACAGCAAGGAGCGTATAACACTTTTATTGGAGCAAACATGGATAGCTTGGAAAAACTGCCTTTGCTAATGATAGAGAAGTCAGCCAACCCACTTTTTTTTCAAAAATGTAAAAACAAAACCAGTTGAATATGAATCAAACAATAAAGCTTGGATGACAGGTGAAATTTTCGAAAGATGGCTTTTGAAATCAACAGGAAATTTTGGAATCAAAACAGAAGAATCGTCTTGTTTATTGACAACTGTACAGCGCATAGCACTATTCCTGTGATGGAAAATGTAAAGGTTGTGTTTTTCCCCCAGACATGACTTCAGTAGTTCAACCTATGGACCTAGGTGTAATAAAAAATTGTAAGCATTTTTACAGATGGCTTGTGGTCTAAAACATTCTGTCAGGTGCTTATTTAGATGAGCACGAAAATACTATCAAGATTAACATCCTTCAAGTTGCCCGTATGTGCCACAGTGCTTGGGACCAAGTTACGCAAAAAACAATTGCTAATTGCTTTCGTAAAGGTGGTTTCTGCCACAGTGAAGGTGAAGAGGAGAATAAAGCTTCTAGAGAAGTCGTACCTACTGCGAATAACTGGGAAGACGTTGAACATGACGCAGGCATTCGTTACAAAGAGTTTGTAAACGTGGATGAAGACTTGGCGGTGTGCGGTGAACAGACAGATGTGGAGATCATGGCTGATGCTATGAACAAAAGAAATGATGGTGCATCTTCAGATGAAGAAGGGGACCAGCTAGAACTTCCAGAGATACCGATTCCAACGGCTTCACAGGCATCAAATTACATTCAAGACTTGAGACGGTTTGTTGAAGGACAACAGAACGTAAGTGACGCTATTTTCCAAGCACTTAATAAACTTGAAGAGTTTACTATAACTCAGTGTATTAACTGCAAAATGCAATCAAAAGTTTCTAGCTTTTTTAAAACACTGGAAATGCTATATTTTGTACTGAAACGTGTTTATACGTTTGTAATACATATGTATAAGGAAATTGTTTAATAAAATAACATATTGCTTTACTGAATTTCGGTTTTTGATTTGATTTTTCTACCCTTATTAAAACTTTCCTAATTCGAATTTTTGATAATTCGAATTTTTTACTGGTCCCTTCAGCTTCGAATTTGATATTTTGCTCATTTTTCTGTTCATCAAATTTGCTATCAAATTTATTCAACAATAACTGCATCATAGTCATCATATCACTACTACTTTCTTTCTTAACTAAGGTCGGCGTTGACTGACTTGTGGCGCCTTCCATTATTCTCGATTCGGTCAACTGATTTTCTAGCTTACTGTCATTCGTTTGAACTCCCGAGTCGCTACTTATCTGAATTTCTGTTTGACTGTCAGAGAAGCTGACTTCGTTATTAATACTCTCATTATTATCCATTATTTATTATTTTATAAGACTTGTTACTTTACTCTAATTAATTTAATTCCTCATAATACAATTTCAATCTTACGTATACAATGCGTAAATTATGTACCTCTACTTCACTACTCTAACCCCAAATCACGCCTGCATCTTTTGTAGGTGTGGAATTTTAATTATTCAAATTCGTCCTGTCGTAGTGCCAATTGTAATAATATAAATAATTACAAATATAAATAAATAAAATTATTTATTCACCTACCTTATTTTTTGCCCTCACCCAGAATCCGTCACACGAACATCAAGATGCAAGAGTGGTTTACAGGTTATGTGAATAACTTACGCAACTCGCTTTTTATGAAGAGAAATTAATTAAATTTTTTTTTTTTAAATTTTCTATATCAAATTATTCTTTATTCATTTCTGTATCTTTAAAAAACAATCTAGTACTTCTGTCAACTTTTAAATTGAATACAACTTTCTTGAAATAATTGAAACATTACTTGGTACTATTAAACTTATTTAAGACATCTTACCTTATTATAAACAGACAGCCCAGTCTGCTCATTCACAACATTCACACTAATTTAAAATTTACCCCGTTATTAACAAAAACCCCATTGAATTAAAATTACCCTGCCGGCAAATTGGCGTCTCCCCGTCTTCATCGCCCCTCACTTTCAAACTCCGTTACTTTGTCCAAAACAATTCATTATTTCATTTTTCTGTGAAAACTGCTCTCACTACCGAATTTTTATAAAAACGACACTCACTTTTATTTGATGTTAAAATGGTATTGTTGAGCCCTGTTTTGCGGGCTGCCTGCGCAGGCGAGAGTCGGCGAGGAACTGGGACGAGCGCTCACCAAGACTCTTACACTTTTTTCAATTGACAAGGCGGAAAGCAATGCCTGGTACTTTGTAGTCATAGTGGTGGCACATTCAACACATGGGTTTTTTGTGTTTTTGACGTCGACGATATTCAGTGTGCACTGGTCGACGTCACAAAAGTAGGCTGGACTAAGTTTTCTTTCCGTCACCTCGGACCATGTGGCAAAAAAATATTGTCTCCAAGCCATCTTGAGCGCCTTTTGGTTAGCGTGGGTATGCGCGCCGCCGAGGTTAGTGCGTTTGGGCGTAGATGTCACACAGCCGCAAAGTTCTAAGAATTGTGTCACCTGCACATTCCTTTGCATTGTTTCATCACAGTTCCTTTGTTCTAACTACGCTTCAGATTCAACCGGGGACTGGCCATACATATGGAAATGAATTGTGAAATTTTATAAAATAAATCCCCAAATTTAATAAAAATAAATAACCCCTCACTTTAGCCCCGTTACAATCACTTCTATTAACACCACACAACCCCCCAAAATTACCCACATATCTTGTATGATAACAAGTTTTTATTTTATTTAACACATTTTTTACACAAACATCTTTGCAAGTCCAAACTTTTTCTCTATGACCAAAATAGGAACTACAATAATGGATCATCTTACAAATTTACATTAAAAGTACAATACATTTTGTTTTCTGAAGGAAAACAACTCCTTGAAAAGTTAAGTATTTAAGTTACATAATTTTGGTTGTTTCATTTTGAAATTTTTTAATTGCTAAGATTTTTTCTAATTTTCCAGTTTCAATTTCTAAAACAACCTACTGTAGTCCGTGGAAAATACTACCATCCGTTTTTTTTTTTTTTTAACCTACCCCACTTTTCCACGACACTAGGGGTCCCCCTCCCCATTCAATGATAGTGTTAAATTTCTAGTTTACACCAATTTGTGGATGAGGACCATCGTTGACTTCACCCTTTGCAGGGCTACCGTCAACCATGGCCTGCCTCCAGAATGCCAAAAACCACGATCAGAGGTGGTGAATCTGTGACCGCCCGAAAATGGGGGAGGATCCCTTCTACCTTTATACACCATAACGTGTATAATAATAGTGAAAAAATAAATATATAAACAAATGTTTTGTTTATGTATGAAAATTCTAATAATTAAAATTAAAATTATGTCTATCATCCCTCAGCTAGGTGGTAATACTTTTTTAATTGGGTCACATTATAAGTTCCTTTTATTTCTCGAGTTTGCAAATCTACTAAAACGTAAGCATTCTCCATTTTCACTTGGCTAACCACATATGGACCGTCGTACAATAGGAAGAATTTTTTAATTTCCTTGTCCAACGCTGATGATTGATTGTGATTTTTTTATTAATTTTGTCCTACCTCGTATTGTATGGGTGTTAAATTCCGGTCATGTCTCCATTTCCGCTGTTCGGCCTTACTCAGCAGGCGCTCCCTTGCGATTACCAGTTTCCTATCATGTGGTATATCCGTCCGAGTTGGAAATTTTACTAGTTCTTCTAATATGCGTGACGGCCTTCTCTGAAACATTAACTCACATGGGCTGTAGCTAGTGGATTCATGTAAACTATTGTTAATATACCCTTCTATCTTGCACACAAAGGTAGCCCACAAAGAATGTTTTTTGTGGCAAAAGGTTCTAAACATTCTCCCTAACTCCCGCATAACACGCTCAGTAGGATTTGACTGTGGATGATACACTGATGTATGTTTAACTAAGATGTTTTCCCAACCTAAAGTTTCCCGCCAGGTGTTGCTGGTAAACTGAGAACCATGATCTGATAATACTATTTTGGGTTTACCTACTTCAATAAGGTATTCATTTACTATTTTCCTGGCTAATACTGAGGAGGTTGCCTTTTTAATCGGGTACAATTTTACAAATTTGGTAAAAACATCTAATACAACAAATAAATAATTCACCCCTCCACGGCCTTTCGGTAAGGGACCATATAAATCAACTGCAACTAACGCTAAAGGACTGTCTGGTGTTACATGCTGCATTAAACCCTCCGGTTTACGATTGTTTACTTTGGCTTTCTGACAAATTTCGCATGTTTGTAATATTTTACACACTGTTCTTTCCATATTATTGAATTTACATGACTCTTTTAATATGTCACTACATTTCTTGGGGCCTATATGACCATACCTTAGATGGCAATCTCTCACTACTTCAGGTATTATAACTTTAGGGATGCACACTTTCCAATCGTCTCCCTGTTCATTTGCCCGGTGAAACAAATGTTTATTAAACAAACTAAAATGTTTCTCCCACTTGTGAGGTATGTTGGGTATTTGATTCAAAGCTAACATTATTTTACTAAGTTCGGTGTCTCTTTCTTGTTCTGTTGCTAAGTTACTTATTAATTTTTTCATATTTATTTCCCCCACTTCTTTTACTATAAATATTTTATACGTAATTGCTATGTCTACTTCGGTATTATTATCAAAATCTGTCCTGGACAGGACATCAGCTACTATGTTTTCTTTGCCCTTACAGTACTCAATTGTTAAATCATATTCTTGTAATATTAGCATCCAGCGCACTAACCTACCATGTGTTAATTTACAGTTCTTTAAAAATGTTAAAGCTTGATGGTCGGATCTTATGATTACCTTATTTCCTAATAAGTACGTTCAGAACTTTCTACAGGCGAAAACTATTGATAACGCCTCCTTCTCCATCGTAGTATAGTTCTTTTCACTAGTTAATAGAGATCTACTTGCAAAAGCTACTACTTTATGGTTACCACTCCCATCTAACTGAAACAACCCAAGGCAAGGCAATGTCCAATGCGTCTGTGTGTATATAAAATGGTTCTAAAAAATTAGTATGAGCTAATATAACTGTGTTTAAGAATTTATTTTTTATCGGCTCGAATATATTTTGCTCTTTTAAATTCCATTGCCATCGCTTGTCTGTATTTAACAAATGTCCCAACTGTACTGTTAAATATAAATATTTGTCTACAAATTGCCTATAATAATTGCACAACCGTAAGAAACTTTGCAACTGTTTAACATTTTTTGGTATCGGAAAATATTGTATTATTTCTACTTTCTTAGGGTCTGTACTGATACCCCTGGCTGAAATTATATGTCCTAAAAAATTAACTTGTTCTTTCAAAAATTCCGACTTCTTAAATTTAACTGTTATGCCATATTCATACAGTCTACTTAGCACCCTATCTAACCTTTCACAGTGTGTATCAATGTCTGGTGACGTAATTACTATATCGTCTACATAAACGGTTGTGAATTCTAAAATCTCTCTCCCTAATACATAATCCAGGCATTTAATAAAAATTGAAACACTTACGTTTAGTCCAAAAGGTAACCTACGAAATTGGTAATTCCTACCGTTGTATAAAAAGGCCACATACTGTCAAGACTCCTCTTCCAGCTCTATTTGCCAGTAGCCGGCAGTCAAGTCCAAGGTGGTGATGTATTTGGTCCCACTAAAACATTGCAGAATTTTGCTTACTGGTTCCGGTGATTCTCTGTCTGGAACAATTATTCTGTTTATTTGTCTTGCGTCTAAACATAATCTTATCGATAAATCTGTCTTTGTCACCACGACTAAAGGGTTGGAATATGGTGAAGTAGATTTTTCTATTATACCTTCCCTCAACATTTTATTTATTTCCTCCTGTACTAAACCCCTCTTGGAGTATGGTACCGGATAGGTTTTAGGTGCAAAGGGTGTTTTTTCTTTAACGACTAATTTACCCTTAAAATTCTTTACTAAACCGGGTTCGTCTGAAAAAAACTGATTTATTTTTGTTTATTATTAGTACTATTTTTCCCCTGTCTTGGTAGCTAAATTCCCCATCTTGATATAGGATTTTATTCATTTTTTCCTCCCAACTATTTTCATTTTCAAATAATTCAGTATTATTTACTCTCAAGTTACAATAATTTATCATTAAAGGCCTACACTCGTTTATATCGTTATCAGAAATTAACATTCCCTTATTAATTATTTTTAACGCTTTCATTTCGACAGTTTTCTTTTGTATAAATGGTATTTCAATTATATTATTATTATTGTTTAATTTCATAGTCTGTGTGTAATAGTTTAACTCCACTTTGAAGTTATTTAAAAAATCATTACCCATTATAGCTCCCATATTTAAACCTGGAATGACCAAAAAAGGTACATTTATTGTGTTTTTATTTACCTTTAATTGTAGCATTATTTGTTTAGTTACTTTTTTACTGTGAACACCCGTTACCCCTATAACACTTAATTCCCAGTACTGGTAATTGTGGAATTGTCTCTATAGTTTGATTTTTGATTTTTTCATACATTCTATCGTCTATAGCAGTCAGTTCACTCCCTGAATCTACTAGAAAAGTGTATTTAGAATTAAACACTTCGGCTTCAAATTCTGCTATCCCAAAAGCATTACTACTCTCTCCCGCTTCTTCATCGGATAGATCATTATGTATATTGGTAATTAGTGACCCTATTGTCATGTGATTCCTAGACGGCTGGGGGCTTTCTTTTTCAACCACCCTGATTAGTTTAACGGTATTGGAGGTGGTGGTTCACAGTAAACCCCCCTACTGTTTTGATTATGAGCTGGCGCTTCACTGCCTCTCGTTTCGTTTGGGTTACTAACATATCCCCCTCTCCCTCTATGATTCCCTCTAAACCCAGTATGTTCAAAACCTCGATTATAATTCTCCACTCTCCCTCGGAGCCTGACACCGGTAACATTGATTCCGTGACCCGTTATAATTACTAGCTCCACAACTAGGGTTTGGACATAACCACGCCCCCTCCCCTGATCTATTCACATTACTAATAAAATGGTCTGGTTGTCTTATTTCAGTATTTATTTGATTTGATTCATTAATTCTAAATTGGTATTTATTATCTTCTTCCTCTTTCATACTCTGGTATGCTTCTAGTATTTTTTCTAATTCTGCAATATTAGCAACCTCCCGGGTTCTGATTGTGGACCGTATGTCCTTAGGTAAGTGCTTACTAATGTATCTTATAAACGATGAAAGCGGCATTGGTGGTTCTAAGTATTTAACCTGACTATATAGCCTCGTCACATACGATGTAATACTCATGTGTTTAATATTAAAATTGCCCCACCCCATTATGGTACTACGTAATCCCTCTTGTTTCTCTTCTGACCAGTACTTATTTTTAAATGCTTGTTCAAACTCATTAAAATCTACCCAGTTATCATTATGAGCATCCGCCCATATTTTAGCATCCCCTTTAAAGTACTTTAAAATTCTTACTTCTCCCAACTTTCTTGGTTATATTTATTGAAACTTTTTATAGAGTTCAAAAATTGTATGGGGTTCACCCCCCTACTTTCATTACTAAAATACCCTAATTCTACTTCCACATTCACTCTCTCACTCACATTAGTTAATTTCTGATTAATGGTTACATTCAAATCTTCTCTGACTTTAATTATTTCACGCTCATGTTCTGCTTGTTTATTTTTTAAACTAGTTACATTAATCTTAATTGCATCAACTTGTTCAAAGTTACTTCTGAATTCATCATTTATATTTTCTTGTATTTTATTTGCTTGTTTGATTTGCTCACACTCACTAATTATACATTGAACATTACTGTCAATTTTGTCATTTTGCTTTTTAATTTTATCATTAAATTTATTTGTCAATGTGTCAAATTTTTTATTTGTCTCTAGCATTTTCTCTTTTTGTTTTTCGTTAATTATTTTCATATCATTTTTCATTTCGGTTTGTATCTTATTTATGTCACTAGTCAGTTCATCTTTCACTCCAACAATAGCCTCATTCATACTTTCCAAGCGGCTATTGATATTTATTTCACTCACTCTCAATTCGCTCCTCACGTTCATGAACTCGTTATTTAAATCAGTAAGTTTAATATTTACAGCATTTATTTCTGATTTGATCTCAGATTTTAAATTATTATTTTCTGATCTCATTTTCTCATCTTGTTTGTCAAGTTTATCATTCACTCCTGACATCATTTCCATCATCAACGCTAATTGGTTAAATATATTTACATTATCGCTTGTTTTTGCGTCTACTGTCTCAATCGTTAATTCGTCTGTTGTATTGTCTACGCTCTCGTTAATATTTGTTGATATTAAATTGTCCTGCGTCAAATTTAAATTTAACTCCACTTCTACACGTTCACACAAAGTTGCATTCTTATTTCCCTCTGCCATTTTCGACTAGTTTGTAAACTAATTTAATTTTTTAATTTACAAAGTCACTGTTAATGGGCACCATTTAAAACATTACGAGTTAAAAAAAATTATTAATATTGAAATATTGATTTTTTGTTGTATTACCTACCTTTCGTAAAACTTCCAAGGTCTCGTCTGGTGTACTCATTAGCAGAGAGAAATAGGTAAACGCAATAACCAATACATCTTGATATGTGAAATTAAACCTGTTTTATTATATCTACTTCAACATCTAAATAGTATCAAACAATTTATTTTATGTATCACTGTAATACTCATTGTATATGGTTGACTCTACTTACGTTATACAGGAAACCAAATTTGTTACAACATTTAACACTAATGCTTACACCCTAACCAAACTAATAAAAGTTACTAAACTAATAAGGCCGCCCAGCCTGCTCGCACACAACATTCATTCTATTTTAAACCCCCATTTTATATAAAATGATAATGAATTTAGATGGATACGATTACATGTTGCCGAGGAGTCCTCATCGACCGCATGGCGTGTTGCACTCACTATTAGTTTTGAAAAAATATTGTTATTGTCCCATTGGTTTTGGAAACCGCACTTCGTCCACTAGTTCTACTACTTTCCACTACTTTATACCATTTACATTTGTATATGGTTGGTCGACCGTAAATTAGTTCGAGCAGATTTTTTGAAGACGACCACGCGTGGCCTATGTTCGTCGTCGACTTAGTGACGCTACCAGGTGCGTTGGTTAAAATCATTTCCGTCAGCATGAGTGGTGATTGGCTGCGGCTCTTACATGGCAGGTTCCGGTGATCGACTTTGGTGTCGAGAGTATAGATAGCGGCACACGAGCGCACACTCACCGCCACATTCCATTGTAGCTGGTTGTTAGTTACAAAATTTTTGTTACTTCTCCCCAACGGAAAATACAAGCATACGCGCACCGGTTCGCATTCTGACGCTGTTATCGTTGTGTACTAGGCACAGACTGGTACTGAATTGTCTACAGGGTGTCCAATAAAGCACGTCTCATTGTCCGCAAAAGGTGTCCAAACATATCAGTCCCAATATTTATTAAATGAAAAAATAAAAACTTAGACCCTTCAAAAATAGCCCTGTTACATTATTTACAGATTTTTTATGCCTAGGCCTACTTAAATATATTGTGTTAAGAAATAATACGTTGTAGGTTATTAAATGATGACCATTTTGCATTAACAGCCTAAATAAGAACCAAAAGTCAGGTCAGTTACATTCCACGGACGTTACATGTCACTGTCCGTGGCCACATTTGTATTGGAAACTGAATTTATTTTTCAGTTCTGTTAACATATTCATGAACCCAGAGTAAAATATATTAATCTTACTACAATTTTTCATGAAATATTTATTTATTTCATTACAAAAAGTTGCAGTGACAGCAAATTGTACCTTTTCGGGAGAATGACCCGTAAATATCTTTTCTGGTGTAGTGATTCTGTCTTTTTTTATTTATTCCAGTCTTCTTTAAAGTGGTCCTCTCGAAATGTATTACAGGTTCCTGAATTTTGGTCCTTTCTTTTTTAGTCGCTGTCCAAGCTTGGATTTTTATAGCAGGATCGTAAAATTTTCAATTAGAAATGAAATCTGTAGATTGAGTTAGTTTGTAACTCATTTTGAATCATCTTTTGTAGTTCAGAAACATAAGGTTAAGTTTACTCCCTAGTAAATTGTGGTTTCAATAATGCATTGATGCTACTTGACAGTATAATGTACACTCTCCTGCAGAATGTAAACCTTTAAATTTTCAGACTAAATGTACCCCTGTTGTAAACGGTACCTAATGTAAACGGTCTAAGTATATATTGTCATTACTTACATGTTTATATGTATTATTATTATTATTGTACTGATACTATCCACTATTTCAAGAATATAACTCGAAAGTAACTTATTTTAAGATCTGTGAATATATTATCATAATATAGATGAACATAAATGCAGAGAATATACTGAAACAAATCAATAACATACATCCTAAAATACAATTCACAGAAGAAAAAGAAAAACATAACAAAATCAACTATTTAGACATAACCATCACAAGATACCACAACCACATACAACATGCAATATATAGAAAACCAACTTCTACTAACATCATTATACCTAACCATTCTGACCACCCACCACAACATAAGATGGCAGCATTCGATTCGCTATTTAACAGAATGTACAAAATTTCCCTAAACAAATAAGAAACTGACAAAGAAAGAAATATAATATACCAAATTGGTTATGAAAATGGATAGAATAAAAATACTGTAAACAAAATAGAAAATAAAATCAAATATAAAATAAAAACTGAACAATTAAGAATTAATCAAAATGAACAACACATAAATAATAACAACAACAAAAATGGGCCACATTCACATACATAAATAATAAAATGATAAAACTATTTAAAAACACAGATATAAAAATAGCATACAAAACTAATAAAAATAATTTACAAAAACTAAATAGCCCATACAACAAAGGTAATATAACAACTAACGGTATATACAAAATTTAATGCCAAGATTGCAATTAATGTTACATAGGACAAACAAAAAAACAGCTGAAATACGTTATTTTGAACACCTAAACGCATACAAAAAACCAGAAATATATAAATCCAATTTAGCCACACATGCAATAAACACAGGACATGAATTCCCAGACATAACCAATGTAACACTATTAAAACATATACCACACAAAGGCACCATAATGAACATTTGGGAAAATTTACAAATATACAAACATAAAACACAAAACAAACTAATACCTGAACAAATACAAATCAATACAAAACATGACACAATATTCAAAGCACTCAACATTGAAAATACACAAAAAACTAACACATACACTACAATCACACACAATAAAACCAATTTGAAGTACCAGAAGCCAACAGGAAGCCACAATAATAATAGTCAACCAACAACACATATGTACTTCACCAGACACAAAAACCGGAAGGCTGAGGATGGGTACAAGATGGTACCCGAAACATGTTCCTAATAAGGAAAAAAAAGGTATATCTTGAAGTAAATTTATTTATAAATATTAAATGTTATAATAATAATGATAAGTTTCTAAGAAAGCAGTCATAGAAGCATTTAATCAGTTATATATATTTGTATTAAGTATCATTAATGTTTATTACATAATCTACAACATTCATAAAATAAAATTGTATTGTATTTGTATATTTGTATATAGGATATTCATTTATTGTGTGTAGGTATGAGCATCAGGAAATAGCACTGAACTGTGGCACTATGCTAAGAGAGTGTGCAAGGTATGAAGCCTTGGCTAAAATCATGCTCCATTCTGAAGAATTTTTCAATTTCTTCCGTTATGTTGAGGTATCAACTTTTGATATTGCTTCTGACGCCTTTTCTACATTTAAGGTAAAGTATACATTAATGTGATAATACAAATTAACTTCCCAAACATCACATTGTACACTGTCATTGAGGTCAATAGTTAATCAGTTTTAAATATTGTAGTCTTTTAAAATTGATAGATCTACTATTGTCAGACATGTTATATTACTTTATATTCATATTTCTAGAGCAAAAATAATTTTTACCAATCATTACTAGTTCTTATAATTTTTCTATTTGTAAACAGAGACAGGGTTATTTTATCCTGATATGAATGAGTGGGTAGTTAACTTTTGTTTGGACTGGCTTGATATTGTAATTGTATTTTAGTGTAGAAAGTGACAAATATGTTCAGTGTTAATGGTGCTAATTGATGTGGTAATAGTACAACCACTAATATTTTTCTCTATTTGAATACCATTTTTTTTTCCTACAATAGATCCTGGCGATAGAGTGCTGTTTCTATGTATTAATATTGAAGTATATTATGTTTTCATATTGAAGTATATTATATTATATTGAAGTATTTTTCAAAACTAAAACATTTCTATCAAATAAAACTTAAGAACAGAAGGAACAAAAGGGAGAGTCAATGAACTAGTAAGAGGGAGTTAAGAGAATGGTTGCTTGTGAGCTTATAAAAAAAAAAGAAAAGAGTCTTATAAAAAATTTCCACCTCGTGGAAAAAAATGTGAATCTATTAATAGAAAACGACTCGCATTCTAACAATACTCAAGGACATATAGAAGATAGGGAAAGATGAAGTTTGTGCATATAAGACAAACGTGAACAAAACTTTTGAAATCAAAAAGCTGTTTGTGCAGTAAATTAATGACCTTGTGTAAAGTATGAAATTTAAAATGCAGGAGAGAACAAGGGGGAGTACAATTTCCTTGTATTTTTGTGCAATTTATACAAGGTAAATTTTATACGTTGTTCTAAGTAAATTTTGCAAGTGAAATTAAACCATCCATATGATTTTGTTAGTGGTAGAATTTATGTTGAGACTAGGCTGTTCCCTATATATAGAGTCAACCAGTAATGGGTTGCACCATTGGTTAGCAGTGTGTGGCATGACCGCTACTACTACGTAGTATTAGTTCATTTGTTTAGTTGGATTTCTTTTTAATGATCTTTTTGGAATAAAACACATATTTTACCATTCAAGGAATACATCATTTGTACAAGATAATCAAATGGTTTATTGAAACTTAGAATAGGGACAAGCAGATTTTTTACTTTAGATAGAACAAATTATTTTATTAAGATTATTACCCTGAAATGTGTACATAACTCACATACACATCATCTATTTTATTATATATATATATTATTATTTGGCCGAATTATTAGGCCGCCCCATTAAAAAAGAAAACCTGAAAATTTTTGTCAGTGAAATTGGTTTTCCACTTTGTGTAGATTACATAACTATTACATACAGGGGTATTGTAATACATTATGTAAGCAGCACTTACAATTTAAAAGTGGTTGGTAAAAAAAAATGTATTAGCGAAAACTGGTTTCTTTAGCTTTCTGTATGAAATAAGGTAAATGTCATTCCTAAATTTTGATCAAACGCCTCACTTACATTTTAAATAAACAGTTTTTCCATGTACACTGTTAACTGTGCCGTGTGTTCAGCGCTAATGGCGGTCATTGCCCCCCCCCCCACTTACCAGCGTAGAGAAGAGGTATGCTAAAACAGTATTTAAAAGTAGCCGTTATAAATGAAACGCCAAAAAAGTAACAGTTACAGATACCAATTACTTGTAATGCTTACCTTTAAACCAATACTTTATTCGGCCACTCTGTTTTCAAATACTTACTAGCACACTGTTAGAGGTTAGTTGGGGCGCTTTTTTACGGTTTGTTAAGTACGTGTTTTTATCATTTTGACAGTTTATAAAGTATGTCATGATGTTACAATTAGCATTGCTGAAAAATCAAATATTGCCTTATCACATTATTAACGAGATAAATATGTTACTAAATAATTTTATATAAAAGTTATACTAATATAACACTATAATACTAATTATATAAATATTTTATTACCAAACTTATTATATAAAAAATATTTATATTGTTTTATTATAATATTATAATGTATTATATAATAATTTATCAATTATATATAAACGTATTTATTAACTCATACTGATTCATAAATTTTTGATAAATTATCTTTCTGGTTTTTGTTTAATTCAGTATAGAATAGTGTTAATGTATGTCACTTAGTAAAAAGTAATAATAACTTAATATTTTTATCTTTTACAAATTAATTTTATCTTGGTATTAACTGTTCATTTACTAGTTATAGTAATTGATAAACAAATTTTTAACTCTCCAGTACTTTTTAAAACAGAAAAAAAACCTTTTTCAAATACTTAGACTAAAAAATTTCAAAATATGTTTGATTAAAGTACAGGTATTATACTAAACAAAATACTAGAATACTTCTGATTGACATAAGGTACAGTGGAAAACAATATACAAGTCACCAATTAAGTCACTAATCACCAGCTCTAATTATCACAATTAAACAGTTTGTAATCAACAAGATAGTTTCTTACAACAAATCAAATAAAACTTGTTCACACGCAATAAAAATGTCAACTAATATAAAACACAATTGTATTACAATTGTCCCGCACAATTATAAAACCCATAACATGTAACTTTACAAATAAATAGACAAAAAATATTTACTTACCCCCCCCCCCCCCGATTTTTACGATCTTTTTACGACTTACCTTAAAAAACAACCAGACGATCCCAAAGCCCTCATCAAGGTCACCATGATATTTTAAGGAGCAAATATCAAAACCAATTACACTCTCCCCAAAAGAAATAATTTAGATAATTTAATTTAATCCCTTATACAAAAATCTGTTCCAAGTTCGTTTAGGCGAGCTCTTGTTACAGAATAGGTTATGGTAACTTGGCGTAATAATTATACTAACACATGGTTAGATCCAAAATAAATCTTATTTGTTTTATCCTATTAATCTTTCTCTCTTTTTTTTTATAAAATAATACAAAAATAATTAAACCAAAATTATTATACTGCAAGTCATTATACAGAAATTATTTTACTACAAATCAGTACTTGTCTCTTTCTCTATCTCTTAACCCCCTTTTTTTCTCTCACACGCTCTCTCACTCTTTCTCTCTCTATTTAACCCCCTTTTTATTGAGCTCTCATTAAGTTATTGATGTTTTACTATATAAACTTTACTTCACTTTTGGCCAATTAATTTGTTTTTTCGCTGTACTTATCTGCCACGTGTTCCCAGATGTTGCGCACTATGTTTGTCGACTCTTTTTCACTGAACTACCACAATACTCGTTTTAAAAACTGTTCAGTGTTGTTAACTTAAAACTGTTTACTGCTGTATTACATTTCTATACTCTTTGGTAGGCCTACTGTGATTATTTCGGCCTATCAAAAACGCCCGAGGCCACTAATGTATTACGTCTGTTCGGTCTGATGATGTGTGCTGGACTGCCGCGATCTGAGCGTCACCACGCCTAATTTTCGTTGTATTTTTGCCTTTGGAAACTGGTTTGAGGTGGTATTCCACTCCTCGTCCTGTCCTGGAGCCCGGAAACTTTTCGTAGTCGTTCATCACCGGAAACTCGCTGTGTCGTTTGAAACACGTGGTGCTTTTATGATTCACCGATGACGTGACGGTAATTAGCAACATTCCTCGCCTTATTTGGGCATCATCTTGTTTGACTTTCACGCTGCACAGTATGACTCACCTAAGCTTTGTTATAACTTCCAACACGTCTCTAACAATAGGTTTTATAAAATTATTACATATATTTGGGTACACCAATTTTGTCCCGTTACAAACACTTTGCCACAGTACTTCGAACCGTACCGGAATAAATCAGCACTTGAACTAACTGCTAAGTGCAGCTGTTGTCGTTTAAATAGATAGCACAGGTGTTCCAGAATAGTCCATACTACGCATTAGCAATAAAGGAAACACTAGAGCATAATTGATTGTGGTCTTGACACATTGTGCACGGCCGGCGAAGTCTGACACAGTCTAGCTAATGAGTTGAGAATCACGTACGCACACAACATTACAGCCGGATTCCACTGGAATTGCTGAGAAACACGTAGAAGGTCCTGTAATGGCGTACACTTTTCCCGCATTATGTAACAATATTCTAATTTAAGATTTAGTAAATGACAATAAAGAGTAATAAATAATGAAATAATAGGCTCCAAAAGTAGCCTATTACCTTACACTGTGACTTTATTAAGCTGTTACTGCTTAAAATAAGAAACAACAGAATTTATAGGCCTAACTCCATTTGGGAGTACTAATTTACGTTTTCACTAGGAGTAAACAAACTCACATAGATTTCATATTAGGCCTATAAACTATAATATTATTATTAAATATAATTTAATATTATTATTAAGAATTTAATATTATACTATAATTTTTAAATTATTGATTACATTTTGGTACACAGAGGGATCCAAGGTGGTACGCAAGAAGACCTAACTAGGAAAAAAGTATTTACTTAAAATAAAAATGTTTTTTCAAAACAACAATAAATTTTTATCGGACATAATTTAAAACGATTCTCCTTATGAAAACACAATCTAAACACTTTGCGGTAATATTTCATTAGATGTCTGCGCTTATCTTATTTTGTTTTCTTATTGAGTGGTACTCGGAATGAACACGGAAGACCAAAGTGGCAGGCGGGTCCAAAAAAGTTAGGTCAACTGCGCAACTAATGGGTCCTGGCAAAATCACAAGGTGGGTGAATAATCTAAACTTGTAGCTTTCTCTTATCACCTTACTTATTTTATTGATGGCCTTTTAATGAGTATAGTAAATTGTTATCTTCATCAGATCTGTATATTTATCTTAGTGCCTGCAGTTTGACCAGTTACACCTAATTGTGTTATCAGTTATGGAGTTTGTTATTTTTATTTCTTTACTAAGTGGCAACTACTATTAGTCAAATGATAAGTAAAGTGATAGAGACAAAAATTCAAAATCAGCAGTTTAGATAATAGAAGCAAATTTACGAAAACATCGAAAACATCGTGTGTTTTAGAGGAGCGTTATCAGATTGGTAAAGATTTAATGAACAGGACTAGATAAAGTGCATAAATGTCAGTCATAAAGTTGATCTTAGAGCAAACTTTACAACTTAACAACAGTTCCATTGTAGTTTGTAAGGATACTTTGCTTAAAAAACAACCACCATCAATTGAAATCTGTCACTTCAGTCTTACTTATATGCCACCGGCCGTATTTCACAAATAATTATCAAGTAATGAATAATAAGAAAGAGTTACCATAAGAAAAAAGTAAACAATCTTAAATGCCCCACATAGATTAAGTAAAATTCAACTAAACAGAGAAACACAGTTATCACTAATAGACTTGCATGGTCAGTTCTTTTTAATGACATATTTTTTGGCTAGCTGTGAATTATTGGTATTACTATTAACTCCAAACCATCCCCCAATTCCATGAACTTATTTAGGCAGTTCCCCACATCATAGAATGGGCAGCGGGTCTGGAGTTAATATCAATAAAATGTAGTTGTCAACTAAAAAGAGTGTTGTTTTAAAACAAAAGTATAATTAACGGAACAAATTAAATAATATTTTTAGTAAGGTAACATACTGTTTTACCTAGCAGGTCTCGGTACAAAAAAACTACTTTGTAGTGTTTTACAACATGAACGTTACAACAATCTCATCATTTATGTGAGATGTGCTGTGAAGTTAAAATAATCTCTGAAATTATATTAACGAAAAGTACTATATGGCCTATCACCCACTCTCTAGGTTTGTAAAGTTTATTAATTCTTACTTTTATTTATTTCTGTTATACCAAAACAGCTGTGCTCACGTCTAGTTATTCGGACGCCATCTTGTTTGTAACCAACCTGCTTACCATGGATGAGCTAGAGAGCAGAATGGGGTTATTTTCAGTAATTAGTCTAATTTACATTAGCATTTAACTAACTTTTATTTCTTCAATAATAATAATAATAATAATACAAATAAAATCTTTTTTTCCTTCATTTAGCTACTTTTCAAGGATTAATATAGATGCAAACATATGAAACGAAATCAATTATGATTAAAATTTTATAGCCTTTACATTATCAACACATAAAGAAATAAGAAATATGAATAAAATTACTAGATTATTTTTGTACAAACCAGCACTTCTTTTATATTCTCTCTCTCTCTCCCCCCCCCCCCGTTACAACCCCCGTTTATTGAGCTCATTATTTTGTTTATCTTCTTTTACTTTGTTTGAAATTAATTTTGTTGAGAAAAGAAAAATTTTGAATAATTTTGGTCGTCCTTTATGGTTACTTATCTGTTCATAGTCCAGGAATGGCCAAGCCTGTAACCCCCACGCACATACGTCGATTACTCCGTATATTTTATTTCACTGACTATGCATGTTTAAAACCAAAAAAAAAACTGTTAATCCGGTCTAATCAATGTTTAAATTTTGTTGATTCACATTTTACACTTTTTTGGCGGTGGGCCCACCTGAAAGTTTGTACGCAGACTTTATATGGCCATACAGCACGAGATGGTATACAGATCTGATGCAGAAAAACTGCTCGCTCCTAGTTTTATGGAACGTTGATCACGTGGTACTCCCTTGCTACCAAAAGTTCTCAACCTGGGCGAAGTTTAAGGTTGGCGACGTCTAACTCACATTCCATCGTGACGTATGTTGTGCTCAGCTTGTGACGAGTCTAAAAATAGCTTTTGACTCACTGATTGACACCCAAATTGGCCTCTCGCTTGTCGTTTTTGTTTACATCACATTCACAATTTATACTCTTAAAACATTTTCCCATTCTATACTTAGTACTATGGCTTGTACCGTTACTGGTTATAAAACTATAAAATTCGCTTTTTCAGAGTTAACCAAGTTGGTGACTAGTACAATATATAATCTGTTATTATAAACTGCATTTAAATATCTGCATAACACAGGAGAATAAATGTAACATCAGTATGAATTTTTACATTTATTAACAGCTTCATCTCACCGGCATAGGCCTTTTCTTAATACCTCGGTACCTTGCTTTGTTTTGCTTTGTTTCATACTTGTATGGCAATCGGTACATATGCAAAAGCAAGTATTCAGTACCAGAAACTGCTACTTTGTATTCATTTACTCATTAGTTGTGTAGGGAGGTCCCGCGAGTAACCGGAACAGATATTTTGACTTTTGAGTAATCATTACAGTTTGTACTCGTTTATTCATTATTTGCATAGGGGGGTCCCACGAGTAACCGGAACAGGTATTTTGACTTTTCAGTAACTGTTATAGCTGTTTCACAAAAGTGACCGTTACAAAATACCAGTTACAGGAGTATCGACCCACCTCTACCGTATACAGCTAAGTGATGCTGGTGGTGGGGGAAGCCTGCCTGCTCACAGTACCTAATAAGCTACAATAGTCACCGCATGTTCGCTGTTTAACTGTATTAAAATTTGCAGTGTTTTTCTGCGAAAATGTCTGGTTCTACCGCTCCTTGTGATTATGTTGCAGGAACTCCTTTCTCGTGCGTCAGTGAGTGTAATTGTGTTATCGAAGAATTATTAGTTATGCCATTCAGTGCTACATCTGTTACAGACAAGCTGACCATACTGTCGCAATGTAGACCTACATCCTCGATGCCTAATTTAAAATGTAAAGCCAAAAATTTTACTCTGAATTTGAAACAACAAAATTAGGTTTTGTTCCCGTAGTTGTATGGCTGTAAAAATTTGCAAAATTTTACTGTTGGCTATGTCTTCTTTTCTCGACGAAAAGTCTACCATTTGGACTAAGACTGGATTTACTGACTTAAATAGCCTGCACAATGTAGGAAAAAGGCATGAATTATCACATAGTCATATTGCTTTCATAGTCGTAGCAGTAAAAAGTTTGGTAAATCAACAAGAACCGTACAGAATTAGCATTCAGAAACACAGTGAGCGAGTTAAAAGTAATAGGTACAATGGAGGTCATTTAATTGATGCTACTTGTTTTTTGGCTGAACATGAGCGTCCGTTTCCAGGACAGACAATGAATCTTGAAGATAGCAGTAACCGTTAAAACTACATAGGACTGATCAATTTTTTTATACAAACATTTCCCCTCTTAGTCCATTGCTAACCATCAGTCGGAGTCCATGTTTTGTTGAAAAAGTTAATTTGTACACGCATAAATTTGTTAGTGGTGTCCATGTGTGTTAACCGTTTTTCACTTTGAATTATTAACAAATTTTTTGCAAACTAACAATGTGTTTTGTGAGTGAGTGATTAACCGGTAAGTAAATATCGGTATCAAGAACCATACATGACTTGAATGTTTGAAGATTTATATTTAAAATCATTTTCGAAATGAAATATTTCAATAGAAACTACTTTCTTCAGCCTTAACCACAGTACTGTGGTCACTAACGTATACCACGTTAGCGCACTCAAGTTTCAATGATGATGGCAGTCGATTGCACCGCCGAAATGTCTGGATTTGCAGAAAACATTGGACCACTTCCAAACAGCCCGGGAAGGAATGTTAACATCAAACTACTTCTTGTTGCCGACAACATAGTACACATATAAAAAATTATCCCCTCCCCCTTCTACTATCCTTTTCATTTATAGATATTTCATCTACCTTTCTATAGTGAATTATTATGACCTTCTTTTCAGGATACATTATTTATCAAAATTAAGTACTTTACTCTTGGGGTCATTCCATGTCAATTCAACCACAAAAAAACAATTTTCTCACCCACCATCTCAGATTTTAATGAAACTTAGCTTGTTTGTTCTACCTATAGAGGTAAGGAACCACACCAAATTTGAACACTATATCTTACTTCGTTATCATGTTATGACTATTCAAAGTTTTGAGGTTTTTCACATTTTGCTGTTTGGATCTCTTTTGAGACAAGAAGCGTCAGTAAATATAAAATAATTTGTAACTTGTTTATTTTACATCCAATCGTTTTGAAATTGTCCAGTTTTACTCTTTAAACTACAGGGATTCCAGAGAAAAATACAAAATCCTTCTAAGGTTAACCATTTTAGCAGAAAAAAATCTTATTTTTGCATCTCTAAAATTTTTAAAAACGAAAACATGGTTTAGCGTTAAACTCAATATCTTAAGAAGGGAAAGGGATAATCCCAATTTTTTTTCCTTCTAAATAATCCTAATGAAATGGGCTACAATATAAAAAAATAAAATGTTTGGGGTTTTCATTCCTTTGTATAGTTTCTTTTAACTAAATGTAAACGTTTTTAATATTTTAGCGAAGCATTGTGTACAGCTCCCCTTGGTTGTTGACTTGTGTTCCAAAGGAAATAATTTTTGTTATTTTAAAAAACCTTTATTTTTTGACAGGTAGGAATTATATTTAAACATAAGTAAATAGACATGGACAGATTTAAAGTTGAAAATCCTATTAACATATTTATAGAAAAATGTCTTTAGTCACTGCAGTTATGAACTTAAGTCTGAAAACTTACCAGATTTATTTTAGATAGTATTTCACTCTATGTTGGTCCATTTTCAGTTTCAAGCACTTAAAAGGTTTTTGACATTACTTTTTGAATAGAATTCATACACTCCTTTGAGAATTGGTATGTTCTTCCAGTAAAGGTGTGTGGGGACTCAACAACTGCAAGGACGTGAGGAATTGGCACCGGGCAGACATCATCTCGTGTTGGCCAGTAAAATGATGGTGATGGTCCTGCAGGATGTAAAAACTTAACTGTAACATCACCTTCTTCTTTACTCACTTCAGTTATTATCCCAAAGTACCAGAGATTGTCATACTTGCAAGCAATGTAACAAGAGGGATACAAGTCTTCTTCTTTCACATTTGATATCACTAGTTGTCTTGATTATTCATCTCTTCTTTCACAGCACTAACACTTATCTAAAAATGAACTTTTTCTTGTGAAACTTAACTGTTTTTCGTTGAACGCGTTTCGGCGTACGTATCCGCCTTCTTCAGCTTTGAGCCAGACTCCAGAAAAACAGTAAGTTTCACAAGAAAAAGTTCATTTTTAGATAAGAATTGATATCACTTCTTCTCTTAAGTTGTAAATGAGACTGGGCTTCTCATCACTGCTCATCCTTCTTGCTCCAAAGTCCCAGAACAATCTTTTGGCCTAAAGTTATGGAAACTTCTTGTTCCTGGAAATGTTGTTAGGTCTTGAAAGCGTTCTTCAAGCTTAGAACGTATCAGATTTACAGAATCTTTGGAAATGAAGTGAAAGTTAACTTTTTTGATGTTTAATTTACAAAACTGAAAGAAATCATGTGGAGTTAGTATTTGGTTCTGAAGAGGCCTTTGGAGACTTTCTTTTCGTACTAGTCGCTTTACAGTTCCTCCAATCCCATCACATTCTGTTTTTCCGTGGCTTTTAGCAAAGAATGACCACTGAGCTTTTAACATGAAATCATTTTCATGCAGAGAAAGATTCATAAAATTGAGCTTGTTTTTATATTGTGCTGCACAACCGTCACTGTAATAGTGAATTTCTGTAATATTGGGAAAGTTTTCTTTGACAAATTCTGACACTTTTTCCTATATTTTGTACACCATACAGACATCATGTTTCAAGTTTCTGATATGATGCAGTGTGATGAAACTATTTTTTTGCCAGCAACACAACTTAAGTTTATAATAAGAGGATGTACTGTACAAGAGTCTGAAGTCCAGTGGTACCCCTGAGCCTCATCCTGGATAGTAAAAGAGTAATTCTCGCTAAAATCCATTGAATTAACAGCAACATTTGATGCAGAGGAACCTTTGAGGCTTTTAAAATATTTTTGGCACTTTGCAATGTATGAATGTGGAACTAGTTTTTCTAGTTTGGTAGTGAGTTCATCAATAAATTCGTCAACATTTGCTGTACATGTGATAATTTGTGTCCTGTCTGTTGAAATCCATTGTTTGTATTCAATTCTGTCCTCTTCATCACAGTCGCAAAACTTTGTTTGTGGAAAGCCTGTTAAATTATCTTTAGAGGGGCAGTTGCCACAGTGTCTGAGCATGCATTCACGATTAGGGTTTTCACAAAGCAGCAGATTTATGAGCTCTTTATATCCCTCTTCAAGTTCTGCTGCATGAATGAGCAATATGACATTCTGGTGAATGGTGCAGCTGCAGACAGAGTGGGTTCCACTGGCACCTGCCAAAACACAACATTTGGGGCGGAGCGTGCAGAATTTTGAAAAACCTACTTTCACTTCAGGATACTCCCATTTAAAATTTGAGTATATTTCATTGAGGTTACTAAAAATTAACCGTTTCTTCTCATATTGTTTTTTCCCTAAACTTACTACGTCTTTCATACCCTTGACTGTTCATCACTTTGATAAAAATTTACTACAACCAACGTTATGACTTCAGGCTTCAGTTTCTTCCCTCTTTTTGGTTCAGGTTCAGCAAGAAAACCTTTTTCTTTGAATAGACTTTGGGCTTGCCGAACAGAGTAATCAGAAACTTGAAAAGTATCTTTAATTTTTTTTCTCGACCAGTTAAGAGATGCTGGGATTGTTAGTAGCTGGACTTTCTTCTTTGATGCCAGTTGAGGTAGTTGGGTTTTGATGTTTTCTACCAGCAAGTCCATATCAGCAGCTTTTTGTTCCATTTCTTTTTCTAATTTCATTCCTTCTGGTGGTCCTTCAACATCAAGAACAAATTCAATTTTATTTTTCACATTTTGTTGTAATTTTTCAATTTTCTGTTGTGCACAGCTTATTTTACAACTCTCATTAAGTTATAAATTTACCTTATTTCCGTCTTGTGACTTATTTTTCTTGTTGTTTGTTACTTTTGACGCGTTTCGGAGCTCTTCAATGCTCCATCCTCAGAAAATCCGTTGCTATACTTCGTCACATTAATATTAAAATTTTTGCATTGAAAACATATGTACAATATTAGAACATGTATACACTTACACAATGGTCACATATATAAAACTACATATATATGTAGGTCTCATTAAGTGCATGTAACTTTAAAGGTGAACACCCCACATCTGTTAAAGAAGCATTTAAAGAATCAATAGCATCTTCTTTTTGTAATTCATTAACTTCAAAATCATCGTCATCATTTAGCTGCAAGTCTTCATCGCTGCCATGATTAGCTGGAGTAATAAATAACATTTTACGACAAGAGGAACATAATTTTTCTCCAGGTTTAATTTTAAGCCCTTGCTTTACACATACCCTGCTCTGTTCTAAACTTACCACTCTTAAAGTTTTGTTTATAGGTTTCTTGTGCCTTTTGTAAGGATCACGACAAGTTTTTTGTAGGAATTCATACTTTTTAAAAAATAAACTCTTACGGTGAAGGCAAACTGTAGTAAGATTCTGTACTTCAGTTCTTAGCTGTAGTAAATTTAGTTCTTCCTCAGACAATTCACATGCATTTTCTATTGCTTTTTTGGTGACATAACTTATTTTGTGACATTCTGTCTGTGTTATTATCCCTACACTGCACTTATCTTCCATTTCAAATTACAGTGAAATAGCAAATTCAAATTTCTTATACATATGGTAATTTAAAACAAATGTTCTAGCAAATATACTTTCATTTTTATTGTTTATTTCTTTTAAAATACTTATGAAAGTTCACTTACTTACAGTTTACTAGTGTTAATAATCCATAAAAGTAATTAAAACACACAGTAACCACTATACACTCACACATAGAATTAATAAATAAAATACTAAGCAGTAATACACTATGCTGTTTCCTCAAGAAGCACAAGTAACAGACTGACTAGGCAAGCAAAGAATAGATTGTCTGATTAAACCTGCCTGTCCAGACATGTCTGCACACAAACAAACATGACTGCACACTTTGCAAGCTGGGCCTGTTTCTACTTGCAGCTTTCTTGTTTTTGAATTCAATTAGTTCAAATAAGATTTTTTTATTCTTACTTTTTTAATTTAATTAAGAATTAATTGTAATTGAATAATTACTTACTACTCATTTATTTATTGCTTATTACTTATTTCTACTTGTTGCTTATTGCTAATATTGCAAGTGGCAGTTTAGTAATTGACATAGGCCATGGCCTAGGTCTTACAATGGCTCAGTAAGTTATTATAAAACGTTTACATTTAGTTAAAAAAAACTATACAAAGGAATGAAAACCCCAAACGTTTAATTTTTTTATATTTAAAACATTACGAGTTAAAAAATTATTAATATTGAAATATTGACTTTTGTTGTATTACCTACCTTTCGTAAAACTTCCAAGGTCTCGTCTGGTGTACTCATTAGCAGAGAGAAATAGGTAAACGCAATAACCAATACATCTTGATATGTGGAATTAACCCTGTTTTATTACATCTACTTCAACATCTAAATAGTATACATATTGTGTTGTGGTCTCCAAGTTGCATATAAATAACTATATTTAATATTACCTTGTGTATCCAGGTACACTGGTGCTCCTCCTTGCAACTTCAATGTTTCTTTAAAAACTACGCGTTTCGGGACTCATGGTCCCATCATCAGGTTGATAAAAAACAAGAATCACTCACATGGAGTACGTCAACTTAATAAGAAATAAATAAAAAGTTTCACTCGCACATACCGCGTGTATACAATTACACAACTACACGATGCGCATCGTATCGGAACTTGCAAGCGACTAACCGTTACGCGTCGCACTATCTCTACCTTTATCTACGTGTTGTTCTAACACGCGTATGGCCGTGTCATACAGTCCGTTGGACTTAAAAGAAAGCTTGTCGTTCAAGAGCTGATTACCTTGGGTTTTTGAGGCCTTATAAATTTCAAATTCTTCCAGCGCGTCCATAAGCCTGACCTTTTTACAGAAATGCAACGGCTTGAAGCTACTTTGAAAACTCGAGTAATTATGGTTCTGGTTGACTATATGCAAGGCAAAGTTTGATTTTATCTTCTGGATATCACCTCTAGGGAGATGTTCTCTGTACCTATCCAGAAATTTCCTGCCCGTTTGTCCAACATAAAAATTATTGCAGTCCTCGCATTCTATTTTATAAATACCAGAACAGTTTTCTACTAGTCTGTTGGTCACTGGTCTCAAAGCATTCAAAATACAATTACTCGTTTTGAAAGAAACTGCAAAACCGTGTTTTTTAAAACGTTCTTAATAGTATTAGGCAAAAGATTTGTAAATTCTGTTGGTATATATTTAATGTCACTGTTGTGTGTTTTGTTTATGCTCCTATTTTTATATATGTTCCTCCTCTGCCTCGCTACTATTAAGAACGTTTTTAAAAAACACGGTTTTGCAGTTTCTTTCAAAACGAGTAATTGTATTTTGAACGCTTTGAGACCAGTGACCAACAGACTAGTAGAAAACTGTTCTGGTATTTATAAAATAGAATGCGAGGACTGCAATAATTTTTATGTTGGACAAACGGGCAGGAAATTTCTGGATAGGTACAGAGAACATCTCCCTAGAGGTGATATCCAGAAGATAAAATCAAACTTTGCCTTGCATATAGTCAACCAGAACCATAATTACTCGAGTTTTCAAAGTAGCTTCAAGCCGTTGCATTTCTGTAAAAAGGGCAGGCTTATGGACGCGCTGGAAGAATTTGAAATTTATAAGGCCTCAAAAACCCAAGGTAATCAGCTCTTGAACGACAAGCTTTCTTTTAAGTCCAACGGACTGTATGACACGGCCATACGCGTGTTAGAACAACACGTAGATAAAGGTAGAGATAGTGCGACGCGTAACGGTTAGTCGCTTGCAAGTTCCGATACGATGCGCATCGTGTAGTTGTGTAATTGTATACACGCGGTATGTGCGAGTGAAACTTTTTATTTATTTCTTATTAAGTTGACGTACTCCATGTGAGTGATTCTTGTTTTTTATCAACCTGATGATGGGACCATGAGTCCCGAAACGCGTAGTTTTTAAAGAAACATTGAAGTTGCAAGGAGGAGCACCAGTGTACCTGGATACACAAGGTAATATTAAATATAGTTATTTATATGCAACTTGGAGACCACAACACAATATGTATATTGAAGCTACTCAGGCAAAGTTGGTCTATAAATACAAAAGTATAAAAATCAAACTAATAAAAGCTAGTCTCGACATCAGATTTAATAAGAAATGCTTATACATGGATATAACGCCTAACTACGTTAGAGTTAACATCAAGAACATGTCTTCATCGGCTTCTGTCGCCCAAAAATTGGCTCAGAAAGTGTGGATGAAAGAAGAAATTAAACATCTTTATTCCAAAAAGACCAAATTAAACATCGAACTGTATCATGCACACTTGGAAATTCTTAATAAAATTCACCCGGTTGTTGTTCATGAAGTCTTGTCATGTATTGAGACGCAGATTCGTAATATCATAAGTAAGGTCGTAAACATACAAAAAATAAAGTTTGAAAAATTAAAAAGAAAACAGTACCAAACGGACCGTAGTTACACATACAATAAACACACATTTTGTACACGTATGGTTAACGATAGCAACATAAATTTTACTAGAGTAGAAGAGAAATTATTGAGCAAAGGCCTAAATTATAACCTTCCAAGACTATCTAAACACAATATTATTCGTGAAGTAACTAATGCTGAAGCGGCCGTAAAAATACTAAGTGATCAAGATAAACAAAACGAGGCTCGCGTGTTCATTAATAACAAACTGAACCATATGTTAAAAAGTGAAAAGCGTCCACCTGACTACAAATATCGCAGGGATATAAAAACTGTACGCAATATTAAGCAAAAACTCGAGAACAATAATGCTATCATAACTAAAGCTGATAAAGGCAATACGATTATAATCTTAAATCAAGACGAATACAAACAGAAAGTTTATGAGTTTATTCACGATAATAACATACGTACTTTGACTAGAGACCCCACTACAAAATACGTTAGGGATATCAACAACTGTATTAATAGATCCACATGCCTATTTGATACACGCACTATGCGTCTGCTAAAACCAATACACGCCCAAGCTCCCGCACTTAACGGCCTCCCAAAATTACACAAGGAGAATATGCCCATACGTCCTGTGGTTAATTTTACCACAGCACCTGGGTATAAGGTAGCTAAGAAACTTTTACAGATCTTAAAAAGTAATATTAAAATAGACATTAACCACAGCGTCAGAAATAGTATTGAGTTTGTGGACAGAGTGAAATCGTTAGTAGTATTACCACAATATAAGTTGGTGTCCTTTGACGTTACGAACCTTTACACTAATGTTCCTGTGCCCCAAACGATTGATATTTTACAGAAAAACCTGGAGGATTCAGGCACTTTAAATCAGCAAAAAAATCCATGAACTTATCGCGTTACTAAGAATAATATTAGGCCAGAATTATTTCACTTTTGACAACCGATTTTTTGCGCAGGACGACGGCCTTGCAATGGGATCGCCACTTAGTGGTTTCTTGGCCGATCTTTATCTTAACTATTTTGAAAATGAACATATTTTATCGCATAGAAACAAGCTTTACAAAAATATCATCTCATACACTCGGTATGTGGATGACACATTCCTTGTTATTAATGGCACACATAGACAAATAGAAACCTTGAGTAAATACATGAATAGTATACACTTAAAAAAAAAGTTCACGTTGGAGATGGAAAATAACAGTAGCCTAAATTTTCTGGACATAACTGTGCGAAAAATAAATAATTTGTTTAGGTTCAACATCTATAGGAAGCCAACTGCCACAGATATTACTATTCACGCTTCTTCATTTCATCCATTTGCACAAAAAATGGCATCATTCAACTCGTTGGTTAACAGATTACTAAAAATTCCGTTAGAGGCGAAAGACTACATCGATGAGCTCAATACGATAAAGTATGTCGCGGTGGCCAACGGTTACAATAGTACAGTTGTAGACAAAATAGTAGCGAGGCAGAGGAGGAACATATATAAAAATAGGAGCATAAACAAAACACACAACAGTGACATTAAATATATACCAACAGAGTTTACAAATCTTTTGCCTAATACTATTAAGAACGTTTTAAAAAACACGGTTTTACAGTTTCTTTCAAAACGAGTAATTGTATTTTGAACGCTTTGAGACCAGTGACCAACAGACTAGTAGAAAACTGTTCTGGTATTTATAAAATAGAATGCGAGGACTGCAATAATTTTTATGTTGGACAAACGGGCAGGAAATTTCTGGATAGGTACAGAGAACATCTCCCTAGAGGTGATATCCAGAAGATAAAATCAAACTTTGCCTTGCATATAGTCAACCAGAACCATAATTACTCGAGTTTTCAAAGTAGCTTCAAGCCGTTGCATTTCTGTAAAAAGGGCAGGCTTATGGACGCGCTGGAAGAATTTGAAATTTATAAGGCCTCAAAAAACCCAAGGTAATCAGCTCTTGAACGACAAGCTTTCTTTTAAGTCCAACGGACTGTATGACACGGCCATACGCGTGTTAGAACAACACGTAGATAAAGGTAGAGATAGTGCGACGCGTAACGGTTAGTCGCTTACAAGTTCCGATACGATGCGCATCGTGTAGTTGTGTAATTGTATACACGCGGTATGTGAGAGTGAAACTTTTTATTTATTTCTTATTAAGTTGACGTACTCCATGTGAGTGATTCTTGTTTTTTATCAACCTGATGATGGGACCATGAGTCCCGAAACGCGTAGTTTTTAAAGAAACATTGAAGTTGCAAGGAGGAGCACCAGTGTACCTGGATACACAAGGTAATATTAAATATAGTTCTAAATAGTATCAAACAATTTATTTTATGTATCACTGTAATACTCATTGTATATGGTTGACTTCACTTACGTTATACAGGAAACCAAATTTGTTACACCATTTAACACTAATGCTTATACCCTAACCAAACTAACAAAAGTTACTAAACTAATTAGGCCGCCCAGCCTGCTCACACGCAACAGTCATTCCATTTTAAAATCCCATTTTTGCTTTAATTATTTGAGTTGAACACTTTTAAAAGATGAATTATTTGGATTGAGGTGGATTACCCAACCGGCGTCACTCCTCTCGTTGCAGTGTGCCGCGTGTTTTTTTGATGTCCGAAAGTTTTCTTTAGTTCACATTTTTTCTTTGTCCCGTTTACGTCACTGACTCTATTTCACTATATTAGTTCATTTTTAACTTCTGGTTAATAATTTTTTACAATAGAAATTCAAAGTTGTTGTGCACACGTTTTTAACTTCGTCCCCGGCCGGGGTAAAGATGCAATTCAACTGGGCTGAGAGTCACCAACAAAGTCTCCCACCAGAAGCTAGGCATAACCGGAATTACAATGCCTTATGCTCTGAAGTCTTAGTCGTTGCACACACAACACGTGTGTAACTCCCGTGTGTTGGGCGTTGACGAAATCTGGTGTCCACTGGTTACGTCACATAAATGGCCGTGACTTCCAATTATGTTTCCGTCGTGTCTAAAGCACATGTTGAATGAAATTCGCAAAAGGCCATATTGTTTTAGCTTCTCGGCGTCGGTCGCGTGCCCGCTGGTGTTTGCGCGTTTGTGTGTGTGTCACACAGTATTAAAGTTCTGCGAATTGTATTGCGTTGTTGACAACACGACACATTCCATTGCAATGACTTCACCTCACAGCTCCTTTGTTTGAACTACAATTTATATTACCATGGGATTGATCACGCAGATGAAAATGAATTTACAATTTAAAAAAAAATAAATAAAAACCCCTCCTTTTTAGCCCCATTACATATTGTAGCCCATTTCATTAGGATTATTTAGAAGGAAAAAAAATTGGGATTATCCCTTTCCCTTCTTAAGATATTGAGTTTAACGCTAAACCATGTTTTCGTTTTTAAAATTTTAGAGATGCAAAAATAAGATTTTTTTCTGCTAAAGTGGTTAACCTTGGAAGGATTTTGTATTTTTCTCTGGAATCCCTGTAGTTTAAAGAGTAAAACTTGACAATTTCACAACGATTGGATGTAAAATAAACAAGTTACAAATTATTTTATATTTACTGACGCTTCTTGTCTCGCGAGATCCAAACAGCAAAATGTGAAAAACCTTAAAACTTTGAATAGGCATAACATATAATAGATATTTACCATATATCCGTCGTGCGACTTCGTTTTTCTCGTCTTATGACGCGTTTCGGCAACGAATTGCCATCTTCAGAAATCTTAATCACTCATTAGAGATCGTTAAAAAATTAAAAACACCAAAATCATTACAGTAAAAGTGCACTTTTACGACATTGAAAACTCACATACGCGAACATGAAATTTTATGTTTCTCGCGTGGACATATCGATCGACTGATTCACTGTTTATATAGCCACTGATAAACCTGTTTTGCTTATTATAGCCCGTGTGTACTGTGACTTTCTATTTACCTGCGCCCGTGTGCAAGTATTGCCGTGTCATACAATATGTTATCATTCAAGACATAATCACTGTTGATTTTGACGGCTTTATATATTTCATATAAAGCCGTCATATAAAGCTGATATATATTTAAATTATTATGAGAATATAAACATAATATCGAATAAATTATACAAGAATAAAATCATTTTTTACTGTAGATACGTCGATGATACGTTTATGATATTTAATGGAACAAAAAGACAAATACAAAACTTAAATAGTCACATAAACAGCATACACCATAAGATTAAATTTACATCTGAAATAGAAGAAGAAAATCAATTAAATTTCTTAGATTTAACCATTTTAAAAAACGAAGGAAAACTTCAGTTTAAAATCTATAGAAAGGCCACAACAACGGACATCACAATTCATGCCGATTCATATCATCCCACCTCGCATAAAATGGCAGCTTACAATAGTTTTGTGCGTAGATTGCTAACTATACCGTTAAGTGAAAAAGACTACAATGCAGAGGTTAATACCATCAAGCACATAGTAGCGGCTAACGGATATAAAAGTTCATTAGTGGATAAATTAATAAGTAAACACAAAGAGAAGAAATTAAAAAAGTCGAACAATGATAACACACTTCCGGTTAATAAATACATATCTGCAGATTACACAAATATTTTACCAAATATTTTAGTTAACGAACTCAAGAAACACCATGTAATTGTAACTTTCCATACAAATAACAACATTCAGAGACTTCTTAGCCGGAAAACAGTATACCAGAAAGAAAAAGAACCGGCGTATACAAGATGAATTGCAGCTCATGCGATATGTTCTACATAGGCCAAACAGGCAGACCGTTTGAAGAAAGATATAACGAATATCTTCCCAGAAGGGAATTACATAAAACAACATCTAATTTTGCCAGACACCTGATACTATGTAATCATAACTACAGTGATTTTGAGACAAATTTCCAGCCCTTGCATTGCTGCAGGAAAGGAAAATACATGGACGCGCTTGAGGAATATGAAATATATAAAGCCGTCAAAATCAACAGTGATTATGTCTTGAATGATAAACTTACATTTTCACATAACATATTGTACGACACGGCAATACTTGCACACGGGCGCCGGTAAATAGAAAGTCACAGTACACACGGGCTATAATAAGCAAAACAGGTTTATCAGTGGCTATATAAACAGTGAATCAGTCGATCGATAATGTCCACGCGAGAAACATAAAATTTCATGTTCGCGTATGTGAGTTTCCAATGTCGTAAAAGTGCACTTTTACTGTAATGATTGTGGTGTTTTTAATTTTTTAACGATCTCTAATGAGTGATTAAGATTTCTGAAGATGGCAATTCGTTGCCAAAACGTGTCATAAGACAAGAAAAACGAAGTCGCACGATGGATATATGGTAAATATCTATTATATTAATATAAGCGACTTGGAGACAACTAACCTAAAAAGCCATATCATGATAATGAAGTAAGATATAGTGTTCAAATTTGGTGTGGTTCCTTACCTCTATAGGTAGTGTTCTAATCTAAAATGGTGGGTGAGATAGCCTGGTTGAATTGACATGGAATGACCCCTTGTTAAAACATAAAACATTGTAGGTAAACTACCCCTTTCCCTTAACCAATCTTTGCCAAAATGAGTAGGCCTTGAGTCCTCTACAACTCAGGCACATATGCAAAAAATTATTTGATTCTGTTTGAATTTGCGGCAGTTATTGTACGCCATAGAAAAATATCGGTATGGAGAACCATACATGACTTCCATGTTGTAAGATTTATATTTAAAATCATTTACGAAATGAAATGTTTCCATAGAAACAACTTCTTTCCACTTATTGCTTCAGCCTTAACCACAGTACTGTGGTCACTAACGTATACCACCACACGTTATCGCACTCGATTTTCACTGATGATGGCAGTCAACGGCACTGCTGAAACATCTGGTTTTGCAGAAAACATTGGACTACGGCCAAACAGCCTGGGAAGGAATTTTAACAAGAAACTACTTCTTTGTTGCCGATAACGTAGTACACATATAAAAATTATCCCCTCCTCCGTTAACTATAATTTTCATTTATAGAAAATTACCCCCACCCCGTTCAACTAGCCTCTTCATTTACAGATATTTCATCTACGTTTCTACAGTGGCTTATTAAGATCTTCTTATCAGGATACTTTATTTATCAAAATTCAGTACTTTACTCTTGTTACAACAAAAAATGTTTTTTCTGGTAAACTGCCCTTTCCCTGTAACCGATCTTCACCAAAATCAATAGGGCTTGAGTCTTCTGCATCTCAGGCACATATGTAAAAAATTATGTGATTCTGTTTGAATTTACGGCAGTTATCGTTCGTCATAAAAAAATTTCTCTTGTTACAACATAAAATGTTGCAGGTAAACTACCCCTTTCCCTTAACCGATCTTCACCAAAATCAACAGGCCTTGAGTTTTTTACAATTTAGGGATGTATGCAAAAACTTATTTGATTATGCTTGAATTTACAGCAGTTATCGTTCGTCATAGAAAAAATTAACATTGTTATCACATAAAACGTTACAGGGAAACTACCCCTTTATCTTAACTGATCTTCACCAAAATCAAAAGGTCTTGAGTCCTCTAAAATTCATGAAGGTATGCAAAAAATTATTTGACGATACTCTCTGAATTTACGGAAGTTATCGTTCGTCATAGAAAAAATTACTCTTGTTAAAACATAAAGCGTTGCAGGTAAACTACCCCTTTTCCTTAACCGATCTTCACCAAAATCAACACACCTTGAGTACTTAAAACTTCATGAATGTATGCAAAAAATTATTTGATTCTCTTTGAATATGCAGCAGTTATCATTCGTCATAAGAATAAAATTACCCTTATAAAACATAAAACTTTGCAGGTAATCTACCCTTTTCTCTTAACCGATCTTCACCAAAATCAAGAGACCTTGAGTACTCTATAATTCAGGAAGGTGTGCAAAAATGTATTTGATTGTGTTTGAATTTGCGGCTGTTATCGTTTGTCATAGAAAAAAAATTACCCTTGTTAAAACATAAAACGTTGCATGTAAACTACCCCGTTCCCTTAACTGATCTTCACCAAAAACAATAGGTCTTGAGAACTCTACAATTCAGTGCTGTATGCAAAACATTATTTGATTCTGTTTGAATTTGGGGCTGTTATCGTTTGCCATAGAAAATACCCTTGTTAAAACATAAAATGTTGCAGGTAAACTACCCCTTTCCCTTAACCGAGCTTAACCAAAAACAATAGGTCTTGAGAACTCTACAGTTCAGGGCTGTATGAAAAACATTATTTGATTCTGTTTTAATTTGCGGCTGTTATCGTTTGCCATAGGAAAAAATTCCCCTTGATTAAAAAAAATGTTGCAGGTAAACTACCCCTTTCCCTTAACCGATCTTCACCAAAACAAAAAATAGGTCTTGACTACTCTACAAATCAGGGCTGTATGCAAAAAATTGTTTGATTCTGTTTGAATTTGCGGCTGTTATCGTTTGCCATAGAAAAAATCTACAGACACATACACACAGACTTTTTGAAAAATGACTTTTTTTCATGTTTTGAGTGTAGTACAATCAGAATCTGCAATAATCTCGAACACGATTTTTTTACGTCCATGTTCTTTAAGGAAATGGAAGTATGGTGATGGCAAAAAAAATCGTGTTCGAGATTATTGCAGATTCTGATTGTACTACACTCAAAACATGAAAAAAAGTCGTTTTTCGAAAAGTGTCTGTGTGTCTGTCTGTTGTAACTTTATTTTATTAGTTACTTTTTATTATTTTGTAATATCGATAATTTTGAAATTTTCATCGGGTGCCATGTTGCAAACTGAAATACACAAAATATGTATACTTACCTAAGGTCAGAATTCGTGTTAGCGAACCAGTACTTGCGGAATGTATTACCTGAAATAACTCACTCTGGCTTATATTGTTTACCAATGACATTACCTTTTATTATCTAAAAGACTCTACGTACATATGAAAATGACTCTACTGAACTATGTGCCAAACACCCACGTTACTATGCCTCGGGGCGTAGTCCCATTTATTCTGTAAACATATAATATCCATTAAACATTTTATAAGCCCTCCAAAATAACATGTTTTATACTTATTACATAATAAACATAATATATAGTTATTAAAAAATGACTTCACAACCCAGCACTTATTAAGTATTGTAATGAAATATCCACTCTCACTCTCACTCGCACTCTCATTCGTGGTACCAATTTTTAATTAATTAACTTCCCCATAATTGAGCTCATTTTATTGAATCGAATTTTAATGAATAGAAAAGATTATCTAAACCCTTAGTTGGACTTTTTGGACCCCCCCCCATTTTTATGACTTAGCTGGAAATTCTTCGATGTCCCATCGTTGATCTCACACTCTCGATATTGTTGTAACCCAAAATTTGGGGTTTACGTCGAACTGTTATTTTAAAATACTGCACTTTCACATATTTAACAAACTCTTGGTTGTATAAAATTTTGATATAAGTAGCTTTTTTGAGAATTGCCGGCCGGCACACTACTCTGATGAGACGAGACTGCTCGCGGTTTGTAGCTATTCAATGCGGAGGTGGGGCAAATTGCATCACTAGTCCTTTGTTCGAAACGGCCAAACCCTGTTGTTTCCAAATGTATTTAATGCGCATCGCATTCCTGTAGCTGATGTCATCCTTGGGTTAGGCTTGTTTACTTTAATATGACGAACTGTTTTTTGCTATTACTGTGATTTTCCCCTGACCTCGACACAAATCTTGTCCGCTCAATATTACGTTCGTTGAAAACTTAAGAAAACTTTACGCTGTTTTCTTTATAGGGCCTTAAAAACAATTATAACAATTATACTTTATAACAATTATTTCCCAGGAGATTATTATAGGACCAGAATTGTACCGTTACACTGTGTGTCTGTCTGTAGATTTTTTTTCTGTGGCAAACGATAACAGCCGCATATTCAAACAGAATCAAATAATTTTTTGCATACAGCCCTGATTTGTAGAGTACTCACGACCTATTGTTTTTGGTGAAGATCGGTTGAGGGAAAGGGGTAGTTTACCTGCAACGGTTTTTTTTTATCAAGGGTAATTTTTTTTTTGGGGCAAACGATAACAGCCGCAAACAGAATTAAATAATGTTTCGCATACAGCCCTGAATTGTAGAGTTCTCCAGACCTTTTGATTTTGGTGAAGATCGGTTAAGGGAAAGGGGTAGTTTACCTGCAACGTTTTATGTTTTAACAAGGGTATTTTCTATGGCAAACGATAACAGCCGCAAATTCAAACAGAATCAAAAGATTATTTGCATACAGCCCTAAATTGTAGAGTTCTCAAGACCTATTGTTTTTGGTGAAGATCGGTTAAGGGAAAGGGGTAGTTTACCTGCAACGTTTTTTTCAACAAGGGTATTTTCTATGGCAAACGATAACAGCCGCAAATTCAAACAGAATCAAATAATTTGTTGCATACAGTTCTGATTTGTAGAGTACTCAAGACCTATTGTTTTTGGTCAAGATCGGTTAAGGGGAAGGGGTAATTTACCTGCAATGTTTTTTTATCAAGGGTAATTTTCTATGGCAAACGATAACACCCGCAAATTCAAACAGAATCAAATAATTTTTTGCATACGTCCCTGAATTGTAGAGATCTCAAGGACTTTCGATTTTGGTGAAGATCGGTTAAGGGGAAGGGGTCGTTTACCAGCAACCTTTTACGTTTTAACAACAGTAAAGTACTTGAAAATTCATTTAAACTTTTTGAAATAATGGTAATTGTTAAAAATAAAATAATTTTGTTGCCAGGCAATAAAATTATAATTTATTCATTTTAATGTAAATTATGTATGAGTTAATATACATGTATAAAATAATATATCGTTCGTGGCAGGCAAGCATATCTCAGTTATGTAATGTTTACGTTTCCATTTTATTATTATGACTACCGCAATAAAAAGGCAGGTAAGACACACACACACACAAAATTCGCGTTATTTCTGGCCTCACTCATGTTTATTTTCTTACATTTGCACGCTTTTTAAATGGCAAGTGCCGAAACCCATTCCAACATAACGCGTGCAAGCCGAAAAAGTGTCCACCGTGGATAGCGATTTGCTTCCTGTAAATCGCTGGGCAGTGTAACTGCACGTGTTTACAGAGGAACGATTCATAGACAGATTTTTCGTCTTTAGGGAATGAACCCTCTGCAAGATGCTGAGGGTCCATGAGTGACTTCGGAGCGCTCCTTCTTTTACGTGTGTTTGTTCTGTGAAACATACACTGTAGATTCGCAGCTTGATAGGAACGCTGCAACTAGGAACACTGTAGCAACGCTCAGTAGGAAATGTTGAAAATTTTTGTCCATGGTGTACCCTCATACACACTAAACCTGCTCTGATGTTTTAATTACGGACATCATAATATTAAAACTTTGGAAACTTGAGCACTACTTAATGGAGATCAAACATTAACTTATACAAGCCATTAATTTTATGCAATTTTTTATATATATTGTACAACGTTATCGGCAACAAAGAAGTAGTTTTTGTTAAAATTCCTTCCCGGGATGTTTGGCTGTAGTCCAATGTTTTCTACAAAACCAGACGTTTCGGCAATACCATCGACTTCCATCATCAGTGAAAATCGAGTGCGATAACGTGAGGTGGTATACGTTAGTGACCATAGTACTGTGGGTAAGGCTGAAGCAGTAAGTAGAAAGAAGTAGTTTCTATAGTAATATTTCATTTCGAAAATGATTTTAAATATAAATCTTAGAACATGGAAGTCATGTATGGTTCTCCATACCGATATTTTTCTATGGCGAACGATAACAGCCGCAAATTCAAACAGAATCAACTACTGTTTTGCATACAGCCCAGAATTGTAGAGTTCTCAATACCTATTGTTTTTGGTGAAGATCGGTTAAGGGCAAGGGGTAGTTTACCTGCAACGTTTTATGTTTTAACAAGGGTATTTTCTATGGCAAACGATAACAGCCGGAAATTCAAACAGAATCAAATAATTTTTTGCATGCAGCCCTGATTTGTAAAGTACTCAAGACCTATTGTTTTTGGTGAAGATCGGTTAAGGGAAAGGGGTAGTTTACCTGCAACGTTTTATGTTTTAACAAGGGTAGTTTCTATGGCAAACGATAACAGCTGGAAATTCAAACAGAATCAAATAATTTTTTGCATGCAGCCCTGATTTGTAAAGTACTCAAGACCTATTGTTTTTGGTGAAGATCGGTTAAGGGGAAGGGGTAGTTTACCTGCAACGGTTCTTTATCAAGGGTAATTTTACTTCCATATTCCTTAAGGAATGGAAGTATGGTGATGGCAAAAAAAATCGTGTTCGAGATTATTGCAGATTCTGATTCTACTACACTCAAAACATGAAAAAAAGTCGTTTTCCGAAAAGTGTCTGTGTGTCTGTCTGTCTGTCTGTCTGTGTGTCTGTCTGTCTGTCTGTAGATTTTTTTTCTATGGCAAACGATAACTGCCGCAAATTCAAACAGAATCAAATAATTTTTTGCATACAGCCCGGTTTTGCAGAGTTCTCGCGACCTATTGTTTTTGGTGAAGATCGGTTGAGGGAAAGGGGTAGTTTACCTGCAACGGTTTTTTTTTAGCAAGGGAAATTTTGTTTGTTTGGCAAACGATAACAGCCGCAAATTCAAACAGAATCAAATAATGTTTGGCATACAGCCCTGAATTGTAGAGTTCTCAAGTCCTATTGTTTTTGGTGAAGATCGGTTAAGGGAAAGGGGTAGTTTACCTGTAACGTTTTATGTTTTAACAAGGGTATTTCCTATGGCAAACGATAACAGCCGCAAATTCAAACAGAATGAAAAGATTATTTGCATACAGCCCTAAATTGTAGAGTTCTCAATACCTTTTGTTTTTGGTGAAGATCGGTTAAGGGAAAGGGGTAGTTTACCTACAACGTTTTTTTAACAAGGGTATTTTCTATGGCAAACGATAACAGCCGCAAATTCAAACAGAATCAAATAATTTTCTGCATACAGCCCTGATTTGTAGAGTACTCAAGACCTATTGTTTTTGGTGAAGATCGGTTGAGGGGAAGGGGTAGTTTACCAGCAACGTTTTTTATCATGCGTATTTTCTATGGCAAACGACAACTGCCGCAAATTCAAACAGAATCAAATAATTTTTTGCATACAGCCCTGATTTGTAGAGTACTCGCGACCTATTGTTTTTGGTGAAGATCGGTTGAGGGGAAGGGGTAGTTTACCTGCAACGGTTTTTTTTTATCAAGGGAAATTTTTTTTTTTTTTGGCAAACGATAACAGCCGCAAATTCAAACAGAATCAAATAATGTTTCGCATACAGCCCTGAATTGTAGATTTCTCAAGATCTATTGTTTTTGGTGAAGATCGGTTGAGGGAAAGGGGTAGTTTACCTGCAACGTTTTTTTAACAAGGGTATTTTATATGGCAAACGATAACAGCCGCAAATTCAAACAGAATCAAATAATGTTTTGCATACAGTCCTGATTTGTAGAGTACTCAAGACCTATTGTTTTTGGTGAAGATCGGTTAAGGGGAAGGGGTAGTTTACCTGCAACCTTTTACGTTTTATTTTCTATGGCAAACGATAACAGCCGCAAATTCAAACAGAATCAAATAATGTTTTGCATACAGCCCTGATTTGTAGAGTACTCAAGACCTATTGTTTTTGGTGAAGATCGGTTAAGGGGAAGGGGTAGTTTACCTGCAACGTTTTTTTATCAAGCGTATTTTCTATGGCAAACGATAACAGCCGCAAATTCAAACAGAATCAAATAATTTTTTGCATACGTCCCTGAATTGTAGAGGTCTCAATGACTTTCGATTTTGGTGAAGATCGGTTAAGGGGAAGGGGTAGTTTACCTGCAACCTTTTACGTTTTAACAAGAGTAAAGTACTTGAAAATTTATTTAAACTTTTTGAAACAATGGTAATTGTTAAAAATAAAATAATTTTGTTGCCAGGCAATAAAATTATAATTTTTTTATTTTAATGTAATATAATATTTTTCATTTAATACAGCAATAAAAAGGCAGGTAAGACACAGCCTGGCTGTTTGGCTGAAAATGATTTTAAATATAAATCTTAGAATATGGAAGTCATGTATGGTTCTCCATACCGATATTTTACTTCCATATTCCTTAAGGAATGGAAGTATGGTGATGGCAAAAAAAATCGTGTTCGAGATTATTGCAGATTCTGATTCTACTACACTCAAAACATGAAAAAAAGTCGTTTTCCGAAAAGTGTCTGTGTGTCTGTCTGTCTGTGTGTCTGTCTGTCTGTAGATTTTTTTTCTATGGCAAACGATAACTGCCGCAAATTCAAACAGAATCAAATAATTTTTTGCATACAGCCCGGTTTTGCAGAGTTCTCGCGACCTATTGTTTTTTGTGAAGATCGGTTGAGGGAAAGGGGTAGTTTACCTGCAACGGTTTTTTTTTAGCAAGGGTAATTTTGTTTGTTTGGCAAACGATAACAGCCGCAAATTCAAACAGAATCAAATAATGTTTCGCATACAGCCCTGAATTGTAGAGTTCTCAAGACCTATTGTTTTTGGTGAAGATCGGTTAAGGGAAAGGGGTAGTTTACCTGTAACGTTTTATGTTTTAACAAGGGTATTTCCTATGGCAAACGATAACAGCCGCAAATTCAAACAGAATGAAAAGATTATTTGCATACAGCCCTAAATTGTAGAGTTCTCAAGACCTTTTGTTTTTGGTGAAGATCGGTTAAGGGAAAGGGGTAGTTTACCTACAACGTTTTTTTAACAAAGGTATTTTCTATGGCAAACGATAACAGCCGCAAATTCAAACAGAATCAAATAATTTTCTGCATACAGCCCTGATTTGTAGAGTACTCAAGACCTATTGTTTTTGGTGAAGATCGGTTGAGGGGAAGGGGTAGTTTACCAGCAACGTTTTTTATCATGCGTATTTTCTATGGCAAACGACAACTGCCGCAAATTCAAACAGAATCAAATAATTTTTTGCATACAGCCCTGATTTGTAGAGTACTCGCGACCTATTGTTTTTGGTGAAGATCGGTTGAGGGGAAGGGGTAGTTTACCTGCAACGGTTTTTTTATCAAGGGAATTTTTTTTTTTTTGGCAAACGATAACAGCCGCAAATTCAAACAGAATCAAATAATGTTTCGCATACAGCCCTGAATTGTAGATTTCTCAAGACCTATTGTTTTTGGTGAAGATCGGTTGAGGGAAAGGGGTAGTTTACCTGCAACGTTTTTTTAACAAGGGTATTTTCTATGGCAAACGATAACAGCCGCAAATTCAAACAGAATCAAATAATGTTTTGCATACAGCCCTGATTTGTAGAGTACTCAAGACCTATTGTTTTTGGTGAATATCGGTTAAGGGGAAGGGGTAGTTTACCTGCAACGTTTTTTTATCAAGCGTATTTTCTATGGCAAACGATAACAGCCGCAAATTCAAACAGAATGAAATAATTTTTTGCATACGTCCCTGAATTGTAGAGGTCTCAATGACTTTCGATTTTGGTGAAGATCGGTTAAGGGGAAGGGGTAGTTTACCTGCAACCTTTTACGTTTTAACAAGAGTAAAGTTCTTGAAAATTTATTTAAACTTTTTGAAACAATGGTAATTGTTAAAAATAAAATAATTTTGTTGCCAGGCAATAAAATTATAATTTTTTCATTTTAATGTAATATAATATTTTTCATTTAATACAGCAATAAAAAGGCAGGTAAGACACAGCCTGGTTGTTTGGCTGAAAATGATTTTAAATATAAATCTTAGAATATGGAAGTCATGTATGGTTCTCCATACCGATATTTACTTTTTCTATGGTAAACGATAATAACCGCAAATTCAAACAGAATCAAATAATGTTATGCATACGTCCCTGCTTTGTAGAGTTCTCACGACGTTTTGATTTTGGTGAAGATCAGTTAAGGGAATAGGGTAGTTTACCTGCAACATTTTATGTTTTAACAAGGGTATTTTCTATTGCAAAAGATAACAGCCACTAATTCAAACAGAATCAAATGATTATTTGCATACAGCCCTGAATTGTAGAGTACTCAAGTCCTGTTGTTTTTGGTGAAGATCGGTTAAGGGAAAGGGGTAGTTTACCTGCAACATTTTATGTTTTAACAAAGGTATTTTCTATTGCAAACGATAACAGCCGCAAATTCAAACATAATCAAATGATTATTTGCATACAGCCCTAAATTGTAGAGTTCTCAAGAGTTATTGTTTTTGGTGAAGATCGGTTAAGGGAAAAGGGTAGTTTACCTGCAACGGTTTTTTATCAAGGGTAATTTTTTTCTATGGCAAACGATAACAGCCGCAAATTCAAACAGAATCAAATGATGTTTTGCATACAGCCCTGTATTGTAGAGTTATCAATACCTATTGGTGTTGGTGAAGATTGGTTAAGGGAAAGGGGTAGTTTACCTGCAACATTTTATGTTTTAACAAGGGTAATTTTTTATATGACGAACGATAACGGCCGTAAATTCAAACAGAATCAACTACGTTTGTGCATACCTTTTTGAACTAAAGAGAACTCAAGGTCTGTTGATTTTGTTGAAGATCGGTTAAGGGAAAGGGGTAGTTTATCAGCAACGTCTTATGTTTTAAACAGGGTAATTTTTTTTATGACAAACGATAACTGCTGAAAATTCAAAGAGAATCAAATAATTTTTTGCACACTTTCCTGAGTTGTAGAGTACTCAAGGTTGAGTATTTTGGTGAAGATCGGTTAAGGGAAAGGGGTAGTTTACCTGCAACATTTTATGTTGTAACAAGAGAAATGTTTCCATGACGAACGATAACTGCCGCACATTCAAACAGAATCAAATATTTTTTTGCATGCATCCCTGAATTGTAGAGGACTGAAGGTCTATTGATTTTGGAGAAGATCGGTTAAGAGAAAGGGGTAGTTTACCTGAAACATTTTATGATTTAACAAGAGTAAAGTACTTAATTTTTATAAATAAGGTATCCTGGTAAGAAGCTCATAATAATCCACTGTAGAAACGTAGATGAAATATCTATAAATGAAGAGGTTAGGTGAACGGGGTGGGGGTAATTTTCTATTAAAAAAAATTATAGTTGAAGGTGGAGGGGAGAATTTTTTATGTGTACTACGTTATCGGCAACAAAGAAGTAGTTTTTTGTTAAAATTGCTTCCCGGGCTGTTTAGCCGTAGTCCAATGTTTTCTGCAAAACCAGACTTTTCGGCAGTGCCATCGACTGCCATCATCAGTGAAAATCGAGTGCGAAAACGTGAGGTGGTATACGTTAGTGACCACAGTACTGTGGTTATTGCTGAAGCAATAAGTAGAAAGACGTAGTTTCTATGGAAATATTTCATATCGAATATGATTTTAAATATAAATCTTAGAACATGGAAGTCATGTATGGTTCTCCATACCGATATTTTGCCATCACCATACTTCCATTTCCTTAAGGAACATGGAAGTAAAAAATTATACACACCGACACTTTTCGGAAAATGACTTTTCTTCATGTTTTGAGGATAGTACAATCAGAATCAGCCCTTATCTCGAACACAATTTTTTTCGCTATCACCATACTTCCATTTCCTTATGGAAGATGGAAGTACCAAGACGTAATGCAAGAGCAGTTTGAATCTTTGTTAAATAAGCATAAGACAAAAGAAAACAGTGCTATGGTTACTCGTGAAAAGTTGTTAAGTTTGGTAGCAGACGTAAATAATGCTAAAATAGCAGACAGAAAATGCCACGTGACTATTAGCTACTTCAGCGTTATGATGTTCTTGAAGTTCAGGGAGTAGAAAAATTAATTGTGCCAGTGACAGATGCAAAACTGATGTTGTCTTTTATTGTTCAAGTGATGCACTGTTCGATATTTTATACGAAACGCATATATCTATTGGACATGGTGGTAGAGACCGAATGATAAAAGAACTCAATCGTCGATATAAAAACATTACTCAGAATGATATAAAGCTTCTTTTAAATGTTTGTGAACCTTGTCAACAAAAAAGAAATATGGGAAACAAAGGCACTGTGGTTAAACCCATGGTGTTTTTGCATCTCACCTACCAAGACCACTTAAAGAAGTTGTGGTTTCAAGACCTCTTCAAACAAAGAGGCCAGAATAAGTCGCCACACAGTTGCTTTAAATATTTTTATTGTTTGTGCTCCATGTATTCTGCAGTCTGACAATAGCAGGGAATTCTGTAATAAACTTATAGACGACTTGAAAATAACTTGGCCAAAGCTTAAGATCGTACATGGTAGACCAAGACACAGTCAGAGTCAAGGTAGTGTATAGAGGGCCAACCAAGACATTGAAAATGTTTACAACTTGGGTGCAAGGAAACCAGTCTACTTCATGGAGTCACGGGCTTAAATTTATTCAATTCATGAAAAACAGAGCTCTTCATTCTGGTATAAAGAGAACACCTTACAAGGCTGTGTTTGGCTTTGCTCCTAGAGTTGTACTGTCCACAACTTTATTCCAAGGGAAGTGTTTGATTCAGTGGAGGATGGACAACAATTTGAAAATGCCTTGACTGGTGTGACTGCATCCTCCAAACTTGATGATGATGCCGTTTCCGTTGAAGAAACATCTCAGAATCAAACTGTAAAAGTGTGTGTTATGTTTCAAAAAATTGCAAAGACAACCTACTTTACTGGAAAAGCAGCCTATCCATGTGTCATGTCTGGTACTCGAAAGACAAAATTGTACAGAAGGTCTGCAGGTTGTGTTTAATTGAAATTAATATTTAATTTATTTTTTAAAGACTTTAACTACTTCTTATCAGTTAATTTATAAAACAACTAGTTTTTTCATAGAATAACTTGGTAAAGTTTGAAATAGTGTATTTATTTGACACTTTATCTAACATTGTCAGGTAATTCATGAAATACCTAGTTATTTACTATGAAATAACTGAATTATACACTTTAACAGTACCATATATACCGAAGAGGAAATACTACCTGATCTAGAAGAATAGTGAACATCGTTGGTGAGAATAATATAAGCAGTTATATGGAGCGGGCTTGCATCTAATCAACAGTGAATTTGTTATTATTATATTCTGTTGAAAGATAGAAAAACCTGTAGCGGGGCATTTTTGGGCAGACCTGGGGTAATAACAGAATTTGTATTTTTTTTTTTTTCATAAATAATAATTAACTAATTGAGGGATAGAAAAATTTTATGACCGAGAGGTAAATTTGTTATGTGGAAACGATCGCAACGTGGCTGCACTGCTGTTGACTGTATGAATTGTTTAATAATATTGTGTGGACAGTTTTAATAACTGCAAATGTACCAAAGTCAGTTCAAGGACAATGACGAACTCGGAAAACGTAAACACGTTATGTAGCAAAATCTGTCAACAAATTATATAACCAGACATCAGGCGATGCGTTGCGTCAGCAACTTATATAACGATGTGTGTCACCAGTTTTGTCAACAAGCCAAAAACAGTCCACTGGCGAACGAATACAAACTGTAAACCAATAAGAATTGGCGAACAACAGCCGCTTCACAAAATAGCGCCTGTAAATCTCCCCAGTCCAATCTCAATGCTCGCGCGAGCAACAGCTATGTAAAAGTTTCGGAACATAAGTGCGGGCCCGCATACAATAAAAATGTGAATCTTTATATTTATATCTAAAACACAAACAGTTTTCGGCCGTAAAAATGTAATAGTGCGAACCATAAAACGATATAACCGCAAAACAGTGCACGCCATGAGGAGACACCCCAGGAGTCGAACTCATATACAGGAAAGTAGACATTCAAAAAATAATAATAATAAAATGCTGGTTTAAATATATAAATAAATAAAATTAAATAAAAAATGGGAAATTTAGGGAAAGATTTTAAAATGGGGGGTAGTATGTGAGCGAGTGTGAGGTTTTGTTTGATTATATAAATAGGGATGAAGTGCTGGTTTCCGTAGTTAAAACTAACCCTAGTAGTATAGGGATTATTTCTATGTAAAATCTTGATTTCTTGTTACACTAAAATGTTATATTTTTTTATTAAAAGTTGTTTTCTTAATTTCATTTTGTGTGCGTTTTTCCAGAAAGGTTAATAAATTTTAATGAATGACGAAACATATAACGTTCTCTTTATTTGTTCAAACAACATTCTGATCTTCCTGTTCGCCAAAAAGAACCCGTATGAACGTAAGTAGGGTAAGCACGTATATATTTCTTTTTTCTCTCTTTTAAGAAGTTGGCGATACAAGATGGCTACCCAAAAAATTAATGTGCTCAATTACTTTAACCTTGTTTGTATCAATGAAAAAAAAAAAATATCAATATTATCAAACGTATCAGTGGCGCCCGAACAGGGACGATTTATATAAATGAAATTATATAAATATAGGCCTACGGGGAGAACAGAATGATTGTTTGAAGTAGAAAAGAAAATTTTATGCATACGTAAATTAGACGTAAGAGGTTATGTTTAATATGGGTGAGTAGAATATTTGTCAATAATTATATGTTACGGATAATAAGATTATATAAAGAAATATATATAAAAAATTCTAAGAAAAATGGCGGATAATAATGATATCAGTTTATCTGATAGTCAGATAGAAAATCAAATAAGTAGCGACTCCGGAATTCAAACAACTGACAGTAGTCTTGAGGAGTCAAAAATAATACAGACAGTCGAGATTCATTCAACACCTATTTTAGGAAATCAAAATAAGAAATCTGATAATGATACTATGTTAGCAAGATTGTATGATATGATGTACAATAGTGTAGAAAAACAAGACAGCAATTTTAGAGAATTGAATGACAAATTTGATAGACAAAGTAGGGATATTAATGAGTTGAAACATGAGATACAAGAAATGAATAAGCATTTAGAAAGCACTAACGAAACAATAAGAAACAGTTTAAATAAGTTAGAACAGAAGTTCGAGAAATTAGGTGTGACAATGTTTTAAGTAAGACAAAATGTAAAAATGACGAAATAGTAGACAATTTTGAGAGTATAGTGGGGGTGAAGAATAATGTAGAAGCAAATGATGAAAATATAATAACAAAGAGTACTGATGAAGTTTTAGAATGCGATAATGAAATGTTAATGAGTGTTAATGAAGTAGAGAGAGAGTGGAAGAATAATGTAGTAATTAAATGGGGACAGAGGGCAAATTTTCCCCTTATTGTTTATAATGATAATGATGATTTAATGTTGTTTTTTCAGGGCAAGAGACCCTTATTGTTAAATGAATTAATGTTGTATAATGTTGTACCCTCTGTCCGAAATAATTGTGAGATTGTGATGTGGTGCTATGAAGAAAGAGAGTTATGTATTGAGAGTGAATTAGAATTATATAAGTTAGAAAGAAAGTATGATGAATTGAGAAAATTACTAGAAGGGGTGACGATGAATCATGTGAAATACGTACCTGTTGAAAGAGAGACAGAGAATAATTTTGATAATATCTTACCTGACTATAATGATTTACCTGACGTAGTAGTTGAGGAATACAAAACCGAGAAAACGATTTACCTGACATTAACAAATAACACTGATATAGACGGGACAATCCTAACCTATGGTAACAAGATTTCTAGTGGTATAATGGATGAAATAGAATGGATGGATTATTATGATAGTAATGATAACAAATTGTATGTTGATAAAAATGATGAATGTTACAAATACACTAGATATATATATGACGATGGTGGGTGAGCTAAAAGATCAGTGTTGGGACATTTTTAAATATTGTAAATTTTTGGTAATGACCTTGCTGATTTGGACATCTGAAGTGAGATACACTTGAACAGTTTTGACGCATATTTTGTAAATAATATTGAATTCATTTGTGTGTATTGTGAAATGTTAGAAAAGTAATGTGTATATGTTTTAGAAAATGTTGTGTTAATAATAATAATATTATTAATATTTTGGCATTCCAATTAAATAATAAAATAATTATGAAGACAATAATTAATGATTTGTAGAATGTTGATAATAATTGAAATATGTTATTTTAATAGTCAATTAAATATTTAATTTTACTAATCAATAGAAGGAAATAATTTGAGATCTTTAGATATTGTGATTGAATGTTATGTGTTTGAATTTTAAAAGGAATTTAAATTGTGTGATGAGATTTTAATTTAATAATCATGAATAACTAAATAAATGTTAAATGGTTTATTTTGTGGAATTTTGTGGAACATAATGATTAAAAATATATGTTAATAATAAATTTTAAGCAATTTTGAAAAGCTGATTGCAACACAGGATAAGTCAATAATGATGATAAATAAAAACAGTTAATGAAAAATTTTAAATAATAATGTTTATAAAATTTTAAATAAATTATTTAAAAGAGAATTGTTTGTTTGATGTATGCTAATAATACAGGTTGATTTCTATTTGTGTATTATGTTATGTAATGTATTATACAAGATGTGAGGATAATTTTGGGGGGTAGTTTGGTGCTCAATGAAGTGACATAACAGTGTAGTGTGGAACTGCTATGGGGAGAGGTTGTAGATTTTGTATTTAATATTTTAGGTTAATAATGGTTAAGCTTCCATATAAAGTGGGTTAAAACCCCATCTAAATTAATATTGTCATTTAAATATAAATTCGTAAATTTAATATTACGAAAGATATTTTACTTGTGATTCCCCAAATTTTCGGGCGGTCACGGGCTCACCGAACCTTGACCGTGGAATTGGTTTAGCTTTAACAGCTATGGTTGGGGCACATTACGATTACGCGCTGACCATAACTGGCCATAGCTGTTATCGTTGTAAAGGTGTATTTTGAAATTGATGGGGGGTAATAAAAGGGGAATCACCAAACTATGGAACAGCGGCTGCCACTCTGTTCGAGGAGGAACAGCAGAGCCAGGTGGTAGATCCGTTTAAGGGTGCATGATTATTAACAAGAACATGTTGATGTTCACCAATTTTAAACTTAACAGCGGAAGCAGAGACACGGAGAGGTAAAACCCTGCTCCAAAATATACAGTCTCTGTGGAAGCGAAAAGGCGCCACAGTCTTACATAATTGGAAATAGTGTGTGTGGCTGGGAGGTTATCTAAGGGGATAACGTATTAAAATTTGCTATATTTTAATTAATAATGATGATTTGCTACTCAATAATTTTGTTTGAATTTAAAAAATAGATGCCCTAAATACTTCTTATATTGTGTTATTATGTCTTATTGTGTTGGTTGCATTTAGTATGTTAGGAATAAGAATTATAAAAATATGATAATATGTTTTCAATGTGTTTATAGATTTTAAAAGGAAAAATAGTTGTGATAGGTAAAATTTTCAATGGGTTGCAAAAGATAGAAATGGGTGATAGTAATTGTTTGAATAAAATGTTTGAATCAGTTCAAGTTGAATTTTGTGGGACATAGATCTGTCCAAATCGAAGTAAGAATTAAAGAAATAGTAGAGATGAAAATAATGCAATGTTGTATTGAGTTAATGTATGTTATAGAATTTTGAGAAGTATAAGTGGAGACACAGTAGAAATGGAGAGTTTATGTAGAGTTTTGAGCGATATATTGTTTATTTTGATGTTAATTTGTTGAAAATTGTAGTGAGGTAATGAGATTGAGTTGTATACACACTACTGAATGTTTAATAAAAATTATACGAGTTCCACACTTTTGTTTGTTCAAAATAACTTTGTGTCACTCACTTTGTATATCATAGATTATGTTTATAAATGTAGTCGCACTAAATGTGTTCGTTATTTAGTTTGTATTGAAGTGTTGTGTAAAACGTTGATAGTTGTCAAGATGGCTTTAGTATTAAAATGGTCTCACCAAATTCAAAGATGTAGTACTCCATTTTAGGATATTATTTTCAGGTTGGTCGAATATATATTGTTCGTTAGTTTGCTGATATCTTTTTGTTTGTAACTTTCTTTTTGCTGATATCTTTCATTAGTTTGCTATAACTTTACTTGTCTTTTTACTATAATTTTCTTCTCTAATATTGGTTGGATTATTAGCAACTGATTCCGTTTGTTCTTTTTGCATCGAACGCTCACACTAGACATAAAAACCTTTCTTCCTTGTAATACCAGCTTTAGATTCATCTATAAGAGGCCTTGGTTTGTTTGGTGTATTTTTCGGTCTCAGGGGTGTTTTGTCCGCCTCAAGTAAATATAAGTTTTTAATATAACCTTACTTTTCCTGCTTATTTTTATATAATTCCGTTTATGTTTTTATTTCACTTAATTTTATATTGTCACTCACACTAATGGAGTTGATTTTTTTGTTATATGGTCACTTTATATAAAATACATACCATTCTCACCTTTTGGCCATACTAGGTTCATAACACTTTATATTTTTATCATTGTTTACACTGTGTCATTTGCACTGTTTCATTATTATTATTTATCACTTTTCTATTCACTTATCTCACCTTGTATGTTTTTCGAATAAACACAATTATGAAAATTATTACCTTGTCTTTACTATAAGAGTATATATGAGCTAATTACAAATACAGTCTTAGGTTAAAGACCTAGCTTGACTTTTAGGCTTGTGTTATACAAATGATTTTGCTTAACTCTATATACAGTTTTTACTTACATACTACAACATTACTATTTACAATATTATAATAAAATATACAAAATCACTTCCCTAATCTATTGGGTAATTAGTATGTCACAGTCCAGTCTAGTCCTTTATTATGTCTGTTTGTAAAGTTATTTACTGTTTGTTTACAAAGCTAATTCCTGTTTTAAATTTATTCATGCATCTGTAAAATACTTATTTTTTATTCATGGTTTATTGTTTTAGTTATTATAATTCTTCCTTATATAATTATTTTTGGTTGTTCTCATTTGATTACTCATTCTTTATTGCATTCCTCATTCAGTTACATAGTATTTATCTGTTTGATTAGTTTTACTATAAATTTTGTTGATTAAATTGAGTTTCCTTTTTTGTATTATCTCGTGATGCTACATATTGCCTCCCTGGCAAAAATGGTATTTCTGAAAGCAAATTTATATGGTTGAGGAAATGATCATTTACATTGACTTAGTTTCTTCATAATATTTCTTTAATGAAGCCTGGTTATATCTTCGTTTAGTCTTCTTAGTAATGGGATCCATTATCTCATAAGTATTATTTGATCTGTCTTTGATAATGATGTGTGGTCCAGTATAAAGTAGTAACAGTTTCTTTATAATTCCTTCCATGGTACTGGGGAATTCTCTATTCCTAAGTAACACCTTCTCTCCTACTTGATATGACGTTCTGGGTTTTTTTTTTTTTTTTACATTATCAAACTTGTATTCAAGGTTTTCAGGAAAATTGATAATTTCTTTAATTTCTTGGGGTGGTAGTTTTTCATACATGGGGTAGTTTCTATTGACTGGTGATATGCCAAATTTAGAAAACTTTCTGCTGCTGACTGGTACTCACTCCACTTTCTTTCTTGGTCAAAGCAGTACGTTCTAAGTATTCTTCCAACCTCTCTTAGTACTCTCTCAGCTGGATTGCTACTTGGATGGTAAACTGAGATTTTATATTTTTTTTATTCCATGGTTTAATAGGGTATTTTTCCACTTTCTCCCTTTGAATTGCGTACCGTGGTCAGTAATAATGGATTTCGGTGTTCCTAGTTCTGGTATATACTGATTAATGATTACATCAGTTATCTTATTGGTGGTTGCACGAGTAATGGGATATAATTTTGTAAAATGATCGAATATTATTATGATAAATCTATATCTGTGCCGTCCTCCACTGGGAGGAAATGGTTCGCATATATCCAGGAATACTTTTTCTAATTTATGTTTTGATGTTATGGGTATCATTACTCCTTTTTACTTCCATATTCCTTAAGGAATGGAAGTATGGTGATGGCAAAAAAAAATCGTGTTCGAGATTATTGCAGATTCTGATTGTACTACACTCAAAACATGAAAAAAGTCATTTTCCGAAAAGTGTCTGTGTGTGTGTGTGTCTGTCTGTCTTGTGTAGATTTTTTTTCTATGGCAAACGATAACTGCCGCAAATTCAAACAGAATCAAATAATTTTTTGCATACAGCCCTGATTTTGACTCATGACCTATTGTTTTTGGTGAAGATCGGTTGAGGGAAAGGGGTAGTTTACCTGCAACGGTTTTTTTTTATCAAGGGAAATTTTTTTTTGGCAAACGATAACAGCCGCAAATTCAAACAATTAAATAATGTTTCGTATACAGCCCTGAATTGTAGAGTTCTCAAGACCTATTGTTTTTGGTGAAGATCGGTTAAGGGAAAGGGGTAGTTTACCTGTAACGTTTTATGTTTTAACAAGGGTATTTCCTATGGAAAATGATAACAGCCGCAAATTCAAACAGAATCAAAAGATTATTTGCATACAGCCCTAAATTGTAGAGTTCTCAAGACCTATTGTTTTTGGTGAAGATCGGTTAAGGGAAAGGGGTAGTAACCTGCAACGTTTTTTAACAAGGGTATTTTCTATGGCAAACGTTAACAGCCGCAAATTCAAACAGAATCAAATAATTTTTTGCATACAGCCCTGATTTGTAGAGTACTCAAGACCTATTGTTTTTGGTGAAGATCGGTTAAGGGGAAGGGGTAGTTTACCTGCAACTTTTTTTTATCAAGCGTATTTTCTATGGCAAACGATAACCAGCCGCAAATTCAAACAGAATCAAATAATTTTTTGCATACGTCCCTGAATTGTAGAGGTCTCAAGGACTTTCGATTTTGGTGAAGATCGGTTAAGGGGAAGGGGTAGTTTACCTGCAACCTTTTACGTTTTAACAAGAGTAAAGTACTTGAAAATTCATTTAAACTTTTTGAAACAATGGTAATTGTTAAAAATAAAATTATAAATTTTTCATTTTAATGTAAATTATGTATGAGTTAATATCTTTATATATATAATTCTTCTGTACGTGTGTATGTCACTGAACTCCTCCATGTATAAAATAATATATCGTTCGTGGCAGGTAAGCATATCTCAGTTATGTAATGTTTATGTTTCCATTTTATTATTATGCCTACAGCAATAAAAAGGCAGGTAAGACACACACACACACACACACACACACACACACACACACACACACACACAATTCACGTTATTTCTGGCCTCACTCATGTTTATTTTCTTACATTTGCACTCTTTTTAAATGGAAAGTGCCGAAACCCACACCAACATAATGCGTGCAAGCCGAAAAAATGGACATCAATTTGCTTACTGGCGAAGCTAGTAGTTAATGAATGGGTAGGCAAAAATCTTATCTTAAATTGTTTTTAAGGAATCACTAAAAGGACGGTGGTTCAAATCGGACGCTGAGGTAGAGTTTGCTGTAACCAAATGGTTCCACAAACAGCCGTAAGAATTTTACTAGCAGGGAATCTACAGGTTAGCGCAACAGTGGAACTCATGTCTTAATATTATTGGAGACTTCTTTTAAAATCGTTGAATAAAAAATGCTTTACAGCTCTATACGTGTTTCTATTGAACAATCCTTGTATTAGTCATACACAATAATACAACTGATTGAACTTCAAATTTTTAAACTTGATTAGTTTCTATATATATATATATATGTTTAATGTTACAAATAATTCAAATAAAAATCTTGATCATCTGTTAGTTCAGCAGAATAACAGTGACACTTTTAATAACCGCATAAAATAAACACTTAGAAACAACACAGGCGCTTTAACTTAACTGTTTGGACCACAGAAGTGAGGCATGCCTCAACGCTCTATGTGTACAGCGCGGGACAATCCCCCCTCCCTTCACTTCCCTATCACACCACTACATTGCTTACATACGATGTATACAAAAAACGCTGAGGCAAGTTCAGGTTGCCTCATTCGCTTTAAACGAACTATGCCGAATCTCACCTGTCACCATCTAGCGGTCGCTCAATAAAGCACGTTTCGGTTTAATAAATTTGACAGTCGCAGTAACAATGTATAATCTTTACGTTATGTAGTTCATACGTATTTATAATTTTTATTCTACAGAATTTTTTAGGGTAGGCATTGCCTCAATTGCCTCCATGTAACTTCGCCACTGATATATATGTGTACAACGTTATCGGCAACAAAGAAGTAGTTTTTGTTAAAATTCCTTCCCGGGATATTTGGCCGTAGTCCAATGTTTTCTACAAAACCAGACATTTCAGCAATGTCATCGACTTCCATCATCAGTGAAAATCGAGTGCGATAACGTGAGGTGGTATACATTAGTGACCACAGTACTGTGGTTAAGGCTGAAGCAGTAAGTAGAAAGAAGTAGTTTCTATGGTATTATTTCATTTCGAAAATGATTTTAAAAATAAATCTTAGAATATGGAAGTCATGTATGGTTCTCCATACCGATATTTTCTCATTGTTACATTTTACTAATTGGCAAATATGACAAGTTTGGATATAGCTTCGGACTCTTTTATTGATATCTTTAATGTTGTTACAACACAAATAAGCCACCCCAGTACCAGGGATAAAAAAGATAATTCTAAATGTAAAAATACTTCATATCAAATAAAATGTTTAAAAATAAATAAAATATAAAAACTATGACATGACGAACGACGACATTACCCAACCCAAGTGATTGACCAAACAACAGAAAACAAAAGAAGAAGGGAACCACGAAACACAAACAACGAAAAAGGTGATTGACCAAACAAGTATGAACTAACAAAAGAAGGTAAGAAACCAGAACCAAAGAAGAATAAAAGGAAGTGAACAAATTCCTACAGCTAAATAGAAATTAAACCAGATGAGAAGAGGAGAACCGAACCAAGAGGAAGACAATTAAAGTTGAAGAAGATGAAGGAGAAGAAGAAGAAGGAAGAGGAAACAAAGTGAAACCAAGGAGTAACAAACACCACATATAAAAGGGAGGAATGGTATACTCAAAGATAGAATACTGTAAATAAACCCCAAATAATTATCCACTAATGAAAACAAATATTATTGCTATAAATGGAATAATTTATGTACCTGTTTTAAACAAAAGACAATTAAAAAGTAACGTAGTGAAGAAAAGTACACTAACCCCATTACTAAAGTTAGATTTAGTGAAATATAAATAACCAAATGTCATTAATAATAAGTATTATGTTATAAGGAAATGGTGAGAAATAAAAGAGAAATAAGTATAGGGATTACCCACTAAGTAACACTTAATATAAACAAAATAAAGTGCAATAGTGAAAGTGTTAATACCCCAAAATAGTGAGTGTTTCAGTGATAAACCTCAGTTAATTAAAGGTGAAAGTGATACGTGGAAAAGGATATTATCGGTAATAAAAATGTATTAATAGATAAGAAAACACTTAAAAAATCATTGATAAACCAATCATGATGTAAGTGAGCTTATGAACAATCATATAATTAAGAATAATTAAAAATAGTAGTTAAAATAGCGATAAGTAAAATATGTGATATTATTCAGGGAGAAAGCCCAGGTAAAAACAGTTTGTATTAACATGGAATGGAGGAAGATAGTAGTATTGAAATAAGATTTTGCATTAAAATTAAGTATACAATTAATAAAACACCCCATGTTAGAAGGGAAAGAAATTTAATGAGTTTGAAAGAAGTGATGATGTTTATCACTCGAAGTAATAGCAAAAGAATGAAATTAATGTTAAAACCAACAGTAACTAATAACTTATAAAGAATTGTTTGTTTTAATGTTATGAATAGGAAGGGAACTTGCAGTCCATAAGCCTAATTGTTATATTTTAAAATATGTATAATGAAAACTGTATTGAATAGTAATTAGAACACAAACAGAATCAAAACGCAACACAAACAATTATCATAACAAATTGAAGCCCATCAGGCTGAATTAAAATGTAATTTAAAAGAAATAAATAAAATACCATCATGGCTACTTTTGGCTATGAAAACGTCTAACTGTCAGACACACACAAATGTCAATTGTAACAAGTTCACAAGGAAATTTACTAATCTAAGACCAGTAAATAGCCAGTAATTATATATAAATCATTTTAAAAGAGAAATGTTATTATAAAAGTTTAATTTAAAAGAGATATGTAATTTATCAGATGTCAAATATTTAGACTAAAGTTAATGTATAATGGAATATGACCTTATGAGGTATCATTTTAAACTTTGAAAGGAAAGAAATATAATAGTCATATTATTTATTACCTCAAAGGAACGATAAAGGAATAAAATCATTAAGAAAATATATAATAAATTTGAATAAAAATTCAAATCCCATAACAATGCTTTTGAAAGAGGCCTTAACCAATCAAAGGGTTTCTGTTACCATAGAAACGGGCCGTTGAATACTAATTTTCCGTTAAATTTATTAGACTTGAAAAAATGACGCGTTGGTAAGCGGTACACAAGATTGTGTTGACTAAAATTTTACATTAAAAAGTTCAAAAGACGTTCAGATATCGACAACCAGAACCAATGATGAATAGATGCAGAGCTTCTACGATTAAACGATGTCCTGGAACCAAATAAAAAGAAATTAAATAGTAGAAAGTCCCAAGACGAGATAGAAGAAGATGCCCGAAGTCTAAAACAGCCCAAAATTGCAGAATTTCCATCACCCCAGACGACAACATATCACCACTGTCTGAACTGATAAGTATTAACTAAATTCCTTTATCCCAGAAACCAAATTACTTTAAATATTTCTCAAAACAATCAAAATTTCTCACTATTAAACAAAATTAATTTTCTTTCAAAGGTTTAATGCATAATCAACTTACGTAAAACATTTGTTAATTAAAATATAACCTCGCATTAGTGTGCGAACTTTGTAGCAAACAATACGACACTACCGAACAATTTGTAAAAACACTTTATACTCTTTAAGTATGTATAAGGTATGGTAGTGTACTTTCTTAATGTAACCAACTTTTATGTTTTATTTTATAATCCAAAGGACCCCAGATTTTGAACAGATTAATATATTGTATGTAAACAGAGGCCATGATGGCATTGAAATAATTTGTTTCAAAACCAATTTCGCCAACTTTGAGATGTGTGTCTCATGTTCTAAGCCGGAGCAATTTGTTATTAAATCATTTATAATCCTTTTGTCATATTAATTAATGACTGAATTTGCATTAAAATTACAGTACAGAGTATTACCATCGTTTTATTTTATAGGACGTTGTAGAATATATGTGTGTTAGCAATTTTTATTCAGTAACCAACTAGCGCTCTTCACGAGTGGACAATACGACAACCTGTACAGCGGCGGGAATCATTCGAATGCTCCAGCCGTCAATGCTGACAACACTTATTAACTTGTAATTTAACAAATTTAATTGTTTTAATATAAATAATTTGGCGCCACCCGGGATTCGCAACCCCTATGAATAAACAGGTAGGTTGTACTGGTAATTTAGACCACGCTACGGACTTCAGTAGTGACAACCATTATTGTAACGACCGGTGTGAGGCGAACACACCCCATTAACACTTATACGCATAAAAAACAAGTGTAAACATTTTATACAAAGGTACGACCGAGTCGTCGAGATCGTTACAGATTGACAACTCCAACGCGGGGCTTTAAATAAGGACGCCCCCGATTTCTAGTTACAATGTACACATGTTCTTCCAACGCTTTGATTACCTTTAGTGCTCCCATGTGACCATATCGAATGTGGTAGTCCAAGATTAACTCTTTTTCAGTGGTTCTGGGTATTATTAATTTCCAATTATTCTGGTTGAATTTAGTTTTTACAAATAATATGTCGTCATGTATACAGTAAAATTGTACTACTAGATTGTCATCTTGCTCAGTTAACCTTTGTCTGATTTTAATTAATGTTGCATCTGTTTTTTGTTGTTGTTTAATTTCTCTAACAATGTTCTCCAAATCAGATCTATTCTTTATTGTATGGTATATCTTTCCTACTTCTTCTTTTTCTCCTTCAAAAGTCTGGTTTGCTAAGTTAATTCGAGATAGTCCGTCAGCTGCGATATTTTTCTTTCCTGGTATATATTCCCAATTTATATTGTACTCCTGTAATGCTAGTACCCATCAGGTTAACCTACCATGGCATAATATACACTTTTTTAGAAATGATATTGATTTATGGTCAGACCTGACCGTTATTGGGTATCTTAAGATTAAGTTCTGAACTTATTGCATGCAAATACTACACTCAGTAACTCCTTTTCGGTGACATTGTAGTTTCGTTCGCAGCTGTTCAGTACCCTACTGGAAAACTAATAACCATGTGGTTTCCTTCTTCATCCTCCTGATATAATTCCGCTCCAAGACTTACATTACTAGCGTCACAGTTTAAATAGAATGGTTTACTAAAATCAGGATGGTGTAACATAACAGACTCTAAAAATTTGTCTTTAATTAATTGCAATATTATATCCTGTTCATGTCCATTTGTCTTTTGATGATAACTGATGTTGGAATTTCGCCGTTAATTCTGAATAATTCCGTTGAAATATACGTTAGTAATTGCATATTCCAAGAAATTATTGCAATTGTCTTCTATTCTTGGGTGTAGGAAACTGCTGAATTGCACTTACTTTGTCTGGTGATGGAGAGATACCGGATTCTGATAAAATAAAGCCAATTTAGATTTGTCAAGTTTCAGAGTGATATTATTGTCAGATAGCTTTTGTAGCACATTCTCGACTCTATTGCAATGTTCGTTCCAATTTGATGAAGTAATTAGTAGGTCATCAACGTGTGAATTGTAATGCTTCTTGACGTAATATTTGGTCATGCATTTAACAAATATGGCTACATAATTGGTAAGTCCAAAGGGTAGTCTTTTGAATTGATAGTTTCTCCCATCAAAAATAAATGCCATATATTTACGACTATCAGGGTGCAGTTCTACTTGCCAATATCTGCACACTGTATCCCAAGTGCTAATGAATTTAGTTCCATGAAATTTTTTCAATATTTCCTCAATTTCTCCGGGGTACGTCCGGTCATTAATGATCATTTTGTTAATTTCCCTAGCGTCAAGACAAAGTCGTACCTTCCCATTCTTCTTAGGGATTGCTACTATAGGATTAGTATATGGAGAATGACTGTACTCAATAATGCCATTTGCCATCATTCTATTAATTTCTGTCCTTACTGCTTCCTTTAATGAATAAGCGGTGGGGTAAGATTTCTTATGGAATTCAACGGGATCTCTGAATTTTAACTTACACTGATAACCTTTGACTTTACCGGGTGCATCCGAAAAAATATGCCGATATTTATTATAGATTGATATTAGTTTTTCTACCTGTTCATCACTCAACTTTACTCCTGTCTTTTCTTGTTGAAATTTTTTGATCTCTTCCAATTTACAACGCCATAACTCATTATTGTCATCCTGATATTTGATTCCCTCTTCTCGTGTATAATCCCTGCAATAATCATCTTCCCTAACATGATAGCTGGCTCGGTTCTGAGGGGCACATTGGCTTCCAATTAACTCAGCCGTCCATACTATACCATCTGAGGTCAGAGACACCTTCTCTCTGCTCAGATCAATTTGTAATCATACAGACATTTTTTAATAAATATAACTGCCAGAATCTTATCTGTCTTTGATCTCTCTCTTAACTTACCTTTTAAACAGCGTGAGAACTTTATTGGGCCGCCACCTATATTTTTTAAGTGAAATATGGAAAAATTTAGTACTCTTCCTGTTAATTAACCCTTGAATAATTTTAATGCATCTATCTCCCTTTAATCAGAAGGCTCACAGGGTCGTGAGACGAATTTGATTGGGCACAGAATATAGGAGATGGTTAACGTGAAATTAACTATTCTAACACATTGTTATGAAAAATCAAATATTATTTTATTGATTCAAAAATTATGTTCTCTGTATCGTTATTTCTTTCTATATTTTTAAATGTTACTTATCTAGTCTTACTAATCTCTGTTATATAAAAATGTTCCTAGGCTAATCTATACTTACAAACCAGTACTCTCGTTAACTTTTCTGTTTCTCCTCATGTTACTTCACACACACTCTCATTCTCTTTACACTTTTTGTTCACCCCCTTTTGTGGAGCTCTTTTAATACTTATTCACTTATACACTTCTGGCCAACATAAAAGATCGGTTACATTAACTTCGTTGTTGTACCTGGCGATGCGAGGTTCCAGGTGTTGCGCACTATGTTGTTTAACTGCTTTTCACGTAAATATTCAAACTCACTCTCTTCAAACCTTTTTACACAAACTACTTGTTGTTACATTATTGAACTCCATTCTTCGGTAGACCTACTTAGACATTTCGGTCTACCAAAACTTTCCCGAGGCTAACATCAAATTTACGTCTGTGATTTGGGATTGTATAGGATTGTATTGTCGACTGAAGCGTCCAAAAATGGCTAGCCATCTCTCTGCGTTCGTCTACTTCGTGGTTGACAACCGGAAACAGGTCTCATAATTTTTGATTGGTTTATTCTGTTAGCGGAAACATTTCACCTTCACCGCGTGGTGCACTTTGGGTTGGAGTCTATATATTTTTTCCTATAACCTTCCTCGTCCTCTGAGGACATGTCGAACTTTACATCGCAAAAGGCGGCACACTTACGCATTCCATTGTTATATTTTCCGTCGCACTGGTCACCGCATGTCACAGACTCAGCCACAGGGCATTCCCAAAAGTGTTACACAGAATAGCTCTTTGTCTGAACCAGACAACTTATTACCATAAAAAAGTAAAATAAAAACCCTATTCCTTTAGTACTGTAACGGGACAAACTGAAGGGGGTTTATAATTTAAAGACTTTCATGTTAACCATCTGCTGACAACCTTTAAGGTAATCTTTTTATTCACCCAGAGTGTATTTTTGGTCACTGACTGTAGCTCCGTGGAAGGCACAGCACGGTACAAGACTGTTTATTGTCAGTAGGGTGCGTATTCATGCGTACGAGCACACGTGTGTGCCGCCTTTTTCACAATGTGAAAATCACGTACATACATTCCATAGCCGCACATGCGATGGAAAGAGCCACTCAGCATTCAAATTTACGACCACGTGGCCAGCGAGACGGGCTGCCGAATGGACCCACGCTTTGCTTGATGCTGGGCAATTGAAAACCAGTCTTCAACTTGTACAGTTGTTAATTCAACCATAGTCTGGGATGAGTTCCTGGTAGGCCGAAAAAGTATTAAAGTAGGCCTACCAAGGAGTATAAAATATACAACCAGTGGTAAATAATGAAGTGACGATTAAATGACATTAAACTTTGGTCGGAGTGGAGAGTGTTTAGTGGAAACAATTCCGGACAACATCGTGCGCAACATTTGGATATTATAAATGCAGATTCATTTGGCCAAAACATTATAAATCATTAATGAGCTCATAAATAAAATGGGGGGGGTAAAATTAAGTAATAGAGTGTGTGTACGTAAAAATAACAGGGGAAAATATAACGTAATAGTACTGGTTTGTAAGTAGGGGTTATTATAATAAGATACTATGTAATAGATGTCAGTAGAAAGAAGTATAAAAATAAGAGAAAGAAAGAAGTAATTAAATTTCAATAAATGAATAAGATTTGTTTTAACAGAATATAACCATGTGTTAGCGTAGTTATTTCGTCGTTACCATTTCCTAGTGTTCTGTGCTGAAAAACTCGTTTAAACGTTCCGGGGAATTTTCTGAATTGTGGGTAGTCAGATTGCAAAATTGTACATTGTACTAATTAAGGTAAAGTATAAAGGTCTCCATATCTGTCCTTCAAAGATATGGGTGGCGGCCCTGAACTTCTAATGGTGTTTACAAAAGGTAAGTCAGGGAGAAAAGATCGCAAGGTAAAAGTTCCTGGCAGAGTATTTTTTATTTTTTTTAATTTATAAATCTTAGTTTCATAACAATTGGCACGCCTGCCAGGATATTCGTATATATTATATGAATTAGACCCTGTTTTAAGCACAGAAAATAGGATTTGGGTAACGGCGTAAGTTGTGAAATTAGCGTGTATATTTACGTTGGTTATGTTTTGGTAGCATAAAGTACGAAATTATTACGTATTGATAACGATTTTATGTGTGGGGTATTTTGATTTTATGTATATAATTATTGGATAATAGAAGGGTAATAGTGTTTTATATATATTGTGACGGCTGCGGTATGCGAACATCTGCTCTCCGGTACCAGCGGTGGACACAGCGAGCCAATCCAACAACGTGCTCGGAGCGAGCCAATCAGCGATCCCGGTTAGTCAATAAAACCCGGGCCGGCAGAAAATTTTGAGCACTCTTCATCGCCACGCCATCGAACGCACTTCATCTCCTCTCCTCTCTCGTACGACATCGGGGCGGAGTCAGCCGGAAGGAACAGCCGAAGAATAGAACCGCCGCCGTTCTTGCGTCTTCGCACCCCCGTTCCGCGCCAGCGATGGATTTCGCTGGGCCGGCAGCCGACTCTACAACCGGTGCCGAAAGAAGAGGAGGACTGCAGTACGCCACGATCAGCGGGCGCAGCCGCCGAACATCTCAGCGCGGCACGACCAAGATCAGCTTTCTCGCCACTCGGTCCTTTTTAGGGCCACCAAAATAACTAGAGTGTACGATTGGCGCCATTTGTCATGCGGCAAGCCTTTTGTCCGGTGACAAGTGGCGCCCAACGTGGGGCCGCGATCATCTTGCGGATGCAAGATCCAGCCACGCCAACGAGCTACCAGCCGGCACACCAATCAACATGGCGCCCAACAGACACCTCCACAACATCTGGAGAAGAGCAGTAGGCTGGCTACCGGAGAGCATTCAAGACCCGGGGGAGTTGTGACGGCTGCGGTATGCGAACATCTGCTCTCCGGTACCAGCGGTGGACACAGCGAGCCAATCCAACAACGTGCTCGGAGCGAGCCAATCAGCGATCCCGGTTAGTCAATAAAACCCGGGCCGGCAGAAAATTTTGAGCACTCTTCATCGCCACGCCATCGAACGCACTTCATCTCCTCTCCTCTCTCGTACGACATCGGGGCGGAGTCAGCCGGAAGGAACAGCCGAAGAATAGAACCGCCGCCGTTCTTGCGTCTTCGCACCCCCGTTCCGCGCCAGCGATGGATTTCGCTGGGCCGGCAGCCGACTCTACAACCGGTGCCGAAAGAAGAGGAGGACTGCAGTACGCCACGATCAGCGGGCGCAGCCGCCGAACATCTCAGCGCGGCACGACCAACATCAGCTTTCTCGCCACTCGGTCCTTTTTAGGGCCACCAAAATAACTAGAGTGTACGATTGGCGCCATTTGTCATGCGGCAAGCCTTTTGTCCGGTGACAATATATATAAATGGTATTGTATAAAAAACTTTTTTTGTAAACATGGCACAAGAAGCCAAAGCAGGTGTAACAATTGAAGAGGGGTATATGTATTGTATCGTGTATTGTAAGTGCTTTTAGAGCTAAATGCTACGTTCGGAGGTAATTTGAATAAAACAAGGGAATAAATGAGTCACAAAGACAAAGTATTGAGAAAATGATTGAGGAAGTGGAAAGGAAAATAGTTACAGGTGAGTGCAAGGAGAATAAAAATAATCACGAGATCACAAGTGATAACGGTGACATAATTGAAAATGTAGCGATAGAGAGTGATACATGGAATGATAGTGGTGATGAAGTTTTAATTGAAATAGAAATTATTGATGAGACAGTGGTTGATGAGAGTGAGAGAGAGTGTGACGAGAGGTTAGGTTGGCAAAGGGCAAATTTTCCCCGTGGTTTAAGTGGAGTAAGGACTCCACTAGTGGTTTACGAGGACAGAGTTTCCTCCAGAGGGTGTGTGGTGGACGAAAGTTCTACAAATAATTGTCCCTTGGTTTTTTGTGCATCTGGTAGGGCCAGATGGTGTTATAATAATGTTGTGTTGCCCTTTGTGTGGAATGATAGAGCGAAAGTGAAATGGTGTTGTGATGAGAGGTATTTTGAGAGAGAGAGAGAGAGATTTTTCGTGTTAATAGAGAGTATCAAGAGTTGGTAGAGATGTTAAATAATAAGAGAATTAATAAAATAAAAAACTTACCTTGTGGTGCAGTTGGTACAGTAAGAGATGATGATTATTTTAAGGATATTGATAATAATTACTTACCTGGGTATAAAATGGGTATAGTAATAGCAGATGATGGCTATAATGATAAAATGGTAAACTATTTAAGTGCGACAAAAATTACTAACAGAGACAGGACTAAGATTACCAACGTAGATGGGTTTTATGAGTCAATAAGGAGTAATCCGGTGAATTATTATGGTATAGGGAATAAACAAAAAATAAAGGTTATTATATTAATAAAATGAATGTAATTAAGAATGAAAATAGTTATGTGAAAATAAGATTGATTTTCGATGATGGTGGTTAGATAAATAGTAAATGAACATTTAATTATTTGAGCTAATGGTAATTACTTGGCTTACTTATGTAATGAGGTGTGGTAAACAGTGAAATGATATGACGAAAAAATTGTAAATAAATTTTTATTGTTGTTAAATGTATTGTGTTAAGGTTATGTTGTTACAGTGAGATATCAGCTGATACATGATGTTATGTGTACATTGTATTTTATGTAGTCAGTTTACAGGTGTGTTTGAGGTCATGTTGAAGTATTACTCGTGAATTAAATGATTAAAATATTTAAATTGTGTCACCTACCTTTAATTGGACGTCAATTGAAGCAAACTTAAATCTTGACGTTCGTGTCCAAATTAACCAAAGTGTCGTCTAGTGTACTCAGCAGAGAAAAACAGGTCAACGCAAATAACAAATACATATTTATAATTCCACATAAAACATTATTTTATTTCGTTTTATTCTGTCATTCTTGCTAAACTACCACATCAACAATTTCGTCTTTCTCTACATTTTGTATTCTTATTTTCGAATTGATTATGGTCCGTTATTGGCCATTATTTAAAACAGATTCTGAAATATAGTTAAAAATAATTCCTGTAACCTTATATTTACTTATTTAACTAGATTATATCTACTTTAGAAGGCGACCGAGTTTGCTCACACTCTCAGTCATCCATTATACATTTTATATTGTAAAGCGCTTTCTATTTAAATTTTCATAATTAATACTGGTGTTGAATTCAGTTAAAATTGAAATGTTTTTGTCTGTTCAACTGCTTATATTAGGTACTCATCCTTTCATCGCCATCTCCACGTGGTTACACCATCACTGCTAACTTCCGATCTCTTTAACACACTTTAATTTTGTTCACTCATTAATTTATTTTATTTAATTTTATCGTTTTTTCTAAGTTCATCAAAACTAAACTCTCCTTGTTCATGGATAACAATTCAATAATCGAATCAACAACTTTTATTCCATTTTGTCGTACTTGACAACCAGTCTGTCTTATCTTATTGGATAATATTTATAATCCTATAACCATAATCATACAATGTTCTTGCACTTATTAAAATACTCCCTTAATATATTTACATTATATCATATTATACCTTTACATATTGTTTGTTACTAAATATACTTTTTGCTGTCGTTTCCTCTTAATCTACTTACTCTAACAAGTATTATTTTCCTGTTACAAAATCTTACCTTTCGGTATCATTGCACTATTACATTTTGAGATTTTATTTAAATTGAATTTACTTATCTGCTGTCAGTAATTATTAGTGATTTCTCCTAACTCATTATATTCTGCTTAGTATTTTTTACAAATTTCATTACCTAACTTTTCTGACCTGACTTACTATACAATGTTACTGGTTTGTGGCCTATCATTACAAATTTATCTCCTTCTGATTTTAATTTGTTATTACCTACATTATTATAGAATCCTTCATTTGTTTATGATGTAATTACAATAAACCCTTTTGTATCTCATTAACAATTATTGCCTTTCTGGCCAAGTTTACAATTATAATCCGCATACTAACTAAGTACATGTATACAAAACATTTAATTTTATAAAGTTTAACACCAGTTCTATAATGATATATTTGATAACACAAAAATGAAATTAACATCAGTTAATTGATATTCTCTTAAAACAATTACCTCACTTGCTACATACAAAATCAACATAAATATCATGATAATAACACAACATGATAAAACATAATAACATGTACATTTTTATAAAATAAATCATGCACTAATCAATTATTCTCCTCTCAGTTAATTCATCAATCATTCTAAAACTGTCTAAGTTAGGTTTTACATTACTTGTCAATGTTTATAGTTTACCCTTTTCACTGAACACTTAAGTTTGTATTTATAAACATTCTTAATTTCTCCTTGTTACCTTGTATTCTTATTATGGGATTATTCATTTATTTAATAATGGGTTATGTTTCTGACCTTTTATTATTACGGACATTTATTATTTTTATTTTTAGTTTGAAAATTATAAACTTTTTATGTAACGTAGGGGACCATATTTTCGTTACGTTACATATGCTTCCCCTCCAAAAGAAGTTTAGTTTACCTGAATATGATTTGGGTCAAAATAAACTTATATTTTTCATGCCTTGGAATATTTTCCTTTTATTCATTGTAGAGTTTTAATGGTAATTCTTAGAAAATATATTTCTTTTTCTTCTTGATTCCTTCTTATTTTCAGTAGCTATTTTCAGATAACATTATTGACAGTCATTATTTGTAAATACCTTTTACTTTCCTTCTTGTGACAGATGTTCTCCGTACTATTTCTTCTCTATAATTTTCAATTCCAAGAAATTCTAAATTGTATTTATAGTCATTAAATTATCCATTGTTCTTCTTATTTTACCTTCTTGTCTGAGCACATTACCATTAATTGTTTTTATATATATATATATATATATATTTTTTTTTTTTTCATCATATCATCTTGTTTATAATTAATTATGTAATCTGTTCTTCAATTCTCTTGGCGTTTTGGCTTTTATCTTAAATCACATTGTTTCTAAGTATTTTGATTAAGTTGTCCTTACATAGTTTTTTTTTTATCATCTTGTTTATAATTAATTATGTAATCTGTTCTTCAATTCCCTTGGCGTTTTGTCTTTATCTTAAATCACATTGTTTCTAAGTATTTTGAGTAAGTTGTCCTTACATAGTTTTTTAATTTTGGGGTTTATTCTTAATATATTCAAAATAATTTCTTCGGAAACACATAGTAAGACGTTCTTACTTATTTTAGAATTTTGGGGGTTTATTCTTAATATTCTCATCCCTCTTGTTAGTCATTGATGATTGGTGATGGTGTTTCGTCATGATACTTTTTTATAGATTCCTGATTATATGTTCCCTTAATCTTTCTTGTGATAGGGTTCATTATTTCGTAAGTATTATTGTCATTATTTTTTGTTATCACATAGGGTCCTGTATACAATAATAATAATTTTTTCATTATTCCCTCTAGAGTACTGGGTAACTCTCTGTTCCTTATTAATGTCTTTTCACCGACCTGGTATTTTATTGGTTTTGGGTGGTTCTTTGTATACTTCTTTTTCTGTTGTTCTGCTTTCTCCATTACTCTGTTAGTTTAAATGAGGGCTTCCCTCATCCTCCCTGTTTTCTGGTGAGTTTTGTGGTTGGTGCATTAGTGGTTTCTGTCTGTCCCCAGGATTGTTGTCTATCGGTCTACAATTTCCTCCGTATTGGTGGTCGTCCTCGCGTTGTGACTGGTTATAATAGTTGTGGTTCGTGTGTATCATCGGGTAGTACCGTCTGTGATTACCTTGAGGTCAGGAGTATATGTAATTCACGTGGTGTCGGTAGTTGTTGGGTTGGTTGCCCCCGTCTCCTCTATTATGCCGATTATCGCGGTAATTATAATGGTTATTACCCCGATAATTATTATTTCTTTGATTATTATTTGGGTTGTTAGTATGAGTTCTGTTCTGGTTACCATTTTGGTTTGTTTGATGATTATTATTACTGCTTGGATTTTGTTGTGGGTCGTTGCCGTTGTATCTATTGTATTTAGTATTTATTATGCGGTTCCTCTGATACTGTCCTTCATGCTCATAATTTTCTAAAAAGCTAGCCATAGCTTGGATAGTTTTAATCTGGCTATATATACGGGCGTTCTTTATCCCTTCCTCGTAATGGTATGAGAGTTGTATCATCAAACACTCCTCGGGAATTCTGGGCTCCAGATTACGGGCCATGCACACCTTGCCTAGAAAGTATGATGTGGGAGATTGTCCTACGTTTGCCTCATACCGACCATTGCTTAAATTATTTCTTACCATATTTTGGGTCGACTCCGACCAATACTTCTCCCTAAACTGTTTTTTGAAATCTGTTATATCTTGAATGTCGGGACGCACTGCCGTCCACCAATTGTCGTGGGTATCCTTAAACATCTCATCGATCATTCCTCGGATAACATTCCAACGGTTCTCTCTATTCCTTGCTATCATCTCTTCTACCCTCTTCAGAAACTCCATGGGGTTACATTTGTAATTCCGAAAATTGATTGACTCCCGGTTATCGTTGTTGGTGATATGAGTATTTTGGCATGTTCTATCCCGCCATAAATCCACTTCTTCTTGTAGTTGTATTTTGCGTCGACGGATTTCCTCGATCTTCTCTTTATTCGTACTTACTTGGCTTTCGACATTGTTTAAGTTATTATATACTCTTTCCATTCGTTCACCAATGTCAGACTGTACTTGTGCTATTCCTTCCTTATTCTCCACCCGTATTTGATGTACCTCTTGTTTAATCTGCTCGCATCTTTCTACAGTCTCCTGTTGGAGTACTTCAACCCTCGTTTTATTTTCATTTTTTACGTTGTTTATTTTATTTTTTATTTCCTCACGGACTTGTACCACTGTTTCGTTGGTTTTTTTCTAATTTTTCATTTGTTTCGGCTATTTCTTGTTTCCTTTCTTCATTGTTTTTGTCCACCTTTTGGTTAATTGTCACATGGATATTCTCAATTCTTTCATTAATCTGCCTTAAATTCTCTTCATTTATTTGTCTGATTTCTTCCTTCATTTGTTTTATACTCTCATCATTCCTGTCAAACCTTTCGTTAATTTGGATTAAGCTTTCATTGTTCTTATCGAACTTCTCGTTCATTAGTTTTGAGGTTTCCTCCTGTTTCCTAAAATTTTCCTCTATATTAATAAATTTTTCCTCCTGTTTCCTAAATTGTTCTTTATTTTCCTCGTTTATTTTCTTTGAGTTTTCCTTATTTTCCTCATTTATTTTCTTTGAGTTTTCCAATATTATTCTCAACATCTCCTGCATACTCATGTCTTCTTTTTGGGTGGATTTATCTGGTTGTTCCCCTCGGGCATCCTCTTCTATTATTTCCTTTTCTGTGTCCATTCTGACTTCATTTTCTTCTTTATCACCTATCTGTTGTTCCATTTCACTATCCGTGACTATTTCTATTTCTTGTTCCTGTCCAATTTCTTCCTTCTCCGTGTCTTCTGCTCTCTTCTTTGACCTACCTCTGGTATTATGCATTTTTTGTCTCTAATAGTTGCCTGCTTGAGTTAAGTAATAGTTATGGAATTGACGTTTTACTTAACTTAAGCCCCACGTTGGGCGCCAATTTATACTAGTACTCTGGGTAGCTCCCGTGTTAATTTGCCTCCCGTTGGATGCGTCAATTTATACTAACACGGTGTCTCCCTTATCAATATCTTCTAAAGCCCCACTATAGTGAGTGCCAATTTATATTAACCCTGATTCACTCTTCAAGTAATATATGTGTTGTTGTGATTTAAATTATTTATTAAGTGTTAAGTGGTTTCTCTTAAGAACCGCAATGTTCGATTATTTGTTAAGAAATAATATCTTGTAAAGGGTGATCTTAATCAAATATTAAGAATATCTCAATGTTCTATATTAATTTAGTACTTTCTGTAATAATAACGTTCAATGCCAGTTGATATAGTGTGTAATTCTAATGTTCTTATTCAAGCCTAGTCCGCGTTTTGAGAGAGGAGAGTAACTCCTTAAATCTGTTTCTCGTTCTCTTGTAATTCAGCAGCGGTCCGCGAGCTAGCGCTGTTGTTCACAGTCAGCTGAGTATTGTAGGTTAGTTGTCCGCGCACAATAATTCCCACGTTACACTCTCTACATAAATTACAACTTGTTCAGTATGCACTAAATATTATACAAATGATAAGATATCGTCAATTTCAAATATGATTCTTTATTTTTTATTTATTTTTTCTTGACAACAAAGTTCTTCCTTTACGAGGATACAAAAATCGATCAATTATCGAATTCAGGGTTATATATTATTTTTAATTATTATTGTTTTTCTTTAAACACAGGGTGTGAAGGTTCTTTCAACTATTAGTAAGGTCAGAAAATTTATAAATATGATTACAAGGTATTACATTCTATTACTAATTTCGTATTAATTATTATTTAAAATAAGTGGAGTTTACCGTCTGACGGCATCGTTACTTGTGATGGCAGTGCACAGTTAACCTCGTTCGATGTGTTTGATCAACAACAGGATACAGATGAATAAATCCTCGCCAGTCTTCACTCCAAGTTGGAAATAAAGATTGATGTCTTGGTCCTGGGATGACGCAGAAATGCCGATCCTTACTGTTCACCAATGTCCAATTCTTGTGGTTACGGGTTTCAATATATTTTGTGTCAAAGTATGCTTACTCTATCGAATCGTGGAAAGTGAGGTTCGAGTACAATTTTGAGTTCTGCTTTCGTTCTTTAGAATACTGGATTATTTTATTCTATTCAGGTAGTTGTTTCTCTTCATTGGTCTATTAATTAAGTTAAGGATTACTCATTATACTGAGTTTTATTGGTAAAGTTCTTCTCTTAAATTTTCGTCAATTTTGATTTATAGGCTTATTAGTATTCGGTTATATGTGACCATCAAAAGTCAGTAAACCTTCCTATGGTTATTTATTACTTAATTTTGTTCACTCATTAATTTATTTTATTTAATTTTATTGTTTTTTCTAAGTTCATCAAAACTAAACTCTCCTTGTTCATGGATAACAATTCAATAATCGAATCAACAACTTTTATTCCATTTTGTCGTCCTTGACAACCAGTCTGTCTTCTCTTATTGGATAATATTTATAATCCTATAACCATAATCATACAATGTTCTTGCACTTATTAAAATACTCCCTTAATATATTTACATTATATCATATTATACCTTTACATATTGTTTGTTACTAAATAATATACATTTTGCTGTCGTTTCCTCTTAACCTACTTACTCTAACAAGTATTATTTTCCTGTTACAAAATATTACCTTTCGGTATCATTGCACTATTACATTTTGAGATTTTATTTAAATTGAATTTACTTATCTGCTGTCAGTAATTATTAGTGATTTCTCCTAACTCATTATATTCTACTTAGTATTTTTTACAAATTTCATTACCTAACTTTTCTGACCTGACTTACTATACAATGTTACTGGTTTGTGGCCTATCATTACATATTTATCTCCTTCTGATTTTAATGTGTTATTACCTACATTATTATAGAATCCTTCATTTGTTTATGATGAAATTACAATAAACCCTTTTGTATCTCATTAACAATTATTGCCTTTCTGGCCAAGTTTACAATTATAATCCGCATACTAACTAAGTACATGTATACAAAACATTTAATTTTATAAAGTTTAACACCAGTTCTATAATGATATATTTGATAACACAAAAATGAAATTAACATCAGTTAATTGATATTCTCTTAAAACAATTACCTCACTTGCTACATACAAAAAACAACATAAATATCATGATAATAACACAACATGATAAAACATAATAACATGTACATTTTTATAAAATAAATCATGCACTAATCAATTATTCTCCTCTCAGTTAATTCATCAATCATTCTAAAACTGTCTAAGTTAGGTTTTACATTACTTGTCAATGTTTATAGTTTACCCTTTTCACTGAACACTTAAGTTTGTATTTATAAACATTCTTAATTTCTCCTTGTTACCTTGTATTCTTATTATGGGATTATTCATTTATTTAATAATGGGTTATGTTTCTGACCTTTTATTATTACGGACATTTATTATTTTTATTTTTAGTTTGAAAATTATAAACTTTTTATGTAACGTAGGGGACCATATTTTTGTTACGTTACTATATATATATATATATATATATATATATATATATATAAAATTTGTAATGTTTTCAATTTGTTTCTTCTGCAAGTAGATAATATTGTATATTCTTTTTAACACCTGATGCACGTTTCACTGAAAAATATCAGTATCATCAGAGGTTTCTTATATTATATTTATAAGTTACTTATATAGAAAATGATATATATATATATATATATTGCAACAGTACAAATAACTGATGTACTGAGCATTGAATATAAAAATTTAAATATACCTAATAAACTGTAAATAATTAATAATGTATTATAAATAAGCATGTCAGGGATCGCAAGCTTGGCTCAGACAAAAATATGAACAGGTGTTTCGACCTGAATCGACGTGCACACACACACAAATGTAACTGAAAGTGTGTACACCAGTATTTTGCTAGTGTGTGTGAACGCAGGTCTATGCAGGCGAGTTTGCCACCCCAGAATGAATAATTGCATAATTACTGTTTTTCCGTAATTATTCATAAACTATATTTAAGAAGTAAAATCCAAAAACACAATAAAATATAATAAAATTTACTAAATACTGTGTACGAAAACCACGTGAAAGTGACACACCGTACGAGTGTAATAGTGAAATAACTGTGTACAAATCGAAAGGGTTAAGTTGCAATGTCCGAAATTACAATGAACGTGTGTTGAAAAAATAGTTATAAGATAAGTATAAGAGTATACTTACAGGACTCTGCAATTCGCAGAAATATAAGAAATAGCGAAATTGACAAAGAGTGGGGGAACTGAATCCAGAGACAGTTTCTGACATGTCGATTTCGTACCACTGCAGGTGTCGACCAAGACATGGGTATAAATAGGACACACAAGCTACAGTGGTTCTCTTTTGTAAATCATCCACGGTGCAGCTGGAGCTTCTGCCCGTCCGCACGGCATATTTATTTTTTTGTAAATAGTTTAAATTTTCCAGTTACATACAACTATGTAACTAAGTTGTAAATACAATCACTTTTAAATAATAACAAAATAATAACAAAATTTCATAAGAAGATATACATAAGAAGATCCACATAAGAAGATCCATTGACGTCAGAAACAGCACGACAAGAAGTTCCAGAGAGTGATACGACGCTGGACCAGAAAGCGATTCGACACTGGACAAGAAGAGCGAGTCGACGCTGGATAAGAAGAGCGAGTCGACGCTGGACAAGAAGAGTGATTCGACGCTGGACAAGAAGAGCGAGTCGACGCTGGACAAGAGGAGTGATTCGACGCTGGACAAGGGGAGTGATTCGACGCTGGACAAGAGGACGCTGGAGTGCGAGACGAGGACGACTACAGATGGATCAAAATGATCGAGTATGATTGACGACAATAAGGTGATAAACAACTTATTTATATCTTAATCGTACAATGAACTCAAAGACAATTAAAGACATTTCTATTTTATTTAAAAGTAAGAGCCAATGTTTATTGTAAAGTAGAATTAAAATCATAGATGTTTTAGAAATACGATTAACGTAACAAGAGCTCAAATTAATATGAAATAAAATGAATACAAAGCATTTAAATGAAAACAATTAGTATTTGAGATAAACAGTACTGAGAAACAAAAGATAAATTCAATAACTATTAATATTTTGAGTACATTACAATATATAAAAAAATATTTAAATATTGATATTTTGAAACACATTAATTGACTTAGTAGTCTGGAAATGAGATTTTTCTTTAATACAATAATTAGTAGAATAGAATATTTAGTCAGTAAGGATGTATATAGCATAAGCCTTACGGCATAATAACAAATAATAACGAATGTTTTAAATCGAAGTCAGTGCCATGTGCACAAATTTTAATAATATCAAATAAATTTGAAATACCGTTACAAGTTACATAGAGTTCTTATTGCAGATACACCTGAAACCCAATTTAAATGCTATATTGTTACATAATTTGTCAATCTTGAACGTGAGAACAGTCACGCCAAATTTATGTATATGTATTGTTGCATATAATGGCTCCCAAAGAACGTGGGGCTATACAAATTAAATTACATGTAAATTTAACAAAATAAAAGTGTTGCATATTTGATATCGCTTCCAACGTGGGGCATCACAAATGTAAATTATATTATATTTGCAACATTAAATATGTTGCATATTTATGGCTCCCAAAGAACGTGGGGCTATACAAATTAAAATACATATAAAATTTGTACAAATAAATACGTTGCATATAATGTCGCCCTGGATGTGGGGCACGACATGCCTAAATTTATGTAAAAAAAAATTTGTTACATAAATTGTAGCCCATGAACGTATGGCCCGATCCCCATCATTTAAAATTTTTTATGTAGCTAAATGGTTGCTCTAAAATATAAGAGTGTGTTAAATGAAAAATGTATAATATGTAATTATTATTTATATTAAACAGTAACTGAATGTAATGTTAATTGTTGTGTAATCACACAGCTGGCGCCCACAAATAATATTGTTTGTCTATGTAACAGGTGTAACTGTAATGAGTATTAATAATAACTATTAATAAAAATACAGAAATAAATAAGTAAGGAACGGTTATCAATAATAATTGTTAAAGAATTACTATGAAATAAATATTTTAATAATAATTCACCATGGCAATATAAGGAAGTTTAAGGATGGGAGAAGCACTTCAAGCTATGATGCAAGCCGTATTTGGTGAAGTAGAGAACAAACAAACAGAAAAAGTAAAAGAAAATAATATTAGAACGCAAATAAAGGAGTTAACAGAATTTTTTACAAAACAGACCGAAAAATTAAGAGAAGAAAGGAAAGCAAAAGAGGAATTAGTAGAAAGAATTGACGATTCTAATACGCACATTGCGGCAGTAGAATATAAACAAACCATAAGAATTAAAAATAAGAGAGAAAATACGTTCGTAATTACTAACGATAATTATAAAAAAGTAATTAACATTAAGGAGGAGAAGCAAATAAAGGTTAATAAAACATACCTTATTAATGGCGATATCGCTATTGTGAGACACACACACACACTAGTAAGTCACATAAGATGACACACTTAAGGCACTACACTTACAGAGATAAATATCACTATAGGCCTAACAATAAACGTAGTAAATTATCTATGCAAAACACTACGCAAAATTGTGGTAAGTATGATGTTAGATATATGCACGATAATTATAGTAACAATTATTATAACTGTAGGTATGAAAACTACAGAGGTTATCATAAACGACGAATGAAAAAACCGTCGACAGCTGTTCATGTAGGTTCACTCAACCAAGCTAGTGACGAGAGAATTGAGAAAGAGCGAAGCATTTGTAACGAGAGAAAGAGGGTAGATTTTGTATGGCCGAGAGGCAAAACGAAAATGTTACCCTATGAACAGGTGACTTATACGATAAAAACGGACGTCGCAGTAATACAATGGAATGCGGACGTTGTTTACACAAGGGTGAGAACAATGGTAAGCATGGCGACTATGCTACAAAGGAACAATATACGTCCGGTAGACTATGGACAATGCAATTGTTATAACGAGGGGTGTAAGATCAAACAACACACTGAACTCAGAACTCAATCCCCGAATGGAATAAATAATTATTTTTAAATGAGAAAAATAATATTACTATTAATTATAATATAAGAGAGTATAATTAAGAAATGTTATTTATTAAGGATATGGTAGCAAATAAAAAGAAATAAGGAATATTATTTTAAAGGGTTAATTAAGAAATGTATTATTGATGGTAAGGAATGATAGTGTAGAGAAATATTTAAGAAAGTAATGGTAAAAGATGTTATTGTTGTTATTAATATGAAGAAAGGGTTAGGAATAGAAAATAATTGCTATAATTATCAGAACGACTGATCAAGCGAACACTTAATGGAGATACAAGGACACAGAAGAAAGCAAGAGTGAAAAGTCAAAAGGGCAGAGACTACTTAGGATTAAGGACTTCGAGAAAAATATCGTTGTTTTCCAAGACAGTTCTTCTGTAACCGATCATGCGACACACTACAAAGCTAAAAGAGTATTCTGTTACGGAAGTGTATTTCAGGAAAGTAGTAGCGATCAGAAAGGTAATGTTAAAGAAATGTAATAAAAGGTAATGAATGTTAATGTATTATATAAGTAATGTATTAGATAAAGTAATGTCATGTTAAGAAAAGAGTTAAGGAAGATTAGAAGCGAAGGTAAGAATGTATGAGTAAGATAATGTAAAATTAAGGACCGAATTTACACTCATACGTAGGAACACAGAGTGTACAGAAGGAGAACAAGGGAGAGCTAATTGCAGTGGATTTTCTGGGACCACTACCACGATCAAGTCGAGGTGTGAAGCACATATTGGTATGTATCGATGTGTTTTCCAAGGCAGTCCGACTGTACCCAATTATGCGACCCACAACCAAAGTTGTTCTAAAGATACTCAAAGCAAATCCAGTGGGAAAACGGAGTGATAATACGGCGAAGAAATTCTTCAGACTTTATAATGGACCGTATACGTTAAGACAGCGAGTAGGACAACACACTTTCATCGTATATGATGAGATACAGAAAAAAGAAATTGGTAAATTCCACGCAACGTCATTTAGGAAGTTCTACACATGAAAACGAGGTCAATGAAACCAGTCAGATCAGCTGTTTGTTAAAGCCACCCTACTACAAGGTCACGAGCAGTGAACGTGTGAAGAGGGGAGGTAAGACATTTGTATACACTCCAATTAAGGGTGAAATGACGAATATTATTCTTTATTATTTGTTACATTTTTTGTTTTAAGTGTAATAATAATAATAAAAAAAAATTATAATAAATAAATTTATTAAATTTTTTTTTGTTACCAAGCAGAGGGATAATGCAACAGTACAAATAACTGATGTACTGAGCATTGAATATAAAAATTTAAATATACCTAATAAACTGTAAATAATTAATAATGTATTATAAATAAGCATGTCAGGGATTGCAAGCTTGGCTCAGACAAAAATATGAACAGGTGTTTCGACCTGAATCGACGTGCACACACACACAAATGTAACTGAAAGTGTGTACACCAGTATTTTGCTAGTGTGTGTGAACGCAGGTCTATGCAGGCGAGTTTGCCACCCCAGTATGAATAATTGCATAATTACTGTTTTTCCGTAATTATTCATAAACTATAATTAAGAAGTAAAATCGAAAAACACAATAAAATATAATAAAATTTACTAAATACTGTGTACGAAAACCACGTGAAAGTGACACACCGTACGAGTGTAATAGTGAAATAACTGTGTACAAATCGAAAGGGTTAAGTTGCAATGTCCGAAATTACAATGAACGTGTGTTGAAAAAATAGTTATAAGATAAGTATAAGAGTATACTTACAGGACTCTGCAATTCGCAGAAATATAAGAAATAGCGAAATTGACAAAGAGTGGGGGAACTGAATCCAGAGACAGTTTCTGACATGTCGATTTTGTACCACTGCAGGTGTCGACCAAGACATGGGTATAAATAGGACACACAAGCTACAGTGGTTCTCTTTCGTAAATCATCCACGGTGCAGCTGGAGCTTCTGCCCGTCCGCACGGCGTATTTATTTTTTTGTAAATAGTTTAAATTTTCCAGTTACATACAACTATGTAACTAAGTTGTAAATACAATCACTTTTAAATAATAACAAAATAATAACAAAATTTCATAAGAAGATCCATTGACGTCAGAAACAGCACGACAAGAAGTTCCAGAGAGTGATACGATGCTGGACCAGAAAGCGATTCGACGCTGGACAAGAAGAGCGAGTCGACGCTAGACAAGAAGAGTGATTCGACGCTGGACAAGAAGAGCGAGTCGACGCTGGACAAGAGGCGATTCGACGCTGGACAAGAGGAGTGATTCGACGCTGGACAAGAGGCCTGATTCGACGCTGGACAAGAGGACGCTGGAGTGCGAGACGAGGACGACTACAGATGGATCAAAATGATCAAGTACGATTGACGACAATAAGGTGATAAGCAACTTATTTATATCTTAATCGTACAATGAACTCAAAGACAATTAAAGACATTTCTATTTTCAACTAAACGCTATAACTCACCGTCTGTGGCTTAAGTAAATGTCTTTTATTCAATTTACATGTTTCGGGACACTTGTCCCATCATCAGAATATTTAAAAAAGGTCTCTTTATACCATCATACGATGGCACAGTCGTCAATATATTAAAACCACATAACACAAAACACAAATACATTACACAAAGTACGCACACGACAATTTTCAGTGTACACCACACGGTAACCGATAGCGCACTGGTTCATATTACACTCGTGTCGCGACAATATCGCAACGCAGTATCGTACAGGACATTAGATTTAAAGTTCAGCTGATCATTTAAAACATGTGGCCTGGTAACAGGATTATTATACGCTCTATATATCTCAAACTCCTCAAGGACGTTCATGTAACGTCCTTTATTACAAAAGTGAAGGGGTATCAAGTTGGTATGAAAATTAGTATAGTTGTGATTTTCATCAATAAGATGTTTAGCGAATTTAGATTTTACATTTTCTGTGTTATGAAAATAAGTGGGTGGCTTATGTTCAACAAACCTCTTGAAAAAACCACGGCCCGTTTGGCCCACATAAAAAGCATCACAACTATTACATATTAATTTATAGATCCCTGTTTTCTTTTCAAGGACGGTTGGTTCCCGCGTACGAAGGTTATTTAAAATGTTATTTGTAGTCTTATATGTGACAACAACGTTTGACTTGTTTAAAACAGAAGACAGAATTCTAGGTAGAAAGCTCATGTATGGTATGGAAATGTATTTATACACACTGTCCCCGGGTGCCCTTAGCGTGTTTGCGATGTTTTTTCGTCTCATATGTTTTTTAAGGATATTATTTACTACCGCTTTTTTGTAGCCATTGGTGACCGCAATATGTTTAATTGTGTTTAGTTCGTCTTGATAATCCTTGTCGCTGAGGGGCAATGATAAGAGGCGGTTAACCATGCTGTGGAAAGCAGCCATTTTTGCGATACCGGATGATAAGATGTGGCGTGTATTATAGTGTCAGTTGTAGTGGGTTTCCTATAAATGTTAAACTCCAATTTATTAACATTTCTGGTGACCGTCAAATCAAGAAAATTTAATTTACCACTGTCCTCGTGCTCCAGTGTAAACTGTATATTGTTATTAATACTGTTTAAATATGTGTGTAGCCTATCTATTTGTCTATGTGTGCCTTTATAGATCAAAAAGGTGTCGTCAACATACCGGCCATAAAATATTATGTTGTCATTGTACACACTATTGGAAAAAATAAAGGAGTTTTCGAAATGGTTTAAGTACACTTCAGCAAGGAGGCCAGAGAGTGGAGAACCCATTGCCACACCATCATGTTGGCTAAAGAATTGCTTGTCATGCGTGAAATAATTCTGGTTAAGAATCACCTCCAAAAGATCCATCAATTCATTAATACTTTCAAGATTCAATATATTAGTATTGACGAGGTTATTTCTCAAAATTTGTAAGGTATCAGCAACCGGTATATTCGTATATAAATTAACAATATCAAACGAAACCAGCTTATGATGAGGTTCGATCTTTAGATCCTACACTTTATTGACAAAATCGATATTATTGGTTATACAGTGACTATTAACTATGTTTATGTTACGTTTAATGATGTTTACCAATTTCTTAGCTGTTTTATAACCAGGTGCAGTAGTGAAGTTAATTAACGGTCTTATCGGAACACCAGTCTTATGTAATTTTGGTAACCCTGTCAATGTGGGTGCCCTTGAATTGATGGGCTTTAACGATCGTCTAGTTCGCTCATCAAACAAATGCACACTCCTATTTATGCCCCGATTTAGACACTTGACGTATTGTGCAGTAGGGTCCGAGTTTAATTTCTCAATGTTGTTATTAGCGATAAAATTCCGTATCTTATCAGTATAATCACTATTGTCCATAATGACAACCGTGTTGCCTTTCTCAGCCTTGGTTACGAGAGCACAGTTGTCTGACAGTTTGCGCTTTAAACCCGTTAAGATATTGCGTTCTTTATTATAATTATTAAAAGTACACGGAACCGAAGAATAAGTATTCTTATTGATGGTAAGAATAAGAACCCCCCCCCACTAGAACAAATTTATTTTAGTTCAACTTGTTGATAGAAATAAATTGTTGATTGGTTCAAGTCTCCTAATTGTCTTGACTTTGTTTTCATAATAGTGTTTCATTTCTGACTGATTATAAACTCTGGTAATTCACACTGGTGGTAATTGCTGTTTTCTTACTTAACTCTCTCTCTCTTGGAGGCAAATTCATCAATTATTTCTCTGGGTAGTGGTACTTCCACATTTTATTTTATAAGGACTGGTCACACTAATCATATTAAACTTGTTTTAATACTCATTTCTATTTACTTTTATATACTCGCTTTATCAATTAAGCTTCTGTTTGCTATCTTCCTTCTATTTTCTTCATTTATACATCTGGAATCTAATATCACTCTTTACAGCTATTTTATAATTATTATCCCTTAAATATTCAATTTCTTTAACATTTTTCCCTATCTTGTGCGGTGGTTCCAGTCGGGTGGCCACTCTGGGTCCATACACCGCTGTCCATCCGTACACCTTCTGAGACCAGGGGAACATCATCCCTGCTCATAAAAATTATTGCCGGAACATTTCTACGGTCAATACATAAAAATAAAAAAATTATAAGTAGTAGTCAATTAGCGACTAGTACCAAACACTTTTGGGATTCTTCATACTGTAGCTGTTTGTATTTATTTATATATTTCTTCTTCTCCTTGATTCCTTCTTCTTTTCCATTGACTAATAGCATATAACATCATTGATAGGCCTTATGTTAAAATTCTTTTGACTTTACTTCTTGTGACATATTTCTCCGTATCATTTCTTCTTATATAATCTTCAATTCCGAGAAATTCTAATTTTTGTTTTAATTATCATCCTCCTTCAGTTTCATTGGAGTCATTAAATTATTCTTTATTCTTTTTATCTGAGCACATTACCATTCAACATATAATTCTTTTTCTGTTTGTTAGCATTAAAAATATTACTTTTTCCTATTAGTCCATTTTAAATCAGTTCTTTATAAATATTATTTAATCATCTGTTCTCTTTTTCTTGGTGGTTTGTTGTTTGTTAAATTATATGGTTTCAAAATAACTTGAGTAAGATGTCCTTACATCCTTTTTATTAATTCTAATGGTTGCAAAATATCTTAAGTAAGTTGTACTTACATGCTTTTAGAATTTTGGGGTTTTTATCTACAATGGGTTGCTTGGTCCTGTATCCATAAAATCCGTCCCTTTTTTCTGGTTTGTTTGGAGTCTGTTTAACCGTGGTCCATTATTTCAGGTACTCCATGTTCTCGGATTGCTGGGGTGTTCGTAATTAATTCTCTCCTTGATAATCTTCTTACCATCCGGCTCTCCCACTTTGCTGCTATGAAACTTTCACTTAAGTACCGGTCTTCCGTCATAATTTGTTCCTTTTTAACTAATAAGTATTGTACCTCCTCTAACATAACATAGTTGCTCATATTTAATCTCATTCCATTCCCTTTTACCTTTGGATTATTTGCCCAATATTTGCATGTTGTCTTCTGTCTTGAAGATATTGTCTGATACACTTCCATCGTTGACACCTTTAACTGGGATGTAAACTTAATTAACTCCCTCTGTTCGTTAGTTGGAAGGTTGAATACATTAATTAATCCACCTGTAATCATCTCCCATTCTTCCTTGGTATTTATTATTTTCTTTCTACTTGTTTTTATTATTTCCTTGGTCTTCTTTTCCACGGTTTGAACATCCTTTTTGTTGTGGCTATTTTTATTTTCAGATGGCATTACACCTTGGTATTCTGTAATTTCTATTTCCTTCCTCCTCTCTTCTGTATTCGGACTTACTTTAATACCTTCTGAAGTGCTGTCCAATGTTTCATCCAAATTATTGGAACTATGGTCCATTTGTTTATTTGTCTCCTCTTTGTATGTATCTGCTTTTTGGATACGCGTATTAACATTTTCAAACTTCTCTCCGAAAGTTTTCCATATCTCCTTATTAACATTCTCCATTTTACACTCAAATTGTTTTAAATTCTTATTATTCTCTTCAAATTTTGCATTCATCTCTTCCCTTTGTCCATTAATAATTTCTTTCAATTTCTGGTGTTGTTCATTCATGGTTTGTCTGATATTTCCACTAATGGTCTCAAATTTTTCGTTTAGTTGTTTGACTAAACTTTCCTGAATACTGTCTCTTTTCTCATTGGTTTGCTTGTTTTGTTCCTTCAAAGTTTCGTTTTGTTCCTTTGAGGTTTCCTCCTGTTTCCTAAAGTTTTCATTTATTTTATTTAATCTTTCATTATGTTTCCTAAATTGTTCCTTAGTTTGTTTCAAGGCTTCCTCCTGTTTCTTAAAATTCTCCTTATTTTGTTCCTCCTGTTTCCTAAATTTTTCGTCTATTTTATCATTGGTTTGTTTATTGCTTTCCATAATAATTCTCAACATCTCCTGCATGCTCATGTCTTCTTTTTGGGTGGATTTATCTGGTTGGTCCCCTTGGGCCTCCTCTTGCACTATTTCCTTTTCCGTATCCATAACTACTTCGGTTTCTTCTATATCACCTGTCTGTTGGTCCCTTTCACTGTCCGTAACTAATTCTATTTCTTGTTCCTGTCCACCTTCTTCAATCTCCTTTTCTTCTGCCCTCTTCTTCGATTTTCCTCGGGTATTAGGCATTTCTTGTTTTCTCATAACTGCCAACGGTAATTAGATTTTTTGATATATATTTTATATTAAATATCAAAATTCTTTTCTAATTACCGCCCTTTTACGTTGAGCGCCAATTTGTAACGTCCTGCTTTTTTAGAGGCACTTTACCACTTACGAGTATATTGCAATTACAAGCTTTGTTAATTCCGCCCCACAGTTGTACGCCAATTCTGTAACGTGCGGCTTAATGTGAGGTGTGCACTTGCGAAAGTGTTATTATATGCCTCACGGAGTATGCGTCACTTTTGAATTATACTAACTGACGTTTTAAAAGGTATAAATAAAGGATTTTGTTTATCTTGTTTTACTCAATCTAAAAAGAAATCGAGAGTGTGTGATTTGGGGTCAAGGAGGTAATTTGTTCAGCCTTATGCAGAAGAGAGAGTAAGTATCATTATTGCCCCTCAGTTGCGACGATTTCTTCTGTATGTTGTGCTGAAATTTTTATTAACTACCCACTACAATAAATTATAACACGTTATAATTCAATATTAATTTTCAATAATATTGCTTTATTTATTATTGACCTTTGTCTCCTGCCACCAAAATATAGGTATCACAATTACTCTTATCTGAAAAAAACATCATCTCGACTTTACCGAGTAAACATAGATCTGTCTAAGGAGCAAAACGTATATGTTGTTATTTACCCAATATTACGCTATAATAAAAAACATCAATTATTACATAATCCTTAATAATTCCCCAGGGTTCAGGGTGAATTCTTTGTGTTATGAGAGTGTCAGAAATGGATAATTGCTACGCTTTACAAATACCGAAAAATTAATAAATAATTTTGTTTATTTTTTCAAGTATTACGTAGTTTCCGGAATTGCCGTAAGAGAGCAGCATGTATTTGTTTACTTTGAAAAAAACATATGTTAAAATGAATATTTTTGTTCTATTTCACTGTTAAAAAGTGAGTTTTCTTCTGGACTTATTATGAAAAAATGTTTATATTACCTCGCTCCGTATTGTTCTTACTGGATTGAAGTTTTATTCTGTGATGAGGTCCGTCTTGCGTTATTATTTCCTTTTCGTTTGGAGTATTTTCTAATTGTCTACTGGAAGTAGGCCGAACTATATTGGATCCTCAGAATGTTTTCATCCACTGGTTTTTAATGTATATCACCATTTAATTTGGATTACTCAGGTATAATTAGTTAGTAGTTACTCTGTTTATTAATCTTGCGTGAATTTCACCTCCTCCAACGTCCAAAAAAGGTTATTTTTTATAATTTTTGTCGCATCGTTTCTTCAACTCTCCGGTTTAGTTCAAAATTTTTTATCTTATTAACAATACTTGTTATTTTTCATCACTCTTAGTAACACATAGTATTTTTATTATGTAGGCAGTTTGTAATTATTATAAATTTATATTTTATTTATGAAAAAATAATTCCCTTCCATTCCGGTTTCTTTACTAATTTAATTTACATAATATGTTTTGGTTAATTTTTTTATGACATTATATATAAATATTTTATCATTTTATTATCCTTAAATAAGTTTATATATTATTTATTTAGTCTCGAATAGTGTTCATACCCGGCACTACTTCCTGTTGCCATTTCCTTCATAGGATTATTTTAATTTTATATTATCTTTGGTATTTAAATTTTTATGTTTTTAAAAACTAACCCTGGGTTTTCTTATAATCTAACACAATTATTTGAAAAAATATAATATTAACTTGGGTATAACAATTTGTGGTTCATACAATATAAATTACAATAAATAAATAAAATTACAAAAATCAATCAGTATTATTACATACTACTTCCATAAGTTTATCCTTTCCAAAACATACAACACAGTTTGGTAATACGTTGCTTTCACTTTTGTTTTTCACCTCAATGGGTACACTATCACTCACTTTGCACTGTATACCACTCAAATTGTTTATCATATTGAGTGATATAATTAAATTTTGAGCGAGCTTTAGTTTACCCATTTCTGACTTTTATTATCATGAGTTACTTTATTGGGACCGGGTTATGTAACGTTACAATATATATATATATATATATATATATATATTGCGACAACACAAATTACTAAACTATTGGCGCATAGGATATGATAGTATGTGTATTTCAAATTACAAGTCTATATTGGAGGGTTTAAGATTATTTATTGTACAAACACAAGTTATAGTTTATATGGTATATTTGAAATGTACAGAATGTAATGTTTGATATAGTCTTTCTTTTAAAATGTTAAATAATGTTCATACGCAAGACGTGATACGTTACATAAGAAGACTCCCACGATGATGTTGTTGAATAGAAGGGCCGGTCTTTGCGGTGTAGTTGGTTCGTCAGGTGTGGCTTACAAATGACATACGTTTTCCCAGAAACGTTTACAGCTGGGCTGGCGTCCTGTAACAGCTTGGCTGATGTCCTGTAACAGCTGGGCTGGTCCTGCAATTCCCACGATGAATCCGACACTTCGCACAAACAACGGTACTACGGATTTTATTACTCGCAAAACTTATATAGATTTTAAGACCAAGTAATATCTCAGGTGACGGTGAGTTTAATCAATAACGGTATATTGAGCTTATACCTCTCCGGCTTCTTCAAGTGTTCTCGCGAATAACAAGGTCTACCGCGATCAGCAGACCACCCTATGAGGAAATCTTGCACTAGCACGGAAACGTCTTGATGGCACTATTGCGTAACAATCAATGATACTGTCACTGCGGAAAATCTCGCACAGTGGTACAGTTACACTCACTTCTTACACACGTAATACTACAATATTAATATCGTGTGTAAAGATATAAAATCAATTGTTATGCGTCACACGCGTTACTATCCCCGAAAAGTCTTAACAGATCCTTGCAAGCGGTAGAGTCTTGTACAAGGAATTGAATGTACCGTTCGCGGTAGCAGCAGTGAAGAACTGCTTGTAATTTTACGCACAATGCGTTAAAACACTGGTGTGTGCAAATGTACCACACACACAGTTCTGAGTCTTCCCGTTTCACTAACGACGAATAGTTTTTACAACACCTTGCAAGCGGTAGAATTCTTGTACAAGGAGTGCACGTTCCGTTCGCGGTAGATGGCGTAGAAGAACTATCGTAATTATACGCGTAATGCGTTTAAACACTACTGTGTGCAGATGTACTACATACACAGTTCTGAGCCTTCCCGTTTCACTATCGACGAATAGTTTTTACAACACCTTGCAAGCGGTAGAATTCTTGTACAAGGAGTGCACGACCCGTTCGCGGTAGATGGCGTAGAAGAACTGCCTGTGTAACGACAGGCATAAGAAAATTTCCAACCACCAGTCAGCATTCTATTGGTGGATGGAAGTCACATGGTTAGTAAAAGTGACAATGCACTTTTCATGCATCAGAGTGCATTTACCTTGTAACAGCATGCATAGCGGTAATCAGACTACTCGTATCTCATGCATGCTGCCTACATATTAATAATATACATGAACGTAAATAATAGTCCGACAGGTATAGGGATTGTAGCGATACACACGTCTAAGTTCAGTTAATGGCCACACAACGATAATACTTCACGCGCCACCCGGGAAACGTTTACCACTCGCGCACGCGCGCACATTTCCACTAACACAGTACATGGATCACCATAAATAATAATGCACAGTCTTCTTTAAACTAAACCCTTAACCTTACTAAATACAATTGATAACAACCAAACTTAACCATCTACCAATATAATATGAATGTCCATTGTCTGTGTAATATATGACTTGCCCCGCCTATCATGATCCTGTGATTCGTTGCAGGATTAACTCCCTCCTGCATAAAAAAAAATTTTTTTTTTTTTTTTAGTTAACTAACAAAAAATAAAATTTTTTTTTTTTTTTTTTTATATACCTAAAACAACTTCCTAATCCAGAAATAATAATAATACCCTCGAACTAAAATCAAATAACATCCTCAATTAATACTAACAATTCCAACTGTCACTTTGACAGAAGCATCAAATCAAAAGACACGTGGTAACCTTCAAACCAAAACAAACACACATGTTCTTGACACACAGATAACGAAATCTTATGCAGGATCATAGCGTACACAGACAACATTCCTTATCTAAACTAGATTATTGTTCACTCTCAGAGTTATCTTACATACAACATTTAAACCTGAACTTGACATATTTAACATCACTACACATTCTTACCCCTATATCCTGACATTTATTTCTGAGTTTACGGATCCTTTGTATAATACTTCCTCAATGAGGACGCATGGAATTTACCAATTGCACGGTTGGTATTTGGGTTGGTTAAGATAAAGGTATTTTTCCCAACTTGCTCCGACAGGGTATACGGACCATTATACAGCCTAAAAAACTTCGCGGCTGTGTTGTCCTCCCTTCTTCCAACATTTAATGCTCGTAAAAGCACACTCTCTCCAGTCTTGAACTTGACTAGTTTATGTTCCGCATTAAATTTCTCCGTGCGCTCCTCGGCGCACTTTTTAATGCGTCTTCTAGCCTCGATTTTCTTTATCTCAACTGGTATAGGCATATTATGTGTCGCTATCCTTTCAATGTGTTTACCCCAGACCCGGCCTGGCATTTCTCCGGTTTGGAGTTCATTCGGAGTATACCCAGTAGTAGAATTATAATTTCCATTTATGGCATACTCAAAAAATTCTAGGAATTCCGGCCACTTACTCTGGTTAGTATTACAGTACGTACGGAACAACCGTCCCAACTCCTTGTTGACCCGCTCGGCCAAGTTACCTTGCGGTCTCCGGATCGCTGTCAAGACCGTCTGGACCCCGTGTTTCTCAAGCTCGGAGTGCCACTTGGTGTTCGTAAATTGCTTACCTTGATCTGAGAGTATCTTCCTTACGGGACCATTTTTCGGCATGTATTTATTTAGCATAATGTTTATGACAGCCGATGTAGTAGGCCTACCAATAGCATATAGGCTAACATGTTTGGTAAAGGCATCCGTAACAACCACCAGGTTCTTCATTCCACGTGCCGCCCGAGGAAGTGGACCCAAAAAATCAATGCATACAAGGTCATTTTTATTACGGACGACAATGTTACCCATTTCAACCTGTGTATGTTGGTTCGGATATTTCGCTGTTTGGCAGATGTGGCATGAGCGGAGTATGGCCTTTATTTTCCTGGTCATATTTAGCCACACAAAATCCTCCCGCATTGCCAGGTAACATTTATAAGGCCCCGCATGAGCCAGACTCTCATGACACATCCAGGTGAGGTCTTCCACCATGGCGTCCGGTACCATAATCTTCCATCCGCCATTGATAATTTTATACACTACGTCTTTATATATTCTGTACTTAGGGTTTTCTTGTATCCGGATAGTGTCACATATCCGCTTCAACTTTGTGTCACGCTGCTGTTCCATACCAATATTTCTTAGCTTATTTTTGAGACTGTCTTCTAATTTATATTTGACAGCTAGAATTTGAACCTCCTGTTTATTAGACGCATGACGTTCTTCCACCATTGGAGGGTATCGGCTTAACGTGTCAGCTGCTTGGTTCTCGCTTGCCTTACAGTACTTAATGGTAAAGTCGTACTCTTGGATGGCCATGATCCAACGGGATATGCGAGCGTTCGCTAACTTGCAGCGCAACATGAACGATAAGGCCTGGTTGTCCGAAAGGATTTCGAAGTGTTGTCCAACCAAGTAATAACGAAATTTACTAATGCAGTACACAATAGCCAATATTTCTTTCTCCGATGTGAAATAGTTACGTTCGGCCCCTTTTAGTGACCTACTACTGTGCGCAATTATTTTGTTTTCGCCCTTCTCATTCCGTTGGTAGAGTACCCCCCCAATGGCATAATCAGAAGCATCGCAATTCAGGACATATGTGCCCCTTTTCTCAGGATGGAACACATGCAGGTTTCTACTATACAAATTTTTAGTCGCGTCGAAAGCATGCTGATGACGCTCCTCCCATCTCCATTTATTACTCTTACGAAGTAGTTCTAACAACGGCTCAATTGTCCCAGAATATTCTGGAGTAAAACGTCTGAAGTAACCAGTCAATCCGAGGAACGCTCTGATATCCCTGGGTTTTGTGGGTTTCGGGAACTCCATGATCGCATGTATTTTTTCCGGGTCCGTTGTTATACCTTCCGCTGAGATAATATGACCCAAAAATTTAATTTGCGATTTCCCGAATTCACACTTTTCAAGATTGAGAGTCAGGTTAGCGGCTTGCAATTTCTGAAATACAATCTTGAGATGTTCAAGATGTTCTTCAAATGATTTGGATATGACCAAAATATCATCAACAAATATGCTGACGAAGTCCTCCACCTCGGGTCCCAGAGCTAACTCCAAACATCTGACCATGGCCGCTAAACTGGTAACCAAACCAAATGGAACTACTTTAAACTGATAGCATTTATTTCGATATAGAAATGCTGTGTATCTTCTCGACTCCTTGGCAAGGGGAATCTGCCAGAATCCACTTTTGAGATCAAGGCGAGACATGTATTTAACCCCTTGACATTTTATGAATAAGTTCTCCGCATTCGGAGCACAGTCGTAGCATTTTTTTGTAATAGAATTTAGATTTCTCATGTCAAGACATAATCGAATGTCGTTATTTTTCTTTTTAACAACAACCATAGGATTTAAAAAATTGCTATCAGTTCGTTCAATCACACCATTCTGAAGCATACTCTTAACTTCGGCATCAACCTGTTGTTGATAGTGAAGGGGGATGGGGTACGTCTTCCGTACAAATTTATTTTCATCCGTGACCTGAATACTGTGTTCATAAACATTCGTGACGGTAGGATTTTTGGAAAACACAGATTCAAATTTATCAAGCATACTTTGCAGCTTATCTTGCTCATTGCTCGTTATCTGCCTGCTGTGAGTCCGCAGATTATGTGTTATCTTATCGGCAAGTTGAACCGCTGGGCGAGTTATAGTAATAGGTTCACAATCAGACTCTGTCTTACCCCTCCTGCGTCCTAACCTGATATTGTGTTTATTATTATTTACTGTACATTTCAGTATTTTATTTGGAAAATCCATGGTCGCGTGCAGTTTATTTAATGTGTCCACTCCCAAAATAACATTATACACGAGTTTCTTGACCATAAGCACAGTGACCTCTATTTCCATTCCCTGAATGGATACTGTTATCATAGCTTGACGGTCAACCCTCTGAGATTCACCCGTCGCTGATTTTATGATTTTGTGGGCTGCCGGCAGAATCGGGATTTTTTTAAAATGTTTCCTGTGCCTCTCTAGGAATCGCTCATCCATTAACGAAATTTCTGCACCGCTGTCAAATAAAACTTCGCCGACACATCCGTTAATTTTCGCGTTGACAATGAGGTCAGTGTCATTTTCAACGCTAATACCTTTCTCATTTTCCTTACTATGGTTATTGCAAATTAAACTATCTCTAATTACAGCAGGATACAGGCCGGACACTACTAATTTTCTCTTATAACTAACATCTTTCACATTTGATTTATTGAACTGCTTTTTATATTTATAACGGGCTTTTAAGACTTCATTCATCCCATTATGTTTACACCATTTCCGATTGGTAATTCTATTAGGTATTTTATATTGTTTTGGTGACTGTGTGTGCTTGGTTTGAGTTTGATACTGAAAATTTTTATTCTCCCGTCCATAAAAATTTTGCTGTGAGCTGACGTCATTTAAAGTCTTATATACATACTGGGTACAGTTTAGAGGTGACGAGGTACTTTGCAATCGTGACACTTGCTGTTGTAGTTTTTGAATCCGCAGGTCACGTTCGGCCATTAATTCATTTATCGTAGATATGTGTTGCACTACTTGCTCTGCCGTACCAGAGAGTTTCGCTTCATATTCACTAAGTCGTGACTTATTGACTTCCAAATTTGCCTCTATATTGGCCTTCATAGTTTCCACGGTCTCGCTAATATGCTTTTCTGCCGCTTCTACCATTTGTTTGCTTTGTTCGGATTGCTCCTGTATGGCCACGTATGATTTCTCGTTTTCCTCATGGAGTGATTTGTTTTGTTTCCCGGCTTCTGCTGAAAGCTTCTGTATATTCACTTCCATCTTTTCTTCCATAGTTTTCATATTAGCTAATATGGCCGCTAAAGCACTCTCTATCCCTTTTGACTCCGCCATAATGATTAAAATTTAATTTAAAATTTAGTAAATTTAAATTTATTGATTTATACACAAAGCAAGTTATTATTATCACAACAAGATTAGAACATATGGTAACCAGTTTATACGCACACAGAAAAAGCAGTTCAAAATATCAACATGTAAATACCTTATCTAACATACAACAACTAATAATCTACCTCCAATATACTGATAAAATCTGTTCATATATGATATACAAGAGAATATGCACTATTGAAAAATTATATCCTCAGCTTTTCACATGAACAATACACATACAATTATTACGTTAATTATATTTATACGTCGGATTTTTCCAACAAATTTTATATTCATAGACAAATATATAATAGCGTAAAATTACCGCTATTTACGAGCCCTACGTTGCTAAGCGCCAAAATATCTCTATGCGACAACACAAATTACTAAACTATTGGCGCATAGGATATGATAGTATGTGTATTTCAAATTACAAGTCTATATTGGAGGGTTTAAGATTATTTATTGTACAAACACAAGTTATAGTTTATATGGTATATTTGAAATGTACAGAATGTAATGTTTGATATAAAGTCTTTCTTTTAAAATGTTAAATAATGTTCATACGCAAGACGTGATACGTTACATAAGAAGACTCCCACGATGATGTTGTTGAATAGAAGGGCCGGTCTTTGCGGTGTAGTTGGTTCGTCAGGTGTGGCTTACAAATGACATACGTTTTCCCAGAAACGTTTACAGCTGGGCTGGCGTCCTGTAACAGCTTGGCTGATGTCCTGTAACAGCTGGGCTGGTCCTATAACAGCTGGGCTGATGTCCTATAACAGCTGGGCTGATGTCCTGTAACAGCTGGGCTGATGTCCTGTAACAGCTGGGCTGATGTCCTGCAATTCCCACGATGAATCCGACACTTTGCACAAACAACGGTACTACGGATTTTATTACTCGCAAAACTTATATAGATTTTAAGACCAAGTAATATCTCAGGTGACAGTGAGTTTAATCAATAACGGTATATTGAGCTTATACCTCTCCGGCTTCTTCAAGTGTTCTCGCGAATAACAAGGTCTACCGCGATCAGCAGACCACCCTATGAGGAAATCTTGCACTAGCACGGAAACGTCTTGATGGCACTATTGCGTAACAATCAATGATACTGTCACTGCGGAAAATCTCGCACAGTGGTACAGTTACACTCACTTCTTACACACGTAATACTACAATATTAATATCGTGTGTAAAGATATAAAATCAATTGTTATGCGTCACACGCGTTACTATCCCCGAAAAGTCTTAACAGATCCTTGCAAGCGGTAGAGTCTTGTACAAGGAATTGAATGTACCGTTCGCGGTAGCAGCAGTGAAGAACTGCTTGTAATTTTACGCACAATGCGTTAAAACACTGGTGTGTGCAAATGTACCACACACACAGTTCTGAGTCTTCCCGTTTCACTAACGACGAATAGTTTTTACAACACCTTGCAAGCGGTAGAATTCTTGTACAAGGAGTGCACGTTCCGTTCGCGGTAGATGGCGTAGAAGAACTATCGTAATTATACGCGTAATGCGTTTAAACACTACTGTGTGCAGATGTACTACATACACAGTTCTGAGCCTTCCCGTTTCACTATCGACGAATAGTTTTTACAACACCTTGCAAGCGGTAGAATTCTTGTACAAGGAGTGCACGACCCGTTCGCGGTAGATGGCGTAGAAGAACTGCCTGTGTAACGACAGGCATAAGAAAATTTCCAACCACCAGTCAGCATTCTATTGGTGGATGGAAGTCACATGGTTAGTAAAAGTGACAATGCACTTTTCATGCATCAGAGTGCATTTACCTTGTAACAGCATGCATAGCGGTAATCAGACTACTCGTATCTCATGCATGCTGCCTACATATTAATAATATACATGAACGTAAATAATAGTCCGACAGGTATAGGGATTGTAGCGATACACACGTCTAAGTTCAGTTAATGGCCACACAACGATAATACTTCACGCGCCACCCGGGAAACGTTTACCACTCGCGCACGCGCGCACATTTCCACTAACACAGTACATGGATCACCATAAATAATAATGCACAGTCTTCTTTAAACTAAACCCTTAACCTTACTAAATACAATTGATAACAACCAAACTTAACCATCTACCAATATAATATGAATGTCCATTGTCTGTGTAATATATGACTTGCCCCGCCTATCATGATCCTGTGATTCGTTGCAATATATATATATATATATGTATATATATATATATATAGGAATGTTGGTAGTTTTTAATTGATAGATATTGTAAAGAAATATTAAATGGATGCGTTTTCTTGTAGTATGTTATGCCCCACTGTTGGGATCGCCAAGTTGTAAAGAAACAGTAAAATCTGTTTGGGGTTTCAGGGTTTAATTAAACTCCACGTTGGTATGCGCCAATTTGTAAAGAAACCACTAATGGATTACTTTTCTAGTGTATTTCTTATTTAATTACTGTTACGGGTTATAGTTAATTTAAAAAAATTTAAATTAACAAATTCAATCTGTTTATAAGGAAAATATTTATTATGTTGTTGCAGATGAGACCTCCTGCAAATCAATATTAATTTATAAAAAAAAAACAATTATTTATTATATATTTGCTGCGACTCGTATGTTGAACATAACCCTGTGTTAACTAATTACCAAGTGTTTTACCAGAGAATAACGCTATATTACGGGTATTATAGTTAATAATTCGGTAATTCTCTCCAACCCTATTTGGTCTGTATCATTTAAATTGACCCAAGTTTGGCGAAGAGAATACGTTAGTTCTGCGCTCTCCCGTATTCACCAGCTGTCTGCAACGAGCGCTGTTATTAGTAATTGACTCGTTCTTATAGGTTAGTTTGCTTCACTTGACGGTTTTATCACTTTCTTTCTCTGTAAGTTACTCCACAATCAAAATACAATAACTATTCTACAATAACACAGAACATCATCACATACAAGAAGGATTCTTTATTTATATTATTTTTTAAATTTCAACATTCGCCTTCATAGGTTATTGGATCGTAATATCGATCGTACAATGCTGAATCGATTTGTTAGTGGACTAGTGATGTATAATACAATTTAAATATAATTTTCTATTTATCTCTTATCCCAGGGTACATGTGATTCTTTTAACGATTAGTAAGGCCAGGTAATGCAAAATTAAGGTTACTAAGTATTACAATTGTTATTAATTCTTATTATATAAAATTAAATATGAGCAGGTTTGTTACCGTACAATACAATATTCTAGGTGGCCATGTCTGTTTATAACTGAGTGGAAATGTAATGGTGAGGTTACTCTTGACCCAAAAACTGCGTCCAGATTATCAATAAAGGTTGAAAAGTGATGTCCAGGAGTGTAACAGGAGTTCAGTTCTGTTCTTCGTTCTTCTTCGCGATCCTAGTAGTTGCCGGTCCCAGTGGAATTGGTGTCGTATTACAACTTCGTCAGTCTCTTGAAAGTGAGGTTTAGTACTTCAATGTCAAAAGTTCTTCGCGTATGTTTGGTTTATAATTGCATTAATTTTGACTTCTTGTCCATTCAAGAAGAATCTTGGTTTAATTGTAAATCGAGTTCATCATCATTCCTTTACTGGAATTAGTTTGAAGAAGGATTTATTAATTCCATAAACTTTGAGGATGTGTAGAATTCTATTTCCTGAAATCTAGTTCAGGAGTTATTACTCAGTTCTTTTTTTAATGGATCGGCTTTTAGACATTTGATTTATTAAATTTTATTCATTTCATTTTATCTTATTTTTAAATTTGTCTGCTGAACTGTTCCCAATAGCATATAACAATCGAATTGAAAGGTTTTTTTAAATTCTTTTCTGGATTCGTATTAATTTAACTTAACCCATTCACATGTAACAATTGAATGTTGAAAATCAACAAAATTTCTTACATTTATGTTACCCTAACAACCATTACTTTTTCTGTCATTGGATAATATTTGATATCCTAGAGCCAGAATTAGGAAATATTACTACTCTTATTTAATAAAATACTCCATGCTTGGAATTACACCATTTCACGTAAAACTTTCACTTAATCTGCCTTATTAAACCGTATACATTTTACTACATTTTCATCTGAATGGACCTATTAAAAAAGTATTAATTTCCCTTTACAAATATTAATTTTAGGCCTATTGGTTTTATTACACATGTTATAATTTTGTTTTGTTTTTAATTTAATTTTTCTTTACCTGACCTACTGTACAAAGAGTCACTGGCTTATGGCCACTTATATCAATTTTAATTTCCTGGTTTCAATTCATTATATTATTTAGTTCATCATTGAACTCTTCATTGGTTTTTAACATAATTATAAGAACTACTTGCCAACTTATTAACACTGATTGTCTTCCTGGCCAAGTTTACAAATACTATTTTAAACATCTTCATAAATCAATTAAAGTAAATACATTTAACATAATATCATACCTAATAAATGTACTTGTATTTAATTATACAAATACAATTTTAACATGAATGAAATGAGTACCCATGACTTAGTAGTTCCTTAAAGCAACGGCTCCACACTTAAACTCCACACAAAACATAAAATAAATATCATGTAAACACTATATCATGATACAGTACAACACCAAGTACATTTTATAACACATTAAATATTAATTGAACAGTATATTATACTCAACTCCTACACATTAAACTCATCCCACTAGACACAGTGTTTATATTTTACATCTCATACTACTCATTACATATTTTAGATTTAGGTACACCTTTGATGTTTTATTACTTAGTAACCTTACTAGGTACCTTCAATGCATTTTTTAGGTGATATTGGCCCTCTTGTATTTAATTATAACATACTTTGGGCATTGTTTTAAGTCGATGTTTACAAAGTTTTTTATGTAACGTCGGGAACCTCAACTCTGTTACGTTACAATATCTAAAAAGGGTCAGTTCATCTCAAATCAAACAATAAAAAATCGGTATGGAGAACCATACATGTCTTCCATGTTCTAAGATTTATATTTAAATTCATTTAAATATAAATTGAAATATTTGACAAGTTTAACAAATCGTAATGAAATATTTGACAAGTTTGACAAATCGAAATGAAATATTTCCATAAAAACTATGTCTTTGTTGCCGATAACATAGTACACATATACACAAGAAGCAGAGCTAGATATGGTGACAAAACATCAAATAAGTGGATGCTTGAGTTGTGAAGACATGTCGTATCAGCTAAATGGTACTCCCATGTCAGGTGGGTTAAGACTATCCTCAACCTTCGTGAGGAAAGACTGTACTTTTGGATATAATGTTTGTAGGTCGAACGAAGATATGCCCAAAGGGAGCTGTGATCTGATTCCTGTAATGAAATTGGACTCTCGCTGTGAGTTATCTGCCGAGGGTGAATGATGTCTATAATGTTATCAAAGTCTTTCCTGTCAATACTATACTAGTCATTTTTCTTTTTTAAAATCGAGCCTTTCTCTCTTCCCATTCGTCTTCTGATTTCCTAAACAACGATTCTGTTCACCCGTATAATTATAAATTTCTCAGAAAAACATTTATTCCTTAATACGTTTGTGTCTTCTGCGTAACACCCACCATTCTGATCCATGTCATAACGCTATATTCCACACAGGCTAGTAAATAACTAGCCATCAGGGAAGTCAAAATATTTTCCAGGAGTGGCAAACAATTTTCCAGAGGAGAAAAATATTTATATATTTTTCATACATACACACAAGCACATATTAGTTTCTAATTCTTATATAATAATCAAAATAAGTACACAAATTGTATTAATTTATTAAAACATTTATTGCTTCAAAATATGCATAAAATTAATGGCTTATAAAAGTTAATGTTTAATCTCCATTAAGTAGTGCTCAAGTTTCTTAAATTATGATGTCTGTAATCAAAACATCAGAGCAGGTTTTAGTGTGTATGAGAGTGCACCGTGGACAAAAATTTTTAACATTCCCTATGGATCGTTGCTTAGATTAAAGCTGCGAATCTACAGTGTATGTTTCACAGAACAAACACGCGGAAAAGAAGGAGCGCTCCGAAGTCTCTCATTGACCCTGAGCATCTTGCAGAGGGTTCATTCCCTAAAGACGAAAAGCCTGTTTATGAACTGTTCCTCTGTAAACACGTGCAGTGGCCAGCGATCCATAGGAACCAAATCGCTGTCCACACTGGACACCTTTTTGGCTTGCACGTGTTGCTTTGGTGTGAGTTTTGGCACTTTCCATTTAAAAAGCGTGCAAATGTAAGAAATAAACATGTGAGGCCAGAAATAACGCGAATTGTGTGTGTGTGTGTGTGTGTGTGTGTGTCCTGCCTTTGTATTGCGGTAATCACAATAATAAAACTTTGGAAACGTAAACATTACATAATTGAGATATGCTTGCCTGCCAGGAACAATATATTTTCACTCGTACATGATTTAAGTTAAAATTAAAAAATTGTAATTTTATTGCCTGACAACAAAATTATTTTATTTTTAACAATTACCATTGTTTGAAAAAGTTTAAATGTATTTTCAAGTACTTTACTATTGTTAAAACGTAAAACGTTTCAGGTAAACTACCCCTTCCCCGTAACCGATCTTCACCAAAATCAATAGGCCTTCAGTCCTCTACAACTCGGGCAGGGATACAAAAAATTATTTTAATTAAGAAAGTTGTGTTAGTGGTTATAATCACAAACAGAATTATCACTGCTGCACACCACTATAGAAAAATTATTCCGATTAGCGCTTTCAAGCTTCTCAGCTCATCGTCAGATCGGAAATAACCCGATTATTGGGAAAAACAAACAGATTTCCGATCTGACGATGAGCTGAGAAGCTTGAAAGTGCTAATCAGAATAATTTTTCTATAGTGGTGTGCACAAAATTATTTGATTCTGTTTGAATTTGCGGCAGTTATTGTTTGCCATAGAAAAATTCTATACACAGACACTTTTCCAAAAATGACTTTTCTACATGTTTTGAGGGTAGCACAATCAGCCCTTATGTCGAACAGTATTTTTTTTCGCCATCACCTTATGGAACATGGAAGTAATATAAAATTGATGCTGACAATTTTTTTCTTATCAAATATTATGTCATTGCTTCCTATTCTTTCAGCCTGATCAAAACAGATTTTATTGTATTTTATATAAGTAATGGTTTTATTATGGCAGCCATTTTGTTCTGAAAGATCTGCTATTTTCAAAGTTTTTTGTACTTTGGGAAAACTCAAATAACTTTTATTTTTAAAGATGTCACCCTAAAACAAGAACCATATTAACCTATATACAATCATTTTTAATTTGTGTTATAAGCACAATATAGCTAGACTATAAGTTAATAGTCTGAAACTGTAACTGACAGTTATATTTATTTGTGCACAAATTATGACTAGAGGCTTTTGAAGAATGTTCTGCAGGTTTATTTTTCATTTGAATTTAGTCTGTTACATTAGAGATGCTAGTGACAGTATGTTGCTACTGTTTACAGAATCTTTCCACTTTTTATTCTTCTGCTTCCATTTATTTCCACACTGCTTCCTGTTTGTTACCACAGTACACACTTCAGTACACATTCACTATTAAACATTACAACAAACTCGAGTCTAACAAACAATGACTAGGCCTGTACTATACTTTGTCTGTGTAGTAACTTAGCCATGTGCCATAATAACCCACCTGTGTTTATTGGAAGGAGTGGCTGCAGTGTGCGATAGTAAGATTTTTAACTCATATTCTTACATCTTCAAAATCTTTTTATACTGTTTTGTTCAGATAATATATTATTGTTTTGTTTGTATTAATGTTGCCCTTGCTAGTATAGACAACTTTTTTTTTAATAAAGAGACCTGTACTTTGTGTGTTTATTAACTTTTTCAGTTTGTATAAAGTCATATGCTTTCTGTGTTGCAGGAACTGTTGACACGACACAAGCTATTATGTGCAGAGTTCCTAGAGCTGAACTATGACAAAGTGTTTTCACACTATCAACGCCTTTTAAACTCTGAAAACTATGTAACACGCAGACAGAGTCTCAAATTACTTGGTGAACTTTTGCTTGATAGGCATAACTTTACAGTAAGTACTTTTCTATGTGTGACTTACATAAAGATTTCTTTATCGAATAGTAAAGTATTACATATTTTGAAGAATATGTTGTATATTGGTTTTCGGAATTGGTTTGTATATTCGTAGTTTTGTGTTTACCGTTTAGTCTGAAGTTGTATAGGTATGGGATGGAAAACACGTGATTAAATCCAGTAGGCTGATCTACTCACCAGCATGCCCACTTCTGAATTAGTGCATTGTGAATTAAGATCTTCCTCATGCTGAATCATATTTTCATAATATGTAACCTGATTTGGGAAGAAAATTAATCCCAAGATGACTGGAAAGCTAGCCACAGGAAAAGAGGAAAGACTGTATTGTAAAAAAAAGGAATTGACAAGGAACAGGATGGCCTATAACAAATGGTCCAAACCCAAACTCTTAAGTATAGTAGGAGAATAGGAGCCTGATTCTGAGCTCTTCTGTAATGGGTATTAGACCAGTCATCTGGGACTTCAGCCATGCAAAAATTGATACACGGACCAAAATTTACATGATGAATAGTGACATAATAGACTTTATATTTCACAACTCTTTACATTCCTAGCCCTGTTACTTTTGTTTATATATCCAGTTGTTGTTAACAATAACATAATTTTCAATGTAACTTTTAAAATAATTGTCCTACGAAGAAGGGACAAAGTTTATTGGAAAGAGCGGAAAATTTTGATCAAAAAATGTTATGTAACATTTTCCCGTAAAATGAATAGTTTTTTTATAAAATTGACTTAAAGAGCGTGCTCTAAATATTCCGCGCGGACCTCCCCTGTGGCGCAATCATGCCGAATTTTCGGTGCGTTAATCGGATAATTGCATTAAAACTTGAATGTAGGAGGCGTACAAAAAATTTGGAAAGCAGTATCTTGAAGGGAAAAACCTAAGCTTTCTAATGCCATGAAAATTTTTTTTGTTACTGTTTTTATAATCAAATGACAGCATTTTATATAAGTATATATTTTCAAATTTGGTGAAATAGTTAAATAAATCTATATAACAATAAGTATGTTCTGAAATTACTTGTGCCATTGGATTTAGATTCACGAATCTATCTATATTTACATAAAAAATTGATTTTTTAACAACTATTATGGTTTTTAAATAAACAACCTTTTAATACAATAAAAATTTACCAATTTTGAAAATTTCACAAATTTTCAAATGTAAAATACTTATTTTCAAATGTCATAAAAATAAAAATAAAGAACCAACCGGAAGCTGAAAGTGTCTACTTTAAACGTGTGTAGAGACATTTTTTAAAAAACTTATAAATTAAATATAATACAAATAGTTTTACAACAATTCCTTTTAGGGGTACTTTGGGTACGTCCATTTATACTATAAAGTTACTATTTAATATTTTAAATTGAAACTATAGGAAAATATTCCTAAGTATATAGGCTATAACGCTATGATACTGAATTTGTACCTGGGTGTCTACATTTTAAATGCAAGGTCATCAAAATAAAAGCAAGTATAGCGCGCTAACATCTGCTGCTGCACGGCTCCGTTTTTCTACCAGCGCCACTGGTGGCTGCCGCCGGAATTACGGAGCTGGCGACCATTGGGTTTTATTGCAGACGCTTTGATTGTTGTATGGAATCACGTTGAACCGAAAATTTCGAGTTGTTACAACAGTTTATTTAATTATAAATAAGTGTAAAAGTCTGTTGTTAATTTTCAAAACTGATAAGTCGATTAGTGAATATTTCATGATAAGTGCAGTCTGATATTAAATAGAAGAACTGTTTTTTGCTACAAAAATTACATAAAGTACCGGTAATTTGAAATAACCTACAAACGCGTGGTAAGCTACATTTTTTACATTACATTAAACTATTTTTTTATTATTAAAAGAACATATATTTGTATCTGTAAAATATTATCCTTAATAACTGTGTATCATAATAATTGTGTAATGTGGATTTAAATTTCATACACATCAGATACGTATTTCAACGGCTAAAAGTGTAAGTACAGTAAGAAAAAAAAAAGTAACCATATTGTTTATGTTCACAATCACGATTCACATATAATAGATTTTTAATTGTAAGTTTTTGCAACTTAATAAATAGTTTTCATGCTGTAGAAATATTAAAAATCTACTTAATGTTTTACATTTTAAATAAATTATTTATATGTTCTTAATTTTGAATGTATTACAATGCAATATTTTATATATTTATATTATTGATGATTAAATAATTCGATATTCTCCGTTTAGATTTTTATTATATGTATAGAAGTATGAGAAATCTGAATTTTTTCTTGTACAAATAATTAATGCACCCAATAATTCAAAATATTTTTATGCTAACTACTATTACACAAATTGCTGTACATTTTTTGCGTGGTATTTCACTGATAAAAGAAATTGAAACTGATAAATTTATTTATTATATCCTAATTATTTATATTATTTATGAATATTTAAGGAAATATAACTACATTTAGCAATACCAACTAGGAAATAGAAATTTTATATTAACATTAAACGTTTCATATTTGTCTTATTCAGTAATTTAATAATTATTAAATTATATTACCTATTAAGTAATTAAGTAATATAACTTTCGTATATCAACTGCTTCACTTCTTTCGTGTATCAACTGCTAACGAAAAATGTTAATAATTTTACTAATAAATGACATAATTTCAGTTTTGTAAAAAAATTTTTAATCATGTTTTTTAAATATTTCAGACAACAGTTGTAAAAAATTTCGTGATAAAATGGATACAGACATTTGCCTCATATGTAAGCGAGACATTCAATGTGAAGATTGTACTAATGTCAGTGAGAAAGGCTTGAAGACCTTAATTTCAGTTAGTTTAGAGAGGCAGGATAATTTACATGAATTATTAATGGACTGCAATAAAATAATTTTGCACACAAAATGTCGAGAGAGATATACACTAAAAAGAAAAAATTCTTTCCTGTATTCCAATTTTGCAAGTACTTCGACTGCTCCAAAGACACAGTTCAGTCCCCCAAAAAGCAAACTCCGAAAATCCTTGAAATCATTTTATTTTAAGAACCTTTGTTTCATTTGCTCTAATAAATGTTATGTACACATGAAACAAAATACCAAAAAGAGAGTTTTACAGTGAAAGATGCTGATTTTGCAAAACGATTGCACAAAATGTGCTTAGCAATTAATAATCCAACTACAAAGGAAATTATGAAAAGAATTTCATGCACTGATTTGGTTGCAGTTGAAGCAAAATATCATGAAAAGTGGTACAGAGATAATATTTTGAACATGCATAGCAGATTAAATTATTCTGGTTTTTCGTCTTCTGGACGCCCCAAAAGTACAACGATTTCCAATAACATGCAAATTGTTTTTGATTATTAAGTCCTACCTGGGTTCTATAGGTTATATCATGGCTGGCAGTGGATTGAAGGAAGTTTTGAGCGTTTGCTATGCTACTAATTCTGTAAACAAAATATTAGAAGGACGAGCTTACTCCAGAGCAATTAGGGGCCACACTTTAATATTTTCGGCATTATGTCAAAGAATTTTTGACGAAATGGAATTTACAAATGAAGAAACAAATAAAATGAAAAAACGTTAACTGATTTCCATGAAAACTTGTTAACTTTTAATTACATTGAAAATGATGAAACTTTAAATAAAATAAGCCAAGTTTTTCTCGCTAAATTAGAAGAAACAAAAAAAAGAGGTAAGACTGCACAGTTGTGGATCCAATACATAGAAATGGTTGCTATTGCAAAGAGTTTTATCAGAACCAAAAAGATGGGAAACTTGAAAGAACAGTTGATTATTATAAAACAAATGCTACCATATTTCTATGCTGCTGGGCATTTCAATTATACCAAATCAGCATATATATATATATATGCCCAAAACATGGATGAGTTTATAACTTATGCTGAAGCAGAAATGCAAAGAGATATAATAACAAATGCACTTGATGAAAGAAAAATCGTAGAATTAAAAAATTATCAATGGTTATTGTACTAAAAAGCGTACAGATAAATATTGGTCAGGAACTTTCACAGATATGGTTATAGAGCAAGATCTAATGGGGATGATAAAAGGTTCAAAAGACGGGATAATTGGCAGAGGTGCTAAAGAAGGCATTAATGAGAAATTCATCACATCCTTACCTCACACACATGATATCTGCACAGAAGTTGATACATTTTGTGGAACCCGATTGATAACTAGTGATCAGCATTTTGACGCAATGGATTCACGCATTTCTAGGGATAAAAGTGATATTCAGAAAATAAGAGAATGGTTTGATTGTCACAACCCATTCCCTATCCAAGAAGAAATAATGTCGCTAGCTACTGGTCTTACAGGGGGTCCAAGAATAAATTGTTACGATGCGGTCACTATTGGAAAGGCAGGCTTGCAATCCATGGAAAATGTAAAATTTGCAGACTTATCATTTTCGCGCAAAAGTAGAGTTTTGCCTTTAATAGCAGCAACCAGCACTATAAAAATTAATGATGACATTATACCTATAGATCCCACTTTATTATTTCAGCGCATATCATTATCTCTGGAGGGCCCACAAAATTTAAAGGAATACATGCATTTTGAACTTGCACCTTATCCATTAACAATATTTGATCAGGGGACATTAAGAAAAACAGAGAAGTCGAAATTGTACGATATTGCAGATAAAGAAGAAATTGAATTCAATCAATCCCAGTGCTCTTACGTGATAGATGGTGGCATGTTACTTCACCGTGTTGTTTGGAAAGTGAACGAAAAATTCGACGGAATATTCAATTCTTATGTGGCTTACGTCAAGAAAAATTTTGTACCAGACGTAGTCGTACCTTTGATGGCTACCAAAACAATCCAAATAGCACCAAAAATTTTGAGCGTGCTCGTTGAGCACATATTGTACTATAACTTTTACTGATATAAATAAAATTTAATTGATTTTAATTTTTTGTTATTCACTGTTCTGTTTACATCTAATTTCTTCGGGCGCCATCTTGCCTTTGTGCCAACTGCAAGAATAAATATATGTACTTACCAATTTCGGGCCAGATTCTTTTCGGCGAACACAAGAGATCAGAATGGTTTGTTTGCAATAAATAACTCATTTATTAATGTGTTACCGAATGACATTCCCTTTTATTTTCCTTTCACTCCCACACTGGTACATTTCATTCTTTTAAATCATCTTGAACATATTTGGTCACGAGGCTCAATTAATAAAACAAACTAATTATTTAATCTAGAAATTGTAAAACAACAAATCAAATGAATTTATTAATACGCGCAACCAGCACTTCTATATTAACATACTTTTCACTCACTCACGCACACACAAATACCCCATACCCTTAAGAGATCTCATTTCTTTCTTTAAAATAACATTATAATGATAAATTTTGGTTAGCCCTTATTACAATTTTGTTCTTGTTACCCAGCTGATGAGTTTTGAAGACGCCGCATTGTTTGGTGCACTACATCGATCGTTATTTAAATTTCACTGAATTTTAATGTTTAAGAGCAATTTTGCCATTAGTTAACTCTGACTATGGTTTATAATTCCGTGCTTCACATTTTAAAACTGTTATTTACATTTTTGTTGTTTTGTGGGCCCGGAATTTACGTTCCGGAACTTTGTACGTGTCACTCGCGCGAGTGGTTAATTGTAACTGGGCTGAGACAAACGGCACTACATTGTGAAGTCGCTGCTGCTGTTCACCAACTTTTCCATTGTGTTAAGTTTGTATTCCTACGCCAGTAGTAGTTTCGTCTAACGCACCCACATTCCAACGTTGAGATCGTCTCTGACGTAATATGGTTCAATCCGATGTTACATAATCTATTACACAATTTGCAAGTCACTGGAGCTGACCTTGACACATTTTCGCTTGTTTGTCTTTTACGTCGCCACAATTCATGAATAATATTCCCAATCACTCCCGCCACTTTCGCTACCAATAAAATTTACCTTTATTCCCAATTTATGTTTATGTCTCCCAAAATTATACAATTTCCTTTTTTATTAACACAAATTTATTTATTACCCCAGGTAGGCCAAAATGTCCCGTTACAATACCCCCTCAATGAGAGGGTGTATGCCGAAGCATAAAAACTCTCATTGACACACTTATACCTGCTAAAGGGATCAGCCAGGATATGTCGCCAAAACCCCCTTTACGGTTTACAAACAAAAAATATAATTAACTCACCCTTGGTCCAGTGACTGTGACCACACCTGAATGACCTTACTGGACTTCTCTCTCGAGAACCCAACACCATAAAGTCAGCCAGGTACTTAACGCTCCTGCTCTGACGCGCTGGCCAGCTCAGGACCGCCGCCACAGCATCACCAGACTCTGAAACAATAAATCAAATATCAACTAGTGGCCTTATACAACACTATATCCCTAACTGATCTGTTTCCCCTTAGCTGTGCTGGTTTGCGTTAAGAAGCACTGGTTTTGTTTTAACCTCTAACATATATATGAACACATAACCTAACATGATACATATTTTAAATCTCATTCTATCTACCTTTTCTTGTTAACTTTTATCCCAAAATTCAAAATACATTCCTCTGATTCTATCAGAAATTAAATAAACATTTCCCATTACCATATTACACATCTCTCTCATCCCCAATTTGCATCTAAAATCTTTAAATTCATAAAAGTCTCTTAAACACTGACAAACATAATACAACATAATAAAACATAGTATATTCATAATTCACATTGTTATTATTACCTTAAAATAAACAATTCGCATTTAAGTTTGACCAAAAATTACACACTTTACATCTTTAAATTTGCATATAAAATTATAAAAATTACATTTTAATCTCAATTGAACTTTTATTAATTCATTTCCCCCCCAAAAAATTTTTTTTTAAATTTTTTTTTTCAACCTTCATTTTACATAACATTTCATTTATTATTCCATTTTATTAATTTGGGTGATTCTCAGTTATTCATAACAATTCACTTTATCAACTTGGCATTTACCCATAATCTTACCCCTTTTATGACTCTAACGCTCCCTTACAAAGTCTTTTATCTAGTATGACACCCATCTATCAAAACATCTACCAACCATTCTGTACCTCTAACTAACTATTCTAATTCATTTCGCATCATTCTACCCCTATAACAAAATACTCTCTACCCCTTTGTACTCAGGATGTGTGTTCCCTCCCATTGCTCATTCCCTTATCTGGTTCCTGGACTCCCCCTAGGTAACCCTTTCCGGCGCATAACGGTTCACCTCCCGCCACAACGCTTTTCGTTGAGGACTCCTTATCACACCACCCCCCTTACAAAATTACCCATCAACTAATTACTCTCCCAATACATCACTTTCATCTACAAAATATCTCCATTTCATTTATTAACTCAATATATCAATCATTATTCTACATATTTCCCCATAGCTGCTGTGTCACTATCAATATTTAAATTCTACATTACTTTTATTTCACCTCTTATTCTCTCTAACACCCATCCATACTCAACGTGGACTCACTCAAATGTCTTACTTAAACAATTACTATCACCCAACTTCTATCTTTTACAACCCATTGAAAATTCTTAACTATCTCAAACTTAATTCATTATTTATTTATTTAAAATCTTTAAACACATTGAAAACTTATTCTATAACATTTTTAAAATCCTTATCCCTAACATACTACATGCAATTAACACAATCAGACATAATAAACACAATATAAGAAACATCTAGTACACCCATTTCTCAAATCAAAACAAAATTATTTAGTCAGTTCAGTAGCGAGTCATCATTTTTAAGTTACAACAAAATTTTAATTCGTTACTCCCCCGAGTAACCTCCTTTACCACACACACACTATGACCCCCCCTGGATTGTGGCGTCCAGTTGCGTCCACAAGGACTGAAGTTTTGGAGGAATTTTGTCATCTCCTTGTCCTTGCTTCTGCCTTACATTTTTCAAATGTTAGATATCATCATATCTAAAGTTGCAGATTTATATGCCCTTAATGCGGGTCTATCACCTGGTTAACTGTTCCCACGCGAACAGAGTGATAGCCACTGTTCCATAGTTCCGGGGATTTCCCCTTATTCACCCATCAATTTCAAATCTATACCAATTTCAAGCCAACTATGGTCAGGTTTACAATTGCTGCCCATAGCTGGCTGTCGTCCAAAACCACGATTAGTGCTGGTAAGGCAGTAATCGCCCGAAAAGGTGGGGAAATCATCTTTCATTTCAGGCACGTTCTTTCATCATCATAATACACTGCACGGCAATAAATCAACATATAATATAAAATTATATAACAAGTTGTGCAGTGTATATTACGCCAGTTTGGCCTCCGATTATGGTAACATACCTTGATGTTACCACCAACACTTATCGCTATCTGCAGTGGCACATGCCACCACTGCAATAGCATACTAATAACTAACTTAACCCTTCTACTGCTGCAGTGTCTACTTTCCATAATTATTTCACTTCTTTTAACACCAAACAACCCCCCAAAATTACCCCTCTCTCTTGCATGATAAGTTTTTTTTTTTTTTTTACACTTCTGCAAATCCTACTTTTCACTTGTACTACAAACTTTACACTTATATTCGGTCACTTATTTACTAGAATAAAATTTAAAATTATAGACATTCCAAATTATATAGATTGATAAGTATTTACATTGGAGGCAACCTTTTTTATCCTTAATCAAGAGTGGTAAGTTCGTAATCGCCTGAAAGGACGGGGTTTTGCCGCAAAGAGAATTGGGACTAGGTAGATATACTACGTGAATTCACGTACTCTTTTTATTACCTTTAACATCATATTTATTCCTTTTATTTTCCCATTTATTCTAACCCGCCGTCTACCTAACCCCCATCCCCTTGGCCACAAAATTCGTCTTTTCCAAACTATACTGTAATTACAGCCATTGGCTCAAGAAAATTTATGTGAATGTACTGCCTTGTAAAATATAGCCTCCTTAATTATTTACATTCACTCCAAGGCAGTACTGGTACGTGATATGGTACACCTATCCGCTGCACCTTGAGTGTAAACAATTTTATACCACGTACCTTTAGGGGTCCCCCTCCCCGTTCAATGAGATGCTGAAATTTCTACTCTATACCAATTTTGGTAGAGCCGGACCATCGTCGTTTTCACCACCCGAAGGAAGTTCTCCCAACCATGGTCCGCGTCCAAGTGCCGAAACCCACGGTCAGGACTGGTAAGATCGTGACCGCCCGAAAATGGGGGAGAGTCCCTTCTGAAACATAAAACAATATCTTAAAATTCAATTACTTATTGTGACCGATACAACTTCAAGTTCGTCGCATTTTGTGTACTTACTATCTCCTGCGTTGCTGGGTTGCGTAACACGTACGCATTACTCATCTTTACTTCTACAATTTCATATGGTCCCTCATATAATAGAAAAAACTTCTTTAACTCTTTATCTTGTGCGCTAGACAAATCGTGTCTCCTTACTAGTACTAATTGCCCTACCTCATATTTAGTCCACTTACCTTTAGCATCATGTCTCTGCTTTCTCCTTTCTCCTTTTGTGAGTAAATTTTCATTCGCTATTTGGATCTTCATATTCACGTCTATAGTTAGATTTTCTGGTTGATAGTCAAAAAGTTGTTCCAATATCCTAGGTGGCCTTGTTCCTTTTATTAATTCATACGGCGTAAACCCGGTGGATTCATGGGTGGTACTATTCAACCATTCTTCTACTTTCTTAACGTAGAATGGCCATTCTGTATGCTTGGCGTGACAATACGCCGGAAATATCCTACCAATCTCTCTCATCAGCCGTTCTGCCTGGTTTGACTGTGGATGGTAAACTGCCGTATGCTTGGGTATGATGCCTTCCCATCCAAGAGTTTGTCTCCACCTACCACTTACAAACTGAGGTCCATGATCGGATAGAATTATCTTCGGCTTACCTATATTCACCATATAATCTCTCATTATCTTTTCACTCAGCACTCTGCTGGTCGCTCTCTTGATACTATATAACCTAACGGACTTAGAAAACGTGTCTAACACAACAAAAACATACATTACTCCACCCCTACCTTTGGGTAATGGCCCATACAAATCTACAGCAACTAAATCGAACGGTCTCTCTACCTTAATATAATTCAATTCCCCTTCTACCCTATAATTCACTACCTTAGACCTCTGACATAAATCACACACCCGTAACAACATCCGTACTCGCCTCTCCATATTCTTAAAAACACATGATTATTTTAAAACATTTGTACACTTTTGTGCCCCATAATGCCCATACCTTATATGGCAATCCCAAATAATCTTATCTATCAACCCTTCTGGTACAACTAATCTCCAATCACGCTCACCCCCTTCTACTTTTTTGAATAGAATTCCCTGATATATTTGGAAACGTCCATTATATTCCGACCCATCTACATCCGCTTCTAAACTAGCAATTATTTTACCAGATTTGTTTTCAGATCTTTGCATGCTTTTAATGTCCCTTCACTCCTCACCAAAAACTCTATCTTCCCTTGTTAGTCGAAAAATTTCTATCTCCTTAAGATCCCTCCCTGTCTTATTTTCTATGTTATCTACCCTGGCGAGAGTGTCTGGTACTTTATTGTCTGTCCCCTTAATATATTCCCAAGAAAAATTGTATTCTTGTAAGGTTAGTACCCACCTGGTTAGACGACTATGAGTTAATCTGCAAGAATTCAAAAATGACAGAGCCTTGTGGTCCGTCCTGATAACTGTCTTGTTCCCCAAGATGTAGGTGCGTAACTTTCCTACCGCAAACACGATGCTCAGCAACTCCTTCTCCGTAGTTGTATAGTTTCTTTCAGCTGCCAAAAGGGATCTGCTGGCGAAGGCTATCGTGTGGTGTTCTTTGTCGCTATCTTCCTGATACAACTCCGCTCCCAGGGCGACGTTACTGGCGTCAGTCTGTAAGTAAAAAGTTTTTAAGAAATCAGGGTGATTCATCATTATCATATTAGAAAATTTTCTCTTTATCTCCTCGAAAGCATCCCTTTCCTTCTCTCCCCATTTCCATTGTTTATTTTTCTGTAGTACAGCACTTAACCTTGCTGTTGTCTGCGCATAATTTTTCTGGAATTTTCTATAGAAATTGCACAAACCCAAAAAACTTTCCCACAACTCCTGTCGTTGGGGATTCCCTACAACTCCACCCTCATTAAAAAATTTATCAGCCCTATTTTCCCATACTCTCTCATCACTCACATGCATCTCTCCCTCCACACTTTCTACAATCTCACTCTCTCGACATATATTCACTTTGGTTTCTATATCCCCATCGCCTACTTGCTTTTGTATCATTTTTATCCCTGTAACTCTAACTTCATCTAACACCCTCTTAAAATTAACCCTGACTGGTTCACCCCCTCTATTAAATTCTACTATCCGCTTATTAAAATCTATTACTGCCCCATTTCTCTCCAAAAAATCATTTCCCAATATTACATCTAAACTCAGTCCCTTTACTACTAGAAAGGTATTCTCAAATTCAGTTTCATTCAAGAATATATTTAACTGTACTTGTTTAGTAACTCTTTTACTTCGTACTCCGGTTACCCCCACTACTGTTACGCCCGCAACTGGTAATGATGGTATATTTTTATTTATTTCTTTTAATTCTCCCAGTACATTTTCTGAAACTACGGATATTTCACTCCCTGTGTCAATTAATGTTTTAAAATTCTTACCTTCTATGGTGACGATTACCTCCGTCAATCCGGTTTTGTTTTCTATAACTTTTGTGTCATCTTCCTCCAACAGCTCCTTCGTCATGTCCATTTGTATAACATTATTATGATATTCGTCGGTTACCTGGACCCTCTTGTTCTCCGTGGACAATGGTGGGGTCCTCGCTTCCATTGTCGGCCTCAGTTCTCCATTGACGTACCCGCCACGGCTTGGTTATATCCTCTCCCTCTCGTCGCATGTCCACCTCCTCTGTCGTTACCTCTTCCTCGTTGTTGTTGATGATGTTGATTCGGTGCCACGTTGCTCTGTTGGCAATCTCGTGCTTTGTTGCATCTGTAACATACTGTTCGGATAGCATAATTCTCGTATTCACAACTTAAACATTTCCATATTCCGCCTCTAAAATTAGGGTTATTATTTCCCCTCATTCCTCTATAAGAGTTTGGTGTTCCCCTATACTGATGATAATTGTCGTTATTTAGTACCGCTGGTGGGTTTGGACGCCTCCCTACTTCGCGTTCCCCAACATTTTGTAACACATCTAACATATTTTCTAGTTCATTTATATCCACTATCTCTCTCGTCATTAAAGTTATCTGTACCTCTCTGGGAAGGTGTTTACTAATATGTCTAAAGAATGACCGGAATGGCAACGGCGGTTCTAGGTACTTTGCTTCATTATATATTTTCATGACGTACATGGTTTGGTGGTTGTTTATTCTCCCAAAATTCCCCGTTCCCATTATTTTGCTACGTAAAATTTCCTGGTCCTCTTCTGACCAATACTTGTTTCGGAATGCTAACTCGAATTTTTCATAACTACTCCACTCTGTATTATGTACTTCCGCCCATATTTCGGAATGACCCTTAAAACACTTCAAAATTTTTAACAATTTAATCTCCCAACTACTACTATTAAATCAGTTAAATTCCCTTACCCTATTCAGAAATTGCATCGGGTGTATTCTGCGGTTGTCACAATTAAATTGTTCGAGTTCTATGTCATCTTTTGCTTCGCGATTATACAACACTCGCTCCGCAACACTATTTAAATTTTGGCTTAGGGCCACCTGTAACTCATCTTTAATTTCTATGATGTCTCGCTCAATTACTTTTAGTTTATTATCATTTATAATTTCATATTGGAGGTTATGTTTACTCATAGCCCCCACACTCTCTTCCACAGATTGTTTACACACACTCTCTATCTCCATTATTTTATTCTTTACGTCAACATCAATCTTATTAATACACTTACTTCCTATCTCTACACCCTGTTCTTTAACTTGAGTTTTAATTTCGTTTGTTATCTGCTCATTTACACCATTTATTTTGCTTTCAATATTTTGTGTGACTTTACAAATTTGTTTGTCAATTTTTTCACCTCTTTCATTAATTTTAATGTCTATACTCTTAACTGCATTGTCTAATTTGGTATTTAAATCGGTACATTTACTGGCAAATTCTTCGTTAGTATTTTCAAAACGCTTATTAATTTCATTAATCTGGGTTTTTAACTCATCAAATTTATTATTCTGTTCATCAAATTTAGCACTGAAATTACTATTATTAATATCAAATCTATTATTAATATTCTCAGACAGGGTTTTCATAAAGTTCATCATATCAGCCATTGTACATTCTTTTTCTTTTATTTTAGTTGCTACAGGAGTAGAATTCGCTCCCGGCGCACTAATTACAGATTCTACATTACGGTCACTTATTGACAGTGACTGTTTGAATACCTGAATCGCTATTTATTTGACTTTCTGTCTGGCTGTCAGTGAAGCTGACTTCATTGTTAATATTATCATTAGTATTCATCATTGTTATTTATGTAATTCTGACTTATTTACTATACTTCTACTTCAATAATACTGTAACATAACCTTATGTGACACTCTCGTCACCTACGTCTATTTCTACGTACCAAAAAAATTTATTTTTACTTCAAACAACCATTCCGCTCTCCAAGTGGCCTATATTTATTAAAATTTATTTATATAAATTGTCCCTACGTTCGGAAGCCAATTGTACTATAACTTTTACTGATATAAATAAAATTTAATTGATTTTAATTTTTTGTTATTCACTGTTCTGTTTACATCTAATTTCTTCGGGCGCTATCTTGCCTTTGTGCCAACTGCAAGAATAAATATATGTACTTACCAATTTCGGGCCAGATTCTTTTCGGCGAACACAAGAGATCAGAATGGTTTGTTTGCAATAAATAACTCATTTATTAATGTGTTACCGAATGACATTCCCTTTTATTTTCCTTTCACTCCCACACTGGTACATTTCATTCTTTTAAATCATCTTGAACATATTTGGTCACGAGGCTCAATTAATAAAACAAACTAATTATTTAATCTAGAAATTGTAAAACAACAAATCAAATGAATTTATTAATACGCGCAACCAGCACTTCTATATTAACATACTTTTCACTCACTCACGCACACGCAAATACCCCATACCCTTAAGAGATCTCATTTCTTTCTTTAAAATAACATTATAATGATAAATTTTGGTTAGCCCTTATTACAATTTTGTTCTTGTTACCCAGCTGATGAGTTTTGAAGACGCCGCATTGTTTGGTGCACTACATCGATCGTTATTTAAATTTCACTGAATTTTAATGTTTAAGAGCAATTTTGCCATTAGTTAACTCTGACTATGGTTTATAATTCCGTGCTTCACATTTTAAAACTGTTATTTACATTTTTGTTGTTTTGTGGGCCCGGAATTTACGTTCCGGAACTTTGTACGTGTCACTCGCGCGAGTGGTTAATTGTAACTGGGCTGAGACAAACGGCACTACATTGTGAAGTCGCTGCTGCTGTTCACCAACTTTTCCATTGTGTTAAGTTTGTATTCCTACGCCAGTAGTAGTTTCGTCTAACGCACCCACATTCCAACGTTGGGATTGTCTCTGACGTAATATGGTTCGATCCGATGTTACATAACCTATTACACAATTTGCAAGTCACTGGAGCTGACCTTGACACATTTTCGCTTGTTTGTCTTTTACGTCGCCACAATTCATGAATAATATTCCCAATCACTCCCGCCACTTTCGCTACCAATAAAATTTACCTTTATTCCCAATTTATGTTTATGTCTCCCAAAATTATACAATTTCCTTTTTTATTAACACAAATTTATTTATTACCCAGGTAGGCCAAAATGTCCCGTTACAATATGAATACATGTGCAGATATAATATTTGATGAAAATTTGTATGCCACTGTCAAACAAGAAAATCTTCTATCAAATAAGGACAACAAAGATCGTTTTGTTAATTAATTAAAAAAGTATTTTATAAAAGCAAATATTACAGTTGAACAAGCAGATGACGATGCAGATTTACTTATTGTACAAAAAGCTTTGGAAGTGATAGATAAAACTGCTGTCGTGGTTGCGGAAGATATTGACATACTTGTGCTTTTGAATGGTCTAACTCCTTCTAATAAAAAAATTTATCTGATAAAACCTGAAAAAGAAAACAGAAATTGGCAACTGTTTACTCCTCCGATAGTTTTAACAAATTTCCTTTTTGCAAAAAGTATATATTACTTTTACATGCCGCAACCGGATGTGACACTACATTTTGTTTTTATGGAAAAGGCAAAAAGAATGTTGCTAGAGCTTTTGAGAAGAAATGTAATGATGAAAAATTCACAGAGGCGTTAGAGGATTTTTATAAAGTAAACCAAAACCATAAATGCATTTCCTCAAGTGGATTAGAATTTGTATATTTTTTTGTACAACGCCCCGAAAAATTGTACCAATTTAGACATATTTAGATATGAATGTTTCAAAAAGGCTGTTAGTAGAAAAAAGGAAGGTCAATTATCAAAGCCTGTTAAATTAGAAACCTTGCCGCCTACATCTGATGCAGCAAACCAGCACTTTTATAGAGCCTATTTACAGGTCCAAACATGGTTATCACGAGAACTACCAGTGGTCGAATGGGGTTGGTCGAAGAAATGCGCTAGTTCTGACGTAACTCCTGGGTCATTCCATGTCAATTCAACCACAAAAAAAAAAAACAATTTTCTCACCCACCATCTCAGATTTTAATGAAACTTAGCTTGTTTGTTCTACCTATAGAGGTAAGGAACCACACCAAATTTGAACACTATATCTTACTTCGTTATCATGTTATGGCTATTCGAAGTTTTGAGGTTTTTCACATTTTGCTGTTTGGATCTTGTGAGACAAGAAGCGTCAGTAAATATAAAATAATTTGTAACTTGTTTATTTTACATCCAATCGTTGTGAAATTGTCAAGTTTTACTCTTTAAACTACAGGGATTCCAGAGAAAAATACAAAATCCTTCTAAGGTTAACCATTTTAGCAGAAAAAAATCTTATTTTTGCATCTCTAAAATTTTTAAAAACGAAAACATGGTTTAGCGTTAAACTCAATATCTTAAGAAGGGAAAGGGATAATCCCAATCTTTTTCCTTCTAAATAATCCTAATGAAATGGGCTACAATATAAAAAAATAAAATGTTTGGGGTTTTCATTCCTTTGTATAGTTTTTTTTAACTAAATGTAAACGTTTTTAATATTTTAGCGAAGCATTGTGTACAGCTCCCCTTGGTTGTTGACTTGTGTTCCAAAGGAAATAATTTTTGTTATTTTAAAAAACCTTTATTTTTTGACAGGTAGGAATTATATTTAAACATAAGTAAATAGACATGGACAGATTTAAAGTTGAAAATCCTATTAACATATTTATAGAAAAATGTCTTTAGTCACTGCAGTTATGAACTTAAGTCTGAAAACTTACCAGATTTATTTTAGATAGTATTTCACTCTATGTTGGTCCATTTTCAGTTTCAAGCACTTAAAAGGTTTTTGACATTACTTTTTCAATAGAATTCATATACTCCTTTGAGAATTGGTATGTTCTTCCAGTAAAGGTGTGTGGGGACTCAACAACTGCAAGGACGTGAGGAATTGGCACCGGGCAGACATCATCTCGTGTTGGCCAGTAAAATGATGGTGATGGTCCTGCAGGATGTAAAAACTTAACTGTAACATCACCTTCTTCTTTACTCACTTCAGTTATTATCCCAAAGTACCAGAGATTGTCATACTTGCAAGCAATGTAACAAGAGGGATACAAGTCTTCTTCTTTCACATTTGATATCACTTCTTCTCTTAAGTTGTAAATGAGACTGGGCTTCTCATCACTGCTCATCCTTCTTGCTTCCAAAGACCTGAACAATCTTTTGGCCTAAAGTTATGGAAACTTCTTGTTCCCGGAAATGTTGTTAGGTCTTGAAAGCGTTCTTCAAGCTTAGAACGTATCAGATTTACAGAATCTTTGGAAATGAAGTGAAAGATAACTTTTTTGATGTTTAATTTACAAAACTTAAAGAAATCATGTGGAGTTAGTATTTGGTTCTGAAGAGGCCTTTGGAGACTTTCTTTTCGTACTAGTCGCTTTACAGTTCCTCCAATCCCATCACATTCTGTTTTTCCGTGGCTTGTAGCAAAGAATGACCACTGAGCTTTTAACATGAAATCATTTTCATGCAGAGAAAGATTCATAAAATTGAACTTGTTTTTATATTGTGCTGCACAACCGTCACTATAATAGTGAATTTCTGTAATATTGGGAAAGTTTTCCTTGACAAATTCTGACACGTTTTCCTGTATTTTGTACACCATACAGACATCATGTTTCAAGTCATCTGATATGATGCAGTGTGATGAAACTATTTTTTTACCAGCAACACAACTTAAGTTTATAATAAGAGGATGTACTGTACAAGAGTCTGAAGTCGAGTGGTACCCCTGAGCCTCATCCTGGATAGTAAAAGAGTAAGTCTCGCTAAAATCCATTGAAATAACAGCAACATTTGATGCAGAGGAATCTTTGAGGCTTTTAAAATATTTTGATTGGCACTTTGCAATGTATGAATGTGGAACTAGTTTTTCTAGTTTGGTAGTGAGTTCATCAATAAATTCGTCAACATTTGCTGTACATGTGATCATTTGTGTCCTGTCTGTTGAAATCCATTGTTTGTATTCAATTCTGTCCTCTTCATCACAGTCGCAAAACTTTGTTTGTAGAAAGCCTGTTAAATTATCTTTAGAGGGGCAGTTGCCACAGTGTCTGAGCATGCATTCACGATTAGGGTTTTCACAAAGCAGCAGATTTATGAGCTCTTTATATCCCTCTTCAACTTCTGCTGCATGAATGAGCAATATGACATTCTGGTGAATGGTGCAGATGCAGACAGAGTGGGTTCCACTGGCACCTGCCAAAACACACCATTTTGGCGGAGCGTGCAGAATTTTGAAAAACCTACTTTCACTTCAGGATACTCCCATTTAAAATTTGAGTATATTTCATTGAGGTTACTCAAAATTAACCGTTTCTTCTCATATTGTTTTTTTCCTAAACTTACTACGTCTTTCATACCGGGTAATACCCTTGACTGTTCATCACTTTGATAAAAATTTACAACCAACGTTATGACTTCAGGCTTCAGTTTCTTCCCTCTTTTTGGTTCAGGTTCAGCAAGAAAACCTTTTTCTTTGAATAGACTTTGGGCTTGCCGAACAGAGTAATCAGAAACTTGAAAAGTATCTTTAATTTTTTTTCTCGACCAGTTAAGAGATGCTGGGATTGTTAGTAGCTGGACTTTCTTCTTTGATGCCAGTTGAGGTAGTTGGGTTTTGATGTTTTCTACCAGCAAGTCCATATCAGCAGCTTTTTGTTCCATTTCTTTTTCTAATTTCATTCCTTCTGGTGGTACTTCAACATCAAGAACAAATTCAATTTTATTTTTCACATTTTGTTGTAATTTTTCAATTTTCTGTTGTGCATAGCTTATTTTACAACTCTCATTAAGTGCATGTAACTTTAAAGGTGAACACCCCACATCTGTTAAAGAAGCATTTAAAGAATCAATAGCATCTTCTTTTTGTAATTCATAACTTCAAAATCATCGTCATCAATTAGCTGCAAGTCTTCTTCATCGCTGCCATGATTAGCTGGAGTAGTAAATAACATTTTATGACAAGAGGAACATAATTTTTCTCCAGGTTTAATTTTAAGCCCTTGCTTTACACATACCCTGCTCTGTTCTAAACTTACCACTCTTAAAGTTTTGTTTATAGGTTTCTTGTGCCTTTTGTAAGGATCACAACAAGTTTTTTGTAGGAATTCATACTTTTTTAAAAATAAACTCTTATGGTGAAGGCAAACTGTAGTAAGATTCTGTACTTCAGTTCTTAGCTGTAGTAAATTTAGTTCTTCCTCAGACAATTCACATGCATTTTCTATTGCTTTTTTGGTGACATAACTTATTTTGTGACATTCTGTCTGTGTTATTATCCCTACACTGCACTTATCTTCCATTTCAAATTACAGTGAAGTAGCAAATTCAAATTTCTTATACATATGGTAATTTAAAACAAATGTTCTAGCAAATATACTTTCATTGTTATTGTTTATTATTTCTTTTAAAATACTTATGAAAGTTCACTTACTTACAGTTTACTAGTGTTAATAATCCATAAAAGTAATTAAAACACACAGTAACCACTATACACTCACATATAGAATTAATAAATAAAATACTAAGCAGTAATACACTATGCTGTTTCCTCAAGAAGCACAAGTAACAGACTGACTAGGCAAGCAAAGAATAGATTGTCTGATTAAACCTGCCTGTCCAGACATGTCTGCACACAAACAAACTTGACTGCACACTTTGCAAGCTGGGCCTGTTTCTACTTGCAGCTTTCTTGTTTTTGAATTCAATTAGTTCAAATAAAATTTTTTTATTCTTACTTTTTTAATTTAATTAAGAATTAATTGTAATTGAGTAATTACTTACTACTCATTTATTTATTGCTTATTACTTATTTCTACTTGTTGCTTATTGCTAATATTGCAAGTGGCAGTTTAATAATTGACATAAGCTATGGCCTAGGTCTTACAATGGCTCAATAAGTTATTATAAAACGTTTGCATTTAGTTACAAAAACTATACAAAGGAATGAAAACCCCAAACATTTTATTTTTTTATATTGTAGCCCATTTCATTAGGATTATTTAGAAGAAAAAAAAATTGGGATTATCCCTTTCCCTTCTTAAGATATTGAGTTTAACACTAAACCATGTTTTCGTTTTTAAAAATTGTAGAGATGCAAAAATAAGATTTTTTTCTGCTAAAATGGTTAACCTTAGAAGGATTTTGTATTTTTCTCTGGAATCCCTGTAGTTTAAAGAGTAAAACTTGACAATTTCACAACGATTGGATGTAAAATAAACAAGTTACAAATTATTTTATATTTACTGACGCTTCTTGTCTCACGAGATCCAAACAGCAAAATGTGAAAAACCTCAAAACTTTGAATAGCCATAACATGATAACGAAGTAAGATATAGTGTTCAAATTTGGTGTGGTTCCTTACCTCTATAGGTAGAACAAACAAGCTAAGTTTCATTAAAATCTAAAATGGTAGGTGAGATAGCCTGGTTGAATTGACATGGAATACAGGACTGTAAAAATGACGCTGCCGGCAGCCCCAAAGAAATTATTAAATATAATCTTTGTTCAGGCGAAAAAGGCTGTAGTACGCAAGCTTGTACTTGTGCGAAAGCTTAAATTTTATGCTCTGATGTTTGCAAAAATTGTACCATGGAATCATGCAAAAATTGCCCCGCATTGTACGAAAATCAAGACATTCTTGATGATAATGAAGAAAAAGAAGAAGAAGAAGAAGAAGAGAGCAGAAATGCAACTGAAAATGATTATAGCGATGAAGAAAATGAAAATGAAAATTTATAAATATTTTTGCCAATTTTAAATTATTTATATAATAAAAATATATATATATTTTTAAATAATCATAAAATAATTATTTGTTTATAAAGTCCTTAAATAAATATAAAGAAATAACACATTCATCGTGCCAAAAAACCAGTCACTTCCTTTATTTCAGCCCTTTTATAGACTTATAGATAAAAAATACATAATACCAAAGAAAAACATATAATTTTCTAAATTCTTGTGTATAATAAAGAAATATAAACATAGTATCCAAGAAAAACATAAAAACATGCAATGTTGACTTTCCGTCATGTTTTTTTCAAAAAGTAACACTTATACAGATGTAAAGAATTTGTTTATTGAAAGTAGCATACTTCAATAGTATAATCCCAAATTTTTACCTGTGTTTCAATTTTTGTTAGGTTTTGGCGATTTTTCGTCTTAAATGACTGGTCTATATGTCTCACCTTCAGAAATAAAGTGCACCATATGAGTAGTTCTAATCACATTATCCATTGTCTATTGTGCATTCATCATTTAGCTAACAGAAAATGCAATAGCGAAAGCTAAAACCTTTAAGGATGAAAGTACATAGGAATTATATTAGGTATCTAGAAAACACATCAAAATTAGACAGAGGTCAGGAGTACTCATTGTACTCAAAATGTATTTTTGTATAAAAAATTGTCAGTAAATTGTGTCAAGACATAAAGTATTAAATTATTTAAATATTAGTGAATCTTGTTGCAACCCACTGTACAAACACTTTGTGTTACTGTTTGCTAAGCAATAATAATACTGTTACAACAGTCTACTTGGTCATCGTAGGTATAGTGGAAAACAAAATACAAGACACCAATTAAGTCACTAATCACCAGCTTTAATTTTCACAGTTAAACAGTTTGTAATTAACAACACCGTCTCTTACAACAAATCAAATAAAAATTGTTCGCACGCAATAAAATGTCAACTAATATAAAACACAATTGTATTACAGTTATACCGCCCTATTGTAAAACACAACACTTCACTAATAACCACTTGAACGCACAGAGTAATATTGCCCGATAATAACTGAAAACTAAAGCCGCTGATGCCCAGTATTTATAGCCCGCTCACAGACCAGAACATTCCACAACTGCATTATCTCTACGATGTAATTAATTGCGGCCTTGACACAGTGCGTGCGGCCATGCAAATTCTGGCACAGTCTAGCAAATGCGCAGAGAATCACGTATGCCACAACGTTTAGCTAGATTCCTCTGGAACATTCGATAAACACGTAGATTGTTCGTAATGTCATAACAATACTATTGTGTGTAAGTAAAAGATAAATTTTAAAAGTTAATGAGCAAAGTGAAAGATCATTAAGGTATTTAATTATTCTAATAATGTGCAGTCTGGAACTCACAGAAACGATGTAAAAGATAATGGTGAAACATGATGAAAAGTTTATCCATTGTTATAATTAGAGGAAGGTTTAACATCATTTTTAAGTCTCAGAGACACAGGACAACCTTTTGTGAAACATACCTCAGATGTTATTATCACAATACTATCAATAAATTTTATTGCATGTTCATGAATGATTTTTACAATAAGATTTGGAGAAAGATAAAAGTAAGTTCATTAAAAACTATTCAGCTTTTTGCATATATAAATTTCAGTGTGTTAATATAAGTTAAAATTACTGTAAATTGAATAATTACTGTTCTACTGTAAATGGATTAATAAATGAGTAGCAAATATTAAGTGAATTCAAGAGATACTAAATGAATGTGTGAACTAATAATACACATTGAACAGATGTAGAAGTCAAGAGTCAAACCAGTGGATGTATATTTGACATAGTAGAGAATCTACTGCAGGAAAAAGTGTATGTACAATAGAAATCACATTGTATATCAACCTTCAAAAATTTGATACTACCAAATACAAACATAAGAAACATGTATCAGTTTGTATATGTTGCATGCTCAACGCTCTCGAATATTTCTAGAGTTAGTATTTGTCATGCGAAGTGCTGCTGGTATAGGAATCGGAAATGTGTTTTTTAAATGAAGAAGTGGACTGTATGAATCTGAGTTAATTAGCCATTTATTGAAGAATTATATAATGAAGCGCATGGCCCATGCAGTTACGTATGGCGTACATTGCCAAGATAAATACTGATAGAAGAAAGAAAATTGTATAAAGAAGTTACATAATTAAATTTCACATCACCGCGGCTAGCAAATGGAAGAGAGTACTGATCGGATGAAGGCTGAGTTTTAACTAACTAACTGTCGCAGCTCGCCGTAGCGAACTGTACTTTAAGCGAATGACGTAAATGCGTGGGCTGATTGCGCGCAAGTATATAAACAAATACAAATATTTAACATACTGCCCGCCCAAAATCGGGCGATTTTGACATAGTGTACAGTATGAAAAGTTGCTTGAAAACATGCAAGTATACATTAACAAGTTACAAACCTGAAATGTGTGATAATACATAGTATAATGAATATTGGCGCATCGATAGATGGCCCATTAGATAGCATAAATACAAATACAATATAAATAAATATAAATACAATATTGATCAATACTCATCGAATAATATATAATAATAAAATACAAATGCTAGAATGTCTGATGACACATAATAATAATAATGACAATATACCCAAATTCAGTAACAGTGATACATGGCAATGAATAACACATAGTAAGTAGCATTACATAATAATTAATAAATCCAAAGAATTTAGTAATAATAGCACGACAATAAGTGCATAATAAGCAATATTACATAATAATATAATGGCAATATATACAAACAAATTCATGATAATAATCGCCCAATAGAAATATACCCAAAAAATTCATTATAATAATAGCACAATAGAAATATACCCAAAAAATTCATGATAATTATAAACACTGCACCAAACAGTACACAATAACTGACATCACACTGACGAAAAAACGCTTAAAATGTTTACTAATGCACATATAAATAGCGTACATTAATTTGGCATAAATATAAATATACATGTATAAATAAGTACATTTAACATTGTACTTAGTAGTACGTAGAGCACGTGCTCATCCGGAAATGCCCCGGGCATGAAGCACTGAAAAACAAATTAGTCTGTTGCCACGGGAAGTGGACACAGTTTGTGGATAGGCCTACGCAGGATGCCGTTTGTGGTGCGGACATCCGCTACACGTATCAATGAATCCTGACCTACATAGATTTGGGTGACAATACCACGTTTCCACTGCAGAGGTGGGGTATTGTCTTCTAAAATGAGGACGAGTTGTCCTGGAGACAAATTTTTTGAATGTTTTCTTCATTTATTTCGTTGTTGCAGCTGATGCAGATAATCTCTTGACCATCTCTTCCATATAGAGCGGGTGAATCTCTGCAGAAGCTGCCATCTCCCCAAGCGACCCATTTTTACATCCGAATAGTCGGGTTCCGGGAGCACAGTAAGTGGAGAACCAACTAAGAAACGTGCTGGAGTCAAGGGCTCGAGATCCCCGGAATCATTTGAAATGGCGAACAAGGGACGTGAATTCAGACATGACTATTTGAGTCAAAACAGTATAATGCTCTTCAAAGTTGAGAAGCGTACTGCCGATAACGCGCCGTAAATGAAATTGAACGCTTTTGACTCCGCTCTCCCATAGACCACTGAAATGAGGTGCTGACGGAGGTATGAAAGACCACTTGACCCCCTGTGAACTGGCGAAGTCCTGAGTGGATTGTTGAAATTCGTCTTGTTGAAAAAGTTTGTACAAATCGTGTAATATAGTGCCAGCACGACGGAAATTTGTACCGTTGTCGGTAAATATTTATGCAGGGATGCCCCTGCGAGCTATGAAGCGTTTTAAACCAGCTATAAAGGCGTCTGCAGTCAAATCTGATACCAATTCAAGGTGAATTGCCTTAGTGGCCATGCAAATGAAGAGCGAAATGTAAGCCTTTGTGAATGATTTGGACCGCTGCCCGCCCTGACGCAGAAATATGGGACCGGCATAGTCGACGGCACACTGTGAAAATGGTTTAGAGGGAGTGACTCTGGAAGAGGGTAATTGTCCTAAAGGCTGGCTTGAGCCAGTTGCGCAAAATCGAAAACAAGTGATGCATTTGTGTATCATGGAGCGTATGTATGATTTGTCATTGATGATCCAATATCTTTGACGTAGAGAGCACTGCGTTAATTGTACTCCGGCATGGAGTAGTCGAATATGCTCGTTTTCTATAATTAGTCTAGTGAGATGAGCCTGCGGGTGAAGTATGATCTGGTGTTTACTGTTATAGTTGAGTTGAGACTGTTGAAGGCGTCCGCCCACGCGTAATATCCCCATGTTGTCTATAAAGGGATTAAGCGAAAAAGTTTTACTAGTATTAGGTACAGGGCGTTGTGCCTGAAGTTCTTTAATTTCGATGTTGAAATGCGATAACTGGGATTGATGTATAAAAATCAAAAGTGCGCTGTGTAGCTCTTGTGAAGTTAAAAATGAAGTGTTTCTGTTAGCGACGGGAGACTTAGCGTTCCGAATGAATCGCAGGCAGTAAGCAAACACACGAATAAGTCTTGAAAGCGAGGAGTAATTTTCAATATAATTCGGAGTGGAAGAACTAGTAACCAGAGCGAGTTGACCTTGTTTACGTTTTTCCTTGTCCAGATCTGGATGAGTGCAGGAAGAGTTGGATTCGAAAGGACTGGTGGGCCATGCTGAAGGCTCCTTTGACGACCAGTATGGGCCATGCCACCATTGTGGGTGGCGGTGCAACGAATGGGGTAAACAACCGCGGGATAGAATGTCTGCGGGATTGTCATGCGAAGCAACATGATACCAGGTGCCCTTTGCAGTGAGCTGCTGTATCTCCGTGACGCGGTTGGCCACAAATACCTTCCACCTAGACGACTGTTGGTGAATCCAGTGTAAGGCAATCGTAGAGTCAGAATAAAAATACAACTCGCTGAAATTGTAGGTCACAGTATTGACAACCTTATAAACCAACTGAGCCAATAATAGACAGGCGCAAAGTTCAAGGCGAGGTAAAGATATCTGCTTTAAAGGGGTGACTCTAGATTTGGAACACAATAAGTGAGATGATATACTGTTGTCGGAATATACTGAACACACATAAATACAGCATGCATAACCCTTTACTGACGCGTCGGCAAACCCGTGTAATTGAAATGAAATGATTGGAAAATTACATGAATCCTTTATAGCTCTTGGAATCCTAAAATGAGCGTCGGAAATTAATTGAGCGTAAACCTCTGCCCATTGAATTGATAATGAGTCAGACAGCGGGTCGTCCCAATTTTTACCCGATGACCATAGCGTTTGCATAAAGTGCTTACACCAGAATGTAATAGGGCCAATGAGCCCTAATGGGTCGTAGATTCCAGCAATTACGGATAATACCCTTCTTTTATTAAACACATCAATTTTAAGATCTCTTTGGAAATTGTATATGAAGTTGTCAGCCTGAACGTCCCACTGAATACCTAAAGTGCAGACGGTTTGGTCTTTGTTGAAGTCCAGGGACGAGTTGGTATGTGAGGATATGCTATTCCGGTCATTAGAAGACCATTTATGCATAGTGAAGCTGTACCAGCTTAATAAACCAGAAATGTCTGAGTTTAGTCGGGTTAAGACGTGTGAGCTATCAGATCCGGTGATGAGATCGTTGACGTAAAAATCGTTTGCAATGACAGAGCAGGCTAAGGGGTGCTGAGTACTATTTTCTTGTGAGATTTGTTTTAAACATCTAGTGGCCAAAAATGAAGCGCTTGCAGTCCCATATGTGACTGTTCTCAAAGCATAGTGTTTAAGTTCCTTGTGGGGAGCATCACGCCAAACAATTCTTTGCAAGTTAGAATCCCTTGGGGACACCAAGATTTGGCGATACATTTTCTCGATGTTGGCGATGAGTGTGTATCGGTGCGTTCTAAATCTGGCCATGATGGAGAAAAGATCCTGCTGGACCGTAGGACCAACCATGAGGGTGTCGTTTAACGATAAATCATTTGATGTGTTGGCTGAGCCATCGAAAACAACGCGAAGTTTGGTGGTTGTGCTAGTGGACTTGACGACAGCATGGTGTGGTAAGTAAAAAATATTCAACTTATTGATTGATAAAGCATATGAATTGAGTGGAGACATATATGACCCAGGCTTAAATATTCCTGCATAAAATTAGTATACTCTTTGTACAAAGACTGGTTTTGCCTGAATTTGAGTTCGAGTGTCTGAAATCTGCGAACTGCTTCGGGGAGTGAATCGCCGAGATGCTCTGTCCTACGGGGTAGTGACACAACAAACCTACCACCAGTGTTTCGATAGGTGTTTGTGAGGAAATGATTTTCACACTCCGAGTCCTCAGCTGAGGGAGTACGGAAAGAAACGTCCTCCAACTGCCAGAAGTTCCTCAACTGTGACGAGATGGCATTATTGTCGTCACGAGCCATAAACGAAGAAACCAGTTTTGTCATGTCTACGTTAAAGGGTAAATTTCCAGCGAGGATAAAACCTAGTTTTGTTTCCTGTATTATCGGAAAGTGCGGACTGCGAATGAATTTAGTCGGCTCAATCAATTGCAAAAAATACTGTGCCCCGAGTAATATGTCGATCTGTGACGAAAAATTAAGTTGCGGGTCAGCTAAAAATATGTTTTTTGGAATGTTTAATGATGCCATATTAAAGGATTCTGTAGGGAGGTTATTTGTAATTCTGGGCAGAACAGCGCAGTGTACATTCAAACTGAAATCCCTGTAGCGTGAGTTTAGGCGCACCCTTGTGCTGAAATTGGCTTGGCATAGAGAATTATTTATGCCCGTGATAGGCAGTTCGGACTTGTTTAATTTTAAGCCCATGCGGCGAGCGAAGCCCATGGTACAAAAGTTTGCTTGTGACCCTGAATCCAACAGGATTCTTACCGGGTGTTTGTTTCCGGCACGATCGGTTGTGGTACATATGGCGGTAGACAGTAAAATTGATTTGTTGGTTTGTAGTTTTAGGGAACATTGATTATTGTTCCTGTTCGAGGAATTATTTGTTGAAGCGTGGATCATGGTGTGGTGCCTTTTCGAGCATGCTCTGCACGAAAATTTAGAAGGGCAACGTGAGGTTTCATGGCCCGAGCGTGTGCAATTTAGGCAGAGCTTGTGATTTATTAAAACGTTTTTCCGTTGACTCGGATGTAAAGCTGGCAAAGTCTATTGCTTGTTTGAGTATGTATTAGTGACCCAGTGAACTCAGCGCGTTTAGCCGGTTTGCGATAAGAAGTTTTATCGCTAACTTGCCTACAGTAAGACAAACCAGTCGGTGCGCTAACATTTTGCAACAGCTGCCGCCTAGTATTTAAGAATTTAATAAAGTTATTATAATTCGGAAGCTGTTCGTCAGTTAAACCTTCCTTCCATAATCTACATGTGCGATCGTCAAGTTTTTGGGCGAGAAAATGCACAAAAATAATTTTGAATGTGTTCACTGGTAAATTTAATGAGTTCAGAGCATTTATGTTAGCGGTGAGATCATCTATAAATTTGGAAATGCTAACCATACAGTCCTGCTGCATGTGCTTCATGCCCAAGACATTAGCCACATAATACGCCGTAACAATCAATCTACTGTCATACCTGGCTCTTAACAACTCAATGGCCACCGTGTAGATTTCGTGCGTGATTGGGAGTGATTTTATAACATTCAGCGCCTCATCCCTTAGTGATGAGTGCGAGTAGTGAAATTTTTGAATGCTGGTCAGGTCTGTTCGGACATGAACCAACTCCACAAACATATGGTAAAAATGTTGCCAGTAAATTATGTTACCTGCGAAGCAGGGTAGTTTAATTGGTTGTAATTGAATAGGAGGCGTACTGAATGTGACAACTTCAGACTGATTGAGTATTTTCTTGCTCATCTCTTTGGCATGATCTAATAAATTTTGCAACTTGCATTCTATGTTGCACAAATCATCTTCCGTCTGAACTCTATCACTAACGGATGCAAAATCAGAGTCCTCAGACTCAATTTGCGTTTGAATCTCGTCATATTTGGCGGATAGCTCCATCAGATGACGAAGCTTTATTTTTAGCGCATGGTGGTCACGCGTATCGTGATCAAAATTATCCGCGTAGGTGTTTATGCGCGATATAGAGGCCTTGATGGTGCCACGATTTGAACGGTAATAAGAAAAAACTGAGTAAATGCAGAGAGATGAACAAGACCATGCGGGTTATCTAATTAATGAAGTCATGCTACAACGCGATAACCATTGATTAACACATCTCAGACTAATTCTATGTTGTAATAAATACTTATATAGACAGCATATACAATATAACAGTATAATCCCTATTGCTATGAACACTATTTAAAAATATGATTTACAATTGAATCAACAAAATATGAATATAAGTTTGTTGAGTTATTTAAGGTTGTGATTGATTCACAGAAAAATTTATAAGCTTGCTTAGTTCGCAAAAAATTCCAAGTTCATAGTCAAATGAAACTGATATAAGAAAAAAGTTATATTATTATTATTTTTTTAAATACTGCTTCTTTTAGTTGAATGCCCTTGAAAGATATACAGAATTATGCAAAATTGAAAAGATCATATGAAACATGAATTTATAGTCACTTGGCATGTGGTACTTATCGACATGTTCAAGAAGGTCTCAGAGCTGTAACCGGACACTGCTAAAACGTCATCAAACGTAAGAGAGATGTAATAACTGAGCCGTATAACAATGCCGTCATCACCCGAAAACAATAGATTTGATGACGAATTATCCCTTCCACCTGGCTAATATACAGCAAGATGTCTGTCTCAGTCGACAAAATACCGTCAGTGCAACAGCACGTAAAATCTACTGGCCAGCAATTGCCAGCAGAGAGTATTAACAAGTGATAAAACATGTAACCAAAGTGTAAAAAGGTCAAATCAGTTAAAAGGAAGAGTACAAAATGTAAATTAACTTCAGTGTTGTAAGAGAACAGACATAAACAGTTAACGTTCGGCCGAACACCTGCTGGACCATGTGGGACGTCTGACGAGAAGTTCAACACTCCGAGTTCAGGAAAGTCAAAATTTATATCAATACCTTTTATTATTTTTGAGCTCAAAATTACAAGTTATCAAAATGTACCATTGAATTATTGTATGGGGAGAGTGTGTGTGTGAGAATGCTTGCCAGCACATACAGGCAAAGCCACGGTGGTTTATGTTGCATAATGTAAGAAACGTAACAAATTTAAATAAATGATAACTGCAGTATATTAGAAATTCACTTGATTATAAAGTAGAAAATGAAGATAAAAATATGAAGGTAATTACGATGTGCTTAAAATTCATGCAGCGGAAGTATGTCGCCGCCATTTTGTTTTATATGTAAGAACGACTCCATCTTGTTTTGTTCTTGTAACTATTTCAATATTAATGTCAGTAAAAGCAAGTTTATTTACCAGATAGTATTTGAGTCAATTATTTCGAACAACTATCCCGTCTCTGCGATCGCTTGTAGAATCCAGGAACCCTTAGGTAAACTTAAAATATTATGTTGGCCATACAACATGGCGCCTGAACCAGTATGCTACATAAAAATAAATGTGAACACATGGTTTTGAAAGGTAAGTTATTAACGACAATAAATAGAAGTAGTTTGTTAGTTAACAAACACTCTCTCACCTTGGAACATGTAATGTAACAATGCAATGTTACAACAATGTAACTTTCTTTTATTAGTTACTTTATAGGGGGTGAAGAAAAGGCTTCACGAGCGTATTTGGAAGACACATGGTCTGCAAATAGCCGTCCCTGGATTTTTTGTGCACCTGATAGGTGGTGCAATAATAAAGTTGTAGTGTCCCTTGCATATATTGAGAGAGAGAGTGTGATAGGCAGTTATGATGGGAGACATGGTGAAAGAGAGTAGTGTGTTAATTGGGAGATGGAGTTATTTAGAGTGAATAGAAATTATAAAGAATTGGTGGAAAGGTTAGGAGTAGAGATGGTGCATAATTATAGTGAAATTTTACCTGATGTTGAAGCGGAGGTAGTAGCAGAAGTAGATGATAATGTTGACAAATTATTAACTTACCTGATTATGACAGATAATACTAAAGGTGACAGGACCATACCCGATCGTGACAAATTATATGATATGGTAATATGGAATGATCATATTAATTATAAGGATATGGTGGAAGAATATGACAATATAAATAATTATTACTTTGATAATAATAATATAATGTATTCGATAATAAATGACTTGTATAGACCTAAGATTAGATGGTTATTTGATGATGGTGGATAAGTGTTTTATTGTGTATGAATATTTAACTATGTGAACAGTGTGGTTTTGAAACGGATTGTCTTATGAAACGAGTTGTGGTCAGTGGTAACAAATAATAAATTGGATTGTATATTTTTGTATATTAATGTTAAATGTATTTGGGTATTACATTATGTTGTGTATTATATGCATTTTATGTAACCCATGTAGGTAATAGGAATTGCTTTAATAATACTTATAACATTTTTTTGTTCTCAGATGAAAGGAATTGTGAAATTTTAAGCTAATTGAATTAAAGAATAATTAATTAATTAATGTTGTGATAATGAATTTAAATAATTTATGAGATTTAGATTATCAAATGATTAGTATATGATTTAACAGATAATATGTTTGGATATGGAGCTACATTATTGTTATGAGATAAGTGATGAATTTTCTAGGTAAGGTCAATAATAATATTAAGGTGAAATGTTATAGAAGATAGAGTTTGGGTAATAATTATTTAAAATAAGGCATTTGAGTCAGTCAAAGTTAACTCTAATGGGTGTTAGATGAAATAAGAATTTTGAAATAAGTAATACAGAAACAGGGAAATAAGAGGGACACAGTAGTGGTAGTGCTTATATGTAGACAGAGAGGGTAATGTAATTAGAGAGTAAATAGTTGTTGGTGATATTTTGTAGTATGGGTGAGGTGGTAAGGAGTGATCAACGTGCGTCGTTGGGCAGGTAATTGTGAAGGGTCGAGGAGTGATTGCCGAGATTATAGGAAGGGCAAAAGGTGATGAATGGAATTGCCAAGGTCGGGAACACACATCCTAGATACAAAGAGGGTATTAAATATGTGATTATAAAAGAGGAGAATGGTATAAGTGGAATTAGTGCTGAAGGGGGTTATTAGTGAGAGATTGGTGTCACCATATGTAATTCTGTTAGTGACTGTTAGTAGGAAGAAAGGGAGTAAGATTATAGAGATAAATGCCAATTCAATGTCAAATTATAGTGAATACAGTAGTCACCCAAACTAATTAATGATCAAAATGAAATGTTAAAGAGAGAATTCATTGTAGAAAGGTAATAAGAAATGAAATGTGATGTAACATAAATGTTAATAATAAATTTGAATTTTTATAGAATTAAATGGTACAATAATGAATAATTAAAAGTTTGATATAAAAGAGTTGATGGAAATGATAATAGTAGTGTTTATAAATTTTATACAAATTATTTAAATGTGAATTGTTTGGTTAAATGTAGCAATGATATTGTTCATGTATATTATGTTATTATGCAAGATTCATGGGTGATTTTGGGGGTTGTTTGGTGTTATTAGAAGTGTAAATCAATTGTGGAGTGTAGAGACAGCAAAGGTAGCAGGAGTTAAGTTTAGATATAGGTAGGCTATTGCAGTGGCGGCATGTGCCACTGTAGATAGCGTTATCGGTTGATGAGTAACACAAGTACGTTACCATCATCGGAGGCCGAAATTGGCGTACATACACTGTACAACCTTAATATAATTTTAAATTATATATGATTCTTAACCGTACAGTGTATAAATGATGTTAGAGTGTAAAACATGCGAATGAAGATGATTTCCCCGCCTTTTCGGGCAATTACTGTCTTACCAGCACTAATCGTGGTTTTGGACGACAACCAGCTGTGGGCAACAATTGTAACACTGACCATGGTTGGTTGCCCTTGAAATTGGTGAAAATTGAAATTAACTTAGGCCACTTAGGGGAAATCCCCGGAACTATGGAACAGCGGCTATCACCTTGTTCGAGTAGGAACAGCTAAACAGGTGATAGACCCGTCTTAAGGGTATAATTATGTAACATTCAGATATGATGATATCTGGCGATTTAAAAATGTAAAGCGGAAGCAAGGACAGGAGATGCCAAAATTCCTCCACCAATTCAGTCCTTGTGGAAGCAACTGGACGCCACAGTCCAGGGGGGGGGTCATAGTGTGTGTGGTGAGGAGGTTGCTACAGGGGTAGTAACGTTAAATAAATATTAAGTATTAAAGATATGATGTTGATATTGGTGTTAAACATAAAAGATAATTATGATTCAGCTTTGAAGAAGTATTAGTATCAGGAAAACTGATCAATGAAGTTTAAATAGCTAGAGTGTTTGCCATTACGAATTTGTGTTTTGGATTCTATATGATAGATATATAGATGAGTTGCTGTTGATTCTTTAAACTTAGTGAATTATTTTACGTGTTATTATCTTAGTGTAAGAGTATGTTTTTCTTGTGTTGGAAAGAGTTAAGATATTATTGGCTGGAGTCGAAAAAAATATTTGATAAATGTAGGAATGCAAAAAGAGAAAGAGACATTCTATCGTAAATCTTGTTTTATTTTGGGTTTGAGAAATTAGGAATTAAGAAAATCAATGCCTCTTAACATAAACCAATGCAGCTAAGGGGAGACATATCAGTTGTGGATATAGTCCAGTCGCCAGAGTAAAAATAACGGTAAAATTTCTTAAAAAATTGAGGCAAAGTGATATTTGGTATAGTTATTGAAAAAGGTCTAAATATCGGTTTAAAATCATCTTTGCATGTTTATAAGGTCAGGCTTTTTAAAAAAAAACCTTATTTAAGGGCAGCGCGCGGTAAAATAGATAAAAACGTTTACATTCAGTGAATTTCTTTCCTTACTACTAAATAAACCATTGGATCATGATAAAGTCTTCATTCTTTTTGTTTAAAATAGTTCAAATTTTAATAGTAATAAAATCAAAATAACGATTTTGTTATTATTTCATCGTTAGGAGTATTAAATCGATAGACGGAATGGTCGATTTTAACAAATCTTCCTCTGTTGAATAATATTATTAAATATGTGTATCTTAATATACATAAAAGTCATTGTGTGTATTTATATTCCACACCTCCTACTAAACCACTGGACCGATTTCAACAAAACTTAGCACAAATATTTTATGCAACGGGAGAACCAACATAAGATTCTGGGCCCTGGGGGATGTCAAAAATGGAAAATATGAAAATACCGCATGTAGGGTATCAAATTAAAGGGAATTTCAATGCAAGTAACACTTTTTCATGCATATAAGCACTATTGAAAATTCTTGGGCCCTGGGGCATAATATATGGGTGGTTTTGGGGGAGGTCAAAAATGGAAAATATGAAAAATCACTGGACCGTTTTCCACCAAACTTGGCACACATTTTTTACGCAACGGGAGAACCAACATAAGATAGGTGTTTTGGCCCCGGGGGGGTGTCAAAAATGAAAAATATGAAATATGAAAATACTGTGGAGTATCAAATTAAAGGGAATTTCAATGCAAGTAACAATTTTACATGCATATACGAACTATTGAAAATGTTTGGGCCCTGGGGCTCAATAAATGGGTTGTAATGGAGGGGTGTCAAAAATGGAAAATATGAAATACCGTATGTGACATGCATATACGCACTATTAAAAATTTTGGTCTCCGGGGCTCAATAAATTGGTGGAATTGGAGGAGGGGTGATGTCAAAAATGGAAAATATGAAAATACCGCACGTGGGGTATCAAATTAAAGGGAATTTCAATGTAAGTAACAATTTGACGTGCATATTAATTTGGATTATTATAAATATCCCCCCCTGCTTGGTGGATGTGAAAAAAACAGCATAAATGGTATCAAATTAAAGTGAATTTCCTAGCAAGTAAGAATATGACACCACTTTCTCCCAAGCAAACCCGGGCAAATCCTCCAGTAATAAATAAAATATTTCAAAGAAAAGCTCTCTTTTTAATAAAAGGTAAAACGAATACAAAGAATATATATATTTTTTTAAATTTGGAATTTTAAAAATTATTTATGTTGAGAATTTAGTTAGTGATTTCTTCTTCCTCCTCCTCCTCCTCCTCCTCCTCCTCCTCCTCCTCCTCCTCCTCCTCCTCCTCCTCCTCCTCCTCCTCCGAGGATTTTTTCCTCGCTATCATCAAAGTCATTATCATCAAAATCAATCTCTTCAACAATTGGAAAGTTTTTGCAAGTTTCAGTTGAGCATGTACCACAAACCGATGAAAATAAAAGACCAGCGCTTCTGCATGTACACGATCCTTTTTTGCAGCCAGTTTTGCAATTACAAAAGATCATTTTTAATAAAGATTTTGGGGCAGCTGGCTGTGTCATTTTTATAGGCGTTAAAATTTCTCCAACATTCCAACCCCAGTCTTTTGGTATTAGATCATTGCCGAGACATTGCTGGACTTGTAAATCTACTCTGTAAAAGTGCTGCTTGGCAGCATCAGAAGTAGGTGGCAGACTTTCTAACTTTACAGGTTTTAAGCTTTTTTCTTTTTTGAAATCGCTTTAGTAAAACTTGTATGTCTGTATTTATCAACACATGTAATTTTTTTTGGTGCATTATACATATACAGGAGAATTAATAGATCATTTTTATATATAGATGTTTGATGTTGATTTTCCAGTTTAAATGCTTCGATCGCTTCTTTTAAATCTGAGTTTATTGATTTTTTTTCAATCGAATTAAAAACCGATTTTTTACCTTTACCATAAAAGCATGATGTTGTGTCACAGCCGGTTAGAGCATGCAAAAATAGTATATTCTCTTTGCAAAATGTATGCTTTCTAAAGCTGTTATCAGAAGAAAATAGACTAGCACTCATGGTTCCTCTCGTGGGTTTTAAGAGATAAATTTTCTTATTACTAGGTGTAAGCGCAGTAATGAGCACCAAAATATCTACGTCCTCTGCAACAATAACTGGAGGTTTATCATATAATTCTAAGGCTGTTTTCACAATTAATAAGTCTGCATCATCGTCAGCTTGTTTAACGTTTATGTTTTCTTCTTCCAAATATCTCGTTAGAATTTCAATAAATAGAGTTTTATTATTTTTATTCGAAAGAAATTGTTCTTGGGTCACTGTGACACACATATCTTCATGGAATAAAATATCTGGAGAGGAATTTTGATTGGTACGGCGATAACGCTCCATAGCTTTGATGCTGTTAGAATTGTTTGTATAGCCATCAAAAACTACAGTAACTTTTGATCCAAAGTGTCTCTTGACATAATTTACGTATCTTTGAAAAATACATTTGAACTTGTCATTTTTTGACCATACTACTCTATGCAGTAACATACCACCATCAATGACGTAAATGCAATCTTCAAGGTTAATCTCAGTGCGGTCTACTTCAAACATATCATATAGTTTAGACTTATCTGTTTTCCGAAATACACCTTCGTAAAACATAGATGTTGGGTACGGTGCAAGTTCATAACGCATGTAATCTTTTAATTCGTCGTCACTTTTTATTGCTACACAAATGCGTTGAAATATAAACATTGGATCTATAGGGACAATTTCCTCTTGAATTTTCAGACTACTATTAACACTTTTTAATGACAGTACTCTATTTTTTTCGTTTAAACGAAACTTTATGGAAGTTTGTACCAGCAATTTCTTCTAATCCTGCTTTTCCAACCTCAAAAGCATTATGACAGTTAATATTATTACCGACAGTAACTCCAGTAGATATAGACATTATTGAATCTTGATAAGGAAATGGCTCGTGACAATCAAACCAGGAGTTTATTTTGAGAATATCTTCAGTATCTCGTTTTATTCGAGAATCTCTAGCATCTACATGCTGATCGGAAGTAGAAAATGTTATACCACAAAATTTTTCTACTTCTTCGCAGATATCATGTGTATATGGCATCGCTAAAATCCATTTATTTGCAGTACTGGTAGTTACTCCCCGTCCAATCATACCACCATCAACTTTCATGACTCTCATTAAGTCCTGTTCGATTGTCATATCAGTATGAGTTCGTGACCAGAATTTCTCAGTTCGTCTTACAGTACAAAATCCGTTATTTATAAAATTTTGAAGTTCTTTAATTTTTAAAGCGGTAGTTTCTGGAATTACATCTTGGTTTTGCATTGAGGTGAAAAGTTTTTCAGATTCTTTTATAAATTGATTCATATATTGTACATATAATAAGGCTGATTTCGTATAATTAAACTGTCCAGTTGCATAAAAATATGGCAACATTTGCTGAATAACTTGTAATTGAATTTTTAGTAAACCCATTTTTTCAGAGCGCGCAAATGCTTTTGCAATAGAGATCATTCGTATGTATTGTATCCATAATTTTGCAGTTTTACCGCGTTCCTCAATTTCAAACATTTTTTCTAGAAATTTACCATTTAAGATGTTTAAAAAATTATGATCTTGTACTTCTTTGTAAGTAAGATTGTCATCTAAAAATTCTTGTAGTAAAGATTTCATATTTGAATATTCAACTTCTGAAAGATTCATTTCCTCAATAATCTTTTTACACAAAACTATCCAAATTAATGTGTGGCCTCGTACTGCTCTAGCATAAGCATGGCCATCTAACATCTTATCTACAGTTCCTGGCGCATAGCAACAGCTTAATGCTTCTTTTAAACCGCTTCCTGCCATCACATAACCGATTGAACCAAGAAAAGACATAAGCAGATGAAATCCTCCAAGTCGAACAATTACATTATGTATATCATCATCAGGTGAGGATTGGACCATTTCAAACGCTTTCTGATACAAAGGTTGATCGAAAGTAACAAAACAATTAAATAGATTTAAGTTTTTCACTAGTTTTACAGCGTATTTTAAAACGGTGTATATTGTATTTTTGTCAGTTGGAGGAGAGTGTACAAAAGGCAAGCAAACAATTCTAGATAATGTATAAGTCATATTTTCCAAAAGCTTGGACATAAAGGCATTCCAGCCAGTAATGCCTGGTTTGGTCACTCCATAAATCCAAAGCAAGCCAGCATTAGAAAAATCTATATTATTAAAACTCGGATTATCTACTTTTTCAAAAACAATGTTTTGGAGTGCATGTGTATTAATATTTTCAAAAATTTGGAATGGTATTTTGTCAATTTTGCTGATTTCTTTTGCAGTAGGCTTAACAGTCAATCGTTTTAAGGGAACTTTGTTATAATAACAATCTCTTGGACTTACAATCATAATACCTCCCATACTATGAAAAGTATTTTTCCCGTCTATAGTATTGATATTAATATCTGAATTGTCAAATGCCAATTGTGCAAAACAGCCAGATCTAAATGGAGAACGTGGACTAAGCAATACACTATTCTCATAAAGTGCTGCTTCTTTGTATGATGAACACACTCCCAGATGCGACAATATATCTATAATTCGTTTTGAAGCAAATTTCCTATGCAACATTACAGACAGACCAACTTGCAATGGTGATAGAAAGGTTCTAGGTCTTATGCAACTCATAATTGAATGAGTAATTGCTGTGCATTTTGTTTCATATGAACTAATATCACCTTTTTTATTTTTTAAAATTATTTCTTTTATCAGAAACTGAAGGGATTCTGGGATATTCTCATTAATATTTTGGAATATATTATCACTTGGAGGATAAAATTCTGTATTACTTTTCTTCAGATTAACATCGTTTCGAATAATTGCTGCTGCAGATTTTAAGATTTTTCTTTTTTCTTCATTTTCATCTTTTTTTGAGGCTATCCATGCTTGACGCATGACATTGTATTCACGATCTACAAGACATATGAGGGTTGAGCCACCTTTTCTGGATATAATTCTTATACAATCGCCATAATTTTCTTTTAATTTAGCAATAATGGTATTTGGATGACAAGCATCATGTCCTGTTTAAGAAAATTAGATATTAAATAAAATAAACATGAAAATTTAATTTAAAATATAGTATAATTATAATTTATAATTAAGCAATATATTTACCTAATAATGCAATTAATTCTGTGAGCGTAAACTGGGTATCATCACTGTCACTTAAATAATCAAAAATCAATTCCATTTGACGTGAGATTTTTACATCCTTGGGTCGACCTTTAGCATCACTTGTGTCACGAGTGTAACTGCTTAAAACTTTTTTGTGACAACTGCGGTGATATCTCGCTTGTACAGCTACCAAATCATCACAAGAAATTCGTCGTAGAATTGCTTTTCCTAATTCGTCATTATGTTCTGCAATCATTTCTGATAATTTTTCTTTAAAAGTAGGACTTTGAATTATGGAAATATTTTTGCGATGATTAATACTTAATCTCGTATTACTTTTATCGCCATCTAATCCACAAATTATACAAAGTTTTTTGAAATTAAACAATTCTTTACTCTTTCTGACTTTACTCTTGACTGGGCTATATTTACTTTTTTTCGACAAAGTGCCTAAATCCTTATAACACAAAACATCATTCCTTTTTAACGTATATTTTTCTCGACATTTCCTGTGTACTAAAATTGAATCAACTTTTTTTAACATTTCATATTTTCCATCGTTTCTCTCAGAGCTAACTCTTATTAAATTCGGTAGTCCTCGAGTCACTTTTTCTGTATCTTCAATACAAAGATCAGCATTGCAAATAAAACATATTTCAGTATCACACTGGTCCATATTTAATACCTAAAAATCAAAAAACCTTATGTAGCACTAATGTTCAGTAAAAGTATTCTTTAAAACTTCACCACTAGTGAAGTCAAAATATCTCTTTTGAAAATTTTTTTATTTTCAATTTTAAATCCACAGTTTTTACCAAATTTGTTTTTTTAAATATGTGCCTTTTATAAACTTTTAATGTATGTAAAAAATTATCAGTACAAATAATTTTTTTTTAGAAAAAATGCGTTCTTTACGTTTAATTTTTTTAAATGGTCAAAAAATGGTGTCAGAAAGGCCAAAAATTTTGTTAATTAACCATCCGAAAGTATTTTTAATAAGCTTTAATTTAAGCCATCGTACACCTTTGTGCCACAATCTTGCCATACTTTATGAGCACTCAAAGTTTTTTTGTGAATTGCGATTTTTTTGAGGTTATATTCAACATTTCAATATGAAATTTGTGGGGTTTATAGTACTCCACAAAGGTTACCTTTCCCTCAAGTTTTATCAACTTTCAATAATTTGTGTTAAAACAACAGCAATTTGTTTATAAACGCCATCGCCACTTTATTTATTGATAGCACATTAACAATAATAATAATATCGACTTCCGTATTAAGGCTAAAAATGTTATTCATTTATTATAGAATACTGAAAAAAATTCACATTAAAATCGGCTTGTTAGGTCCAAAGATATTTATAAATGCTATTTTGCAACTTAAATTGTTAATAAAAAAATAAACGGGTTGATTTTACACAAAACTTAACTATTAGCTCAACTTGATCCCATTAACCAATTTAGCATACAAAAAATGACTCCCATAAATAACAATTCATATTTGATTTTTATTTTGACTCCACTATACGTGTTCACAAATAAATAAATATTAGCATGTATAAAAAGTGTAAATAAAAACTTTAAACTGCAATTTTTGTTACCTGTTTTATATGATAAAAACAAAAATATTTGTAATGTTTTGATTATAACCTTTGAAGAAATATCAACTGCGTTACTGCTCCGTTCTTGTATAGCAGATGTTTGTATGGCATACCACAACAATGGGTGTTGCGCGCGCAGCTACATTTACAGTTGCACACTCGAGGGGAATAGAACGCCGCGCCGTTTAAAAATTTTACCTGTTTTCTAGGGTCTTGTTTTTAGAGTATAGGTATAATCAGGTAAGAGAAATAACATGAATAGATAGATTTAGCATTGTAGTAGCTATAACGTTAATTTCAAGTACTCAAATAAACCCACTTAAAAGATACATGTATGTAACGCAAAGGAGGCACCTTTTTTTAGTATATACAATTTTTATTTATTTTTTTAATTTTGAAAATGATTATAATTTTCATGAGTGTAGTTTTTGATGCAGAACACTTGCAGCTTTCAAATACAATTTTTTGTATTTCGATATCTCTATTTTTAAGATTAATAAAGGCAGATAAACTCTGAATGTTAGAGTAAATTTAAAATACGTCGAAATACTCACTTTTGAAAAGGTTTTTTTTTTTAAATAACAACTTCAAAAGTAGTTTTCATTATTATAAAATAAAAAGTTTATCTCTTTTAAAGGTAAATTAGTAAAGAACTACTATTTTTTTTAAATTTTATTGTATAGTACTTGTAATTTTGTGGTTTCACTTCTTTTTGTATCTACAGTAAATATTTATACACTATATTCTTTATGTTCAAATAAAATATTTATGTAAAAATCAACAAATTTTGAAAGCTATACTGTTCCCCTTCAAAACTGGCTACGCTTAGATTAAAGAAAGTTATGATATTTTTGAATAGACGCGCCTGGCTAATTTAGCGAATTACGCAGGATCGGGGGCAAACGCTCTTTTTAAAACGCAGCGCTCATCATTACCAATTTTCAGGAAAACAGTTCCATTAACGTAAAAATATGTAAGGAGACTTTCTGAAGGAAATTGTTTGCTCTTCAATATTGTAAGAGTATGACCTATAGTTTAGTGCCTTCTTCCTTAAAGCCCAGCGTTGGGTTCGTCACTTTGTAAGAAGACCCTATATATGGCTGTAATCAAATCAAATCCCACTGTTTGGGCTAGCCACTAGGTCACCAGACCGCTGTATGCCGGTCGTTACAAAAGAATAAAAATAAAATGGAAAATTCAATAATAATAGAATTTTCAAACAATAAAATAATTTTGTTTATGTTTATAGAGGTATGTATACAAGATAAATCTGTTTTTTAAAAGGTTCTGGTAAAATTTTAATAACAGGTAGGTATTTATTGACCGTCGAGCACTTCTTGAAGATTTGCACCAAGTCTGGAGTTAAATAGATTAACTCCAGGTAATAATCGATTGGTGATTTTTCTGACTGGTCCAATATCTTGTTCAAAATAGGATATATTCTTCTCACTTAATTCCTTCTGCCTTATAAATACCCTTAAATTACCCTGTGAAATAAGTACAGATACAAAATAATGGAAATATAAAGATTTATTGACAATTTTAAATAAATAATCGATATTTTATCGATGGAGAGCAATTATCGACTCTGTCTCAGGAATTATCGATTGTGTCATACAGAACAAAATTTTATCTTATATTATATTAAAAGACAGGTTCTTTGAGCGATTAGGATTAATAGTCAGAGAAGGGTGACGAGAAAGTATAACATTAACAATTAAAGATATTAATACAATAATTACTATTCAATAGTATTTAAATAATTCCACTATGTAATGTAAATGAATGCTGTCAAACCATACGCAGACGATGACGTCACTGCGAAATCGTGAAGGCGGTCTCTGTAGAATTAAAAGATGGCCGCTACTATTTCTTGCGTAGTTACTGTGAACTCGGCATGTACCAAAATCACGACAAAATTACCTTTGTGAATGTCTAAAATCTTCCCGCACTGGTGTAATATGTCTGTTAAGTTAGTTGGTGTATTCTGGTGAAGTGTTCCGTATAAACTTGTGTTAATTTGGTTATTTTGTCTGTTTTCCCTTCTTGGGTTAAGTTTTTAAAGTTACGGTTAGGTTTGTAAAGTGAATCAGTTGAAATATAATGTTTTACTGTTTACTGTCACTCGTATAGTGAAGTTAGAGGTTTGTTTTCACTATTGTCGTGAATGTTTTTATAGTATTGGCTTCAAAAAGTGTCTAATTTGCCTAACTCTCGTTCACTGATTTCAATGGCTAAACGTTAGCATCATGTTCGACTCGATTTTAAGAACGTTTTTGTCACACACCTATTCAGCTTGATATTCAACAAAAGACTAATTAACTTGGTCATAAATCTTGCCCAGTTAATCCTTGAAAAAGCATTGTTAACATTTTTCGACTTCCATACACATTAGAAAATATTACATTATATATGGAATTTTTCTATTTTATTCCTTACTTTTATGAATTACTAACCTTATTATTGGTTTAATCATCTCATTCCCTTTAAATTGATGTATTATAGTCCATATCTGTAGACTTTTTGTGGAAATTAACAAATTTTGTTCACACTTTGGAAATATAGGCTCAAAATTGGATTTCCGTCTTTATACAAAATTCCTTCCATTTTAAATATTATTAATACTATTATAATAAATTTTAATTAGTCATATTACTCTCCCTTTCCTTAAATACATATAAATTACACCTTTGAACTGGTTTTTTGTGTTAATTTGTAAATTTGACATTGCTCTTTAAAATTAATTAATTTATATATTTTGACAATTTACAAAATGTTAAGGTATATTTCCTTATTGTCATTTTAATTCATAGGATCATTCCTAGTAGTGGTTAATTGTGTTATCTTATATAAATCTGGGTAGTTTACAGGATTTATAAGTGAATTATACTATTTTATATTGGTTCTCTGATTTCACCCAAATGGCCTAGATTTTAGAATTTTATATTTCTTTCTTTCTCAAATAATTTAAACTTAATTCCTCCTCTGACTTTACATAATTACAATTATATCAAAATAACATGATTTATAACTTATTGTATTGTGTAGTAGTTAATTAACATTAAATATTTAAAATAAATAATTATGAACATGGTTCAGCAATCTGCACAATTGAACACATTGCAGATATGGTTTGAACATATATCTTTCAACTATTTTTGAGTTAACATAGCATACCTTTTTAGAACATTATTACTGGTATGTAGGTTATTATTTATCAAACCTAATTCTTTTTAAAACACATAACATAAATCTTATTTTCTAATAAACCTTACAAATACATTTATTTAACACATTGATTTTAGGATTGTGGAATAACAGTCTATTTAAACATGTTACACTTATTCATACTATATTAGTACCAGTCCTTTCTGGTTCAAACCATTACTACTGTGATTCCCCACATCAGTAAACATTAATTCCCATACTCTATTTATTATCATTTTTTACAAATGTCTTGTAAATAAAGATTTACATTAAAATAATAAAATACTGGAAACCTTCCATTTTATTATTTTATTATGCTGTTTATTATTTAGATTTAAAGTTGTGATATAGCATACTACTAAGTTATAGTATCACCAACTTTAAGTTTATTGCTTTTTTTTAAAAAACACTTACACAAATTCACTTTCACTGTTGGTTCTGATATTTTGAGTCTTATTATCTCAGACCAGACCTTTAGTAATCATGGACCGTTAAGACTAATTTATTTCTTTATTACACAATAGCTTTAGCCGGTGCACTTCTTATAACGCTATACAGCACTTTAGTTTTCTCAATAATTACATTTTATAAGATTTTGGGTACGTTATACTTTCTTTTGCATAGTTTTTGTGGGTTTGGGATTGATAGTAGTTTATATAATAATAGGTTTTACTACGGTGTTTCTTTCATACTATTTCTTCCTCTCCTCCTGTCTTCCTTCTTGTTCTTCTTCATATCTTCCTTCTGGTATTCATTCTTGTCCCTCTTCTAGCTTCATTCTTGTCCCTCGTCTAGTCTTCACTCTTCTGTTCTTCCTTTCTCATTCTTGGGTAGACCAAGGTACTTGGTGTTATCACGACTGAGGTTTAGTTTGGAGTATTTAATTTATTCACTGAACTGACTTTATTCTTCTGTACAGGTTTCAGGGTATTGTTTTCTTCCTGTTCACAAACTTTATTCTTTCCTCTTCTTGTTTTTGGGGTATTTGGTATTCACCACCCTTTAATTGAGTCTCTTTTTCTTTGATATAGTCTAATATAACTGGTTCACTGCTCTGAGCTTCCTGGGTAACTTACTGGTATTATAATATGAGTTGATGAGTTGCTTCAATACTTTCTTTGGTTTCTTTTAACAGTGGTTTTTATATATTATGTAGTGAGGATTTTTATCTTATTGTGGTTCATTCCTCTGATTTATTTAAATGTCATTCAATATTATTATAACATTTGTTGGTGTAATTAAACTTTATGATTTCACATGACTTAAAATGTAGTGGATTTTCTGTCACGCTACAGAATGCCCTTCTCCAGAAGTAATTTTTTCAGACTATACTTGCTTTGTCTGAAACAATTGCTTATGATAATTATTCAAAGTTTGTTATTATTTTGGACTTCCTTCCATTTTAAATTCTCTTATTTATATCTGAGTTTATATCACTCTCACTTGATCTTCCTTGATAGTAATAGTCTTCTGAGTTTCATATTTATTATTTCATTTTTATATTTCTTCTTAGTATTTTCTCCTTGGGATATTTTCTCCCTATCGTTCCCTACTTTGTGAGCTGGTTCAGTTCAGAGAGGCACTGTACGCTACTTTCCTCTGCTGTCCAATACTTCACACATGTTTGAGTACAGAGGCAAATCATCTCTGCTCAAAAAATATATTAATCCTGCTGGAATTATCATCAGACAGATTAAAAAAAAATTATTCAGAATAGTACACATTTGTTACTATTTAAAAAATATCTTTGGGATACTTCACTTATTACTTATTATACTTCTCAGAGATTTTAATATTTCTATCTCAGTTGTTCATCTGACTTATTATCTGGATGTTTCTTTCATTTGATATTATGGTAGGAAGCTCTTCTATTATTATGTTTTTTCAACTTTTCTTATCATATAAATCTTTTGGTTATAAATTCTTTATTACCTTCTGGTTTTTTCATTATAATCTGCATTATTTATAGTAGCATATCTTTGTGACGTTTTTAGACTGTTTCATCGTTCTTAAAATTTCCACTTGTTCTATTTTCTAGAATTTGTATAACTGTCATTATCATAATTGTCATTTAATTCATAAATCATTTTATATTAATTCATTTAATTACATAAATTTTTGACATTATTTTCACATTATTCCGGTCATTGCTATTATACTTGCAAATGATGGTTTTTTATTAATTTCATAATGAGGTCATAATTTCTCCTCATACCACTTCAAAGTTTCATTCTCTCATAATTCCAAAGAAGTTTTTGTACTTTATTATTCTATTCAATCACTCCAATCGTATTAAAGAAATTTTTTCCTTTTTATTTTCTTCATCACCATTTTACGGAAAGGTTTTTACTCTTCAAATTGAACTTAGACATTATCATATTGTTCAGAATTATTTGTTTTAATTCTAAATCTGTTTCCTTTCTTCATCCCATTATGATTCTTTGTTACCATGGTAATTATCTTCTATGCTTACCATAAATATGGTATGAAATCCCTTCAGTTTATCTCATCATAGTGTTTTATTCATAATTGGTTGGTAAGTTGTACTTATACTTGGTTTGGGAAACTTGATTTATTCATAATTCAAAATTCACTCTTCTTATGTTATTCTATAAAGTTTTCTCAAATAAATTGTATGCAATTGGCTTACATTGTGTTTAGAATTTAGTGGTTTTTAAATTCTATCTTATATATTCTTCTAGCCATAAAAATTTCTAATAATTGTAGATAATATGTGCTTATATTTCTTTTTAGAATTTGGCTGTTTATTTCAAAATTCTTCTGGTATTATTGCCACATAGTTTTTCACAAACATCTGGTATGTAAGGTGAGCTTACATGTATTTTATTATTTAGAGGATATTAAATTCTAATTCTTCTTCTATTCTTGCCATAAAGTTTTTCTTAAATAATTGGTATGTAAGGTGATCTTACGTATGTTTTGAATTTTGTTGATTTAAATTCTAATTCTTCTTCTTCTATCATCGCCATAAAGTTTTTCTTAAATAATTGGTATGTAAGGTGATCTTACGTATGTTTTGAATTTTGTTGAATTAAAATTCTAATTCTTCTTCTTCTATCATCGCCATAAAGTTTTTCTTAAATAATTGGTATGTAAGGTGATCTTACGTATGTTTTGAATTTTGTTGATTTTAAATTCTATCTTATATCTTCTAAATGGTTTTCCTTTAAATAAACTTTATGTAAGGTGGGCTTACATGTATTTTAGAATTTTGGAAGTTTTTTAATCATAAAATTTCTTCATGGATGTCTGGTTATAGATACCCTTGACTTTACTTGAACTTATTTCTTTGATTTCGTAGGTGTTGTTGTTATTGATTTTTGAGACGATATAGGGACCAGTGTACAGGAGCAATAACTTTTTTGTTATCCCCTCTAGGGAACTGGGTAATTCCCTATTCTTCAACAACACCTTCTCTCCAACGGTATAATGAATAACCTTACCCATGTATTTAGTGTATTTATTCCGCCGTTTCTCCTGATCTTCGGCCACCTTATTACAAAATTGAATTTTATCAAATTTATATTTATGTTCTCTGGGGAACTCTAAGATATCTTCAATCTCTCTAGGGGGTTGTCTCTCGTACATTGCGGAGTATGGGGTTATTCCTATGGCAGGATGGTAGGCCAGGTTGAGGAATTCTTCAGTGGCTTCCAAGTATTCTTGCCACCTTCTCTGCTGATCATGGCAATATGTTCTTAATAGGCGCAAGACCTCTCGCAAGACTCTTTCGGCCGGGTTACTGCTTGGGTGGTATATGGATGTCTTGTATGTGTGAACCCCCATGGACAGCAGTGTATCCCGCCATCTCCTCCCCTTGAATTGCGTTCCATGGTCGGTTATGATCAATACCGGTTTTCCGACGTTTGGGAAGTACTGGTCGATCAGGATATTAAGAACTTTCTTCGTAGTCGCCCGATTTGCTGGGTATAGCTTTACGAACTTAGTGTAATGGTCCATAATGATGACGATATATCTGTATCGGTGGCGGCCTCCACTGCGGGGAAATGGCCCGCAGATATCCAAGAATACCTTCTCAAGTTTAAACTGTGATGTTATTGGAATCATCTGCCCTTCTCTTTTCTCGTTATTAGTTTTTACGTGTTGGCAAATGCGACAGTTTCTAATATACCTCCGTACCTTCCGATTGATGTCCTTTATATAGCAGCTTTCTTCCAGGGCCTTTACCACCTTTAAAGCGCCCATATGCCCATATCGAACATGATAACTGATCACTACCTCTTTCTCGATATGGGTTGGAATTATTACCTTCCATTCCTCCTTATATAATGATGGTTTGGAAAACAGGATTCCCTTATGTATAGTGTAATATCGGGAGATGGTCTCATCTCCTGCTTCCAATCTTGAGATAATAGTAATTAATTTCGGGTCAGCTTGTTGGTGTGTGCTTAGTTGTTCTAGAACTGATTGTAGACCGGCGCTGCTGCTGAGAATATGGTACACCTTCAGAATACTCTCCTTCTCCCCCTCGAACGTCTGCTTGTCAATGTCAACTCTAGACAATACGTCCGCGACGACATTCTTCCTTCCGGGGATATACTCCCACTTAAGGTCGTATTCTTGCAGCAATAGTATCCACCGCGTTAACCTTCCATGGCTCAGCTTACATCTCTTAAGGAACGAGATAGATTTATGGTCTGTCCGGACGGTAACGGGATAACCAAGAATATATGTACGGAACTTTCCGCACGCGAACACGACACTCAATAACTCCTTCTCTGTTACATGATAGTTTTTCTCACTCTGGTTCAGAGCTCTGCTGGCAAAACAGATTACAAGATGCTCGCCCTCCTCATCCTCTTGATATAAAGTAGTGCCGAGGCTGATGTCACTGGCATCGCAATTAAGGAAGAAAGGCTTGTTAAAATCTGGATGACGGAGTATAACGTGTTTAAGGAATTTTTGTTTTATGAGAGTCAATATGTTTTGTTGTTCATTACCCCAGATACATTTATTTTTAGATGACAGTTGCGGCTGGAATCTGGCAGTCAGTTCGGAGTACTTTTCCTGGAACTTGCGGTAGTAGTTACAGAGTCCCAGGAACGACTGTAACTGCCTTCGATTCTTTGGTGTAGGAAAGTTCTGAATTGCTTCGACTTTTTCAGCCGACGGTGAGATTCCCTTATCATTTAATATGAAGCCCAAAAATTGTATCTCTTTAGCAATAAAATGAGACTTTGCTAACTTCAGAGTAATATTGTTTGCTGCTAGCTTCTGTAAGACGTGTTCCACACGGTAGCAGTGTTCCTCCCAAGTTTCTGAGGACACTAGCAAGTCATCGACGTATACGGTGGTGAATTTTAGTGCTTCTTGGCCAAGTATCTGATCCATGCAGTGCACAAAGACTGCGACTGAGTTTACCAGTCCGAAGGGCAACCTCTTAAACTGGTAGTTCCGCCCTTCGAATATAAAGGCCAGATACTGGCGACTCTGCGGATGTAATTCCACCTGCCAGTATCCGCACACCGTATCCCAGGTAGTGAAGTATTTGGTACCGTGGAATCGTTTTAAGATCTCCTCAATCTCACCGGGGAAGTCCTGTCATTTATGATCATCTTATTTATTTCGCGCGCATCTAAACATAAACGGACTTGTCCGTTTTTCTTAGGAATAGCCACGATAGGACTTGTGTAAGGGGAATGGCTACTCTCTATAATGTCACGGTTAATCATTTGCTCTATTTCAGCTCTTACTGCCTGCTTTCGTGATTGCGCAATGGGGTAAGACTTCCGGTTAAAGTCTACAGTGTCTCGGAATTGTAGAGTACACTGGAAATTCTTCACTTTACCGGGCTCATCAGAAAAGACTGATTTATATTTATTGTAGATGTCTATTAATTTGTTCTCTTGGTTTGTTGTTAAACCTTCGCCAGTTATTCCGCTCCGGAAATCCCTGATCTCCTGGATTTTTTGCGACCATAAATCTTCATTGGAGGTGTCGTCTATTCTCTGTTCAATTATGGATGTTGGTTGTATGTAATTAATTTTTCGGATTTGCTGATGGATACTATCGGGAACGATTTGGTCACTACCTACCAAGTTCGCCGTCCAAGTATGTCCGCTAGAAAACAGTGATAACGTTTCAGTCCTTAGATCAATAATGGCGGAATTCCTTCTAAGCACATCACACCCGACCAGTATATTAAATGGCAGACCGCTCGCCACCAAGAATTCCATGTCAATCGCTATACCACAGCTCATCACACTGGCGGAGACTTGTCTACGTATAGTTTTGTTTTGTTGGCCGGTTGCTCCCAACAAAACAATATTATTCAATGGCAATGTTGGTAAAGTTCTCCCGCACTCTTGCTGTATCCTCTCCAGTTCCGTCGTATTTATTATTGATACGTTTGACCCAGTATCGATCATTAACTTGGCTGGGATGCCTTCTACCTTGGCGTCAACATGTATAATTTCATTATTGAAGTTATTGGTGGGACTCCTGTTATCCTCTTCCAATAACTCCTGTCTGATGTCCTTCAGGTAGTTCCATCCGATGATTGTAATACGATTGTGATTATTTACTACATTGCACTCATTCTCACTATCATACCCAGTAGTCAGAAGCAGTAATGGGTTCTGGTTATTTCTTACTGCCTGTGCCCGTTTAAAGGCTCGGCATCATTGTTTCTTTGAGCCATATTATTGGATGCCTCATTCGGGATGCTCAGGGTGGTTACTTGCCGATCTGTTCTATGGTCTTCTGGTCGTTCATGGTGCGACCTCTGTTCAGTGTTGTCCAAACTATTACTCCTACGCGCCGGATAGTACCTCGGTTGGTCCCGTTCTAGGCTCCTCCGCCTTTCTTCGTATCTTCGGTAACTGTTCCCTCTATGGTGGTTGAAACCTCGCTGTCTTCCATCTGTGGCCCGTATGAAGTTCACTCTTGGGCGAGGAAACCTATTATTACTAAAATTACTATTATTGGGACCCACACGATTAGCATTATTATGGTAAGGACTATTACCATAATTGGGGCTTCTCTGACTATTTACGTTACCAGGGTTGGGATTGCGGTTACCCTGATAACCATTAGAGGGTCGATTCGGGTTTTGCTGGTTGGGACCCGTATTATTACTGTCATTGTAATTGGTATTATTTATATTATTTCCATTATTATAATTGCTATTTCGCGGGTATGCCCGAACTCCTTGGTACCCAGTATTTATGTGGTTCGCACCCTGATTATTGTTCAGGTACGTCCTTGGTTCGGGCCCATCACTTCTTCTGCGACTCTGCCTGTAGTAATCTTCGTTTTCATAATTCTCCAGGAATTCGGTCATTGCCTGGATGGTTTTTATCTGGCTGCCCCTCCTAGCGCAAATCACCTCCTCATCATAATGGTAAGACAGCTTGTTTATTAAGCATTCCTCCGGTATGGCTGGTTCTAAGTGCTTGGCCATACACACTTTGCCGAGGAAATACGCTGTCATTGAGCTGCCGACTTGTGGTTGGTAGCGGCCGTGGCAGATATTATCTCTGATGAGATTCTGCGTGGTCTCTGACCAGTACTTGGCTTTGAACATGCTCTTGAACTGTTCATAGTTATTGATGTCGCTCCGGTTTGCCATCCACCAATGGTCATTCACCTCCCGAAACGACTCGTCAAGGATCTCTCTATTCTGGACCCATCGGTTCCCTCGGTGTTTCTCGATGTACTCCTCTATTCGTGCCAAGAACTCCATTGGCTTCCGTTTGTATTGTCGGAAATTCAGCCATTCTCGGTTCTCTGACATGGGGAAACTGTGATATCCCGATGGTCTGTTTCTGATTGACTCTATCTCCTCCTGGCTCTGACGCACCTGTCCGGTTATGTTCACCATAGCGGCTTCCACGCCGTCACATCGTTCTGTTACTTGGGTTCTCACTTTATTTACTTCCTCCAGGGCAGATTTCTTGGTCTCCTCCATTTTAGTTTTCTGTTGTTCTTGGACCTGAGTAATTTCCTTAGTTATTACTTCCCGGACTTCCAGCACTTCGTTTTCTGTTTGACGACATCTTTCGTCTACTTCTCGGATCTGCTGGTTAACAACCACGACTTCCTGTTCTACTTTCTTTACAATGGACTTCTTCGTCTCAGTTATCTTTTTATTTATCTCTTCTTTGGCTAACTCAATCCTCTCGTCTAACTTATTCATGTTCTCTTGGTTAACTTCCCTTAGTTCTTCTCTCAGCATTTGATTGTCTTCTCTCAATTCTTCCAATCTTTCCCCCATCGTCTCTTCCATTTTCCTGTTATTTTCCCTTAATTCTTCCTTTAATTGTTGGTTGTCACTCTCTATCTTCTTACTGGTTTCTTCCATCTTCTCTTCCAAATTCTTATTATTTTCTTCCATTTTCCTTTCCATCTTCTTACTGGTTTCTTCAATCCTCTTATTAGTATTTTCTATTTTACGGCCCAATTCTTCCTTGGTTGAATGGTTGTTGTCATCCATTTTCTTGCCTAAATTCTCCTCCATCTTCTGGTTAGTGGAATCCAGTTTATTCTCCATCTTTTTACTATTTTCTTCAATGTCCTTTCTCATTTGCCTGAACATTTCCATTATGTTCTCTTCCATTGTTTTAGATCTCTCTTTCTCTGGGACATTGACTTCCACTGTCTGCGTTGTTACTTCAGCTTGTTCCTCTGGTGGTGTGGGTTGTTTTGATTCCACCTGGGTTAGTAACACTTCCGGATCCTCCACGGGTGTTGCCTCCTTATCCCCCATGTCAAACTCTTTCTCGGCCTCTGCCGCCCTCTTTTTCGATGTCGCTCGTCTCTGCATCTTTCTCTGTCTCTATTTATTAATCGCTGCCAAGCTTAGATTATTAAGCCCTCTAAGTTGGACGCCACTTTGTAAGAGTATGACCTATAGTTTAGTGCCTTCTTCCTTAAAGCCCAGCGTTGGGTTCGTCACTTTGTAAGAAGACCCTATATATGGCTGTAATCAAATCAAATCCCACTGTTTGGGCTAGCCACTAGGTCACCAGACCGCTGTATGCCGGTCGTTACAAAAGAATAAAAATAAAATGGAAAATTCAATAATAATAGAATTTTCAAACAATAAAATAATTTTGTTTATGTTTATAGAGGTATGTATACAAGATAAATCTGTTTTTTAAAAGGTTCTGGTAAAATTTTAATAACAGGTAGGTATTTATTGACCGTCGAGCACTTCTTGAAGATTTGCACCAAGTCTGGAGTTAAATAGATTAACTCCAGGTAATAATCGATTGGTGATTTTTCTGACTGGTCCAATATCTTGTTCAAAATAGGATATATTCTTCTCACTTAATTCCTTCTGCCTTATAAATACCCTTAAATTACCCTGTGAAATAAGTACAGATACAAAATAATGGAAATATAAAGATTTATTGACAATTTTAAATAAATAATCGATATTTTATCGATGGAGAGCAATTATCGACTCTGTCTCAGGAATTATCGATTGTGTCATACAGAACAAAATTTTATGTTATATTATATTAAAAGACAGGTTCTTTGAGCGATTAGGATTAATAGTCAGAGAAGGGTGACGAGAAAGTATAACATTAACAATTAAAGATATTAATACAATAATTACTATTCAGTAGTATTTAAATAATTCCACTATGTAATGTAAATGAATGCTGTCAAACCATACGCAGACGATGACGTCACTGCGAAATCGTGAAGGCGGTCTCTGTAGAATTAAAAGATGGCCGCTACTATTTCTTGCGTAGTTACTGTGAACTCGGCATGTACCAAAATCACGACAAAATTACCTTTGTGAATGTCTAAAATCTTCCCGCACTGGTGTAATATGTCTGTTAAGTTAGTTGGTGTATTCTGGTGAAGTGTTCCGTATAAACTTGTGTTAATTTGGTTATTTTGTCTGTTTTCCCTTCTTGGGTTAAGTTTTTAAAGTTACGGTTAGGTTTGTAAAGTGAATCAGTTGAAATATAATGTTTTACTGTTTACTGTCACTCGTATAGTGAAGTTAGAGGTTTGTTTTCACTATTGTCGTGAATGTTTTTATAGTATTGGCTTCAAAAAGTGTCTAATTTGCCTAACTCTCGTTCACTGATTTCAATGGCTAAACGTTAGCATCATGTTCGACTCGATTTTAAGAACGTTTTTGTCACACACCTATTCAGCTTGATATTCAACAAAAGACTAATTAACTTGGTCATAAATCTTGCCCAGTTAATCCTTGAAAAAGTATTGTTAACATTTTTCGACTTCCATACACATTAGAAAATATTACATTATATATGGAATTTTTCTATTTTATTCCTTACTTTTATGAATTACTAACCTTATTATTGGTTTAATCATCTCATTCCCTTTAAATTGATGTATTATAGTCCATATCTGTAGACTTTTTGTGGAAATTAACAAATTTTGTTCACACTTTGGAAATATAGGCTCAAAATTGGATTTCCGTCTTTATACAAAATTCCTTCCATTTTAAATATTATTAATACTATTATAATAAATTTTAATTAGCCATATTACTCTCCCTTTCCTTAAATACATATAAATTACACCTTTGAACTGGTTTTTTGTGTTAATTTGTAAATTTGACATTGCTCTTTAAAATTAATTAATTTATATATTTTGACAATTTACAAAATGTTAAGGTATATTTCCTTATTGCCATTTTAATTCATAGGATCATTCCTAGTAGTGGTTAATTGTGTTATCTTATATAAATCTGGGTAGTTTACAGGATTTATAAGTGAATTATACTATTTTATATTGGTTCTCTGATTTCACCCAAATGGCCTAGATTTTAGAATTTTATATTTCTTTCTTTCTCAAATAATTTAAACTTAATTCCTCCTCTGACTTTACATAATTACAATTATATCAAAATAACATGATTTATAACTTATTGTATTGTGTAGTAGTTAATTAACATTAAATATTTAAAATAAATAATTATGAACATGGTTCAGCAATCTGCACAATTGAACACATTGCAGATATGGTTTGAACATATATCTTTCAACTATTTTTGAGTTAACATAGCATACCTTTTTAGAACATTATTACTGGTATGTAGGTTATTATTTATCAAACCTAATTCTTTTTAAAACACAACATAAATCTTATTTTCTAATAAACCTTACAAATACATTTATTTAACACATTGATTTTAGGATTGTGGAATAACAGTCTATTTAAACATGTTACACTTATTCATACTATATTAGTACCAGTCCTTTCTGGTTCAAACCATTACTACTGTGATTCCCCACATCAGTAAACATTAATTCCCATACTCTATTTATTATCATTTTTTACAAATGTCTTGTAAATAAAGATTTACATTAAAATAATAAAATACTGGAAACCTTCCATTTTATTATTTTATTATGCTGTTTATTATTTAGATTTTAAAGTTGTGATATAGCATACTACTAAGTTATAGTATCACCAACTTTAAGTTTATTGCTTTTTTTTAAAAAACACTTACACAAATTCACTTTCACTGTTGGTTCTGATATTCTGAGTCTTATTATCTCAGACCAGACCTTTAGTAATCATGGACCGTTAAGACTAATTTATTTCTTTATTACACAATAGCTTTAGCCGGTGCACTTCTTATAACGCTATACAGCACTTTAGTTTTCTCAATAATTACATTTTATAAGATTTTGGGTACGTTATACTTTCTTTTGCATAGTTTTTGTGGGTTTGGGATTGATAGTAGTTTATATAATAATAGGTTTTACTACGGTGTTTCTTTCATACTATTTCTTCCTCTCCTCCTGTCTTCCTTCTTGTTCTTCTTCATATCTTCCTTCTGGTATTCATTCTTGTCCCTCTTCCAGTCTTCATTCTTGTCCCTCGTCTAGTCTTCACTCTTCTGTTCTTCCTTTCTCATTCTTGGGTAGACCAAGGTACTTGGTGTTATCACGACTGAGGTTTAGTTTGGAGTATTTAATTTATTCACTGAACTGACTTTATTCTTCTATACAGGTTTCAGGGTATTGTTTTCTTCCTGTTCACAAACTTTATTCTTTCCTCTTCTTGTTTTTGGGGTATTTGGTATTCACCACCCTTTAATTGAGTCTCTTTTTCTTTGATATAGTCTAATATAACTGGTTCACTGCTCTGAGCTTCCTGGGTAACTTACTGGTATTATAATATGAGTTGATGAGTTGCTTCAATACTTTCTTTGGTTTCTTTTAACAGTGGTTTTTATATATTATGTAGTGAGGATTTTTATCTTATTGTGGTTCATTCCTCTGATTTATTTAAATGTCATTCAATATTATTATAACATTTGTTGGTGTAATTAAACTTTATGATTTCACATGACTTAAAATGTAGTGGATTTTCTGTCACGCTACAATATACACCTTTTTATTTCTTCCAACTGTACATATTTACGGAGTGCTTTAAGAAAATCTGTCTTTACGATTTTTCCAGACCATTTTCAGAAAACCCTAGAAAGGTAAACATGCAAAGATTTTTTTATATTAATTATTAACGTTTATTTAACACATGCACCAAATATTGCTTTGCCCCAATTTTTTCTCAAGTCAAAATCTCTGGCGACTGGACTAATATGGCGTTATACGAGGCCACTATTTGATTTTTTTGTATTCGATGTTTCAGAGTTTGGTGATGCTGTGACGGCGGTCCTGAGCTGGCCTGCGCGTCAGAGCAGGAACGTCAAGTGCCTGAATGGCCTTGCGGTGTTGGGATCTCGCAAGAGAAATCCAGTAAGGTCATGCAGGTATTGTCACAATCACTGGACCAAGGGTGAGTTATCTATAATTTTTTTTTTATATAAACACTACAGGGGGTTGTGGCGACATATCCGGGCTGATCCCTTCAGGAAGTGTGAATGAGTCAATGAGAGTTTTTATGTTTCTACATAAAACCTCTCATTGAGGGGGTTTTGTAACGGTACATAAGTCCGTAGAGGAATTTGTAGGTATATGAAAATATAATTTTATTGTAATCCAAGGTATTAAACGACATGAGGTTAAAATTTCTGATATATATCATACAACGCAGTTTGCCAGAACGAGTTGACGCCAAGGTCACTGGCGTACGTGCCGAACGACAGCTATTCAGACAAAACAATAATCGGACATTGCTAAAACATCATCAAAAGTACGAGAGACGTAATAACTGAGCCGTATAACAATGCCGTCATCACCCGAAAACAATAGATTTGATGACGAATTATCCCTTCCACCTGGCTAATATACAGCAAGATGTCTGTCTCAGTCGACAAAATACCGTCAGTGCAATAGCACGTAAAATCTGCTGGCCAGCAATTGCCAGCAGAGAGTATTAACAAGTGATAAAACATGTAACCAAAGTGTAAAAAGGTCAAATCAGTTAAAAGGAAGAGTACAAAATGTAAATTAACTTCAGTGTTGTAAGAGAACAGACGTAAACAGTTAACGTTCGGCCGAACACCTGCTGGACCATGTGGGACGTCTAACGAGAAGTTCAACACTCCGAGTTCAGGAAAGTCAAAATTTATATCAATACCTTTTATTATTTTTGAGCTCAAAATTACAAGTTATCAAAATGTACCATTGAATTATTGTATGGGGAGAGTGTGTGTGTGAGAATGCTTGCCGGCACATACAGGCAAAGCCACGGTGGTTTATGTTGCATAATGTAAGAAACATATACGCTGGTATATACGCCAGTGTATATTTATTTAAATTTGTTACGTTTCTTACATTATGCAACATAAACCACCGTGGCTTTGCCTGTATGTGCCGGCAAGCATTCTCACACACACACTCTCCCCATACAATAATTCAATGGTACATTTTGATAACTTGTAATTTTGAGCTCAAAAATAATAAAAGGTATTGATATAAATTTTGACTTTCCTGAACTCGGAGTGTTGAACTTCTCGTTAGACGTCCCACATGGTCCAGCAGGTGTTCGGCCGAACGTTAACTGTTTACGTCTGTTCTCTTACAACACTGAAGTTAATTTACATTTTGTACTCTTCCTTTTAACTGATTTGACCTTTTTACACTTTGGTTACATGTTTTATCACTTGTTAATACTCTCTGCTGGCAATTGCTGGCCAGCAGATTTTACGTGCTATTGCACTGACGGTATTTTGTCGACTGAGACAGACATCTTGCTGTATATTAGCCAGGTGGAAGGGATAATTCGTCATCAAATCTATTGTTTTCGGGTGATGACGGCATTGTTATACGGCTCAGTTATTACGTCTCTCGTACTTTTGATGATGTTTTAGCAATGTCCGATTATTGTTTTGTCTGAATAGCTGTCGTTCGGCACGTACGCCAGTGACCTTGGCGTCAACTCGTTCTGGCAAACTGCGTTGTATGATATATATCAGAAATTTTAACCTCATGTCGTTTAATACCTTGGATTACAATAAAATTATATTTTCATATACCTACAAATTCCTCTACGGACTTATGTACCGTTACAAAACCCCCTCAATGAGAGGTTTTATGTAGAAACATAAAAACTCTCATTGACTCATTCACACTTCCTGAAGGGATCAGCCCGGATATGTCGCCACAACCCCCTGTAGTGTTTATATAAAAAAAAAATTATAGATAACTCACCCTTGGTCCAGTGATTGTGACAATACCTGCATGACCTTACTGGATTTCTCTTGCGAGATCCCAACACCGCAAGGCCATTCAGGCACTTGACGTTCCTGCTCTGACGCGCAGGCCAGCTCAGGACCGCCGTCACAGCATCACCAAACTCTGAAACATCGAATACAAAAAAATCAAATAGTGGCCTCGTATAACGCCATATTAGTCCAGTCGCCAGAGATTTTGACTTGAGAAAAAATTGGGGCAAAGCAATATTTGGTGCATGTGTTAAATAAACGTTAATAATTAATATAAAAAAATCTTTGCATGTTTACCTTTCTAGGGTTTTCTGAAAATGGTCTGGAAAAATCGTAAAGACAGATTTTCTTAAAGCACTCCGTAAATATGTACAGTTGGAAGAAATAAAAAGGTGTATATTGTAGCGTGACAGAAAATCCACTACATTTTAAGTCATGTGAAATCATAAAGTTTAATTACACCAACAAATGTTATAATAATATTGAATGACATTTAAATAAATCAGAGGAATGAACCACAATAAGATAAAAATCCTCACTACATAATATATAAAAACCACTGTTAAAAGAAACCAAAGAAAGTATTGAAGCAACTCATCAACTCATATTATAATACCAGTAAGTTACCCAGGAAGCTCAGAGCAGTGAACCAGTTATATTAGACTATATCAAAGAAAAAGAGACTCAATTAAAGGGGGTGGTGAATACCAAATACCCCAAAAACAAGAAGAGGAAAGAATAAAGTTTGTGAACAGGAAGAAAACAATACCCTGAAACCTGTATAGAAGAATAAAGTCAGTTCAGTGAATAAATTAAATACTCCAAACTAAACCTCAGTCGTGATAACACCAAGTACCTTGGTCTACCCAAGAATGAGAAAGGAAGAACAGAAGAGTGAAGACTAGACGAGGGACAAGAATGAAGACTGGAAGAGGGACAAGAATGAATACCAGAAGGAAGATATGAAGAAGAACAAGAAGGAAGACAGGAGGAGAGGAAGAAATAGTATGAAAGAAACACCGTAGTAAAACCTATTATTATATAAACTACTATCAATCCCAAACCCACAAAAACTATGCAAAAGAAAGTATAACGTACCCAAAATCTTATAAAATGTAATTATTGAGAAAACTAAAGTGCTGTATAGCGTTATAAGAAGTGCACCGGCTAAAGCTATTGTGTAATAAAGAAATAAATTAGTCTTAACGGTCCATGATTACTAAAGGTCTGGTCTGAGATAATAAGACTCAGAATATCAGAACCAACAGTGAAAGTGAATTTGTGTAAGTGTTTTTTAAAAAAAAGCAATAAACTTAAAGTTGGTGATACTATAACTTAGTAGTATGCTATATCACAACTTTAAAATCTAAATAATAAACAGCATAATAAAATAATAAAATGGAAGGTTTCCAGTATTTTATTATTTTAATGTAAATCTTTATTTACAAGACATTTGTAAAAAATGATAATAAATAGAGTATGGGAATTAATGTTTACTGATGTGGGGAATCACAGTAGTAATGGTTTGAACCAGAAAGGACTGGTACTAATATAGTATGAATAAATGTAACAAAGTATGATTCCTTTTCTACTTTTGAAAGAACAAAGTGAGTTCTCAGTTTTAACTCAGCCTATATGTTGTGCCGGGGTTTGAATTTTCCCTGCGCGGTTTGAATTTGTTCAGTGGTGCCAACGCAGTCGGCAGCAGTGCTTGCCACGGCCATGTTGATCATTAAGATATGATTGACATGGCCACGTCGATGCTCCGCCGATGCGATCTAGGGTGCCTAGTCAACCGTGTCAGCTGCTCACTGCCCGTTGTTCATAAGCAGCTTAACCAAAGGTTGTTTTTGCAAATTGGGACAGGTCGTTTTATGCAGGATAGTGGGACCAACTGATCCAGGCCTTGTCCTCTTCTCTCTGCCAACCTTCGAGGAGAACATTCCACTGGTCTGACGGCCTCAGGATCTACATGTATATCTTTAACCATGCGTTCGTAATCTGGTAAAGGGGTTCAGGTTATACTTAATTATATTTTTCTGTGTTTATTTAATTATGGATTATGTGTTATTATTGTGTAAGTGTGTGTGTGGCCCAGACTCATGTAAATATATTTCATTGTAAAAATCTTGTCTTGTAAAATTTGATCTACACGTTACTTCCGGTCTGGAAATAATTGGCGATATTGTATTCAATTGTATTTCGATAAAGTTGATAGAAAGTAATCACTATAATTGAATAAAACAAGTAATGCAATTAATCAGAGTAAATAAGAGGTTGATAAAAGATTGTGAAAGTGAGTGCGGTGTCTGTGTTCCGAGGTGAGAGAGTGTTTGTTGTAACGGTACAATTCTGGTCCTATAATATTTTGGGAAATAATTGTTATAAAGTATAATTGTTATAATTGTTTTTAAAGCCCTATAAAGAAAACAGCGTAAAGTTGTCCAAAAGTTTTCAACGACGTAATACTGAGCGGACAGGATTTGTGTCGAGGTCAGGGGAAAATCCCAGTAATAGCAAAAAACAGTTCGTCATATTAAAGTAAACAAGCCTAACCCAATGATGACATCAGCTACAGGAATGCGATACGCAATAAATACATTTGTAAACAACAGGGTTCGGCCGTTTCAAACAAAGGACTAGTGACGCAGTTTGCCCCACCTCCACATTGAAACTAACAGCCAGCAGTCTCGTCTCATCTGAGTAGCGCGCCGGCCGGCAACTCTCTAAAAAGCTACTTATATCTAAATTTTGCACAACCAAGAGTTTGTTATATATGTGAAAGTGCAGTATATTATATATTTAAAATAACAGTTCGACGTAAACCCTAAATTTTGGGTATGACAACATCGAGAGTGTGAGATCAACGATGGGACATCTTCGAAGAATTTCCAGCTAAGTCATAAAAATGGGGGGGGTCCAAAAGGTCCAACTAAGGGTTTAGATAAACTTTTCTTTTAAATTAAATTAATTAAAATGAGCTCAATTTTACAAAATAACTTTGTACCATGAACGAGAGTGCGAGTGAGAGAGAGGATATTTCATTACAACAATTAATAAGTGCTGGGTTGTGAAGTCATATTTTTTAATAACTAAATATTATGTTTACTATGTAATAAGTATAAAACATGTTATTTTGGAGGGCTTATAAAATGTTTAAGGGATATTATATGTTTACAAAATAAATGGGACTACGCACCGAGGCATAGTAACGTGCGTGTTTGGCACATAGTTCAGTAGAGTCATTTTCATATGTACGTAGAGTCTTTTTGATAATAAAGGGTAATGTCATTGGTAAACAATATAAGCCAGAGTGAGTTATTTCAGGTAATACATTCCGCAAGTACTGGTTCGCTAACACGAATTCTGACCTTAGGTAAGTATACATATTTTGTTGTACTGTGTGACGACATGGCGCCCGATGAAAATTTCAAAATTATCGATATTACAAAATAATATAAAGTAACTAATAAAAGAAAGTTACATTGACGCTTTCCGACCAGGGACTCGACATAAAATATAATTTTATGTGGGGTGTGCCTACCAGAAAAGCGGAATAATTACCTGGAGTAATATTTTGAAAGTACGTAAACACGTGCGTAAGGTAGGGTTAAGTTACGAGACTATAGGCATATATGTGTTAGAGATATAATAAACAAAATGAGTACCAATGACAATAAAACAATAGAAATCAGTGCAACTGATGACAATTTGACTAGTGAGATGGATGTTCCATTAACACAAATTAGTCAAATTGGTGCGACTGCATCTGTAGAGTTAGAGAAATTAACGGCAACATCCATCTCAAGTCGTCAGGAAAACAAAACAGATGAGACAGCTGCTATGATGCAGTTACTATTAAGCGAAATTAAAGGAATTAAGAGTAGTTTTAATAATAAGTTCGATGAACAACAAAGTGATTCTAATGTTAAATATAATAACTTGAATGACAAATTTGACAAACAGAATGAAAATTCAAATAACTTCAAAAGTGAAATAAAAAATGAAATTAAAACACAAAATATTCAAATTAAAAGTGATTTTAATGAGAAGTTTGACGAAATAAAAAATGAAATTAAAAGACAAAATTGCCACTTTGATGAAAGAATTAACAAAATAGAAACACGTTGTGATAATGTCCAGAAACACACAGTAGAAATAGTTAATGAGAAATTTAATAGTAAGATAGGTAATTTGGATAACAAAATTGATCAAATTTATGAGACAATTAAAAACCAGATAGAGTCACAAAATAAAGAAATAGAAAAGAAATGTTTAACTTATGTAGAAAGTCAAGTAGAAATTAAAACAAATTACGAAGTAAATAACCAAATAGAATTGAAAACAAATGTTTTGCAAAGCCAATTAGAGAAAGTTGAATCAAATGTTGTGGACATCACAAAAAATATTGAAACTATAGATAATACAATATCAGAACATGAAAGAAATACTAAGAGTAGAATAAGTATTTTACAAAATAAGATTAAAGAAATAGATGATTTAGCTATACAAAATAATAATGATGTGCATGATAAATATGATTTAATTGCCAATAGTTTAACAAGTGTGAAAAATGAGTTACGGGGGGAAATTCATAAAAATATTTCTAGTATTAATGAGAGAGTGGTAGTGACTAGGGATTTATACAATGAAATAGAACTAGAAAATTTTAGCCATAAAACAGGGTGATACATCCCATGCGTTTTTTGAATCAGACACGGGATTATAATTATTTTAGTAGCAGTAGTTGGGAAGTAAAAATAACCAAAATAGTAAAGTGTTTCAAAGGTAATTCAATAATATGGGCTGAGGCTCATAGGTTAGAATGGGATTGTTATGACACCTTTGAAAAAGCTTTTAAGGGCAAATATTGGACGGAAGAAGAACAGGAAACCTTAAGAAGCCGTATTATGGGAGCGGGTAATTTCATAGGACATAACCCTAATAATTATAATATCACAATATATGTGACAAAACTATATAACGAGCCGAAATACTTAGAGCCACCAATACCTTTTAAATCGTTCATTAGATACGTGAGTAAGCACTTACCAAGAGAAGTGCAGGTTACATTAATGACAAAAGAAATAGAAACTCTAAACGAGCTAGAAAGAGTATTAGATATACTACAGAGTATTCATGATCGTGAAATGGGTTGGCGACCCATACCACATACTATAAATAATAACAACACAGAGTTTAATCGGCAAAGGAATTATTATAATGGAAACAATAATCATAATATGTATCGTACTGATTTACAGCAACCAGGTGAGTGGAGTTGTTCTAGGTGCAGGACTGGGAATCGTGCCCACATGCAACATTGCTACAAATGTAAGGTACCAAGAAACGAACCAAGGAGTAGTAACGACACCAAGCAGTTTGTACCAACAAACCGAGGAGCACCAAACCATAACCAGGGACCGACAAGGGGACACCAGGTACCCATCACCAGTAACAGCAGGCCACAGCAGGAAAACTAAAGCCAACAGTGGTAACTAGGACCCGACCACTGTTCAGGGAAGCACATGAGGTCCAACCATTAGAAGATGTCCAAAGGAACGTCATCAAAACAGATATAATAGCTGACTTGTTGGAGGAACAAAATAACACAACAACGGAGGTGAGAGCTGGACTCATGGAAATCCAGGTAACAATAGAAAATAGGAAATTTAAAACACTTGTTGACACGGGCAGTGAGATTTCATTAATAGCCGAAAACATTTTAAGTGAATTGAAAGAATTTAAAAAGAATATTCCAGTTCTACCAGTTCCAGTTCTGTAGCAGGGGTTACAGTAATAGGAGTCACGGGAGTACATAGTAAACGTGTGACCAAGCAAATACGTTTAAGTTTTTCAATTGAAGATATAAATTTTGATAATACATTTTTGGTAGTCAAGGAGCTAAGTTTAGACATCATTTTAGGCAATGATTTTTTACAAAGAAATAAAGCTGTGATAAACTTTAAAGAGAAGGTGTTAGAGCTAGATGGGGGTGATCGGTCTGTTAAAGTTAATTTTGAAAGTGTGATGAATAAAGTTAAAATAACTTAATATTCATGTTTAATATGGTAACCAAATCACTTGTACGAATTAATAAATTAATTACCTTAAATTAGCCGCCGTGTGATTTCTTATGCTTCGTCTATGACGCGTTTCAGAGCGTATGCTCCATCATCAGATATTAAAAAGTTAAAACTGTCACTCTTGCGAGATCGTTATGAAGTTAAAATGTCAAGATTTGCATATGAACCGTACGCAGATTTGGGTGCGCACCCGTTCAAGTTCACTCTGCCACTGAGCGGTTGCTACCTTATCGTAGCCCCAGCGAGCAGACTCAAGGCGGTATCTTACAATCGGTTGGATACAAAGTTCAGGTGGTCATTTAACACGATATCGCGACTCATTGTGTTTGCATATGCACTGTAAATTTCAAATTCCTCCAAGGCATTCATGAAACGGCCCTTCTTACACACATGTAACGGTATTAAATTGGAACTAAAATCTGTGTAATTATGTGTAAATTCTAAACAACATCAAATCAAATTACGCCCGACACCTGACTTCACACAATCATATACGCTGGTCGGAAAGCGTCAATGTAACTTTCTTTTATTAGTTACTTTATATTATTTTGTAATATCGATAATTTTGAAATTTTCATCGGGCGCCATGTCGCGGAATGTATTACCTGAAATAACTCACTCTGGCTTATATTGTTTACCAATGACATTACCCTTTATTATCAAAAAGACTCTACGTACATATGAAAATGACTCTACTGAACTATGTGCCAAACACGCACGTTACTATGCCTCGGTGCGTAGTCCCATTTATTTTGTAAACATATAATATCCCTTAAACATTTTATAAGCCCTCCAAAATAACATGTTTTATACTTATTACATAGTAAACATAATATTTAGTTATTAAAAAATATGACTTCACAACCCAGCACTTATTAATTGTTGTAATGAAATATCCACTCTCTCTCACTCGCACTCTCATTCATGGTACAAAGTTATTTTGTAAAATTGAGCTCATTTTAATTAATTTAATTTAAAAGAAAAGATTATCTAAACCCTTAGTTGGACCTTTTGGACCCCCCCATTTTTATGACTTAGCTGGAAATTCTTCGAAGATGTCCCATCGTTGATCTCACACTCTCGATGTTGTCATACCCAAAATTTAGGGTTTACGTTGAACTGTTATTTTAAATATATAATATACTGCACTTTCACATGTATAACAAACTCTTGGTTGTGCAAAATTTAGATATAAGTAGCTTTTTAGAGAGTTGCCGGCCGGCGCGCTACTCTGATGAGACGAGACTGCTGGCTGTTAGTAGTCTTTTCAATGTGGAGGTGGGGCAAACTGCGTCACTAGTCCTTTTTCCGAAACGGCTGAACCCTGTTGTTTACAAATGTATTCATTGCGTATCGCATTCCTGTAGCTGATGTCATCATTGGGTTAGGCTTGTTTACTTTAATATGACGAACTGTTTTTTGCTATTACTGGGATTTTCCCCTGACCTCGACACAAATCCTGTCCGCTCAATATTACGTCGTTGAAAACTTTTGGACAACTTTACGCTATTTTCTTTATAGGGCTTTAAAAACAATTATAACAATATACTTTATAACAATTATTCCCCAAAATATTATAGGACCAGAATTGTACCGTTATGAAAGATTTTATGCCGAAGCATAAAAACTCTCATTGACACATTCATACTTCCTAAAGGGATCAGCTAGGATATGTCACCACAACCCCCTTACTATTTATATGAAAAGAATACAATAACTCACCCGTGGTTCGATGATGGTGACAGTACCTGCATGACCTTACTGGACTTCTCCTTCGAGATCCCAACACCATAAGGCCAATCAGGGTCTTTACGCTCCTGCTCTGACGCGCTGGCCAGCTCAGGACCGCCGTCACAACATCACCAAACACTGAAACAATAAATCAAAAATATCAAAATAGTGGCCTGATATAATACTATATCCCTAACTGATCTGTTTCCCCTTAGCTATGTGCTGGTTTGTGTTAAGAAGCACTGGGTTTGCTTCAACTCAACAAGAATTATATAGAAGTGCCATTCTCTTCATTGACTACCCGTAACATAAAATTTTTTCGATTCCCATCGATAATAATTAACTCTTTTTTGTTTTCATAATTAATATAATTATAGAAGAAACACAAATCTTTATATTACAATTGAAACATATAATCCAAAATTTATGGATACAGTTACCAAAATCTCCCTCTTCCTAAAACATTTTATAAAAAAAATTTACTATTATTATTATTATTATTATTAATATTATCATTAACAGTAAGTAATCCTGCGCTGTTAACAATATGTACCCCTCTTTCTCCTCCACACACACTATTTCCCCCCCCCCTGAACTGTTGCGTTCAGTTGCCTCCACAAGGACTAAGGCAGAAGGAGTGAGCACTTTTTTCTTTTCTCTCTCTCCCATCCTTGCTTCGGCGTTACAGACACTTCAAGGTCAATACCCCTACTTATTATTTTATTACACACCCCTAAGGTCTACCACCATACTTAGGTGAAAATAGCCTATGCAAACAAATAATCTTAGAGTCCCCTGAATCTCCCATTAAATTTCTAAGTTGAACCAATTTCATAGGCAACCAACTATGGTCAGGTTTTACAAATTCTGCCCACAGCTGGTTGTCATCCAAAACCACGATTAGTGCTGGTAAGACAGTAATCGCCCGAAATATGGGGAATCGCAATAGTTTGACACGTTGTGTCATATGCAGTTACATTTGTAACTACCCTAAAACTAACAATTTATACATATTACATATATATAAATCCTCCTTACAAGACTAACACACATTATAAACATAATAATTATATTATCACTGTTCATAAAGCAGTCTCAATACATCACCATAGTATCACTATGTTCTTCTAACCACTTAAGGTTGTTACTTCAACATAAAATTTTATTTATCACTTGACAAATATAAACATAATTTTCAAAATTTAAATGTTATCTCCAAAAAATGGTTGATTTATTTCTTTATTTCACATAATTAATTTTGAGTATAGACACTTTGCAAGTTCAAACTTTCACTTTTCAAAAACAATACCTTCTTACTACTGGATAACAAGTACAACAATGGATCATCTTAAATTATATTATTTATACTTCTAAGAAAACATTAACTCCTTACAGAGTTAGTAAATTAAGTTACAAAATTTAGGATGTTCTATTCTGTAATTCTTAGAATAAAACCAATGTTTGTGGAAAAATGCCAATCTTTTTTTTTCCACGAAACTAGGGGTCCCCCTCCCCATTCAACAATAAAATAAAATTTCTACTTGCACCAATTTGTGGAGTAAGACCATTGTTGCTTTCACTCCAGATGGCAGTTCCGCCAACCATGGTCGGCCTCCAGATTACCAAAATCCACGATCAGAAGTGGTGAGCCTGTGATCGCCCGAAAATGGGGGAGAGTCCCTTCTGTAAAATAATATACACCAAATTAATACTCATACACTCGCTAATATCAAAAACAAAAACAAAACTATTATAATCCCTAAGATGACCAGTACAATTTTAAATTTGTAGCACTGTGTGTTCCTACTATATCTCCAGTCATGCTGTTCTGCAACACATATGAATTTTGCATTTTAATCTCTACTACCTCATATGGTCCTTCGTAGAGTAGGAAGAACTTCTTGATTTCTTTGTCTTGCGCGCTCGATAAGTCATGCCTTCTTACTAATACCATTTGTCCTATATTATATTTAACCCACTTACCTCTTGCGTCGTGTCTACGCTTTCTCTGCTCGCCTTTGCTTACTAAGTTTTTGTTGGCCAACCAGATTTTAATGCTCACATCAGTTGTCTTTCTCTCAGGTGGATAATCGAACAGTTGTTCTAAAATTCTTGGGGGAGCGTGTTCCTCTTACCAACTCATGAGGTGTATAGCCGGTGGACTCATGGGTGGTACTGTTTAGCCAAGTTTCTACCTTTCTTACATACAACGGCCACTCGCTGTGTTTAGTGTGACAATAGGCTCTGAAGATCCTGCCTATTTCTCTCATTACACGCTCAGCCTGGTTGGACTGGGGATGATGCACAGCCGTATGCTTCATGAGGATTCCTTCCCATCCTAAGGTCTGGCGCCATCTTCCACTGATGAACTGCAGCCCATGGTCTGACAAAATCACCTTTGGCTTACCCACGTTAATCATATAATCTTTCGTCACCTTTTCACTCAATACCTTACTGGTAGCTCTTTTCACGCTATACAATTTTACATATTTTGAGAAAGTGTCAAGCAATACAAACATAAACTACTCCGCCTCTACCCTTCGGCAATGGTCCAAACAAATCCACAGCAACTAAATCGAAAGGTCTTTCCACCTTAACGTAATTCAACTCACCTTCCACTCTGTAATTTACCACCTTCGACTTTTGACACAAATCACAACTCCTCAGCAGCTCTCACTCGTCTCTCCATATTCCTGAAAATACATGATTCTTTTAAAACATTCGCACACTTTTTTGCACCAAAATGACCATATCTTATATGACAATCCCAAATAATCTTCTCTTCCAACCCTTCTGGCACTACTAATCTCCAGTCACACTCACCCCCTACTACCCTCTTGAACAACAACCCTTTGTAAATTTGAAAATATTGATTGTACTCTGATTCATCCAACTCCTTCTCCAAACTGTTTATTATTTTCTCCGACTTACCATCTGCTCTCTGCATGGTTTTGATATCCTTCAACTCTTCTCCAAAGATCCTGTCTTCTCTGCTAATCTGAAAAATTTCAATTTCCTTTAAATCCCTACCTGTTTTGTTGTCCTCGCAATCTACTCTGGAAAGAGTGTCGGGTACCTTATTCTCTGTTCCTTTGATATACCCCACTCGAAGTTGTACTCCTGCAAAACAAGTACCAACCTGGTTAAACGGCTGTGAGTAAGCTTACAAGTGTTGAGGAACGACAACGCCTTATGATCTGTTCGAATAATTGTTTTGTTGCCTAAGATGTACGTTCTGAATTTGCCGACTGCGAACACAATACTGAGCAATTCTTTTTCCGTTGTGGTATAGTTCTTTTCGGCTGGCAACAATGATCGGCTGGCGAATGCAATAGTTAGATGTTCCCTCTCGTCATCCTTCTGATACAGTTCAGCCCCTACTGCTACATTGCTGGCGTCCGTCTGCAAATAAAACACTTTATCAAAATCCGGATGGTTCATCATAATCATTTTACTAAATTTTCTCTTTATTTCTTCGAAAGCTCCACGCTCCATGTCTCCCCATTTCCATTGCCTGTTCTTTTGCAATACAGCACTTAACTTTGCTGTGGTGTGTGCATAGTTCCTTTGAAATTTTCTGTAAAAGTTGCACAGCCCAAGAAAACTCTGAAGTTGCTTGATGTTCCGCGGTTCAGGGAAGCGCATAATAGATTCGACCTTGTCCGGGTTGGCTGAAATTCCTTCCGACATAATAATGAATCCTAAAAAATTAATCTTTGTTTGGAAAAATTTGGACTTGGCCCAATTTACTGTTAATCCTTTCACTTCTAATTTTTCTAACACATACTTTAAATGTTCTAAATGGTCTTCAAAAGTCCGGGATGCTATCAAAATGTCGTCCACGTACACTGTGAGGAAATCTAAATCTTTTGGTCTCAAAATTCTGTCTAAACATTTAATGAAACTAGCTACGCTGGTATTTACCCCAAATGGTAGTCGTCTAAACTGATAATTTTTCCCATTAAATAAAAATGCTGTGTATTGCCTACTTACCTCTGCTAATGGTACTTGCCAATATCCGGCCGTCAGATCTAATGATGTCATGAACCTCACTCCACTAAACTTTTGAAATATTTCAGTAATTGATTCTGGTGATTCCCGGTCTGGTATGATGATCTGGTTTATCCTCCTCGCATCTAAACACAATCTTACTCTTCCATCTTTTTTAATTACCACCACCAATGGATTTGAGTAGTGTGACCTCTCTATAATTCCACCTTCCATCATCTTATCCAACTCTTCTTGCACCGCTCGTCATTTAGAGTAAGGCACTGGATAGCTCCTCTGCATGAATGGTGTGTGTTCCCTAATCTGCAACATACTTTCATAATTTTTTGCCCTTCCTGGAACATCGGCAAACACTCTCTTAAACTGCACTATTACCTGCCACAACGCTATACGTTGGCCACTCCTTATCACCTCACCCCTACTACAGAATTCATCCGCCCTTATCTCCCATACTGCATTATTAATATTGCTCATTTCATTATCAACATCTTCAAAATACTCACCCTCTCTACACAAATTTATTTTAGTATCTATGTTATTCTAAACTACTCGCTTTTGCAGTAATTTCACACCAGTTATTTTAATTAATAAATTAATTACCTTAAATTAACCGCCGTGTGATTTCTTATGCTTCGTCTATGACGCGTTTCAGAGCGTATGCTCCATCATCAGATATTAAAAAGTTAAAACTGTCACTCTTGCGAGATCGTTATGAAGTTAAAATGTCAAGATTTGCATATGAACCGTACGCGGATTTGGGTGCGCACCCGTTCAAGTTCACTCTGCCACTGAGCGGTTGCTACCTTATCGTAGCCCCAGCGAGCAGACTCAAGGTGGTATCGTACAATCGGTTGGATACAAAGTTCAGGTGGTCATTTAACACGATATCGTGACTCATTGTGTTTGCATATGCACTGTAAATTTCAAATTCCTCCAAGGCATTCATGAAACGGCCCTTCTTACACACATGTAACGGTATTAAATTGGAACTAAAATCTGTGTAATTATGATTGTGTGAAGTCAGGTGTCGGGCGTAATTTGATTTGATGTTGTTTAGAATTTACACATAATTACACAGATTTTAGTTCCAATTTAATACCGTTACATGTGTGTAAGAAGGGCCGTTTCATGAATGCCTTGGAGGAATTTGAAATTTACAGTGCATATGCAAACACAATGAGTCGCGATATCGTGTTAAATGACCACCTGAACTTTGTATCCAACCGATTGTAAGATACCGCCTTGAGTCTGCTCGCTGGGGCTACGATAAGGTAGCAACCGCTCAGTGGCAGAGTGAACTTGAACGGGTGCGCACCCAAATCTGCGTACGGTTCATATGCAAATCTTGACATTTTAACTTCATAACGATCTCGCAAGAGTGACAGTTTTAACTTTTTAATATCTGATGATGGAGCATACGCTCTGAAACGCGTCATAGACGAAGCATAAGAAATCACACGGCGGCTAATTTAAGGTAATTAATTTATTAATTCGTACAAGTGATTTGGTTACCATATTAAACATGAATATTAAGTTATTTTAACTTTATTCATCACACTTTCAAAATTAACTTTAACAGACCGATCACCCCCATCTAGCTCTAACACCTTCTCTTTAAAGTTTATCACAGCTTTATTTCTTTGTAAAAAATCATTGCCTAAAATGATGTCTAAACTTAGCTCCTTGACTACCAAAAATGTATTATCAAAATTTATATCTTCAATTGAAAAACTTAAACGTATTTGCTTGGTCACACGTTTACTATGTACTCCCGTGACTCCTATTACTGTAACCCCTGCTACAGAACTGGAACTGGTAGAACTGGAATATTCTTTTTAAATTCTTTCAATTCACTTAAAATGTTTTCGGCTATTAATGAAATCTCACTGCCCGTGTCAACAAGTGTTTTAAATTTCCTATTTTCTATTGTTACCTGGATTTCCATGAGTCCAGCTCTCACCTCCGTTGTTGTGTTATTTTGTTCCTCCAACAAGTCAGCTATTATATCTGTTTTGATGACGTTCCTTTGGACATCTTCTAATGGTTGGACCTCATGTGCTTCCCTGAACAGTGGTCGGGTCCTAGTTACCACTGTTGGCTTTAGTTTTCCTGCTGTGGCCTGCTGTTACTGGTGATGGGTACCTGGTGTCCCCTTGTCGGTCCCTGGTTATGGTTTGGTGCTCCTCGGTTTGTTGGTACAAACTGCTTGGTGTCGTTACTACTCCTTGGTTCGTTTCTTGGTACCTTACATTTGTAGCAATGTTGCATGTGGGCACGATTCCCAGTCCTGCACCTAGAACAACTCCACTCACCTGGTTGCTGTAAATCAGTACGATACATATTATGATTATTGTTTCCATTATAATAATTCCTTTGCCGATTAAACTCTGTGTTGTTATTATTTATAGTATGTGGTATGGGTCGCCAACCCATTTCACGATCATGAATACTCTGTAGTATATCTAATACTCTTTCTAGCTCGTTTAGAGTTTCTATTTCTTTTGTCATTAATGTAACCTGCACTTCTCTTGGTAAGTGCTTACTCACGTATCTAATGAACGATTTAAAAGGTATTGGTGGCTCTAAGTATTTCGGCTCGTTATATAGTTTTGTCACATATATTGTGATATTATAATTATTAGGGTTATGTCCTATGAAATTACCCGCTCCCATAATACGGCTTCTTAAGGTTTCCTGTTCTTCTTCCGTCCAATATTTGCCCTTAAAAGCTTTTTCAAAGGTGTCATAACAATCCCATTCTAACCTATGAGCCTCAGCCCATATTATTGAATTACCTTTGAAACACTTTACTATTTTGGTTATTTTTACTTCCCAACTACTGCTACTAAAATAATTATAATCCCGTGTCTGATTCAAAAAACGCATGGGATGTATCACCCTGTTTTATGGCTAAAATTTTCTAGTTCTATTTCATTGTATAAATCCCTAGTCACTACCACTCTCTCATTAATACTAGAAATATTTTTATGAATTTCCCCCCGTAACTCATTTTTCACACTTGTTAAACTATTGGCAATTAAATCATATTTATCATGCACATCATTATTATTTTGTATAGCTAAATCATCTATTTCTTTAATCTTATTTTGTAAAATACTTATTCTACTCTTAGTATTTCTTTCATGTTCTGATATTGTATTATCTATAGTTTCAATATTTTTTGTGATGTCCACAACATTTGATTCAACTTTCTCTAATTGGCTTTGCAAAACATTTGTTTTCAATTCTATTTGGTTATTTACTTCGTAATTTGTTTTAATTTCTATTTGACTTTCTACATAAGTTAAACATTTCTTTTCTATTTCTTTATTTTGTGACTCTATCTGGTTTTTAATTGTCTCATAAATTTGATCAATTTTGTTATCCAAATTACCTATCTTACTATTAAATTTCTCATTAACTATTTCTACTGTGTGTTTCTGGACATTATCACAACGTGTTTCTATGTTGTTAATTCTTTCATCAAAGTGGCAATTTTGTCTTTTAATTTCATTTTTTATTTCGTCAAACTTCTCATTAAAATCACTTTTAATTTGAATATTTTGTGTTTTAATTTCATTTTTTATTTCACTTTTGAAGTTATTTGAATTTTCATTCTGTTTGTCAAATTTGTCATTCAAGTTATTATATTTAACATTAGAATCACTTTGTTGTTCATCGAACTTATTATTAAAACTACTCTTAATTCCTTTAATTTCGCTTAATAGTAACTGCATCATAGCAGCTGTCTCATCTGTTTTGTTTTCCTGACGACTTGAGATGGATGTTGCCGTTAATTTCTCTAACTCTACAGATGCAGTCGCACCAATTTGACTAATTTGTGTTAATGGAACATCCATCTCACTAGTCAAATTGTCATCAGTTGCACTGATTTCTATTGTTTTATTGTCATTGGTACTCATTTTGTTTATTATATCTCTAACACATATATGCCTATAGTCTCGTAACTTAACCCTACCTTACGCACGTGTTTACGTACTTTCAAAATATTACTCCAGGTAATTATTCCGCTTTTCTGGTAGGCACACCCCACATAAAATTATATTTTATGTCGAGTCCCTGGTCGGAAAGCGTCAATGTAACTTTCTTTTATTAGTTACTTTATATTATTTTGTAATATCGATAATTTTGAAATTTTCATCGGGCGCCATGTCGTCACACAGTACAACAAAATATGTATACTTACCTAAGGTCAGAATTCGTGTTAGCGAACCAGTACTTGCGGAATGTATTACCTGAAATAACTCACTCTGGCTTATATTGTTTACCAATGACATTACCCTTTATTATCAAAAAGACTCTACGTACATATGAAAATGACTCTACTGAACTATGTGCCAAACACGCACGTTACTATGCCTCGGTGCGTAGTCCCATTTATTTTGTAAACATATAATGTCCCTTAAACATTTTATAAGCCCTCCAAAATAACATGTTTTATACTTATTACATAGTAAACATAATATTTAGTTATTAAAAAATATGACTTCACAACCCAGCACTTATTAATTGTTGTAATGAAATATCCTCTCTCTCACTCGCACTCTCGTTCATGGTACAAAGTTATTTTGTAAAATTGAGCTCATTTTAATTAATTTAATTTAAAAGAAAAGTTTATCTAAACCCTTAGTTGGACCTTTTGGACCCCCCCCATTTTTATGACTTAGCTGGAAATTCTTCGAAGATGTCCCATCGTTGATCTCACACTCTCGATGTTGTCATACCCAAAATTTAGGGTTTACGTCGAACTGTTATTTTAAATATATAATATACTGCACTTTCACATATATAACAAACTCTTGGTTGTGCAAAATTTAGATATAAGTAGCTTTTTAGAGAGTTGCCGGCCGGCGCGCTACTCAGATGAGACGAGACTGCTGGCTGTTAGTTTCAATGTGGAGGTGGGGCAAACTGCGTCACTAGTCCTTTGTTTGAAACGGCCGAACCCTGTTGTTTACAAATGTATTTATTGCGTATCACATTCCTGTAGCTGATGTCATCATTGGGTTAGGCTTGTTTACTTTAATATGACGAACTGTTTTTTGCTATTACTGGGATTTTCCCCTGACCTCGACACAAATCCTGTCCGCTCAGTATTACGTCGTTGAAAACTTTTGGACAACTTTACGCTGTTTTCTTTATAGGGCTTTAAAAACAATTATAACAATTATACTTTATAACAATTATTTCCCAAAATATTATAGGACCAGAATTGTACCGTTACAACAAACACTCTCTCACCTCGGAACACAGACACCGCACTCACTTTCACAATCTTTTATCAACCTCTTATTTACTCTGATTAATTGCATTACTTGTTTTATTCAATTATAGTGATTACTTTCTATCAACTTTATCGAAATACAATTGAATACAATATCGCCAATTATTTCCAGACCGGAAGTAACGTGTAGATCAAATTTTACAAGACAAGATTTTTACAATGAAATATATTTACATGAGTCTGGGCCACACACACACTTACACAATAATAACACATAATCCATAATTAAATAAACACAGAAAAATATAATTAAGTATAACCTGAACGCCTTTACCAGATTACGAACGCATGGTTAAAGATATACATGTAGATCCTGAGGCCGTCAGACCAGTGGAATGTTCTCCTCGAAGGTTGGCAGAGAGAAGAGGACAAGGCCTGGATCAGTTGGTCCCACTATCCTGCATAAAACGACCTGTCCCAATTTGCAAAAACAACCTTTGGTTAAGCTGCTTATGAACAACGGGCAGTGAGCAGCTGACACGGTTGACTAGGCACCCTAGATCGCATCGGCGGAGCATCGACGTGGCCATGTCAATCATATCTTAATGATCAACATGGCCGTGGCAAGCACTGCTGCCGACTGCGTTGGCACCACTGAACAAATTCAAACCGCGCAGGGAAAATTCAAACCCCGGCACAACATATAGGCTGAGTTAAAACTGAGAACTCACTTTGTTCTTTCAAAAGTAGAAAAGGAATCATACTTTGTTACATAACAGTGTCATAGTCAATCAAAACAGTACTGTTTTTTTTCTAGATATTTTAAGAAAATGTTTAGGAATCAGTAACTGTTTTGAATATATATTATCTTCAGTGTGCATATCTCATGTAGATCCAAATTATTTCACTTTTAAAGTTAGTTTTTCTTCATTGTGTTAAATTTAAATTTATTTAAAACACAGTTAACTTTATTATATACTATTAAATGTTCTTATGATATGAATGAATTCTTGTGTTAATAGTGTGAAAATCTGTAAGTCAGTTGAAGTTGGGTATATAATTTAAATTTGTTAAATCCTGTGCAGGTGATGACAAAATATATATCAAATCCTGATAATTTGAAACTGATGATGATGATGCTGAAGGAAAAATCTAGGAATATTCAATTTGAAGCCTTCCATGTTTTTAAGGTAAATTCTCAATAATTATGTTTTTAAGGTAATATCAGCTGTGGCAAGGTGAATCTGTGTGTGTGTGTGTGTGTGTGTGTGTGTGTGTGTGTGTGTGTGTGTGTGTGTGTGTGTGTGTGTGTGTGTGTGTGTGTGTGTGTGTGTGTGTGTGTGTGTGTGTGTGTGTGTGTGTGTGTGTGTGTGTGTTATTACACATTGCAAGACATGCATTCAATACACTTATTTTCATCATAGATAATTTGCAAATTTAATACATTGGTTTTGTTTGATGGGGCAGAAAATTGTGTATTCTTGTCTGCTCAATGAAGTCAGAGCTCCTGTTCATATCATAAATTTTAATATTATAAATGTAGAATTAAGTTATGAAATGTATTCATCTGATGCAAGCATACTGTGCGTCAGAAATACTAATTTTGGATAAAGTGTGACATGCTAATTAGGATATCATGAACTAGCTAGGGTTACAAAATAAAATTGTTAACTAGATTTGCTAATTTGAAACATGTATTTGTTGAAAACACATTTTTAATTAAGAAAAACTATTCAGAGACATAACATTCCCATAGCTTCCAGTTAATGGATTTGAGCCCTACAGAAGATCTGTATGGGGTTCACTTTTAGTATCATCATGCCAGATGAGGAGCTACAGTATGCAACACTGCTTTATTTGGGTTTTGTTGCCTGTTAACCAATTTCTATAACTTCTGCATTGGAACCTTTGTAGATACTACAGTTAATGGTTTAGGGAGAAGAGTACATGTAATGACACATTTTATTCAACCTGTAAGGCAGTGAACTTGCACATCTTTGCTTCACATTGAGATATGTGGAGAAGTCAAAAATGTTCAAATAACATACAGTTACATATTCCATGTGTCTGAAATATGCAGTGTGTATTAAAAATATTAGCATATGAACATTTTAATGAATTGTGTATGACATGGATTCTGGATCATGGATATAACATATCCAAATGTGGAATCATTCTGCCAGAAATTACATTAAGGATGAATTTGGCTTCACATGCTATAAAGAAAGATTTACTGTAAAACTGTGCAGTCTGTACAAACTGCAGTTCTTTGTTTGTGTAGATGCTACTTCGGTGAGTACTGTTAGTTTTTTTGTAAATAGAACATGGTTTAGGTCTATAGCAGTAATTAAATTAATTCACACTGCTTAAAATTCGTAGATGAAATTTTCTATTTTTTCTCTTGTAAAATATTCTGTGTGGTTAAAATTTAATTATCGTGAGTACAGACATGTATTATAGACAGAGTGTGAGAGCTCCAACAAGGAAACATATTAGGAGTCGGTCACAGATTGCTATAGTGTAACCCATAATATCAGATGTGAATCAATCACCCTGCTTGCAGTGGAAGTAACAACAGAGGAAGTGTGAATAACATAAGGCTTGTTAAAGGGAAGTAGCTGCTACCGCATTTGAAAATATTAGCTAACTCCCTGAATAATTGTGTACGAGCACAACTTTTGATATACTTTCCACAGAATGTTTGTACACACACACATTTACTCTTATGTGGTTTGTATTTTCAACATGTAAGACTCAAAAGGGGGTACCTTGAAACAGTGCCAGAGATCCCTAAGCATCTAGTTACCCCTTTGTTTCCATTGTTTTGTCTGCTTCTAGATACTCGTTTTCAATTTTCATGATGTGGTCACACATCTTGATTTTTGGTCTGATGGAAATACACTCAGATCCTTTATCATTAAGTTTATGAACTGTAACACAGAAAAATGTGCATTTTTCTTTTCATACACTTCTCCATGATGACCCAAATCATTTGTTTAGGATGACAAGTGACAGTCATTTCTGGATAATAGAGGTGAAATCAGAATGTTTTTCCAAATAGTGTCACTGTTAAAAGTTTTGTATGAGGTGTGATTGGAAAGTTTTAAGACAGGTGCTGCCACTGCTCTATAGAAGGGGCTAGGTTTGCCTGCGGGTGTGGAAGGGGAAGCTTGTTTTGTCATTGAAACGTTGTGAAACGATCACCGCGACATCTTTGTTCAGTAGAGATTGGCATCCTGGTGAGCGAGGACGTGTGATCAGGTCTTGGCGGATTTTTGATTTTGCAAAACGGATGAAAAAACAGAACGAGTTTGTGTCAAATTTTGTTTTAAAACTGGGAAATCAGCTTCGGAGACTTATGAACTCTTACAAACAGCTTTCAGGGATAAATGTCTGAGCTGGTCAGATGTTTTTATCTGGTTCAACAGATTCAAAGATGGCCACGAATTAGTCGAAGATGACCCCCGGTCTGGCCGGCCTTCCACTTCAAAAACCAACGAAAACATTGTGAAAGTTCGCGATTTAGTGCGCTCCGACCGTAGAATTACAATTAGGGAGATGGCTAATGAACTGAATTTAAGTTTCTACGCAGTTCAGTCAATTTTAAGTGAAGATTTGAACATGCCTCGAGTGTCCGCGAAATTCATTCCGAAATTGTTGTCAGACCAGCAGAAATAATACCGACTTGAAGTATCCCAAGAATTGTTTAATCGGGCCGAAACTGACCCAGATTTGTTAAATAGGGTAATTACAGGCGACAAAACATGGGTTATGGGTATGACCCAGAAACAAAGACACAATCATCGCAGTGGAAAGGGTCCAAGTTCGCCACGACCGAAAAAAGCGCGACAAAGTCAGTTGCATGTGAAGACAATGTTGGTGGGTTTTTTTGATTCTACGGGTATCGTGCATCACGAATTTGCCCCTAGGGGGCAGACAATCAACCAGGAATACTATAAAAGTGTCCTTCAGTGTGTGCGCGAAAATTTGCGGAAGAAAAGGCCTGCTCTCTGGCGAGACAAGAATTGGGTTCTCCACCATGACAACACACCGGCTCATCGTGTGTTCTCGATCACGGAATTTTTGGCTATATTCAAAATTCCTGTGCTTCCACAACCCCCGTATTCCCCTGATATAGCCCCTACCGCTTCTATCTGTTTTTTTTTAATTGAAAATTTCGCTGAAAGGGGACCGATTTGACTCAATTGAAGAGATCCAGGCAAATACGGAGAGGGTTCTTAAAACCCTTAAGAAAGAAAATTTCCAGGAATGCTTCCAAAAGTGGAAACACCATTGGAGTCGGTGTGTTCAGTCAGAAGGGGTGTACTTTGAAGGAGATCCATCACAATAGCCTGTAAGTACTGCAATTTTGAAATTACAAGCCCAGTCTTAAAACTTTCCAATCACACCTCGTATGCTGGTTTAATTTGTTAAATTAATTAGTTCATAGGGGTCAGGTTTTAACATAGATTATAAGTAAAACCAGTTAACATAGTTCACTAACCAGTTAAATATGTCTACGTTTTTTATTGATGGTGGTACACTAAGTACACTACCATTCTAATTTGTAATTGTACAAGTAATAAGAAGGAAGGCCCCAGTACTACTTCACTTACCTTATCAGAAGATTCCAAAAAACCCAAAAGCCCTTGAGTTGCCACCAACATTTTTAACATGCTGGAATGTGGAAACCGGATCATTGTCCCAGTGAAAACAATTTAAAATATCAAACTTCCCCTTATCAGAAAATTCCCAAGTTCGTTAGACAAACTCATTGAGCACAAATTAGGTTAGGATGAGGTGACTGTAAAAACAATTTTACTCATAGTCATATTAATATACATTTTTATTTGAAGTGAAAAACATATCTGAAGTGAAACACAAATTAGATATGCTTTTGTATGATTATAATCCAATTACCTTCACTGAAAACTTTTTCTTTTCTCTTACGGAAAATTGTTTGTATCTTATGGCTTCATTGATTTATTTAATTTTTTATTTATTTATCTTTTTTATATGAAAAAGATACAGTTATCATTATTACTGCTTCTAAATTAAAAGTTTTAACTAAAAACTTATAACAAAGCCAAGCAAATAAGTACTTTTTATGAATAAAACTTTTCTCTTACTTCTACCACCCCCATTTTCACACTCTCTTGCTCCCACACACATGCTATGGCCTGCACCCCATTGACAACATACTTTTTTTTTCCAAGGATTTGAGTTTTACTTATCTGCGTCCACCAATGTGACTCACTATTTGTGCACTCACTCGGTATGATTTTGCACTTACTCATATTTATTTTGTTTGTTCGTTTTACGAATTATTGAATTATTAAAACTTTGAGTAAAACTTTTGCTGAGTAAAGAGCCTGGGAATGTTTAACATTCACTGTTGTACATTTCTCTTTTATAACGTAGGCCTACACTTTGTCGCCCGTGGGCACCGAGTCACCGTAATTTTAATATCTGTACTGTTCGGTGGTTGATTGGTGAGTTTTTAAAACTTCTGATTACTTTTCACCTAGGCACGGTCTTCTTGACTAAATATCACTATTGTTTGACGACTCGGAACACTAAGTTTTTTATAAGTAAAATCGTAAAGATTTACCTTACAGCCTAAACCGGCTTTCACCTTTAGGAGGCTTCATCAGAGGCTGCCGTAGGTAGCGCTGTCCGTCTTGTTGTTGGCAACGGGATAGTTTTTCGAAAGATCGGTGCTGTGTGTGTGTGGTGAGATGTGTTCGAATAATGCGTGCGATTTGAATTGTGTGTTCGTTTAGGATGTCATTTTTATTTGTTTTTGTGTGTTTGTATATTTCTAATTGTTCTAGAGTGTCTAGTTTTCGGCCTTTTGTGTGTACGTGTAGAATGTTCATGTTATTGTCGATGTTTTTATATGTGTGGTTTGCTTCAATGAGGTGGTTTGCAAAGGTGGATTCTGTAGTGGTGTGGAGTGCCTTTTGTGTGTTCAATGTATCTCTGTTTGATTGAGTCACTGCCACTGCCGTCCATACTGCTTGGCATTAAGATTGTGACTTCCTGACGCTATGCTTGGCGTCCTACCCCCGCTTCCGCGCTAAAACCAGTTTGCTCCAGCTCTGTGAGAAAATCAGCAGGTATGCAATCTATTGTGGCTGATGCAACCCTCTTTACATACATACATACATCCTCGGCGCTACAGCCCAGTCCGGGCCCTGGCCTCCAAAAGAAATCTTCCCCACTGGTCTCTACTCCCGGCCAATGTCCACCAGTTTGCTGCACCCAGCCTGACTGCCTCCTTACCAACCTGGTCCAACCATCTTGTGCGCGGTCTTCCCTTCCTTTCCTTCCCATCGGCAAATAATTCATCACTCTTTTTGGGATTCTATCCTCCGCCATTCTCTGTACATGACCAGCCCAACGCAATCTGTTAATTTGCATGAGTTGCACGATCGGAAGATCTTTAAACCTTTCGTACATATCTCGATTATGCAGTCGCCTCCAAATGTCGTTTTCCCTCACAGGGCCATAGATTCTCCTCAGTACCCTCCTCTCAAAAACAAATAGTTTCTGCTCATCTAGTTTTTTTAACACCCAGCATTCCGAGCCATACATCAGGACTGGTCTAATCAAGGTCTTGTATAGGGTGGCTTTTGTATCTTTGCTTATTAATTTTGAATTAAAATGTTTCACCAGTCCGTAGTAACACCTATTAGCAGATAATATCCGTTTTTCAATATCTCTAGAGGAGTCATTTCCAGAGTCCACATATGACCCGAGATATGGAAAACCCTGAACCTTTTCAAATTCATAATCGTTAATGCGCAGGAACAGGGCACGAGTGTTGGCACCTACAACCATATATTTGGTTTTGCTTTGGTTTATAACCAAGCCCATAGCCTTAGCGGACAACTCCAGTTCCTGAAAGGCTTCCTTTAAGCCAGATTCAGACCTACCTATGATGTCAATGTCATCGGCATAGGCCAGAAGCTGTACCTCCTTGTGAAATATGTGTCCGCTAGTTTGAATTCCTGAATCCCTGATGACCTTTTCTAGAGCTATGTTGAACAACAGACACGCTAAGGCATCTCCTTGTTTCAACCCATTCAATGTTTTTAAGGAGTTAGATAGATTTGATTGTATTCTGATTTGGCACTTAGAATTGGACATAACTACTCCAACCATACGCACCAACTTAGATGGTATATTCAACTCCTTCATAGCTCTATATAGCATTTTCCGGTTGATTGAATCATATGCCGACTGGAAATCCACAAAGAGATGGTGTAGCGGGGCATTTTTGGGCATACCTGGGGTAATAACATAATTTGTATTTTTTCATAAATAAATAATAATTAACTTGTTGAGTGATAGGAAAAAATTTTATAACCGAGAGGTAAATTTGTTATTTTGGAGCGATCGCAACCGTGGCTACACTGCTGTTGACTTTATGAATGCAGACTTATTTAATAATATTGTGTGGACCGTTTTAATAACAGACAAACTGTGCAAAAGTCAAATCAAGGACAAACACAACAGTAAACAAATAATATAACCAGCATCAGGCGATCGTTGCGTCAGCGTATGACATAACGAGGTGTGTCACCAGTTTCGTCAGACACACAGAACAAAGACTCAGTGGCAAAACAACATCTGAATTCAACAGACGCAACTAACTGTGCGTTAGCCGGTTCGCCGGTTTTGGGCGAAGTTTTGTGTGTTCGCCGACGCGCCCGCAACATATATAAAATGTGAAGGAATCTTCTTTTAAAAAGTGAATAACAGTCTTTAATGAAATAACAGTTTCGGCGTTATATAGTGAAAGAAGAATAAGGGTGCGGAATGACGGAAAATACGGGACAGTTTTTCTGGACTCAAATATCAGCTAAGTAGCCATGTTGCCAGTTCAAAAGTTTTAACAAAGTCTTCTTTTCAAAATTAACTACATAATGGGGGAAAAAATGAAAAAAAAAATAATTTTAACGAAACATAAATGAGAGCTCTCAGATCATAAATAAGTGTGTGTGCGTGAGTATGTGAGGAAATATATTTAAATGAAGAAGTCTGGTTTGCGTTTGTACAAAAAATTATTTAGTTTTATTTCTATTTAATATCTTGATTTTCTGTTAATTAAAATTTTATATGAGGTTTCAATTTTATTCATGTGAGTTTCTTTTGATGAGAATTATGTAGCAGCTGAAGGAGGTAGTTTGATGATGATTTTAAAATGATGTGAATATCTAATCATTAATAAACCTCAGTAATTCTTGGTAAACAAGTAAAGTTTTCTTTATTTTAACAACCAGTTCTGATCTCCTGTGTTCGCCGAAAAGAACCCTGAAATGATAGATATAAATTTTGTGTTTTTTGTTTGCTCGTTAACCATAAAACGAGATGGCGCCCGATAATCATACAAGGAATGTTATTAAATTTGTTATTAAGTAGCTTCACATTTGGCTTCCGAACGTAGGGACGATTTATATAAAGGAATTTTATATAAATATAGGCCTACGTGGGAGAACAGAATGGTTGTGGAGGTAGAATAAAATTTTTTTTAGGCATACGTAAAATAGACGTAGACATGGGGTTATGTTTTGATTGGGTTATGTATGTAGTGCATTATTTGTTTATGTGTTTATGAGTATTGTAAGGGTAACTAGTGTGTATGAGATGAATTATATTATATAAAGGGTATTATAATAAAATTTTTTTAATATGGCTAAGATACAAGAAAATGATAGTGGTTTCGTATGGAACGAGTGGGAAAGCGAATTTAGAGGGGTTGTAGGTGAAATGACAGACGAGGAATGGGGGAGGTTAGAAGATAGTTTAACATGAATGGAAGAAAAGGAAGAGGGAATATTTGCAGAAATTAAGAAGCACAGTGATGATATTGATAGTGAGGTGCCAAGCAATAAAGGTAAGATCGTTGAAGCGACAGTGGTAGAGATTAAGACGGAAAATAGGCATCGTTAGTTTGTCTATTATCTTCTTGGATCTTGTTATTCCCTTCCATTATAATTCTTAACATCTCCTGTATACTTATATCTTCTTTTTGGTTGTGTTTATCCGGTTGATCCCCTTGGGCATCTTCTTCCACTATTTCCGTCTCCGTATCCATAACTATTTCGATTTCTTCTGTACCACCTGTCTGTTGATCCATTTCAGTATCTGTACCTACCTCTGTTTCTTTTTCCCTCCTATCTTCTTCTGTCTCTTGTTCCTTCTCCATTCTTTTCGTAAGAGCTCTCGTATGCATTCCTGTGCCTCTAATGGTTGCCTGCTCAAGTTAAGTAACAAATAATATGAGTTTTTACTTAACTAAAGCCCACTCGTTGAGCGCCAATTTTGTAAAGAAAGTGAGACTTTTAGGTGTTAAGATGCGACGATGATGCCTCACGTTGCGAGCGTCAATTTGTAAAGAGAGAGACTAATGTGTGCCGGTGCTAGCGAAAATGTCCGTCTTATTCAAACCCCACTGTTGTAATCAATTTAGTAACGAACTACTTGTTAATTATGTGAGGACGTAGGTAATAATGTATGATATCAGCTGGAGACGTCAAATTATAAAGAGATCTTGTCTATGAGTGTAATTAGTTATAAGAGACTCCGGTGTAACAAACGCCAAGTAGTACGTTGTAGGTGGCGATTCGTAACAATTAAAATGCTGTTACCTGGTTTAATTAATATGTTATTAACTAATATACTTGCGGTTGTGACCAGTGAAACCCTCAGAACACAGATTATTAAGTCCACAAACTTAGAATTATATTCCTGAATTTATAATGGTAGTATTCTGTAGACTTAATTTAATTCTCAGTGGTTGTTTAATATGAGCAATATATATGGAGTATTTACTGAATGTAAGTGGTTTTTGTCTCAACCCTAGTCCCTCAACGATAAAAATTTCATTCAAATTTAGTATGGCAAAACCCGTTAGTTCAGCAATCTCCCGTCTCACCAGCTGCAAACTTGGAGCGCTGTTATTATAAATAATTGTGCGTATAGGTTAGTTATTCTGAGTGTTTGTATCAATCTGTTAATAAATTATTACGCCAATTACATATAGTATTTTCTCTGCAATGATTAAAACGTTATCTCATACAACAAATGTACTTTATTTATTTTTCTCTGGTATTTAACCAGTTACGTTGTCTCAGACAAACAATAAGATAATACAATCGACTATCCCAACATGTATCGATTCTTAATTATTCGAATTCTAAAAAGAAAAACATATATACTTTGAAAATAATGACAAATAATTCTTATACCAGGGTTCGTGTAGTTCTTTGAACCATTAGTAAGGCCAGGTAAAACGCATAATTAAGGTTGTTCAATTTACAAAAAGAATAAAATCATTTACTTAAAATACAATGATATGAAAATAATTTGTTTTTTTACCCAAGCGGCGAAAGCTTCATTAGGCGGTGAATGTTTGTCAACTACGATCAAAATGCAGGTTATATCGTCTTCACCCAGTAAAACTGCTCTGGTCTTCAATGAATGGATGATGATAATCCCACGGGAACTCTGGTGCTTCGAGTCTTCTTTTGCGTCTTCACAATTCTTGGTCCCAACGAACTGGAATTAGGATCTCAGCTTCCGCTGTCAATGAAGGTTATTTCGTCAACCGAATCTTCTGTATTTCCAAATATTTCCGTTAATTCAGGCTTCAACTCTTTATTGGTCTTCAATTTATAGCATGAATTGGTTTGATACCAAATTCAGCGGAATTGTTTAGTGAATGAGGTGAGACGCTTTCAGTTCTTTTTTATTGTGTTCATTGATAATTTATAGGGTTATTTAATTTGTATGATTCATTAACATTCCAGTATAATTGTTTTGCAAAAATGTTTTTTCAATTTGGATATATATTTTCTTTATATTTATTCATATATTTTAAATATATCGGTTCATTTCAACCTAATAGCTTGTAACAATCAGTACCATCTATCCAAAATCAACAAGTTACTAAAAATCAGTTGCCTTAACAACCAGGTTTTCTATATATCCTTGAGCCGGCATTATAGAATATTACTACTCCTTTCCAATAAAATACTCCATGCTTGGATTAATATTGAATCACATAAAATTCTCCCCTAACCTTCCTTATTAAACAGTAAATGTTTTACTAGAGTTTCGTTGGACTGGGTTTACTAAAAAGGTATTAATTTCCTTTCACTAATATGGAATTTAGGCCTATAGATTCATTTACAACCATTATAACATTATTTGGTTTTTAACTTAATTTTCTTTTTACCTGACCTACTGTACAATTAATTATTGATTACATAGTTAATTACATGAATTTTAATTTACTGGTGGTTATTTGTTTTTACATTAATCAATTGGTTCTGGAACCCTTTATTAATTTATGACATAATTGTCAGAACTACTTGTTAGACTTGAAACACTGGTCACACTCCTGATCCAGTTTATAAACATTAATTAGAACAACAGTATCTTTCAATTTTATACAATACTGACAACTTAGTACCGTGCCTAACATTGGTAACTATATTGTGCTGTATAAAAACAAATCTAATATAAAATATAAACATAATTATTGAGTAAGTATTATTATCAAACAACATCATTTCATTTTTAACACATTCAACATACAATATAAATATTCTGTAGACCTTAACATGTCACAGTACAAAACAAACATTTCATTACATCCAATCATTCATTGGTCTGGCTCTTTTACATTTAATATTAGTCATTGCCTCCTTTTTACTTGAGGTCCTTCTCAAACATATGAACTATCGAACAACCTTAAGTCAGGGTATGGTCTTTGACCATATTTCATTCAGTCTTTTATGTAACGTTGGGGAACCTCAACTATGTTGCGTTACAAATGTTGTACCCTCTGTCCGTAATAATTGTGAGAGTGTGATGTGGTGCTATGAAGAAAGAGAGTTATGTATTGAGAGTGAAATAGAACTATATAAGTTAGAAAGAAAGTATAATGAATTGAGAAAAATACTAGAAGGGGTGATGATGAATCATGTGAAATACGTATCTGTTGAAAGAGAGATAGAGAATAATTTTGATAATATCTTACCTAACTATAATGACTTACCTGACGTAGTAGTTGAGGAATACAACAATGAGAAAACAATTTACCTGACATTAACAAATAACACTGATATAGATGGGACAATCCTAACTTATGGCGACAAGATTTATAGTGGTATAATGGATGAAATAGAATTAATGGGTTATTATGATAATAATGATAACAAATTGTATGTTGATAAAAATAATATATGTTACAAATATATCAGGTATTTATATGACGATGGAGGGTGAGCTAAAAGATCAGTGTTGGGACATTTTTAAATATTGTAAATTATTGGTAATGACCTTGCAGGTTTGGACAGTAAAATGTGAAAAAATGGACCAGTTATTGACGTATACTTTGTAAATATAATGTAGGGAATTTATGTGTGTGTATTATGAAATGTTAGGTAAGTAATGTGTATATGTATTAGAAAATGTTGTGTTAATAATAATCATATTATTAATATTTTTGCATTCTAATAAAATAATTATGAAGACAATAATTAATGATTTATAGAATGTTGATAATAATTGAAATATGTTATTTTAATAATCAAATAAATATTTAATTTTAATAATCAATTGAAGTAAATAATTTGAGATGTTTAGATATTGTGATTGAATGTTAAATGTTTGAATTTTATAATGAATGTAAATTGTTTGATGAGATTTTGATTTAATAATAATTAATAAATAAATAAATATTAAATGGCTTATTTTGTGGAATATCATAATGGTTAAAAATATAGATTAATAAAAAATTTGGAAATTTTGAAAATCTGATTGCAACACAGGATAAATTCATAATGATGATAAATAAAAAGAGTTAATGAAAAATTTTAAATAATGATGTTTATAAATTTTTAGATAAATTATTTAAAGAAAAAATTGTTTGTTTAAATGTATACTAATAATCAATGTTAATGTTTATTGTGTATTATGTTATGTAATGTATTATACAAGATGTGGGGATAATTTTGGGGGGTAGATTGGTGCTCATTGAAGTGATAGAACAGTGGAGTGTGGAACTGCAACGGTTGAAAGTTTAGTTATCCATTGTAATTAATTAGTTAGTAAGTTGCTGGTGCTGGGGTGGCATGTGCCCCAGTAGATAGCGGAAAGTGTTGGGGGTAACCGAGAGTGTTACCTCCATCGGAGGCCAACATGGCGAAAATGCACGGCACAACCTTTTGTACAATTTTATATTGTAACTTGATAATTGCCGTGTCATGCATAATAATAATGATGTATACATGCCTGAAGGAAGAGATGATTTCCCCGACTTTTCGGGCGATTACTGCCTTACCAGCACTAATCGTGGTTTTGGCGAGCGGTTAGCTATGGTCATACCAAGTCCCTTGACCATAGCTGGCTTGAAATTGGTACAGATTTGAAATTTAATGGGGGGAGAACTTAGGGGAAATCCCGGGAACTATGGAACAGCGGCTGCCACTCTGTTCGAGGAGGAACAGCAGAGCCAGGTGGTAGATCCGTCTTAAGGGTGTAATTATGTAACAAGAACATGATGTTCACTAATTTTAAAACTTAATAGCGGAAGCAGAGACACGGAGAGGTAAAACCTGCTCCAAAATATAGAGTCTCTGTGGAAGCGGAAAGGCGCCACAGTCTTACATAATTTGAAATAGTGTGTGTGGCTGGGAGGCTATCCAGGGGATAACGTATTAAAAATTTGCTATATTTTAATTAATAATGATGATTTGCTACTCAATAATTTTGTTTGAATTTGAAAAATAGATGCACTAAATACTTCCTATAATGTGTTTATTATGTCTTATTATGTTAATTGCATTAGTATGTTAGGAATAAGAATTATAAAAATATGATAATATGTTTTCAATGTGTTTATAGATTTTAAAATAAAATGAAAAATAGTTGTGATAGGTAAAATTTTCAATGGGTTGCAAAAGATAGAAGTGGGTGATAGTAATTGTTTGAATAAAATGTTTGAGTCAGTTCAAGTCGAATTTTGTGGGACATATAGATCTGTCCAAATCGAAGTCAGAGTTAAAGAAATAGTAGAGATGAAGATAATGCAATGTTGTTTTGAGTTAATGTATGTTATAGAATTTTGAGAAGTATAAGTGGAGACACAGTAGAAATGGAGAATTTATGTAGAGTTTTGAGTGATATATTGTTGTTTATTTTGTTGATGTTATTTTGATGTAGTTGTAGTGAGGTAATGAGATTGAGATTTTTTGGGGGTGGCAATTTTGTAGTAGGGGTAGTGTAGTGCGGGAGTCCGCAACATAAGGTTTGGGACGGGATTTGGTATAGTTTTAGTGGGAAGGGGTTGCCTTAGGTAGAATCCGGGAACCAGAGAACGGGAATTGAGCTTTTTGGGGGGGGGGAAACACTTATCCTATGTACAAAGGGTTAGAGAGTATTTTTTTTATATAAGAGTAGAAGGTGGCGAATTGGAGTTAAAATAGTAAGTAGTTAGAGGTAGAGAAGGGTTAGTAGATTTTTTGATAGAGGGGTGTCATACTAGTTAAAGATTTTGTAAGGGAGCGTTAGAGTAATAAAAGGGGTAAGATTATGAGTAAATGCCAAGTTGATAAAGTGAATTATAATGAGTAACGTAGAATCACCCAGATTAATGAGAGGGAATAATAAATGCAATGATGTGTAACACGAAAAAAAAAAAAAAAAATTTTGAGAAACGACTTAATAAAAGTTAAATGGAGATCTATGTATTTTATTATTGAAAGGTAATTTTCTGATTTTATATGCCAACTTAATGATGTGAAGTGTATAAATTTTACATACAAATTGTTTATTTTAAGATGTTTTCTTATGTTATGATGTATTATTATGTTATATTATGTTATATTAGATGTTTTGATATGTTAGGAATAAGTAAATGAAAACAAAACCAGTGCTTCTTAGCGCAAACCAGCACCGCTAGGGGGAAACAGATCAGTTGGGGATATGGTGTTGTATAAGGCCACTATTTGATATTTTGATTTGTTGTTTCAGTGTTTGGTGATGCTGTGGCAGCGGACCTGAGCTGGCCTGCGCGTCAGAGCAGGGGCGTTGAGTATCTGTCTGACTCTACGGTGTTGGGATCTCGAGAGAGAAGTCCAGTATTGTCATGCAGATGCGGTCACAGTCACCGGACCAAGGGTGAGTTGATTATATTTTTGTAAACCGTACAGGGGGTTGTGGCGACATATCCTGGCTGATCCCTTTAGCAAGTATGAATGTGTCAATGAGATTTTTTATGCTTCGGCATAAAATATCTCATTGAGGGGGTATTGTAGCGGGGCATTTTTGGGCATACCTGGGGTAATAACATAATTTGTATTTTTTCATAAATAAATAATAATTAACTTGTTGAGTGATAGGAAAAAATTTTATAACCGAGAGGTAAATTTGTTATTTTGGAGCGATCGCAACCGTGGCTACACTGCTGTTGACTTTATGAATGCAGACTTATTTAATAATATTGTGTGGACCGTTTTAATAACAGACAAACTGTGCAAAAGTCAAATCAAGGACAAACACAACAGTAAACAAATAATATAACCAGCATCAGGCGATCGTTGCGTCAGCGTATGACATAACGAGGTGTGTCACCAGTTTCGTCAGACACACAGAACAAAGACTCAGTGGCAAAACAACATCTGAATTCAACAGACGCAACTAACTGTGCGTTAGCCGGTTCGCCGGTTTTGGGCGAAGTTTTGTGTGTTCGCCGACGCGCCCGCAACATATATAAAATGTAAAGGAATCTTCTTTTAAAAAGTGAATAACAGTCTTTAATGAAATAACAGTTTCGGCGTTATATAGTGAAAGAAGAATAAGGGTGCGGAATGACGGAAAATACGGGACAGTTTTTCTGGACTCAAATATCAGCTAAGTAGCCATGTTGCCAGTTCAAAAGTTTTAACAAAGTCTTCTTTTCAAAATTAACTACATAATGGGGGAAAAAATGAAAAAAAAAATAATTTTAACGAAACATAAATGAGAGCTCTCAGATCATAAATAAGTGTGTGTGCGTGAGTATGTGATGAAATATATTTAAATGAAGAAGTCTGGTTTGCGTTTGTACAAAAAATTATTTAGTTTTATTTCTATTTAATATCTTGATTTTCTGTTAATTAAAATTTTATATGAGGTTTCAATTTTATTCATGTGAGTTTCTTTTGATGAGAATTATGTAGCAGCTGAAGGAGGTAGTTTGATGATGATTTTAAAATGATGTGAATATCTAATCATTAATAAACCTCAGTAATTCTTGGTAAACAAGTAAAGTTTTCTTTATTTTAACAACCAGTTCTGATCTCCTGTGTTCGCCGAAAAGAACCCTGAAATGATAGATATAAATTTTGTGTTTTTTGTTTGCTCGTTAACCATAAAACGAGATGGCGCCCGATAATCATACAAGGAATGTTATTAAATTTGTTATTAAGTTAATGTTATGTGACTCAAAATAAGTAGCTTCACAATGGTGAGTGGCCACTCCATATTCCAACGTTTTTTTCCAGGATTTGCCTTAGTGTAAATATTTGGTCTGTTGTTGACCTATTCCTAGTGAATCCACACTGATATTCTTTTATGTTTTCCTCAGTGTAGGGAAGCAGCCTAGAAAATATGATGTTGGACAATACCTTATATGCTGTATTAAGTAGAGAGATGCCCCTATAATTTTTACATATGAGCGGATCACCTTTTTTATGTATTAAACACACCACCCCATTGTTCCACTCATCAGGCATTACCTCCTCCAGCCATATTCGCTCTATGAGATGGGCAAATTCCTTTATGAAATCTCCTCCTGCGCTCTTTAATAGTTCCCCTGGTAAACCATCGGAACATGCTGCCTTGTTATTTTTAAGCTTTCCTAGAGCTTCATACACCTTGTCATAGGATAGCACCAACTCCTCTCTATCAAATGCAACCCTCTTTGAGCGTGTGAAACTGACTTTCAGGCATGTACACCTGCCAAATAATTCACACTTCTCAGGCCAAAGTCAACTACAAAAAGTTACACTTGGTCTGATAGTTTCACAACCACGAAAATCTGTTTTTGTGTTGTGCTTAATAAAATGTACCGTTACAAATTCATTCCTTCTTTTGAAACATTTAAACCACTCTCGATGGTATTCTCCTTCTGTTATATGCCATTCATGAATAATCCATCAAATAGTGTAGTTGTTGACTAAATTTTCTTTCTTTTTTTCATGTGTTTTGTGAGAAATGCTGAAAGATTTTGTACCTCCCATGCGCACTGATAGTTCTTTAAGAATTCTAAAAACTACGTAGAGATACAACGCACAAATGAGCTACCTGTTAATTTCTTATGGTTCTTTATTTTCTGATTTATAAACATACTGATATTATAAATCATTTTTTGACTTTGCCTTTCCTTTCTACAATCAATCAACCGTGGCTCTACACCACTAGGTGGGTCTGTAGTCGATTCCATTCCTCCCTATTGCATGCCCTGACTTTCCAGTTTCTTATGTTGGGCTTTCCGAGGTCCTCCTCTATCTGGTCTTTAAATATACTTCGGGGTCTTCCCCTTTTTCTACTACCCATTGGTTTCTGGTAGAAAGTATGTTTCCTAGGCTCTGCTTCCTCCATTCTCTCTGTGTCCAACCCACCTTACCCTGTGTATTTTGATTATCCTGACAATGTCCGGCTCTTTATAAAGATGGTATAGTTCATATTTACAGCGCCTGCGCCACATTCCACTTTCTTGTACTCCTCTAAATATTGTTCTTAGAATCAGTCTTTCACAGCAACCTAGAAGTCTCTTGCTATTTTTTGTCCAGGTTTCTGAAGCACATGTCAGCACTGGCCTGATAAGTGTTTTGTAGATTTTGCATTTCGTGCTTCTTGAGATGAAGCTAGCTGTCAGGTGCTTTTTTAATCCATAGTATGTTTTATTTGCGAGATATATTCTTCTTATTTCAGGGCTGATGTTGTTAGTGCTGTTTATCTGGGAACCAAGTTATATGAGCTCTTTTACTGCCTCTATATTTTCTTTCCTTTCTACAGAAGACATAAATGAAGATGCTCCAGATGTATTCATTTCATACCCCAAACCAGAGAATATAGCAGAAAACTAAACTAAAATTGAACACTATGCTTCTAATACAAACTGATGTTTTTTAAAAAGTATGAACACAACAATGTTCAAGGCTTATCAGACAAAACTCGGTTTTGATTATATGGTGACACATGTGGAATGACACACAGTTGGTACAGAATATGTGGGGCATATCTCACTGTACAACTGTACTCCTCACTGTCCAAGCAATTACCACAGACTGCTCCCATTTCTTTACTCATTATACTGGCCAGTAAATTGGACCAGTTGTTAACTGCATTTCAATTAATCGACATCAGTAACAAGTTAATACGAAGTGTGTTCAAAAAAGACTGAACTTTCACAATACCACAGTAGTATACGCAAAGAGTGTGCTCCAGTAAGTGGTGCTGACTAGTGGTAACTTGTGGAAACATCATCCAATTATCCGCTTCTTTCTACCATCATTGTAATTCTCGCAACAGCACCTGATGAAATTAATCTGTGTTCTAACATCTTGGTGAATTTTTCTTGTAGTGGAAATGAAAGAGCTTGAAAAACAACGTGTTTGCATAAAATTTTGTTTCAAACTCAGTAAATCTTTTACAGAAGTGTTCGAAATGCTTCAGCAAGCTTATGGGGATGATTGTATGAGCCGAACACAGTGCTACGACTGGTTTACTCGTTTTGAAGTGGGAAGAACGTCGACTGATAAAAATCCAATACCTAGTCACCCTTTAACATCAATAAGTGACGATAAAATCGATGAAGTTCACACTGTGATACATGAAGATCGTCATTTAACTGTATGTGAGATTCCTGAGGAATTGGACGTGGGTGCATCCCATGAAATTTTAACAGGAAAACTTAACAGGCATCGTATCTCAGCAAAATCCGTACCGCATTTGTTGTCCAATGATCAGAAAGAGAATCGGGTTAACATCAGTCAGGAACTGCATGACAATTCCAGTGCCAATGAAAACTTCATCAAACTCATTATAACAGGGGACGAGACGTGTGTGTACGGGTACGATGTCGAAACGAAGCCTCAGTCTTCGCACTGGGTGGGAAAAGGATCACCTTGACCAAAAAAAGCCTGGATGAGTCGGTCAAACAGGAAGGTGATGTTGGTAGTGTTTTTTGACTGGAATTGGTTCGTTCATCATTAATTTGTTCCATATGGTGAGACAGTAAATAAGGATTATTAAAGGGAAGTTTTAAGGCATTTGAGGGAAGCAGTACGCAAGAAGAGGCCAGACCTGTGGAAAGAACAGACTTGGGTGTTACAACATGATAACGCACCAGCTCATGCATCACTCCTTGTCGTTAATTATCTGGCGAAAAACAGTACAACTGTCCCACCCACCCTACTTTCCAGACTTAGCCCCAGTAGACTTTTTCTTGTTCTCAAACTGAAGAGGACCTTGACAGGAAATTGTTTCCAAACAATAGAGATAAAAAAAATACAGAAGAACAACTCTATTGCAATAAGTGCATTCCAGGAATCGTTCCAGAATTTGAAGAAATGTTGAAGCGGTGCATTGGCACCAGGGGGGGCATACTATGCAGGAGATAAGCGTGCATAAAGTTGTAAGTACATTAATAAAGTTTTTTTGTTTCTTTTTAAACACACCTCATATTATTAAAAGTCAGTACTTGTGAATTCTCTTATTTAGATCATATTCCAGGTGCTGCAGCTCTATGTGTTGTAAAACTATACAGATACTATAGTTTGGTGTTCGTTCAAGCACATGGTTTTCCTGTAGTATGTGAAAAAAGGAAATTTGCATCTTTAATAATATAGTGTATTCAGACGTATATTATAACGTTGCAGAACTCAGACCCTATAGGGGATCCACAAATATTATATAGCTGTAAGAGAAGTAAACTAATTTAAAGCATAATGATCAATAAAATATACAAAGGTAATGAGAGAATAAAAAGAAAAATAGTAGACAACGATAATAAATGAGTGAATAGACTAGACTGACAGACAAATGACTGTGACCCAACCCCAGTGACTGGCCAGATAAAGGCTATTAAATAAAAGTAAACGAATAAAAAACCTAAATAATATTTCATTTTGTAGCATGTATTACCCAAGTTATGTAAAAGAAAGTATACCACCAGTAATAAACATGTAAACCCATTGTTATTATATTATGATGATAAAAATACTACCAAGAAAGGGTGGAATAGAATCGAGTTATAAAGACTTGATGAAGGAATTATAGGGACTAATGTCAATAGCCCAAAAAACTAACTTTACACCAAGTTGTAGGACTAACTTTGTTATTTAGAATGTTATGTATTTTGAAATAACCTTATTAATATAAAAACAAACACATAAGGTTTTAAAAAACTGACTTTAAAATTAGATTTGTCAAAACTAATTTAAACCAAGAGTGAGAGGTGGGTAGTGAGTGTTAATGATAACCAGTGAACCAAACTAATACCGTATTTTCTCGCATAATTGACGCACTTTTTTGACGAAAAATACCGGCAAAAATTTCGGGTGCGTAAATTATTCAAGGATTTCAGATATACCCAAATTTCATTTGAAATTTATTGACATTTAAAACATACATTAAATATATTATACACAAACTCAGTTCAACTCATTGAAGTTATCGTCATTTGGCGTAAAATTACGGTTGAGTTTTCTTCTGAACAATCAAATAGAGTACATTAGGCAAGTTGGACACACAGTTTCAAGTACGGACACCGGAAAATATTCTTCCCGTCACGAGCTGATAGTACGACCTGAAGCAAAATAAATATGAATTAACGAAAGTACTAACGACGTAAGTAATAATGACATACCTGCTAAAAAGGAAGAAAAATAATCTTACCTTTTATAGGCTACCGAGTTGGTCGTCGCCACTGGAACTGCAGCAAGAATTGGTGCTGCTATCACTGCTCTTTTTTTTATCATTTACTTTCGGCATTGTTTTTTGCTTCAGGACAACGTACGGTGCAAGCTTTCTGCCATCAGCTGTTACAGCAAGCATTACCGTACACCGTTGTTTTTCACTTCCAGTAGTGCGCACAATAACACTAGATGTTCCTTTCGTATCGATTGTTCGACTTTGTGGCATATCGAAACTGATGGGCGTCTGATCTGCGTTTCCTATCTGGGAAAGCAAATATTTCTTCGCTTTCCGTTTCCTAATCACGAAGCGATGAAAATCAATGACTTTTTGGTCGAAATCATTCGGCATTCTTTGACATAAGGATGTTCTTCTTCGAAGAGAGAGTCCATTTCTCTTCATAAATTTAATCACCCAGCCTCGGCTAACCTTTAAATTCGAGACACTGATCCTATGTGCTGCAGCTATTTCTCGTCCTTGAAAATACAGCATTTCGTAAGAAACGGCATATCCATCATTGCGTAATGAAATCACATATTTCAGAAGATACTCCTCTACTTGCGGAAACTTGCCACTTTTTGGACCGCGAAATGCTTTACGAGACTTGTTGGTCTCTTGAAGGGCAATTTTCTGTTTTCGCCAGTACCGCACGTTACACTCGGACACAGAATATTTGCGGCCTGCTGCCCTATTCCCGTGTGTTTCGGCGTAAGCAATCACCGCAAGTTTATATGACGCAGTATTACTCGAATACTTGCTCATTGTGGATTAATGAACGACTTTGAGATCACAAAACATCCGTGTACCCGAAAAACTCGTAAAATGAGTTTCTACCAGACTGGAATAGATCGTCACTAATCACGTCTTCGCTGATTCACTCACCGGACTGAAATACCGCAGTGAGTAATAACAGGAAGTTGCATGAGGGTTTGAAATGCGAGGTTGCGCAATAGGAAAGCTACTACTTGACATATTTATTTCGAAACGCACCCGGAACTGCATGATGAAATCATCGAGAAAGTGGGTGCGTCAAATACGCAATTATTTCTTTTTTCCCACTTTGAACCCCCCAGAAATGGGATGCATAAATTATGCGGGGGCGTTAATTATGTGAGAAAATACGGTATATGATAGCAACAGTGATTGTAAAACTTAAAGAATTTGAAGATGAATCACTACTGCGAATTTAAACAGAGTGTATTACAAATGTGACTGTAATTTAATAAACACTTAACCAGTGTAATCAGGGAAGGTGATAGATAGGATAGGGATGAGTTAATATAAACAATTAATAGTAGTAATAAAAGAAAAGAACAGTGGTAATGAACAATAAACAATAATAAATTGTTAGATAAACAATAAGAAACATTAGTAGTGTGTAGAACCTATGGTATAAGGATTATGTTAGACAATTATTAAAAGATAAGTTTTATTAGAAAATAAGATCATTAAAAACCATATTGTTAGATTTAATTCAAGGAATTCTTTTGTTCAATTAAGAAATAATGTTAAATGTTCATACAAATGGGAGACAACAAAGTTAGTATATCAACCAATAGTATGACGAAACTTGGATATATTCGTACGAGCCGGAAACTAAGCAACAATCAACTGTTTGGGTGTTCCAAGATGAACCGAAGCCAACAAAAGTGGTTCGTTCACGAAGCACTTTCAAGAAAATGATCGCTTGTTTCTTTGCTTACACTGGACGTGTCGCGACCATTGCTTTAGAGGATCGAAGAACAGTTAATGCTGAATGGTATACAACAATTTGTTTGCCACAAGTCATTGATGAAATCAGGAAACACAACCGAAAACGTCGCATCATTCTTCATCACAACAATGCCAGCTGTCACAAAGCACGTCAAACAATTGATTATTTGAAGGAGGAAAACATCGAATTAATGTCTCATTGCCCGTATTCACTTGATTTATCGCCAAACGACTTCTTTTTGTTCCCGAATGTCAAACAAAAAAATGCGTGGACAGCGATTTTCATCACCTCAAGAAGCTGTTGAATCCTTCCAAAACCATATTTCTGAGGTACCAACATCAGAGTGGAAAAAATGTTTCGAGACTTGGTTCGAACGCAAGCAAAAGTGTGTAAATCTCAAAGGCAAATATTTTGAGAAACAATCAAATGATTTGTATCAAAAAATGTTTTTTCTTTCATTGTCTTTGTAAAAACTTAAAAATAGCCCTCGTAATAACAAATATTTTGTACTTAACTTATAAATAATCAGCGAATCTGGACACTAATAAAGTAGTACTGAACATTAATAATCGTTCCTTGTTTTATTTGATATATGTCTTAATAATTGTGTACTTTAGCAGTGAAGAAATTATTTTTTACCAGAATTATAGGTTGGCAACACTTCAGATTTCATATTTAAAAGGAATAAATCCGAAATTAGTACCAAGCCACGTGTTGTATAATCAAATATATTGTAACATACCGTCTGTGACTTTCTGCAACAATGTCTTCACTCTAAAGTTTACATGTTTCGGGACACTTGTCCCATCCTCAGAACTTAAAAGTGTGTTCGTATATCATCAAACGATGATATAGTTGTTGAATAATTAAAACGTTAAAATCCACATTAAACAAAACCACAATACTTAAATGTACAAAGTCAAGCGCGACGGTTAAACGGTGTACACCGCACGGCGACTGACCGCGCACTGAATCAAGACTGACTCTTATCACGACAATAACGCAAAGCAGTGTCATACAATATATTTGATTTAAAAAGCAGTTGATCATTTAGAACACGCGGCTTGGTATCAGCATTGTTATAAGCTCTGTAAATTTCGAACTCTTCAAGGGCGTTCATATGTCGCCCTTTCTTGGATATGTGAAGAGGTATCAAGTTTGTTTAAAAAATTAGTATAATTGTGATTCTCTGTGATGAGGTGTTTTGCAAATTTTTGATCTAATGTAGTCCAAACTGTGAAAGTATGTAGGTAGTCTATGTTCTGTGAACCTTTTTAAAAAACCACGGCCTGTCTGGCCTATATAAAAGGCGTCACAATTGTCACAAAACAATTTGTAAACACCTGTTTTGTGTTCGAGGTTGGTAGGTCCATGTACGCGAAGGTTATTCATAGCGTGGTTAGTGGTCTTGTATGTGACATTTATATTCCTATTTTTATTGAAAATTGACCCAAGGACCTTAGGCATAAAGTGTGTATATGGTGTTGTAATGTATTTGCGTGTTATACTCTCACGAATTCCATGTCCGTTAATGTTTTTACACCTTTTCTTATGTTTTCTGAGGATATTATTCACCACCCCAACATCGTAACCATTAGTGACTGCGATGTATTTAAAGGTGTTCTTTATCACCAAGGGGCAGAGATAAAAGTTGATTAATCATACTATGAAAGGCAGCATTTTCTGGGATATTGGGTGAAAGGACTTACCGTGTATCACAATATCAGTTGCTGTAGGTTTTCTATAAATGTTAAATTGTAGTTTTTTACTATTATTTTTAGCAACTGTTAAATCCAGAAAATTCAGTTTTCCATTGTCTTCATTTTCAAGTGTGAATTGTATATTATCATTGATATTATTTAAATAATTATGTAACCTATCAATTTGCCGTTGTGTGCCTTTATATATTAAAAAGGTATCGTCAACATATCTGCCATAAAACATTATGTTATCACTGTGTCTGTTATTAGTAAAGATAAAGGAATTCTCGAAATTATTCAGGTATATATCCGCAAGAAGGCCAGAAAGTGGAGAACCCATTGCTAACCCCTCTTGTTGGCTGAAAAATTGATTGTTGTGGGTAAAATAGTTTTGATCGAGAATCAGTTCCAAAACGTCCATCAATTCGTTTATACTATTAATGTCCAGTTTGTTAGTATTAATCAGGTTAATCTTAAGTATTCGCAGGGTCTCAGCTACTGGTATGTTCGTAATATCAAAGGAGGCAAGTTTGTAAGATGGTTCAATTATTAAGTCTTTAACCTTATCTACAAAGTCAATACTATTAATTAAACTATGATAATTAATTATTCGTATATTATGTTTTATTATGTTGACTAGTTTTTTAGCCATTTTATATCCCGGGGCAGTGGTGAAATTTACTAGTGGTCTCAGTGGGATGCCTTCCTTGTGGAGTTTGGGTAAACCTATCAAAGTGGGTGCTTTCGAATGTATGGGTTTCAAAGATCTTCTAGTTCGCTCGTCGAACAAATGTGTGCACTTATTTATACCCTGATTTAACCGTTTTACATAATGTTCAGTTGGGTCAGAATTCAGTTTATTAACGTTGTTGTTAACAATGAAATCCTGTATCTTATTGTCATCTCTTTCATGTCCATAATAACCACGGTGTTACCTTTATCGGCCTTGGTGACGAGAGCATGATTGTCAGATTATTTATGTCTTAGTTCTGATAAAATTTTTTGTTCTTTATTATAATTAATATTTGTTAAAGGAGCAGAAGAGTAAATGCTATTACTCTGATTTTTAATGATCTTATTGAATTTGTCGTTTATTAGGAAACGCGTCTCGTCTTGATATCAAGACGAGACGCGTTGAATCAAGATTATATCAAGTTACAATATATTTGATTCAGATTTCACTCGAGATTTGAATTCACGCCAGTCCGTTTGGGTAAGTTTAAATTATTATCGAAGAAAAAAAGACGACGCAGGAAGAAACTTTTAATTGTTTTTAGGAAAGCAATTTGTTGCCTATCGGGAATTAAGGTACATTAATATAAGGACAGGTAAGGAGAAGAACGATACACATTCGGTACTGGTTATTAGTGCGTTCACGATCGTCATCGTTAGCGATAGAAAGAAGATAAGAGAGGCGAGTCACGTTACATAATCAATTACTGATCAGACAAAATATAGAAGGACGAGAGCAGTGTCTTTATAATATATGTAAAATGGAAATCTCCACCAACACTGCAGCTTTCATTTTGTATCTTAATATTCATCTGGGATTGTTAGCTGCACAATTGTTTTAAGAGTATTTTTTTATTTCTTTTGCCATCAAAACACTGGCAGTAGAAACTACGATTTTACATTTAAAAGTTCTGTTTTCAGAACATTATAATTGTTATCTATACAACAAAACTAAATTATTGTTAATTTATATTTTTCGTTTCAGGTTTTTGTTGCTAACCCAAATAAGCCAAAGCCTATTTTGGATATACTACTTCGAAATCAGGATAAGCTAGTGGAATTTCTCACACGTTTTCATACAGACCGTTCTGAGGATGAACAGTTTAATGATGAAAAAGCCTATCTGATTAAACAAATAAAAGAATTAAAACCTCTTCCTGATCACTAACACTTAGGTATTTATCAGCTTAAAATAGTTTTAAATTTTCATGTAAATCTGATTTGTGTGTGTGTGTGTGTGTGTGTGTGTGTGTGTGTGTGTGTGTGTGTGTGTGTGTGTGTGTGTGTGTGTGTGTTGTTTTGGGCCGAAACCCATATTTAAATTGTGCTTACTGTCTCCAAAAATGTTTTCACATCATGAAACATCAAGGAGGACTCAGCGTCTGAAGATTGATGAGATGAATTTGCTGAAACACCGTGAAAATTCCTCTAGTGACAGTTTACACAATTCAGTATAGCACTCACCCAAAACATCACATCATAATGAACCTAAACTGTCACTACAGTTAGGTTTGGGCCTGTCATTCATACAGTTATTACACAAAAATAGTTTCAACTGCAAGAATAAAAACTGTATGTATTGGTGGTAGGACAATTTTATATTTGCCACTGAAACTATTTTATGTAACTATAAGAAACTTTACATTTAGAATTTGTCATACTCACACAAATAATGTAGTTCCACCTTTTTCTTGCAGTGAAGACTTTTTATTTCACAGGACCTATGTAAAATATATATAATTTATAGCAAGATATATTTTTGTTTAATCAATTTAAATTTATCATTAGTTATAATAGTAAATAAAATCTTTTGTAAAATTTTGAAAGTGTAATGCTGATAGTGATACGTTTATACTATCAAAATATGTATTAATTTTAGAAAACTATATCCTTAACTGTAAATTTTGTGCATCATTGGTGTGTGTGTGTGTGTGTGTGTGTGTGTGTGTGTGTGTGTGTGTGTGTGTGTGTGTGTGTGTGTGTGTGTGTGTGTGTGTGTGTGTGTGTGTGTGTGTGTGTGTGTGTGTGTGTGTGTGTGTGTGTGTGTGTGTGTGTGTGTGTGTGTGTGTGTGTGTTCAAAAGGTTCATGCGAAATTTGAATTTGCCACATTACACGTACAGTACTTGATTCAGAAACTGTTGTTTTGTATTGTTGGTGTTAATTTGTGGGATTGTAATTTGACAATTTATGAAACTTGCATCACGAAAATAGACCAGCTCATTGGTTTTCAGGAAATTTGGGTGTAAATAAGAATTCAGTAATACTACAACCACCATATTGGCAATATGCTTATATAATTTTTTTTTTCGAAAGTAAAAATCTATAAAAGAATAACTGATATGACATATTGAAGATACAGAACAAAACGTTGAGTAGGCTCAAGGCTAAACCAGAAAATATATTTGAATAAATGCATTATATCTTATAGACATCGTTTTGAAGGGAGCTATATAAATCTAGATGAATAGAAATGTAATTTTTCAATTAAACAAAATTTGTATAAACTTATTGAACAAACCTTGATAAGTTATTAAACTTCTGGTTCGTATTTGTAAATCCATAGAAAATTTTAAAAGCTTCAGATATTGGAAAATAATTTACAAGACAAATAAAACAATATGTATAGAAAATTGTAATTTTTATAGATTTAAATTAGGGGGAACTGGAACATGGCATTGAGTAGCCTCTAAATTGGACGTGTTATGAGTATGGTGTTATACACATTCAAATACAGTGTACATAATTATTGAAACAAAGAGATAATGTAATCATAAAATTAAAAATGTCAGAATTGTAAGAGTAATGTCGAGATTGTTTTGTAATTGGGAATACACTTTAATATCAGTCTAATCACAATCACTCAGGAGTCACTATAGTATGTCAGTGATAAATTAAGTTGTGTTGCAGCAGTTATTGGTTGAAGAAACTGCATAAACGAGGCTACTCCATCTATATACAGTGTTGCCAATTGAATGTTACCTTTCAGTAATAATTCCATAGAAATGTTAGAGAACAGTACTAAAATTTGATAATAAAACTGCTTGGTCCATCAAGTCCCCTTAAGCCTTTATCTTCAAAGACAGTAGTTCTAAAGTACAAAACCACAATTGTTAAGCAATTTTTTGCCTTGGAAAACCATTACTTTTAGCCTTGCAAATATTTGCTTAGAAGTCCTTATCAAAATTACTTGCTGTTGTTATGCAAGTAATTATGTAGACAAGAGTAATTTAGAACTTGCATTCCATTTTATTTAATAGTACGAATAAACAAGTAATGTATATGTCTGCTGTATGAAGCAGATGTCTTTGAATGCACACTTCTTTTTTTGGCGTCTGTTAAAGGGCATTAACTTCATAAAAATGTAAGGTGTGAAAAGGAAAACTTTATTAGTGTAAACTAACCCAAATGGTATAAAATCCTTGATGATGGTAATGGGGGGGGGGATAGAAGAATATAGATCGGTGAAGACATTCAACTTAATTTATTCATCATTAAACTCTATATGGTGCAATAGATACAAAGTCAGATTGAAAACTGAAGAGGTAAACAGTAAGCAAGTGAATAAAATACAAAAGCTGATCCACAAAGACTTGGAAACATTGCTAAAGTAATTTACTCTACAAAGAAGCCTCAATATAATCAGTATACAAAGTCAAAGTGGTCACCTTGTTGTGATCTACTGAGTAGTGAAAATTGTAACTGCTAAGAAGCATTCAGTAAGTTTTGGGAAGGCATGTGGTGAATGTATACATGTTATCAAGACTGGTACTGACAACTAGATTAAGGAGGAATGCAATACTGTGTATAATAAATACTATAGAGAAGCCATTTTTAATACATGTGAGGAGACAGGTTATTTTTTATTGTAAGTCTCGGTGCCACTTTAAAATTTTGAGAATGAGGAATGTGTTTGGAGTAAGATGACAAAAGAGTGTCACAATTCTCTTCTGTGCAGATACTACCATGAAAGATAATAGAGCTGCTGGGAACTGGCAAGTCACAGAAGTCTCATTATTAAGTAGCACCTGTGAAATATGGAGCAAACAACAAAGCCTGGATATGACTGAGCTGAACTGTTTTTACAGAAAGTAATATGCAATGTAGGGAGTGAGATTGTGGAGTGAGGGGTTTCAGAAGAAATGAAGGTAGTGTTGCTGCTTGTTAACTGTACACTATGTGATATGTGACAGTAATAAGACTTGTTGATAAAAACTATGTAGCACCCAAATCATACTCCCCACTTCTGTATGAATGATAATTCTTCATTTGAAAATCCAGACAATGTAGTTTCTTCTGCAAGTAGTGTATTGAATAATATCACTAAATTTCATTATAAATATGAACTTTAAGATATTGATGTGAATTTTAATCTGATATTCAGTACTCATTTATGCCCATGATTAAAAATGTTGTATATAGTACAGTTAGCAGAATTATAATACCTTGTTTTATATAACCAGCACATAAAAAACACAAACAAAAGTAAAAAATTCACTGTGTAAAATTAGCATCCAAAAAACATAAAAACAAATTCCCATCCACATTTGGAAAGTCAGTATATAGAAACTGATCACTATCCCAATTATACAAAATTTCACAACATTTTATCTCTTAAAAGAAATCCCCCTGTGTTCAGGTGAACCCACTGAACGCAAAATAGAGTATGGTAGGGTGACTTCTGAAATAACTACTAATTCTTCTAACACATTTTGTTTATGATAAATATAAACAAAATATTTCAAGGAATTATTATTATTATTCAAACCTCCCTTTCACCAATTAAAAACATTTAAATAGTTGTCACACAACAATCAAAATTTAAAAAAATAGAAATGTATCCTCATACTAGCTCTTACCCTTGGCTTCCCATGCAAATACTTGATTTTTAACATGTATTTTAATATAATTTTAATAGTCTGTGTCTATATTTAATACACAGTGAATGGTACTAAAAGATACATTTTTTTTTCAATTTAAAATGAAATACTTGTGCTGCTACTACTACTAGACAAATTTAACAAAGGATGTGAAAAAAATGTGAACTGCAGGAGTTTAGAGACAAACACGCAAGTGCGTCTCACACTACCAAGCAGTCTACAGTCGTGCTTAAAAGTTTGTCATTTGAATGTATGTTTCCCAGCTGTGAATATCGTGAGCATCAATTTGTATTACAAGTATAGGCTGATATTTGTGCGTGTTCTTGTTATAATTTATGACATTTGAAATGATGTTGAATAACAAAGTATAAAGTTTAAATATTCTAATGCTCTTACTGCAATTTTCGGATGGGTAAATTTTCAAGTTGCGTATGAGTTTTACATTGACTATACAAACGTCAAGTAGCATAGGGAACGTACTGCATCCCCACGCAACTCGCAGTGCCAATACTGTTACGCTTCCTCTCTCCGAATCCAATGTTAACGTAGCCATGTAGTAAGTCATGTCGATCTGGAGATGAGTAACACTGGTATAATTCATGAAGAATTCCATTTAGGATTTGTAGTGAACATTCTAAATGAATCAGGACAAGAATATTTGTATGGAAATTGCAGAAAGGTCATGAGTTCGTTCATGCCTACATCGTGGCCTACCAGTAAAGCTCTAAGCTCGACAGTAGAATATCAGAGCTCTGTTACCCAAGTTGTCAGTGCCTTCATTTCTCAACGTGTCTTGCAAATGTATGTTCAGCTCTTAACTTAGATTGATTGGTAGGAATGAATATGAGTCTTTCTGCTTCCATTTTAGCATACATGTCTACAATATACTGATTAAACAGTTGCTTGAAATAAATCAAATGATTATATTTATATTTTCTAACCATCAGCCTAAACGAATACATTTGTTAAGTTGAAACTTCCTTATTTGTTTCTCTTCCAGTATTAGAATTCAGTATTGGTTTCAATGTAAAGTAGTATCCATCTTCTCCTCAACAAAACATTAAAGGGTATTGCAAATCATCGCAAACCTGGTTTGTTTCTGAAATCCGATGTAGTCTAGCATGAATTACTACATCGCGTTTGTCAAACTCTTCGTTAACGTTAACTACCGCAACTTCATTCATCTAAGTGTAGTGTAGTGGCCCCAGTGCTCTGTATTATTTGCTTTTCGATCAGTGTAAATTACAATATTATATTCATTATTTTTCAAACAAGTTACATATTCAAGTTCAAGAATGTAGGGTTTTACTCTGTGAAGTAAGTTTTGAAGTTCTGTTACTAATATTCAATCCGAATTACTAATATGCTTCCATTCTCATTTGAGCCTGTTGCAAATAATCTATAATGAAGTACACTTGAAGAAATTTAGGAATGTCATGTACAGGATATAATATGACATGATATTAAAAGAGGCATGAAATTCCCTTCGACTATTTCTTTGGACTTGTACGATGTAAATTGAAAAAGCTGAATGCAAGTAAAATTGATTTGATAAAGGATATTATCCATTCAGTAATGATTTTAAAGGTTCTGGAAGAATGGGATCTAATTGTAGGCCTACTTTTCCAGAAGAGGAACTGGCCAATTCGCCTTCCACTTCAAAGTTTTACAGTGAGGACAAACAATATTCATCAATCCCATGTCAGTTCCATTTGTATAGTCGATGAGTGGATTATAATTAAAACCACTATTTAATTTATTTTTTCACCACAAAAAATTTTGTTCAGCCTTTGCAGTAACTGTGACATTTGTTTGCACACATTTGCCACTCTAAGACTTGTGGTCACGTTATTGTTTGTTTCTAATGTTATGAAAAGTCTTTTTCATTCTTCCTGCTCAGTGTAATGCTCCATCTTTTCATACTCGGTACAATATTTTTCTAGTAACACTATATTGATATATGGATCACACTTTGTGCTGCTTCCTTGAGTGATCGTGTCTTTGTGTTTGTATGTAAATTGTTCAGTAGCAGCTAGTCTGAAATTCATGTTCTTTTTGGAACATACTCTTTTAACATTGGCACATATCAGCTTGATCAGATTATACTAATAGTGGTGTCATGGGAGGCACATCACTATCTCCCCCATTTCATTTGCTCCAGTTAAATTCATATGTCTTCTTGGCAACTCAGTTATCTTTAAATAAAAGCTTATCCCAGTTTGAATAGATTACTCTTCTAATTCAAATAATCCAGAATATCTTCTGTACGTACTAATAATTGGCCAGTTCTGCTGTTTGCGTGCGCGCACGCGTGCGCGCGCGCGCGCGTGTGTGTGTGTGTGTGTGTGTGTGTGTGTGCAAGAATTAAATGAACTAATTTTAATAACTGATTCTTGTATAAATAATACGAATAACATACTGTCAGTTTTTCTTAATTTTTTCATATTTATGAGTGCCAATTACATATTATTATGTTGTCAAAGATCCATCAATTCTTATAGTTTGTATTAAAATAATAGACTGTTATCTTACTACACAACTATCTTACTGGGAACTGATACCTTTTTTCATTAAATTGAAATTATCTAGAGACGTTACATAAAGATTGTGTATTAATTAGTTACTTTGAAGGCAAATATCGAAATTAAGCGTATTACAGTTGTGAGTTTGAGAGAATATGTTTGTAAATGCTACTAAAAATTCATCTCATACATGTAGTATAAAAATAATCAGTAAATTCATGTTCTGTATGTTTTTATATGTGGTAGAAATGTTATTATAACCGTGGATTTTATTGTTACAGTGAAAAGCTTTTGTTGATAAGACTCCACTTGTGTACAGTATTGCACATGTCTAGTATGGTAGAGTCATTGCGCCCTTCCTTCGAGTCATGCTGCGACCAGTATTACATGTATATCCCATATTCTCTTCTCTCTGTAATTTTCACAACTGGTATTTAAAATCCAGTCATTCGTCCTACACATTAGGAATGTTCAGTTTATATGTTTGTAATTTGTTTATTTTAATTGGTTGATTACTAATTAAATTTATTTTTTTAATTTTTGATATTATGAAACTGTGTCTGTGGTCAGTTCTGGATAAGACGTACTGTACTTTTTAAATAATTATAACTCACAATAATCTAAATTTTAAAAGTATGTAAATACTTTCTTCACTTTATTAAAGCATAAATAAAATATATTTGTAAATACTCCATTTATAAAGGCAGTTGTGAACTGCAGAAACCCAAATGGAGATAAGAATCTATTTACTGTACTTTGAAAAGTGTCATGAAATGTCTCTGATGCATTGTTTGTGCCCAGTTGTTTTCTGTAGTACTAGTGGTGGTGGTGGTACAGTGCTTTCATGTAATACATGAATAATTATAAATTTTTGCATTTTATAAATTTAGTAAAACTAAAGGAATGGGGATGTACATGTACATCCTCCAACTGTATTGAAGTACAACAAAAGAGTTAGGGATAGAATTGTAGACAATTTGTACATTGTTAATTTGTGTACAGCTGATATGCATTAATTTTTGGTACAGTATATAAAAATTCCTTTGTATTTAATAATGATAGTAATAAATTCTGGTAAGTGTCAACATAACATGGTGGGTAAAAAATATACCAGCATGTAAATTAAATATAGGCTATATATTATAGCCATTCAATAAGAAACACAGTGTAATTGTTTTTGTTCCATTTTAAGTTCTTCAGTTTTACAGGTGTGTTTTATTGAGTACACAGAAATGGTAATTACATTTTACTAAATTAATTATAAAAGTAATTATAGGTGGATCGTATGAAACAAGGCAATTAAAACAGAAATTATGTAATTATTCTTGGTAGCAGCATAAGCCGTTATCTGCATCTGTACTGTAGTGTTGTGATGCTTGTGTTTATACACTTTCCCCAAATAGGTAACTAAAAATTGTGTTGGTTTTAAAAGGAGCAGATGTATATTTTTTAAACATTTTTAAAGCTATAATGCCACGACTTATACGATAAAATTTCAAGTTTTTTTTTTTATATTTTTTTATGCATTTTAGATAGGGTCATAATTGTTACATATGACTGGATACTTTGTATATCTAATACCGCATAGTCAAAGTGCAGACTGTTGGATCCATGTCTTCATATTATTAATCTTATACACTCAGAGTTCACTATTTTACTATCTCTTTCACTTTAGTTTGTGTAAGACTTTTTTCTTTGGTTTTCACCAATTTGGGAATTTATTATTGTACAAGAGAAGTAATCATTGTACAGAGCTCCTCTTTCATCAAAATCATTTTATTGAACATTTCTGTACATTAGTAAATATATTCATTAATAAATAAGTATGAATTTATAGATAAACTTATATAAATATTAGTACTTTTATTTGCTTCTGATTTAAATATGTAAGAAATTATGTTATTTAATATTATTGTTGTTGATTAATCTTTATAAGTGTAAATTAAAAAAAAATAAGATTTTATGTAAATATTATAATAAAATATCAAATAAATTATATAAAGGATTTGTACTTGTTTTTTTTTTTTTGCAATAGTTGAATTGATAGTCATAAGTCAATTTATAAAACTTCTATATTTTACGTTTAACTTACGTTTTGAACGAGACTAAATGTATACTAGATTAGGTTGACTTTAAAGCAAATTTGGTCCCAAAGTATGTCAGCTGTTGTTTGTAAATGCTGATTTATAATTATATATAATTTTGCATTTTCATAAAAATTTATGGAATATTTCTCAATTTTCTTGAATCAGTCCACCGCAGTTAAGTTACAGTAGGGTAAGATAATAATTGTTGGCATTTGTTGCTACAACTGTAGGAAAGCAGCACTTGTGTCAGTGTTCTGCTGGGTAGTTAATTTAAATTCTCTAAGAGTCCAAATTTATAATGTTTGAATTCTCTAACTGATAACGTTTTCATTGTCTTAAGGCAGGTTTACACGCTACAACTTATCGTACGTTTTGTCTGATAGGACAAATCGTATCAAGTAAAAGGTAGCGTGTAAACAGCAAAACGTACGTCTTGTCGAAACGGAATGAAATCCAAGGTCAGATCGGAGAACTGACAGCAGGAGCATCATTTTTCGAGAACTTATACGACAAAATGGAGCATGTAAACACATCTGTAACTTCACGTATGTTTTTCTCTCAGTTCGCTTCAAACTCAGCCTCGTTCGGGTTCTTTTTTCTTGTCGTCTTGGCTTTCCGACATGTCATCGGACTTAAGGCAATGCTCGCGAGAATTCCTCGCGGAGTTCATTGAACTATATAAAGTGTTTTCCTTGTTTATGGCAGATTAAAAACAAGGAATATAGTGATGGTAATAAAAAAATCTCGCGTACGAAGAGCTGGTCAAGAAATATAAAGAAGTAGATGCTGTGGCTAGCAAGGAAACGGTGATGAAGAAAATAAATTCCTTGAGATTAGTTTTCAAGAAGGAGCTTATTAAAGTAAAAAAATCGGAAACCTCTGGAACTGGAGAGGAGGAGGTATACAAACCTTCATTGTGGTACTTCGATTTGTTGCATTTTTTAAACGATTAAGACATACCAAGAACGCATCGAGAAACGATTGACGATGTCGACGAGTCTGCTTCTGTTGTAATGGAACAAGAGGTAGGTGAACGAACTTTTTTGGAAGAGTAAGGAATTATATTTATTAATATACTAATAAAAATAATAATAAATTTATTAATAACATCGGACTATGCATAGGAATGTCAATAATATACTTTATGTCAAGTTATTGTGTAACAATTAATGCATTACATCATCACCTTCTTGTATTAACACTACTTCATATTTGAAAACTCCTACTAATTGACAGTTGACTGTGGTGGTAAAGAAATCATGTTATCCTGCCAAGGTAGCGCTCCTTCTTGATTAAAATACTGATTAAACTTATCCCTTACAGTCTTGGCGCTGGCTAATAATTGACCTCTTATACCCGGATGTAGGTTATACAGCATTGCAGGGTCACATCTTTCACCTAACTGTACGACGTTGTCGACAATATTCTCACTGTCAAGACTGAAGTCTTACTCATGAATTATTAAATGATTGAAATATTTAAATTGTGTCACCTACCTTTATTTGGACGTCAATTGAAACAAACTTAAATCTTGACGTTCTTGTCCAAATTAACCAAAGTGTCGTCTAGTGTACTCAACAGAGAAAAATAGGTAAATGCAAATAACAAATACATATTTATACGTTCACTTAACACATTGTTTTATTTCGTCTTACTCTGTCATTCTTTCTAAACTACCACATCAACAATTTCATCTTTCTCTACATTTTGTATTCTGAAAATAGATTCTGAAATATAGTTAAAAATAATTCCTATAACCTTATATTTACGTATTTAACTAAATTATATCTACTTTGGAAGGCAACCCAGTTTGCTCACGCTCTCAGTCATTCATTATACATTTTATCGGAAAGCACTTTCTATTTAATTTTCATAATTAATACTGGTGTTGAATTTAGTTAATATTGAAATGTTTTTGGCTGTCCAACTGCTTATATTAGGTACTCATCCTTTCATCGCTGTCTCATCCACGTGGTTACGCTATCACTGTTAACTCTCGATTTTGCTAACACACTCCGAAAATAGGTTTAGACTGTTATTGCTTGCAGATTACTTCTGATTGATCACTATGACATGATTTCTCGTTGTATTACTTTAAATCACATAATTTACTGGTCGGCCGACCCTAATTTGCTCGAGCTAAGTTTTTATACGACCTCGCGGTCCGCTGGCTGTAGTAAGACAGAAGACACTAACTGTGTTTTACAGGATGGCCAGTGTGCTTCATCCACGGCAGCTTGGTATGTGATTGGTGCACAGCGGTACCACGTGATATAGCAAATATTCAACGCTGGGTATAGTACACTCACTGTAACTGCTCAACTAGCCGGGTACATGATAATTCAACTGCAAAGACGGGCACTTCCACGCTTGCTCACATTCCATAGTAACTGCGAGCTGTACTTGTTTACAGATTTTCTGGACCAACATGCAGGTGGGCGTCACCTACAGGAATGTCTATTGTTACAGATTGAGGCCTTGTGTGGGTAGCCACACTGCGATGTATTCACAATTAAAATCAAACCTATCATCCCAGTCTGCCCCGATACAATACCCCCCCCCCCAATGAGAGGGTTTCTGCCGAAACAGAAACTCTCATTGCTAAACCCTAAGAGGATCAGTGAGGATATGGTGCCAACAACCCCCCTGTAATTCCTAAACACATCATGGGTAAACTACCCCCCTAGCTCGGTGACCATGACTGCACCTGAACGATATTACTGGACTTCTCTGTTCGAGATTCCAACACCATAAAATCGGACAGGCACTCACCACAGTACCACCTAACCTTATAACATTCCAAATAAAATCAATAACTAGCCTTATACCATACCAGATCCTCAACCGATATGTCTCCCCTTACATACATACTGGGTTGCCTTTAGCAAGTACTGGGTGCGTACATATTCATTACTACATTAGACACACTATCTCCACATTGATTACTAAGGTAAAATTCAAATTTTGTTCAAACAGTGAAATAAACCTAAGTCCACTATCAAGAATTTACTTTGATGTTAATTTACATCATCTCTTTCCATTAATTAATTTCATCGCAAATTTTAAATCTTCCCAAAAATTTCCCAAAATCTTTTAAATGAATTTACTTTATCATTCTTATTAACTAAATGCTAACAGTTATAATAAACAAATAAAAATAAACAACTTCTATCATAAATTCAAAAATAACTACACTTGATTACTAAAGATAACATAAGATAAACATCATGGATCAGCTAACACCTTCTCTACCTATAGTGAACATTAGAATTTAAAATAAAATTCTGTACTGCACAGAACAAAAAAATTTTTTTTTTTTCAAAAAAAACTATATTGCCAATTAATAAAAAACAATTATTCAATCATTTAATTAAATTGATTAACAAAAGAATCTATAAATCAATTATACGAAACATACTACATCTCTAACACCAGTTATCAGCTGATACCTTATGGTCAGGTGAATGACCTTACCCTAGACACGCTACACAAAATTATACAATGTAACATACATAACACAGGTTTATAATTCCTACACTCTAACATAGTACAACATAATAAAACATATAAACACTTCCCTCCTAGAATTAATCTTTCAAACCAGTAAATTCATCTGTAACATTATTGTATAGAGCAAAACATATTTAAGTCAACTAGTCACAAATTATCTACTTGAAAACATTAATCATCTTCCATTGTCATTATATTTCGTAACTCAAAATAAAACCATTTAATTAGCTCATCAGATAATCAGCACAATTCATTTTAATGTTTACTAATGCGTTACTACCCTTAGTAACCTCCTTCCACACACACTATGGCCCCCCCTGGACTGTAGCGCCCAGTTGCTTCCACAAGGACTGAAGCTAGGGAGGAATTTTGTCATCTCCTGTCCTTGCTTCGGCCTTACATTTTAAAATTCAGATATCATAATACCTGATTACATAGTTACAACCTTAAGATGGGTCTATCACCTTTTTGTTTGTTCCCACGCGAACAAGGTGATAGCCGCTGTTCCATAGTTCTGGGGATTTCCCCTTGAGTCACCCCCCCTTTAATTTTAAATTCATACCAATTTTCAAGGCAACCAACCATGGTCAGTTTTACAATTTCTGCCCACAGCTGATTGTCGTCCAAAACCACGATTAGTGCTGGTGAAACAGTAATCGCCCGAAAAGGCGGGGAAATCATCTTTCATTAGCATGATTTTACCTCATCATTTCTTCATACACTGTACGATAGTAATTGACATATAATATAATATTATATAAGGTTGGTGTACAGTGTATTTTACACCCTATTTAGGCCTCTGATGATGGTAACATTCTATAATGTTACTCATCAACACTTACCGCTATCTACAGTGACACATGCCGCCACTGCAATAGCCTAACTTATAGCTAAACTTATGTCCTTCTTCATTATGAATACTACATACCATAACTTATTCCCTCTTCTATTGACACTAACAACCCCCCAAAATCACCCTTTAATCTTGCACCATAACATAATAAACATTAACATTGCTACATTTAATTAAACAATTCACCTTTAAATTTGCATATAAAATCATAGACATTACACTTTAATTTCAATTGACCTTTTTTCTAATCAGTTATCAGTTATTTAGCATTAACTACACCATTAAATTCTCCAAAAAAAAATTTTTAATTTGTTAATAACATTCATTATATCACATTTCAAATTCAGGTTTTATCAAAAAATTTACACAACTTACAGCTTTATTTTAGCTTTAAATTCTATTAACTCTTTTTATATCAACCTTTAATTATTTATCCTTTGTTGTACCATTAACCCTCAACAAAAATTCAATTACATGTATTCAGCAACAAAAATTCAACAATCATTACAACAAATATATAATACCCATACGTACTTTCTGATACATTATATAACAACCATATGATTCCACAACTAAACACATTTTACATTTATTCATTTATTATTTATTATCAATTTCAAATCATATAAAATCATTTAGTTAATTAATCAATTAATTCATCTACAATTTATTTTAATTCAGTCAGTTATTTAAACACAACATTACTTTAATTATCTTCTTCAAAATAATTATAATTCATTTATTACAAACTCTCATTATTTATTTAGTCTGATAAAATATTATTATTCTTATTAAATCAATTTCTACTACACACACATTGTTTACATACAATACATTTTACCAACACAAACACAATTAATCTCACTATGAATTTATTTACAATTTTTTCGTCATATTTTTCTGTTTACCACACTTCATTTCATAAAACAGTCCAGTTCAAAACCAAGCTACTTACATAGTTAAAGTTCATAAACATTAATTGTTTACCCCCCATCATCGTATAATAACCTGGTTTTACGTCTACACCATTCATCTACAATTACAGACACCTTTTTATTATTATAATTAAAATAATCATTATCATTACTTTTTCCATTGTATCATTATAGTAACTACAAATATTATTGCATACTATCAGTTCAAAATGCCTGTCAACATTGGGTATAGTAAATTCTCCATTAATATTTTCCGTTAGCATTAGGTAAGTTATATCATTATATTCACTTACTACATCAGTTATCTCATAAGGTAAGTAATCAATATCCCCAACCTTATCATCATTTGCTGTACTACCTATTTCGCAAGGTAAGTATTCAATATTATTAACTCTCGTAATATCTAACCTCTCTGCTAATTCGTTATAACCTCTGTTCAGCTTAAATAACATTATAGCTATCACCCTCTCTCTCTCATAATCACTTTGTATTTCCATCAAAACTCGATTACCACTATTATTATTTATTTTACTTTCTAACACCACATTTTTAACTGTATCATCATAATTACCACTAGTTTTAAATTCGTCACTAACCTTATTATTTGTACCTTTGTTATTTTTGTTTTCGTTATACTCACCTGTGTCATTTGTTTTGACACCACTACACCCACTTATTTGGTTTAATTCTTTCTGACTTATATTTTTAAATTGGTTGTTTATACTTAGATTACGCATTTTTATCTTGTTTTTTATGTTTACAACTTCGTTATTCATTTCTACTAACCTTTCGTCTTGTTTGTCAAGTCTACTATTTATTTCTCTCATCGCTCACTTGATTTCGGATTTGATTTCATTTAAGCTTGTGTTCAAGTTATTATATTCTCATTTCATTTCAGTTTTAAATTCGTTTAAACGTGTGTTTAAATTATTATTTTCTGACTTTAACTCATCTAAACTCGTATTCAACTTATTATTTTCTGATTTCATTTTCTCGTCTTGTTTGTCAAGTTTATCATTTACTATGTTTATCTCTGATTTGATTTCAGTTTTCATTCCTGACATCATTTCCATCATCAACGCTAATTGGTTAAATATATTTACGTTATCGCTTTTGCTATTTTTAGCGTCTACTATCTCCATTTCGTCTGTTGCATCGTCTACGTGTTATCTTACTTACCTTTTTATAAATTGATAAATAGGTTTTGTTTATTTATTATGTATTTTGGCTCTGTAGACGCCATGTTGTCTGCCAACCTGATTTTTCACTCGCCAGGGTTCGAATCAGCGAACGGGAAAATCAGAACTGGGTATTTGAATAATAACGAGTCATTTCTTATTTTACTAAGCAATTAAAATTTTATTGATCATTTCTTGTTTTTTATATCCCTTTCACTTCCCATAATTCTTAACAATTTTTTGCATATCAAAATGAAAATTATTCAGACAAAACTTAATTTTTCTTATATAGATAAAATAACAACATTTTAAAACTACCATCAAAATTTAATTAACCCAAACCAGCGCTTCTTATTTTATCATTTTTATTATTTTTATTCACGTTCGCATTCATACATATACCCCATGCCCATTTGAGATCTCAATTTCATTTAATGGTAAATAGTGTACTTTAAAAGAACATAATTTTGAAGTTGATATACCACTCCAATGTTCCATAGTACCTTCCATCACTCCGCACATATTAGTCGCACCATCTTTTATCTAAACTGTTATTTTAATTATTTAATTACTCACTGGATAATCCTGTTCCGTTTTAAATTACACACTCGGTTTTACAATCACATTGTGAGTTGCGGGCGCGACGAAAACTACGCCTAGCCAGCGGACGCGCAGACTGATTGCGTCCGTATTTATTGGCTGTTCATAGCCGACTGTTCTTTGTTTTCTGCACACTGGGCGAGAAAGAAGGTTTCGTACGTGCTTTTCAAGCTGTTCACAGTGGCACACCCATGCGCGAATACGCTCCCCTCGCTGCTAACGTTCACATTCTCAGACTCGTTAATTGCTTTTGCTCAACAGAAACACGTACGTACGGCTTGGCTTGATACCGCACTGACTGCAATGTGTTAAAAAACTGTCCAGCGTTTATGATTCAAATGTTATTCAGCTTGAGTGGCCATTACATTATACAATTATTTAAGAAAAAATAAACCCCAATAGTTTGTCCCGTTACATACGCGCTCGTTAATATTTGTCGATACTAAATCGTCTTGTGTAACGTTTAAAATTGATCCCTCCTCTACACCCTCATATAAATTTGCACTCTTATTTTTCTCTGCCATTTCGACTAGATTGTAAATTATTAAATTTAATTTACAACGTCCCTGTACGGGCGCCATTGAAGTCTTACTCATGAATTATTAAATTATTGAAATATTTAAATTGTGTCACCTACCTTTATTTGGACGTCAATTGAAACAAACTTAAATCTTGACGTTCTTGTGCAAATTAACCAAAATGTCGTCTAGTGTACTCGACAGAGAAAAATAGGTAAATGCAAATAACAAATACACATTTATACGTTCACTTAACACATTATTTTATTTCGTCTTACTCTGTCATTCTTTCTAAACTACCACATCAACAATTTCGTCTTTCTCTACATTTTGTATTCTGAAAATAGATTCTGAAATATAGTTAAAAATAATTCCTATAACCTTATATTTACGGATTTAAATAATTTATATCTACTTTGGAAGGCGACCCAGTTTGCTCACGCTCTCAGTCATTCATTATACATTTTATCGGAAAGTGCTTTCTATTTAATTTTCATAATTAATACTGGTGTTGAATTTAGTTAATATTGAAATGTTTTTGTCTGTCCAACTGCTTATATTAGGTACTCATCCTTTCATCACCGTCTCATCCACGTGGTTACGCCATCACTGTTAACTCTCGATTTTGCTAACACACTCCGAAAATAAGTTTAGACTGTTATTGCTTGCAGATTACTTCTGATTGATCACTATGACATGATTTCTCGTTGTATTACTTTAAATCACATAATTTACTGGTTGGCAGACCCTAATTTTCTCGAGCTAAGTTTTTATACAACCCCGCGGTCTGCTGGCTGTAGTAAGACAGAAGACGCTAACTGTGTTTTAGAATATGGCCAGTGTGCTTCATCCACGACAGCTTGGTATGTGATTGGTGCACAGCAGTACCACGTGACATGGCAAATATTCAACGCTGGGTATAGTACACTCACTGTAACTGCTCAACTAGCCGGGTACGTGATAATTCAACTGCAAAGACGGGCACTGCCGCGCTTGCTCACATTCCATAGTAACTGCGAGCCGTACTTGTTTACAGATTTTCTGGACCAACATGCAGATGGGCGTCACCTACAGGAATGTCTATTGTTACAGATTGAGGCCTTGTGTGGGTAGCCACACTGCGACGTATTCACAATTAAAATCAAACCTATCATCCCAATCTGCCCCATTACAAGGCTTCCTGGAGGGGTATAATTATCGGTGAATTTCTGCGCAAGAAGTTGTGCAGAAAGCAACAAGCCAAAACCATTGTCTCTACGCTTTTGGCCATTAAATTAATAGGCGAGTGAAAAATGCGATATCTAGAAGCTAAAATTCCAAACGCGTTCTCAACTACACGATGTGCTCTTGATAAGCGGTAGTTGAAAATCCTCCTATCCTTATTTAGCGAGTCTCGATTGTAAGGTTTGATGAGATCGGGACGCATTGCAAAATTAAGTAAATTAAATATTACCTGAATAGTCCGTCTTGTGGTTCACTTGTTTTATATTAAAACACAACACGTTTCAGAACTGAAGTTCCATCCTCAGGTTATTTTCCTCGTTAGAGGTCGTCACAACATTAAGATACAAAACGCAAAAAACAACAACATTTAAAACACGTATAAAACAATCATTAGCGCGCGAGAATAACGGTGCGCACCGTGAGGAAGTTACAACGACACTGCCGTCTCTAGTCAACATATTCACTGTCTTATCTGTGACGCAAGTCTCAGACGTTCTGAGACTTGTAAAGCCGTATCATATAGCATGTTCGAGTGGAAATTCAAATGATCGTTTAATAAATGTTCAGGATATAATTTATGTGCCTTATAAATTTCGAATTCCTCAGCGGCATCCATATAACGGCCTTTTTTACAAACATGTAAAGGTGCACAATTTGTAGCCAGGTTTGTGTAATTATGGTTACTATCCATTAAATGTCGGCCAAAATTAGATTTTGTTTGACCTAGATCTTTTTTAGGTACATGTTCTTTAAATCGTTGTAAAAACGATCTCCCCATCTGGCCTATATAAAAGCACTTACAGTCACTACACTTAATTTTGTAGATGCCTGTTTTTTCTTCCAGTGGTCTAATAATTTTAGGGCGAAGCAATTTATGTATCTTGTTGTTCGTGCGAAATGTGACCACCAGTTTCAATTTCTTAAGTGTATTGGTGACGATTTGAGGAAGGATAGTGCCATAATCATTTACTATGTATTTTAGTTTAGTTTTATTTTCTAGGCGCTTTTTCTGTTTGTTGTGGTGTTTCTTAAATAACATGCCTATCAGTGAACTTTTGTATCCATTGCGTGTTGCTATATATTTTATAATGTTCAATTCCCTATGGAAGTCAATGGCTTCCAGTGGTATTGTTACTAATCTATGGATAAAACTATTGTAAGCAGCCATTTTTTGTGAATTAGGAAGGTGGGAGTCTGCATGAATGGTGATATCTGTCGTAGTAGGTTTCCTATAGATTTGATATTTGAAACCATTATTGACTTTTATAACTGTTAAGTCCAGAAAATTTAATCTACTATTATTTTCAGTTTCGCCCGTGAATTGTATATGTTTAATTTATATTATTCAGATATTGCTTCAAATTATCTATCTGTCTTATTGCACCATTGAAAACTATGAAAGTATCGTCCACATAACGAGCATAAAAAATTATTTGCGTGTGTAACGTATTGACATCAGATAATAAGTACGTGTTCTCATAATGATTCAGATAAATATCCGATAACAATCCGGACAGGGGCGAGCCCATAGCTAGCCCCTCTTCTTGGATGAAATATCTGTTGTTAAACATAAAATAGTTCTGTTTCAAAATCACTTGCAATAACTCTACACATTCTTTAATTTGTTGAGGACTTAATGTATTTGCGTCAACAAGCTGCTTCTTTAAAATATTAATTGTCTCTTGTACAGGTATGTTTGTGTAAAGGTCAGAAATATCAAAAGATGCAATTTTATAATTGGGTTTCAATTCAATATCTTTCAATTTGTTAATAAAATCAATGTTATTTTGTATAGTGTGATCATTAGCTAATTTTATATTGTTTTTTATTATAGCGGCCAATTTTTTGCAATTTTAAATCCCGGCGCGGTGGTGAAATTTACAAGCGGTCTAATTGGTACATCTTTTTTATGTATTTTTGGTAGGCCGTTGAATTGAGGTGCATGTGCATTTATCGGCTTTAATAGTCGTCGATAAATGTAATGTAATCGTAATAAAATTTCACCACCACGCCGGGACTTAAAATTGCAAAAAATTGGCCGCTATAATAAAAAAACAATATAAAATTAGATAATGATCACACTATACAAAATAACATTGATTTTATTAACAAATTGAAAGATATTGAATTGAAACCCAATTATAAAATTGCGTCTTTTGATATTACTAACCTTTACACAAACATACCTGTACAAGAGACAATTAATATTTTAAAGAAGCAGCTTGTTGACGCAAATACATTAAGTCCTCAACAAATTAAAGAATGTGTAGAGTTATTGCAAGTGATTTTGAAACAGAACTATTTTATGTTTAACAACAGATATTTCATCCAAGAAGAGGGCCTAGCTATGGGTTCGCCCCTGTCCGGATTGTTATCGGATATTTATCTGAATCGTTATGAGAACACGTACTTATTATCTGACGTCAATAAGTTACACACGCAAATAATTTTTTATGCTCGTTATGTGGACGATACTTTCATAGTTTTCAATGGTGCAATAAGACAGATAGATAATTTGAAGAAATATGTGAATAATATAAATAAACATATACAATTCACAGACGAAACTGAAAATAATAGTAGATTAAATTTTCTGGACTTAACGGTTATAAAAGTCAATAACGGTTTCAAATATCAAATCTATAGGAAACCTACTACTACAGATATCACCATTCATGCAGACTCCCACCTTCCTAATTCACAAAAAATGGCTGCTTACAATAGTTTTATCCATAGATTAGTAACAATACCACTGGAAGCCATTGACTTCCATAGGGAATTGAACATTATAAAATATATAGCAACACGCAATGGATACAAAAGTTCACTGATAGACAGGTTACTTAAGAAACACCACAACAAACAGAGAAAGCGCCTAGAAAATAAAACTAAACTAAAATACTTAGTAAACGATTATGGCACTATCCTTACTCAAATTGTCACCAATACACTTACGAAACTGAAAATGGTGGTCACGTTTTGCACTAACAACAACATACATAAATTGCTTCGCCCTAAAATTATTAGACCACTGGAAGAAAAAACGGGCATCTACAAAATTAAGTGTAGTGACTGTAAGTGCTTTTATATAGGCCAGACGGGGAGATCGTTTTTACAACGATTTAAAGAACATGTACCTAAAAAAGATCTAGGTCAAACAAAATCTAATTTTGGCCGACATTTAATGGATAGTAACCATAATTACACAAACCTGGCTACAAATCTTGCACCTTTACATGTTTGTAAAAAAGGCCGTTATATGGATGCCGCTGAGGAATTCGAAATTTATAAGGCACATAAATTATATCCTGAACATTTATTAAAGATCACTTGAATTTCCACTCGAACGCGCTATATGATACGGCTTTACAAGTCTCAGAACGTCTGAGACTTGCGTCACAGATAAGACAGTGAATATGTTGACTAGAGACGGCAGTGTCATTGTAACTTCCTCACGGTGCGCACCGTTATTCTCGCGCGCTAATGATTATTTTATATGTGTTTTAAATGTTGTTGTTTTTGTGTTTTGTATCTTAATTTTGTGACGACCTCTAACGAGGAAAATAACCTAAGGATGGAACTTTAGTTCCGAAACGCGTTGTGTTTTAATATAAAACAAGTGAACCACAAGACGGACTATTCAGGTAATATTTAATTTACTTAATCTATTTGTGGTTCGGATACGAATATGAAGTATTTCAGCATTGCCAAAGCATCATCACCCACAACACATACTCAAGAACCCGACTTGAATTCGAAAGTTGAGAAGGTTCTGGAATTTTTAATTCATTGTTGATTTGTTTCTCATAAAATCTGGTGTGATTTATCACACCACCATCGGAAACACAGCCATTAGTACCTACACTGGAGTAAATAAACTCACAGTTTGCATTTGTTATAACCATCAGAACTATACTATAAGTTTTTTTGTAATTAAAATAGTAAGATCCACTATCCTTAGGAGGTACAATCTGAATATGTTTTCCATCTATAGTGCCTAAGCAATGGGGAAAGTGCCATTTGTTTTCAAAGCCAGATGCAATGTCCTTCCACTCCTTTGAATTTTCGGGAAACTGAAAAAGAAGAGAAAAATTTAACGAATACCAAACTGTAATAATTAAGTAGGCATCTACAAAAAAAAGTGCTTAGCATGAATTCTTTTAAGTTGGTACACAATAATTCTAACAAGTGTAACTAGAATTTTTAATAACTTTCCCTTTTTTTTCTAGAGTGCTGATAGTGAGGATCCAAGCGATAAAGTACTTGGCAATACTCCATCTATTCCAGAACGAGATTCAGGTAACCAGAGTTCTTCATCAGGCTCAGCAAATCGTTCGTGGGGCTCATTTCAGAAGAGACAGGCACGTTCCACCAAAAGCAAATACTGGATGTTTTGTCAAAGGCTGAGAAACGATTGGAATCTACCACCGCTGATGATTCATTCGACAGATATGGAAAACACATCGCAGATCGACTTCGGCACATCAAACCGAACTAAATCATATTCGTTCAAAAACGTATTAGTGACGTATTATTTGAGGGTGAAGTGGAGTCTCTCAATAAGAACTGGAAATTAATGAATTTAGGGCAGAAAGAAGTTCAATCGAGGACATCTCTGCAGGAAACCTACCCACCTCATTTTGAACGATATAACATTTCACAGTACGAACCTCCTCGGGCGTATCATATATGCATCGACAATTTCAACTTGCAAATCAACCTGGTGTCCATGCTACAAACCAGCCCGAAACAAGACTTGCTGAAATGGGACCACCAGTTACCACTTCTTCGTTGGCAGATTACATTACAAGTTTTTCAGACTCAAATGCCTGAACTTCCTGTTGTTTGACTACGAATTTCAAGAAATGCATACGTCATATCACTTCACTTCGATATATATATTTTTCTATTGTTATTAAAAGAGATATGGAAGTCTTAAAACTGAATGCTTGTAAATTATACTGCTTTTTCAATTTTCTCGAATTTATAAAAAATGTTAAAGATTTTGAAAAAACTTGCAAATTTAAAATTTGTTCGTACTTTTTGTAAAATTTACTTCACTTTTTTTGAAATCAACCAATAAAAGAAGCTATGTTTTTAAAGTCTATTATACCAGAAGCCTATACCTAATACCCATAGAAATTTAACAATTACTTACCTTTAAGTAGTTCTTCTTTAAAGCCAAGTAGATTGCGTTACAGGTTTCAGGAATTATTTTGCTCAACGCTGGTTTGGATATAATGGTTGTAAACTCCAAGTCCTTATAGCTTCTTCCTGTAGCGAGGAATCTCAGAGTGGCTGTGAGACTTTCATGGGGTGAAATGGCTTTTCTCATGCAGGTCTCCATTTCTTTATGTATGACATTATCAACTCCAGCAATTGACAATACGATCTAGCGTCCATTCGCAAGTAATTACACCAGTCGTCAGATTCGCCTCTCAACTCTCTCAGTAGTTTAATGTGAGAATAGAGGCTTCTTTTTAAAATTCACACCCTTGACCATCTTGCATTTTTCTATTTAGCTTTCCCCTTCTCACAAGTTGTTGCACCCGTATGAGGGAAACGATTGTAAAAAACAGCAACAGTGCTTCCTCTGTGTTGGACACTCTATTGAAACTGACATGGAAAATGGAAGAAAAGACGTTACCGTGTGAACTCTTCACAAAATGTACGTTTTGTCGTACCTTTTATATGACGGATAAAACGTACGATAAGACGTAGCGTGTAAACCCGCCTTTAAGAATACAGTATAACAAGTTGGAAACATAATACTGGAAGAATCCTTTTGTGCCCTGTCTTTGGAAACAATTACTTTTAATCATTAAATTTCAATGATGTGGTCATCTGTTTACTGACTTCCAAGTTTTTTCTTAATAAAATCTCTTTGCTTGCAATGTACAGTTACAAATAATTTTTTTAATATTTTTTTGTACAGACATAAATATGATTAAAATTAAAACTGTGATAGTTGAACCATATTATTTTTCTTGCATACACCGTAATGTGGAATAATAAATATGTATAATTTTTCAGTTATAATTTGTGTTATTACCACCTGAGTTGTGATTTATTAATGCTAAAGCTGCATCATTCTTAGATCTAGTATAATTGAAATGTTCCGAGAAACTACAAATTGTCAGTTACAAAGTTTGTGTGTGTAAGTCCTAATCATTCATATTGAAACACTCGAGAGATGGACTTTGCTTACACTGTAGAAATCTTCTGTGATATAATATTTTAAATTCTTATTGTACATAAATCATTTTGAAATATTTTTTCTATTTTTATTTGGTAATTCTAATTTATTTGAGAGAGAGAGGGAGTGTGTGTGTGTGTGTGTGTGTGTGTGTGTTCAAATTGGCTTACTGGTGAGATTAGATCAGTGGAAGGTTTAATTTGAATAGGAGGTATGGTTTAAGATGTGAAAACAGAAACCCAACTGAATCCAAACGTCAGTGCAGCTGTAGCACCAAGCTAACTTGGACTCACATATTATGTAGTATATTGTGCTTACAAAGTAATCTATGATGATCATCATTATTTTAATGCTGAAAATTAGTATAAAAGAAATTTAATTATAAATATTTGTAAAGTACAATTATATTCAATAAGAAAGAAAAATATAATATCACCAAATATGTCTGACACATAACGAAAATTATATAATAAGCCTTAGACTTTCATTATTGATTTGGAAATTTAAATAGCATAAGGAAGCATGTATAAAATTCATATAAAATTAAGGATTAAAATAAAAGGAAAATAAGTGTTTCAACTATACTCTGTTCAAACAAAGGAGAGCCCTAAATTTAGAACTTTATAATTTTCTGAATGTCTGAGATAAAAATTAATTAAATATGCCACTGCAATCCTCACTTATTTCTGTAGTTTACTGTGCACTTTCATATTTTTTGCATTTTTAAAATTACGGTAATTTACAATTGAGCAAAACGTCTCGGAAGTCGCTGTTTAGTGTTGTATCGTGTGTAGCATGCCAAATTTTCACTTTTCTGTATTTACCATATTATAAGTTACTATTATTTGTTGTTGTAAACTTCTAATTCTGTAACAGCTACACCTTAAGAAATAATTTTTACACTGTGGTTGGAAAAAAAATTATACTAGATGCACTAAAAATGTAATCGAATTCCAAAGCGACATTTGTGTCTACTTCTCTACTAGTACGTTCAGTTCCTTACCAGGACCATTTTTTCCTACCATCACACAGATCCCACAACATCTAAAATGGGAAGAATAACATACTTTTCATATTTAACTTTGATTATTGTATAACAACTAAATCCCATGTGCATATGGTATAGGCTACACACACAGTGTTTAAGATAGTTATTGTACATGTTAAGTTAATTACACATTACATAAATATATAAATACATAAATTTTATTCCACCTACCTGCAAAGTTTAACTGGGTCCAGGATTCTCCCACGAACGTAAGATGCTAACGTGGTTTATAGGTTAACGGAATAATTGACATAACTCATTTTGTTTTGAAGAGAATTAATGACCTTTTAATTTTTAAATATTAACAAACTTTAACAGATTTTACTCAGACTTTAGCAAATGAAATAGCAGCCTAATAATTTCTTATTTTTGTTGTTCGTTCCATGAATACAATTTCTACTTTTACCTTATTCTACAAGCTTACCTTATACTAAGATATCGACACATCAGACCGCCCAGCCTGCCAAACATTCTCCCATTCACACTTATTTAAAACCCTCCCCTGATTTATTAATTGACCAAAACCCTTAACATATTATGAAATACCCCCCGGCCGGCAACGTGGTTATCTCTCGAGCTCGTAACTTCGCATTTTTTGGTTTAGTTGTGTGTCCGAAATAAATTGGGATGTTCCTTAGTTAAGGATTCACTTCACTGCCACATTACTGTTCTGTTAACTCACTGTTTACTTGAAAATTATAAAAAATTTTTGAAGAGCCCCTTGGGGCAGTACCTGCGCAGGCACCGTTTGTAAGCAAACTGGGAAGAGCGGCTCTGCATTCACCGCCAACTAGATTACGTCTTTTTAGGTGGAAAACAATGCCTTGTAGTTCTTCGTCGCTCGTTGTGTTCCATTTAACCCATGCAGTTGATTGTGTGTTGGTTGTAGATGATATTTGTTCAGCACTGGCTGACGTCACAAAAAGGGTTGGACTTAGGACTCACATCCGTCAGCCTGGACCATGTTCTCGTACAATTTTCGTCTCTTAGCCATTTTTTGAGTTTCACAAATCGGCGTCGGTCCGTGCACCTGCTGGTGTGACGCGCTCGGACGTACTGCCACACTCTCGCAAAGTTCTAGGAAATGACACTTAGTACATTCCTTCATACAGATTGGACAATAGTTAAGGCGTATTGTTCCCTTGTTAGAACACTGTTTCCATTCAACACGTGGCCTGATCCCAGATGGAATGGAAATTAAATTTATAAATATTTTTAACAAACCCCAAAAATTTAATAAAATGAAAATCCCCTGTATTTGTCACGTTACAGTACCCCCCCCCCCCCCAATGAGAGATCTTCTGCCGAAACAGAAGAAATCTCATTGATAAAACCCTAAGAGGACCGGTGAGGAACTGGTGCCAACAACCCCCTTTTGCTCTTATACTTCATGGGTAAACAACCCCCCTGGCTCGGCGACCATGGCCGCATCTGAACGAGATCACTGGACTTCTCGGACTTCTCTGTACGAGATCCCAACACTGTAAAATCGAACAGATAGCACCACAGCGCACCTCACCTTCTAACATGCCACCCTTAAATCCAAATCCCTGGCTTATATCATGCCAGATCCTCAACCGATATGTTCCCCCTTACATGCACACTGGGCTGCCTTTAGCAGTGACTGGGCTCACACACACACTGATACTACATCATATAAACATTGAAACATTCCTAGCTTTAAAATTTTGTTTAAGTTTAAAAATCAACAGCTATTTTCTTTAAACCAAAACACAAATCCTTTACCTAAATTGAATAATTCTCCATTATTATTTTTTTGTTTTCATCATTAGAAAATAAACAAGTTGAACATTTCTTAAAAACATGCCAACATCCTTAACCTAACATGTGATTATACCTATATTCTAAACAATACAATTCAATAAAAAAAAACGATTAGTACACACCAACAATAACATAATCAAAGTTCAAAAACATCAATTCGATGGCAGGCACAAAATCAAGAAATTTTTTTTTTTTTTTTAATTTTAAATTCAAAAAATTTAAATTTATTAAAATATATTCTTTTTTCAATATTGAAATTATTTAAAATTATTCAAATTAATTAAAAGCAAAATTGGCTTTACTTCCTTGCCAAAATGGGTTTAGTATAGAACACACCTATCAGCTGATCAAAACTGGGTCAAGTCAGGAACCTTGACCTACATAAGTTATACCTAAGTTACATCTGAAAATACATGGCACATCTTTAAAAGTCTATCTTTAAACACAAAAACATGATAAAATACAACCTTTAGAAATAACAAAATATTATTATAATTCACAATCAAATTGATATTTAAATTACTCAGAATAAATACTCTATAGCGTTACTTGATTCTCAAATTGTATTAAAATTGTCACTTGTTTCAATCAAAATTTTATACTGTTACTATAAATCTCTTTATTTAGTCATCTCATTCTCCATTACTTTGGGTGATTTAATTATTTATACTAGCTTGATTTGCCACTTGGCATTTATATATATATATATAGTCTTTCTCACTCTTTGATTCTATAGACACCTAACAACTTTTAACTATCAGGACACCCATTTCTATCAAAACATCTATCAAACCATCTCTACACCCAGCTTACTACTAAACTCAATTCGCCACATCATTCTCTCGATATATAAAAAAAATATTCTTTAACCCTTTGTACTTAGGATAAGTGTCCCCCCCCCCAAAAAGCTCATTCCCTTAATCTGGTCCCTGGATTCTACCTAAGGCAACCCCTTCCCGCCAAATCGGTCTCTTCCCGTCCCAACCCTTTTGTTGCGGACTCCTACACTACACTGTCCCCTCTTACAAAATTGGCATCCCCAAATTAACACTCTTATTACCTCACTTCAACTACAAAATAACATCATCATTTATAAACATCAATATATCACTCATTACTCTACATATATTCCCCATATCTACTGTGTCAACATTAATACTTCTCAAATTCTACATTACATTAATTCATAACAACATTATTCCCTCTATTACCACTTTAAACTCACTTGGACTGATCTACATGTCCCAACAAAATATTAATCACCCAAAATCTACCTTTTACTATCTTTTACCATCTTTCACAAATCATTAAAATCTTAACTTTATCAAATTACTTTTCTCATCATTTGAAATAGCATCTTTAACACATTAAACATTATATTTAACATTAATTATCTTGGAAATTAATAAACAATTTATCAGTGACATTCTACTACTGATCAGCTGACATTCCTAGCAAGGTGAATGACCTCACTGCAAACACATTTCAAAATTATACACATTCTATGAAATACATATTTTTATCAATTCTTACCTCTAACACAATGAAATAATACATTTATACAACAGAATAAACACAGTATACTGAACGTATGAACACCTATTTATCAAAGCATAATACAAGCATTTAATTAGAGCAAAATTGATTTATCATTTTTATGTTATGAAATTTAAATTTGTTGCTCACCTGAGCAACCCCCCAATCCACACACACTATTGTATTTTCTGTTGGACTGTGGCGCCCATTTGCGTTCACAAGGACTGCATAGTTGGAGGAATTGAACATCTCCGTGTCCTTGCTTCGGCTTTACATTTTAAAATTTTTTAGATATCGACATATCTGCGTTTTATAGTTACAAGCCCTTAAAACGGGTCTACCACCTGTCTATGCTGTCCCTACTCGGACAGAGTGGCAGCCGCTGTTCCATAGTTCCGGGATTTCCCCTAGTTTCACCCCCCTGTTAATTTCTAGTATCAACCAATTTCAAGCCAGCTATGGTCAAGGGACTTGGTTATGGTCATAGCTGACCGCTAGCCAAAACCACGATTAGTGCTGGTAAGGCAGTAATCGCCCGAAAAGTCGGGGAAATCAAACTTTACGTTCAAGCATGTTATACTCATCACTATCTGCACGGCACAAAAGTCTATCAGGGTACAACATACAATTGTACGAAAAGGTGTGCCGTGCATTTTCGCCACTTTGGCCTCCGATGGAGGTAACACTCCCTGTTACCCCCAACCCATTCCACTATCTACTGGGGCACATGCCACCCCAGCAATAGCACATTAATAGCTACACTAAAATTTTATATAAAACATAATATGACATTTTTCATTAACCATTTTATCCATCATCATTTAAATCATTCATCACTTTCTAAACATTAGATTACTTAAAATTTTCAAAATTATTACTAACAGTTATTTGACATTACCTTTCAGTTATTATTACTTTTTAAATTATTATCTCAAGTTATTTTCATTATAGAAGTTAAAATTCTTTTCACATCTGTAAACATTTTATTATAGCTGACTGGTATTATAAATTTTATACTTACAGTCCATTATTCACATACTGACATACACAAAATATATACACCATACACACCAATACTTCCAAGTAACCTCTGAATCATTTAACAAAAATGTTATTTCAAATCAAACAATTTAACAATTAATTACCAAATTCACATCTCGTAAAATAATTTAAACTCGTTATCAAAATTCAATTATACAACATTTAAATCAATCAAAATCTTTAAAACATCTCAGATTATTTTAATTAAATTAATTATTGAAAATACAAGTTCAGAGAATTAATGACCTTTTAATTTTTAAATATTAACAAACTTTAACAGATTTTACTCAGACTTTAGCAAATGAAATAGCAGCCTAATAATTTCTTATTTTTGTTGTTCGTTCCATGAATACAATTTCTACTTTTACCTTATTCTACAAGCTTACCTTATACTAAGATATCGACACATCAGACCGCCCAGCCTGCCAAACATTCTCCCATTCACACTTATTTAAAACCCTCCCCTGATTTATTAATTGACCAAAACCCTTAACATATTATGAAATACCCCCCGGCCGGCAACGTGGTTATCTCTCGAGCTCGTAACTTCACAATTTTTTGGTTTAGTTGTGTGTCCGAAATAAATTGGGATGTTCCTTAGTTAAAGATTCACTTCACTGCCACATTACTGTTCTGTTAACTCACTGTTTACTTGAAAATTATAAAAATTTTTTGAAGAGCCCCTTGGGGCAGTACCTGCGCAGGCACCGTTTGTAAGCGAACTGGGAAGAGCGGCTCTACATTCACCGCCTACTAGATTACGTCTTTTTAGGTGGAAAACAATGCCTTGTAGTTCTTCGTCGCTTGTTGTGTTCCATTTAACCCATGCAGTTGATTGTGTGTTGGTTGTAGATGATATTTGTTCAGCACTGGCTGACGTCACAAAAAGGGTTGGACTTAGGACTCACATCCATCAGCCTGGACCATGTTCTCATACAATTTTCATCTCTTAGCCATTTTTGAGTTTCACAAATCGGCATCGGTCCGCGCACCTGCTGGTGTGACGCGCTCGGACGTACTGCCACACTCTCGCAAAGTTCTAGGAAATGACGCTTAGTACATTCCTTCATACAGATTGGACAATAGTTAAGGCGTATTGTTCCCTTGTTAGAACAGTGTTTCCATTCAACACGTGGCCTGATCCCAGATGGAAATTAAATTTATAAATATTTTTAACAAACCCCAAAAATTTAATAAAATGAAAATCCCCTGTATTTGTCACGTTACGTACATAGTCATTGAAATACCTGGTAGACATTTTAAAATGTCATGCGGAATGTTTACACATAGGCATAAGCACACATTGAACCCAATTTAAAAGCTTTTAAGATTTTTAATTTTTTTTTTCTATAAATTAATATTTACACTTACCTCTTACAGAAAAGTGTGTTACTTAACACATGAATTAATTCTTCATGGCCACAAGATCTTGATAGAAAATATACAAGTAAAAAGTGAAACATTACCATATATCTAAGTAAGAGTAATTATTTTTTACTATATGTAAACTATTTAGTTTTTAATAAAATAATTTATTATGGGTTATAAAAGTTGAGTAAAAATAACACAAGTAGTAAAAATAAATTATGTGGCTTTTCTCTGAAGACACATTTTTCTAAGGCTTGAAAAAACATTGGAGAGAAGTGGTAGTGAAAACTTAAAAATATTTTGAAATCAAGAATGAACATTTTAAAACAGCTGATGAGCCTCTTGCCCCGTTTACAGTAAAGTTGTAGAGTTCACAGCACAAACTGTATGAGTAAGGCAAGTTTGTACACACTTGTACGCAGTATTTATGTAGTACATGACTTCACAAATTTATACTTGACATGCTTGTTTAGTATTTAGTCCCAGTTCACTTGAAGCAACATTGTTTGAAACACTGCTGGACATAAGCACGAAGGAGACCTGTTCCTCATTGTGAGTATACTATTCCTCCCGTAGCTTATTAATTTTCGTGTTTCAGATATCTGTTGATTAAAAAGTTACCAATAGTTAAATATTTGAAATTATTTATTTGAAATTGCTGATTATAAATTTTTGGTTAAAAGTAATTAAAATTTTGACATGTAGCATGATACATGAACAATTTTAGTAACGTGTGATATATTATAAATACACAAATAAAATTTTCAGATGCAATAGAGAATATATATACAGATCACATTTCAGCAGTAAGTTTTTTTATGGTGGTTGGTTTATTCACAGTAGTGCAACAGATATGATGCTCATGTCTGAAGGTAGACAATACCATGATTTTTGGATTTCAGTGCACTATAAAACACAAAACCCCAAATAATATGAAATTACAATGGTGTATTTATTTGTTTTTATCTCAGATATTGGAAAAGTTACAAAGTTCTAAAGTTGGGCCCCTCGTATGTTTGAACTGTGTGTGTGTGTGTGTGTGTGTGTGTGTGTGTGTGTGTGTGTGTGTGTGTGTGTGTGCGTGTGCGTGTGCGTGTGTTCAAGCGTGCGTGTATATATATATATGTTATTAATTTGTAACTCTGACGTTTGTTGCAGCTAAGTCACAATTGTCACAAAATAATTACCCTCTTCTGCAAATATAAAAAATTGATTTATTAGTCTAACACATGTACAACAAACACACATGCATGGTAATTCTCAGGGGTGAACCTAGGGGTATATCCTCCCTGAAATCCAAAAGAAAAATTTATAAAACTGGAGAATTAAAAAAACTGGTTGCGTGTTTCTGAAATGTAATTAATTGACTTCCAAGTTTTGTCAATTAAAAATAAAATACTATTTAGGTCAGTGACAAGTTTAAATAATCTACAATAATAGGCCTTATACTCAATAATAAATATAACAAATGTTGAAAGAAATGGTGAAAAATGAAAAGAAGTCGACTTGGAAGAGAGTAGGAGAACACAATTTTCTGCTGGTTACAAGCAACTTGAAACATATTGTTACGACGGTCTACTGATCATCGTATGGTGCAGTGGAAAACAAAATATCTTTTTTTTTTTTTTTTTAATTTATTGGAGATCTGTAAGCTGTTCGACTGAGCGAACATTTAACAAATTGGCTGACAACACACACAGGATTATGAAGAGCTGACCATTGACAGCTCTTCTTGTTTTGATAATAGATTAAAGAGGTAACAAAATACAAAACTAAATGATAAAAACATGTAAACAAATGAACCAAAGTCACTATCACTTCCTGCTGGCATGATACAATAAGTTCAAACATTAAACACTGGGCCCATAAGGCACATATACAGGTTGACATTAACACGTTTGAATGACACGAATACAAAAACATACAGAACAGATATCACAGACAGTACAATACAGAAAATACAGAGAATACATTATGAGTTAAACCTGAATGGTAAGTCTAATAGTTTGTGTCTTTTTAGTCTATAAATATCTTCACTGTTGTCTAACAAGTTAATTGCCAGGTGGTTGGGATGCTGTTCTAGTTTGGAGATGTGAGTCCTGCAGAGGCGCATGATTTCTTCTTTCACGGTTGAAACTTTAAGGTCGCGGTGTATAGAGTTATTTGAGACAAACCAAGGAGCGTCGACTATTGATCTAAGTGTTTTGGACTGAAAGCGCTGGATAATCTCAATATTACTTGTACTTGCAGTACCCCAAAGTTGAATACCATAAGTCCATACCGGTTTAAGCACGGCTTTATAGATCAAGAGTTTGTTGACGAGACTTAACCGTGATTGTCTGCCTATAAGCCAATAGATGTTTCTGACCTTGTGATTAAGTTGAAGCTTCTTGGATGTTATATGTTTTTTCCATGTTAGTCTCCTGTCCAGATGCATCCCAAGGTACTTAGCACTTTCAGCTTGCGTTACTGGTTGACCGTTAATTGTGACTGGAGGGCAGTTTGCCTTACGTGTAGTGAAGGTAACGTGGACTGACTTCGATGAATTGATTTTTATGCGCCAATTATCAAGCCATAACTGAACGCTGTTTAATGATTCTTGTAGTATAAGAGATGCTATTGAGGGGTCGGAGTGTGTCGCTAGGATCGCTGTGTCATCGGCGTAGGTAGCAACAGTGGTTTCACTTGCTGACGGTAAGTCCGAGGTGAACAGGAGGTAGAGCAGAGGACCCAGGACACTACCCTGCGGAACACCCGACCCCACTGGTAATAGAGGAGAAGTAGCATCGGAGTACTTGACTTGAAACACTCTGCCCACTAAGTAGGAATGTAAGATACGGTAACAATTATGTGGCAGATTTTTCTTTATTTTATATAAGAGTCCAAGATGCCAGACTTTGTCAAATGCCTGGGAAACGTCGAGAAACACACCTGAGCAGAACATCTTCGATTCCAGCGATTTATTGATAACATTTGTTAGTCTGTGTATTTGATCTACCGTAGAGTGCTTTTCTCGAAAACCAAATTGGTGATCCGGAATTAGATTGTTTTCTACAATTGTTGGCATAAGTCGTTTTACAAACAGCTTTTCAAAGATCTTACCAAGTATCGGTAGAAGGCTTATGGGTCGATAAGAAGAGGGCTCTTGAGGGTTTTTACCAGGTTTTAAGACCATGATAACTTGAGCCGATTTCCAGAGAAGAGGAAAGTATTCGAGTCTGAGTATGGCATTGAAAATGTATGTTATTAGTACAACGCCTTTGTGAGGTAGCTCCTTTAGAACTTTCCCCGATAGCAAATCAATGCCGGGAGCCTTTTTACTTTTCAAATTATACAGGATTATTTCCTTGATTTCCATAACTTTAAAAGGCTTAATAGGTAGAGTCATTTGGAGCGGGGAGTGCAAGTATCTTTGTACCTCTTCATCGAAAGAGACGTTCTTGCTGGCTTCAGGTTGAAAAACGTTCACCAAATGTTCGGCAAAAACCTGGAATTTCTCTGTATTGCTGCGCGCCCAGCTACCATCTGGTTTATGTATTGGTGGTATTTGTAATAGTGGCCTTTTTAATCGTTTAGTAGCCTTCCACAGAGAATAATCAGTACTTTCATTTGGTGACAGATTTTCTAGATAATCCTGAATCCCTTCATTCTTTAGATTTTCCAACAATCGTTTAAGTTGTCTGGCCGCGGAATTCCACTTTCTTTTATCATCCGGATGATGAGTATGCTGCCAAATTCGTCGCAATTTACGCTTCTCAGCTAATTTCTTCCGGACAACCAGAGGAAGGTTCAAGTGCTTATTCTTCACTGTATTGCAAGGTGTAGCTTCCCAGGCTGATTTTTGAAAAGTACTTGTGAGAGAATTTACAGCCGCATCCAATTCAGCAGGCGTGTGGAGTGGAAGTTCTAGCGAGATATTATAATTTACAAGCTCTCTAAAGTAATCCCAGTCAGTAAAATATCAGCTTTAAATATCACAATTAAACAGTTTGTAATCAACAAGATAGTCTCTTACAACAAATCAAATAAAAATTGTTCACACGCAATAAAAATCTCAACTAATAGAGTCCCACACAATTATAAAACACATAACACTTCTCCACAATACTTTGAACTGCACTGGAATAAATTGCCACTTAAACTAAAAATTAAGTGCTGCTGAATGCCTATATTTATACCCCACTGAGATTCCAGAATAATCCATACTATGCATCAGCGCTACTAGAAAACACCAGAACGTAATTGATTGCGGCCTTGAACACAGTGCGCCGACCGGTATGGTCTGAAATAGCCTTGTTGACAGACGCATGACAAATGTCACGTAATTGTCCTTCATCTCAAAGTAGCAGCAATATGTACGCACACACACACATTACAGCCGGATTCCACTGGAATAGCCAAGGAACACAGAATGTTCTGTAATGGAGTAACAATATGATTCACGTGATGATGTGCATTACACTATGCTTGAGCCATGTCAGCTGATTTATTTAATTCCGCAACAAAGGAACTGTTTGCTTTTACCTGCTAGTTGGCCATAAACCGAGGCCTACGAAAAAGACAGGCCTTGGCGCGTACGAAGATTTTTGAAATCACATGACATTAGAAGTCAAACATTTCCAGTGTTATCCTATGTACCTGCATAATTAATGCGCTTTATTTAACCAAATTTACTTACATTTTTCAGATTTTTTAAAATGAAACAATCCACATTTTTTTAAAATATAAAGAAGGATAAATACAACTTATTTATTGGGATATAATAATATTTATTTCCGTGTTTTTTTTTTTTTTTTTTTTTTTTTTTTTTTTTTTTTTTTTTTTTTAAAGACAGTCATTATATTTTTTATCAAAATTATTCAACATTATTTTACATGCTGTAAAAAAGTTATCCACAGCATTTATACACATGCTGTTAACCCTCACTTTCTTAACATTAACGTTCTCTTTAAAGTATTTACATTTCACAGAATGGTATTATTAGGCTTCCAAGACAAACTGGAAGCCTATCTGATATATGTTCTTAATTAATTTTAGCTATTAAATTACAGCTATTATTTATCCATTAATTTTAATTTGTTGGCACAATTTTCATTATAATATGAGAAATACATGGGGAATATAATACGTTAAGAAAATATGGGGTTAAAAAATCCCCCCAAATGAAATCCTAGGTTCCCCCTGGTGATCCTGTAAAAAATGCAGTAGACTAATAATTTTTATACCTGTAGAAGAAAATGGTGTGTGTGGTGGGGGGTGCATTTGTCAGTATTTGGTTTTTGCTTCTTTCCACATGTTAATGTCATAAGTATGTTATATATATATATTTTTTTTTCTATATTATGTTAAGTTCTTTTATTTTTCTGTTGTAATAGTTCAAAAAATTGATAACATTCTGCATTTTGCTAAATTGAAACAAAAATTAACAGAAATATAGGATATTTTTTCAAACGATGATCGGCCAAAAATTTAAGAAAACCAATTCCATTTCAGCAGGTATAATTTCAAGACGTGTAAATCTGAAACAGTAAATATGTGTATACAAGTTGTTCTCCTGTTTTTGACATACCAAGTGGAAAGTTTTTGAATTAGTTTGTAAAATTGTTGGGAATAAATGTTTTCTGAAATATGAGCCATAGTCTTTCATTTAATCGCCAGGTAACAGTTTATAAGCATTTTTTTTTAATAGCCTACAGATTGCATCAGTAGTAAAATCGAATTAGAAAGTAGAAGGTAGAGAAGTAGGTCACTTAACTCTGAATTTTGAATTGTAAAATCACCACTTGAGTGATTAAAGTTAATATATAATTCTGTGTTGAAAAATTTATGTACATGAAAGTATATTGTGAGTTCTGAGTTTAATATAAAGAAGAACTATATATCCATATACCAGTGAAAGTTGTATGTCAAATTATAAATCATTAATATGGTAGGTTATCTGCACAATCCTTCCCAAACTGTAGCTGAGACTTCAGCTTGAGTGTTACAGTCATTGCCAGAAATTACATACTCATACCAAAAAAATGAGTATAGTCGATAAAGCAGGTAAACAATAAAACAAAATGTTTAATTTTGTCTTGTAGTTCTGTGATTTATTGGACTCTAATATTTACATGTCTCATATTCATACATAGTATTAATATAAAAATATTTTGATAAGAGGTATCTCAAATAAATGTTGAGAAAGTTTTTAACAGAAAAATTGTGTGTGTACATTTTCAGTTAATCTGGTAAAAAGTTGTGGAAGTGTTGAAAACTTATTACTGTTACTGCAAATTAATAAATTTGTATTCACATATTTTATATTCTGTATGTGTGATTCACAGAATGAGTATTATAGCTTATTTTACCATCATAATGAACAGTTCACTTTGACAATTTGAGAAAACAAATTTCATTAACACATTTCTAAGGTATGTCAGCTATATTTAACTGACTGAAGTCCTTCTTTATTTGCTCCTAGCCTAAAATTATTCATATAACTGAAATATGTGCTGACAAGAATTTTCCATCTTCTCAATACAAGTGTGCCATACATGATAAGTACAACTGCCATTCACTTTTTGCAGTGACACATAAACATTGTGCTTAATAACAGCTGGTTTGAAAAAGTTTGTTATACATGTTTTATACAAATAAATTAGAAACAACAATGTGAGAATCATACTTGTAATAATTACAATTATAATTGAAGAATATTCTTGTAAAACGTTAGTATTTTATTGTTACTGAGGGAGTAAATACATTTTTTTAAAGTTAGATTTTACATAATATTTATGTAACTTATTCTGACAGTGATTTTTTGTGTTCTTTGAATTAATTTTATTAATAACGTACATAATTAATTCAAGCAAATCTAAATTTTATGGAATATATAAAAATATTATACCTCACATGAACCAGTGTGCATAAAATACAAAAACACTCCATTTCTTTAAAGAATTTTATTAAAAAATAAATATGTTTTGTTTTTATAGTTAAGAGAGTAAAGGGCTGCACTTCATCAGTAAAAAATGTGTTAAAGTTAACAGTATTTCTATTTATAAAGTAACTATTTGTATCGCTAAAGTGGATATTAAGGTAATTATATATCATAAAGTAACAGTTATTTCAGAAGACAGGGGACTTTCTATTGAATTTTGTTATAGTCACAGTTTGCCTACTGAAATCAGCTAGCACTCAGGAAGCCACTAGCATTATATCAGAATTCCATAGCAGGATTACATTGGGCTTTGTGTATTTATATAAAAAGTATTAGGCCTATAACTGAATGTTAATATTCTCATACAAAACTTTTTGTAGAAAGTCTGCCAACTAATTCTGCAAACAACAAATGTCGATGTCTGCAAATGATTCTGCAAACGTCAAATATGAATGTGACAGTTTTCTCATAAAGTAATCACCACTTTATTTCAATTTCAGTATTACAAAGGAGAATGTAGCTTAGAGAATTTTCAATTTAATAACAAAGAGTATGCAAAAACTGAAATTTCATGTAATTTTTTCAACAGTTTATATAACTAGTTGTATTTACATAGATGTAATGATAATGAATGAAATTCACATCTCCGCAAACTAAAGTAGATTGATTATACAATCAGTTTTACAGGAGTAAAACTTTATTAATAAATTTGTAAAACACTTATTTTTTATATGTATAGTCCTATTTTAAAATGTATCTAATGATGTGTTATTAGCGATGGCATAAACTTACAAATCAAAGTTTGTCATTCCAGAGCCTAGATCATCCTGGATTTTGCTTTTATGCAGTTACTTCTCCCTTTTGTACATTTCATCAACTTGTGTTTCCAGAATCACAGTCTTCTGAATTGTTCATAAAATTTCCATTCATGATTGCGCCCATCCATATTTATAAGACATATTCCATAACTTGTGACATCCAATTACTGTTGCTGAGAAACCTTATTAAAAGGGTTTATGAAACCAAACAATTACAAGCTTGCACTTTTGAATATATGATGAAAAAGTTTTGAAAAATGCACCTAACCTAAAAACACAATTCAACTTGTCCTTGTGTTTCATACTTCCAGCAGTTTTATTTGATTAGGAAAAGCTTTACATGATACATTCCTAACACGATTAAGAAAAGTTTAAATCTGCTGAACTTGTAAAGGAGTTATAGTTATTTGCAGAATGGCAACACTATTAAAACAATTATGAAAGAATTATTGCTTTTAAAACACCATTCTTTATCAAGTGACTACTCAAATCTGCCCGTTTTTCACAGCAAATTGAAGTTTAATTATTAGGTCCATCATGATCTGGTGATACTTCAAACATTTCAAAGATTTGCCTAACCTTAAAAACTGGACTGGGCTCACTGATGGGCAAAATATATGTTAAATTTACTTTGGGATACCTGTGAAGGACCAATCATGAGTTAAAAATAAAAAATCCAACATCTTTGAAAAAGAATGGACCTTCAAAATGTTAAAATAAAGACTCATATTTTGAGCTCTCCTTTAGAATTGCCTATTTGACTATATTATTAACAAAATATATCTAACACTGTTAACACAATTTGATCTAGATAGGCCATTTACTAAAAATAATAGCCTACTAGTTGATGCAAATAACTAATAAACAGGAGCACGTCAAAAAGAAAAAGCAGGAGTTGAATCTAAAGTTCAGGAAAATGTATTGGCTCTTGGGAAGACAATCCCAGCTGTCAATCCATAATAAATTGCTGTTGTATAAGAAAGTGCTAAAGCCTATCTGGACTTATGGAATACAGCTCTGGGGTTGTGCAAAGAAATCAAACATAAGTATAGTTCAATCATTTCAAAACAAGGTGCTTCGGTGCATTGTTCATAGACCATGGTATGTAAGAAATGGCAACTTACACAGGGATTTAAAAAATGAACTTCTCATTGAGGAAATAAAAAAGCAGGCAGTGAAGCATGGGCAACGCGTCTTGCAGCATGTACACCCTGGGATACGGCGACTGCTGGATACAACTAATGCAGATAGAAGGCTGAGACGAACTATACCACTTGATCTGATGGATATTAGTTAAATGGGGAGATTATAGCCAATGGGTTAAATCTCTTGATTAGTGTCTTTAATTGTGAAATGTAAATTACTAGATGGGGTAGTACTCAGTTGTAATAAAAAAAAATTAAATTGAATGTTATTATACACAAATAATTATCTTTGATTAACCAGAGGGTTACACATACACACACACACACAAACTAAATGTTTAGTGTCCTCCTAGTGTATAAATTAAGCTGAAACATTGTTTCAAAAAATTATCTTGTTATTAAAATATACATGATAAACTTCTGATGTTGAATAGTTTAATTAATCTTTAGTTGATCACCAGCTTTAATTATCATAATTAAACAGTTCGTAATCAATAAGATAGTTTCTTACAACAAATCAAATAAAAATTGTTCACACGCAATAAAATGTCAACTAATATAAAACACAATTGTACCACATGATTATAAAACACATAACACTTCGCCCCAATACATCGAACCACACTGTGTAATCGCCCGACAATAACTGAAAACTAAGCAGCAGGTATGGGCTATTTATGGTCTCCAGGGTTCCATAATATGCGTCCTTGACAAGCCATCAAAAATTCTAGAGGACACTTCAGCACGACCTTTGCAGAAACACGCACTGTTGGGCTAATTGAGAAGCTTCTAGAACGACACCATCAAACGCACGAGACATTCTCCATTACATAATACTGCCTCGCATGTTAAGCATCACGTATGCATTACAGCTGCGGAAATAGCTGAGAAAAGAGTAGAACAACATTCTCCAATGTACCAGAACTGGGGCACTATTGTAAATAAACATTATTACTCAAAATATTTTTACCACAGGGTAATTCAGAACACTGGAGGGCATGACTGAACACCATGGGGAATTACTAAACAACTGTTCACCATTAACCCAACAACAAGGTTAGTTAAATCGATCTATTTTCTCTTTACAATATGCTTTGGCAGGTGAGTTGTTACACGCTCCTTAGCAGATTTGGACTTCCATAGCCTGTGACAGGACAAATCAAGGGGAACAAATATTTTTTTGGTAATTTGTAGCAAACCATTTTGAGGGTACCTTTTGTGACTACCCAGTGTGTAACTTTTGGGAACGGCCTGTAGCGCCGAGCTAGGTACGACTTGGTACAGGAATGTTGGTTATCAGCAGAGTGCGTGTTAAAAATACTAAGAATCGACCATGTGGCGAGTTAAAAGAATTTCCATCACCCAGCTTCTGGAACATTCGATGCAACCAGCCAATAAGAAAGGGCGTTATAAAATCTACGTCCATTTTGAGAGCCATGCGGTCGACGCCCAAAGTCTATTATAGTATACACTGCGAGCGCTGCTCGCGCAGTTCATCACCGCTAGTAAAACAATACGGTCGATAGTCCAGCAACAGTCTCAATAAAAAATCGTCGGGAGGCCGGCGTATGTAAATACGCGCGGCCTGCCCAAAAATCATGTAAAAGAAAAAGAGATAGTTGAAAAAGTGTTAGTGACATCTAAAGAATGTAAAAGTGAAACAGTGTTCAGCGGTAACGAAAGTGAAAGTGAACGGTAAGATGGCGGAGCTATTGGGATAGCGTGGTCAGTTAAGTACCGTACATAAGACTGCCAAAAGGTTTTTAATAAAATAAAGAGCTCATAAATAATATAGTGGGGTAAAAAGTATGAGAGAGAGAGAGTGAGACAAGTACTGGTTTGTTAAATAATTATTCCTTTGTAGATCATAGTAATTATTCATTGGTAGTTACATTGTAATTATTCATCTGTAATTTCATATAGATAATTTGGGTGTCATAACATGGAATAGTTTGTGAAATGGAGAGAGGGAGAATTGGAGTTTTTATATATAATAAAAAAATGAGATTTGTTTAGCATAACATGTGTTAGCTAAGTTATTTCGCCGTAACCATTTCTTATTTCCTATGCTAAAAACTCGTCTAATGACTCCGGGAATTTTCTGAATTAAAGGAGGTCAGATAGCAAAATTATCCAAGTGTTTTTATAAGGAGAAGAGTGTTAAAGTTTACATATTTCAGCTCCAAAATATGTTGGTGACCTTGAAGTCTTCTGGTGTTTGAAAAAGGTAAGTCGGCGAGGAAAGATCACACAAAGTAGACAATATGCTGGCAGTAGTATATTTATTAAATTTGTCTATTTCTTTACAAGCCACTGTCTTTAAAATGTCTTTATAACCTAATGACACTAGTCATTTTAAAGGAAGGGAATGGCAGTATCTATATATGTAATATCACATTCAGTCTCCTAAGTACACTATACCGTACCTGTAAATCTTATATAAAATTAACACACAAAATGGACACGCTACTACTTTCTTAACTAATGGCGTCTACATAAGTGTTTGTGTGGAGGCTTGCTGATTTGTAAGCACAGAGAGCAGCACTGTCCAGACCTTGGCAATTATAGTTATCTAGTGAAACCAGAGATGTTTGGACATCCACCATTACCCTTCATACCTCTACCCATATTCTTACGATACCAAAAGCAGCCCAATACAAGGGAAGATATACCATAGGATATAAAGTAAAAAGCATGCGGCTAAAGGTAGATAAAAGAAGAAGAATTAACAATTTTAAATAAATAGCACTAAAATGATTAACGTATACGAGACAAATGACTATGACCCAACCCAAGTGATTGGCCAAATGACAAATTATATCAAATAAAAAACTAAGAAAAGTAAATATAATTAAATGTACCATTGACTATAGAAAGTACAAACCAAAAGAAAATGTTGTAATATTAGCTAAGTAAGTATAGAATAATGATGAAATAAACAAATAATAAAATACACAAACAATGATACAGAAAAGTATAACGAAAATGAAATATAATAGAGATAGACTAATACTCAAAATAGTCATAGACCAAAGTGAACCAAGAGTGCATGATATGAATAGGGAGTGAATTACAAATAAACACTAAGTAATAAACACTCTGTGATTAATAATAACCAGTACAGTGTATAAAGAAACAAAATAAAAGTGTGTAACACTATTGACACTAAGTTCAGTGAAGCAGTACAAGTGCAGGTGTGACACAAAATATAAATAAAAAACATCAAATATAAGCAAGAACTCATATAAAAGTGAGAGTGCGGAAGGAAAGTGATTAACTAAAAATAAAACACAAACACAATCTGTATAAAGACACCAAAATAAGTGAAAAATACTAGAGTTTAGTTTTGGAAAAGGACCAAAAACAGTAGTAGATAAGATAGCATTATATTATTATTCAGGATAAGAATGCGTTAATATTATTCAAGGTATTATTGTTAATAGTTAGAGTTAATAGTTAAAAGGGCCAGATCAAACTTTAAACCAATAATATGATATAAAAGAAAAGTAGGCATAAAAAAGAATTGAATGTTACAATACTAGAATTATATAATAAATGTTTGAAACAATTGTTATTATGTCATAAAGAAAGCAGCGAAGATAATAGTAATATAGAAATGTGCAAATGTTATAATTGTTGAAATAGTCTTAAGAGTAAGTTGTATTATGTTGAGTGATGATGAAAGCCTAAGAAACAGTTCATGTTAAAGTTATAAATTTAGATATGAAAGGCATTAATATGTCGGAGAAGCGTTAATATTCATATACTAAGGGATGTAAATCCGTAATCATTGTAAACTAGCTAAAACAAAGCAATAAGAAACTAGTAATAAGAGCAAAATTAAAGTTTAAACAATGTCAAAAGGATAGGCAAAGGTAGGCCTAAAGCAATGTGAAAAAAATTGTAAAATATAAACAAATAACAGTACACAGTGAGGGAAAAAGATAAGTAAACATAAAATATCAAACCAAGGAACATTACAAACCCAAAATAATGGCAATAAACAACATAATAAACAAGATAAGTACAAAGAACAAAAATAGCCAAATGTTAAAACAGCCCAGAGATAATAGAACCTAGTCAGGTTTTATGGCAAATTAATCTACATCAGAAAAGCTATTCAATGATAATAATAAAAAGCAGATTAATAATAATACAAGGAAATTATCCTAATTAGAAAATATTTATTCATTTTGGGCAAAAACCCAAGCCATACCTAACAATGAGTAAAAAATTCTTTCAACCAATGAGAAGGTAGATTTTGGCAGTTAGAACTAAAAAACCGTTACAAACTCATTAACAGTCCATTTTTAGCATCAGCAGAGAGCAGATGACAAAATAGTCACTCCATAAAATTTAGAAAATAAACCAACCAGATGAATTAAAACAAATAATACTAAATGGAAATGAAAAACCACATTAACAGAACCTATAAGCAAGATCCGTCCAATTAAATTGAACTTTCTGAAACCTTCATCCATTTGTTTCTTTAAGTTTTCGCTCAAAACCTCGTTTTGTATCCTTGAGTTTTCATTTATTTCTTCCTTCATACTATCTATTTTTTCATTTGTCTGTTTTAAACTCTCGTAATTCCTGTCAAATTTTTCATTTATTTTTTCCTCCATTTGTTTAAAATTTGCATTATTGGCTTCCAATTTTTCATTCAATTTAATATTGTCTATTGTTACGACGTCACAGAACAATCTACGTGTTTATCGAATGTTCCAGAGAGACCCAGAATGTAAGCGTGTAGTGTACGTGCTACTAGACGCATTTTGCGAGAATCTTCTCGACTGTGCTGGGCTTCGCTTGGCCCTCGTCCTGAGTCAAGGCCGTAGTTAATTACGTAGTTCACACGAGAGATAAGACGCAGTTTGGAAGCTTCTGGTGTGTGAGCGTGACTGTAGGCTAAATACATGGGGTAGCGGCCTTAGTTTTCAGTTCAATGCGAGATATTGTATAGTGCGGTTCGAGAGTATTAGTGCGATATATTTCCAGAGCGGTTCGAGTTATTACTGTGTACGTTCAAGTAGTTATTAGTGAAGTGTTGCGTTTTATAATCGGACGGTATAATTGTAATGCAATTGAGTTTTAATATTAGTGGACATTTTATTGCATGTGAACAATTTTCATTTGATTTGTTGTAGAGACTGTGTTGTTAATTACGAACTGTTTAACTGTAAAAAGTAAAGGTGTGATTAGTGACTTAATTGTTGTCTTGTACTCATTTTGTTTCCACTGTACCTACGACGATCGAGTAGACCGTCGTAACAGTGGTGTCAGAACTGGGATAGAACGGTTAACAGTGGAAAGAGTGGATACTTTGTACAAGACGAGTGTGATTCATAATTAATCGGTAAACATGGATCCCAGTCAGACTATGGAAGCTTTACAAACACTGCTGTGGCAGACACAGGAAGAAGCAGAAAGACGACAAAAAGAAGAACGAAGACAGGAAAGAGAAGAGGCTGAGGAACGTCAGAAAGCACTAATGCTAGAAACAGAAGAAAGACAAAAAGAAGACCGAAGACAAGAAAAGGAAGAAACAGAGGAACGACGTAAACGTGAAACAGAAGACATCAAGGAGTTAATACAGCAGCAAAAGCAGACACAAGAACAAACCGCTGCAGAGTTGGGTCTCCTACGAGGTGAGCTTAATAAGCAAGTTACTAAAATATCGGAGGTACAAGAATCAATGACATTAAAAATAGCTGAAGTAGAAAAATCTGTCTTGACTGTGGAAGAAACTATGTTAACAAAAATATCTGCAGTAGAAGACTCGATTACAAATATAAAAGAGCAGATTAAAAATGAAGTCGAGGAGTGTCTGAAATTACAACCAAAACAACTTTGTGAACAGACTGTACCAATGATAAAGACAGAAAATGACGCAGAAAATAAGTCAATAGAGAAAGTAACATTGCGTGCAGTAGGGACAGTTCATGTCAAAGCTCCAACCTTTGACGGAAGCAGTCACTGGGCAACGTACCTCCGCCAATTTGAAGCTGCTGCATGTGCAAATAATTGGACAGAGGAAGACAAGGCAGTCTCACTCGTTCTCACATTAAAAGGACTCGCAGCGGAACTACTACAGAAAGTGCCACCTGACAGCCAGAACATCTATGCCGAGTTGATAAAAGCTCTAGAATTACGGTATGGTGATAATCATTTGCGAGATGTGTACTGCACCCAGTTGAGAGCAAGGCGACAGCATGCCAGGAAGAGCCTTCGAGAGTTTGAAGCAAGTATCGACAGACTAATTAGACTGGCCTATCCTGAAGCGCCAGAAGATTTTCGAACGAGTTTTGCGATGAAGACATTTACTGCCGGTGTCCGAGATAACGAACTACACCAAGTGTTACGAATGGCAAGACACCTGAACAGTGCTGACGCCCTGGTACATGCTTTGCAATTTGAGGCCACCAAATCAGCGTCTGGTTGGACAAGTCATAAAGTGCGCGCGCTAGAAGATCGCGATGGCACAGACAATGATTAAGAAGAACAAGGAACAGAGACTCGACGGTCGGCGCCACAGAATAAAATAAGAAAGGATGGAAGACCGAAGTGTTATAGATTAGATGTGGGAAACCTGTGAGACACTATAAGTTACTTCAAATTCAAGATTTTAATATAGGTTTTTCAAATTAAATAAACTCTTACCTTTGATTGCATTTTCCAGGGTCTTACAGACGAAAATCCACTGCAGACAAGGTTATCTGAGTTTAAGTGCAAAATGATTACGCTAACGCATTTTATACTGTCTAAACCACATGCTTAATTTTTACTATCAAAACCTCACGCCCTTCTTTTACGTTCTACGAAAGGTTGTACAACTTTTTTTTTGTCAAATCTTGAACTTAATTCTTATCCCTATAAGTTTTTTAACTACAATTATAAATGATTTTACTAACTGGATATGAATATATTGAATACTGTAACGAACCAGTACATAACCTCTACACACACATACACACTCTTTCTTTTACATTAGTGTTTGAATAAACCCCATTCCCTTAGAGATCTCGTAATAGCAGTATGGATTTTACTACTGTTCAATTTTGTAATTAGCAGAAAATGATTTAATGAGTACTCAGCCTGGTTGTAGACCTGGTCCAATTTGTGTAAGCACTTATTTTCTCCCGCACTCCGAAAGTCACTTGAAGTTAGTTAGAGTTACTTTGTCCTTCGTCTAGCGTTAATTGCTTGCAGATTATTCGAACCATTTTGTTTTAATTCAGTTATTCGAACATTTCACTTTTAATAATTCAGTTATTCGAACATTTCACTTTTAATAATTCAGTCGTTCGAACATTTCACTTTTAATAATTCAGTCGGCCAACTTTACTTGTAATAGAGTACTTAGGTGGTTAATTTTTCCTGGCCGCTATATTGTTTTTTCTTTTACAATTGCGCATGATAAGCCTACTTTAATTTCGGCCTATCTTACACTCCCGAGGCCAACGTTTTACTTGTAACTGCACTGTATGCTGCTGCTTACTACTGTTGGCTGTTAACACTCTGATGACAATCTGCACACTGTAATTCACAAGGGAGACTGCTACTGGGGCTATTACGTAATATGTCTAGACAGTCAGACTAGACAGTTGTTTATGCTAACAGTGTATGTTGCACTGGGGCACCTCACAGGTGGATACTGAATTAAAAACTAAAACTGATTGAAATTAAAACTGGGGTAGCACACAATTCTGTACCGTTACAATACCCCCCCCCCAATGAGATTGGATGCCGAAGCATACAAACTCTCATTGCCTAAAACCTAAGAGGATCAGTGAGGATATGGCGCCGCAACCCCCCTGAACTTTCTACTAAAATCATGGGTACTTACCCCCCTAGTCTGGTGACTGCGGCAGCACCCCTCCAACCTTACTGGACTTCTCTGTTCGAGATCCCAACACCATAAGCTCAGACCGATACCCGCCCCAGGATCGCCTGACTCTAAAACATTTAATTAAAATATCAAGAAATGGCCTTCCATTATTCCATATCCACAACTGATCGGTTCCTCTTAGTCGTACTGGTTCATTAACAAAGTACTGGTTCGTTTTTATATACTACAAAGTGCATCACCCACCAAAATTATACATAGATTACATAAAATACAAATCTAATACTAACAACCTTATTGTAGGATACATACTACAAACAAAATACATTACTGTCTGAAAAAGATTAGACTTTAGTTATGGCTTTTCAATCAATTGCTTTTTTTTTCTCTACTACCCCCCTGATACCCGTTACAATCTGCTGTGTTCATCACTAGGCTTCTTGGCCCTTGCAGACCTCAACCTAGCCGTAATCACATCTTCCTCATGACCTGTAACTGGGTCACCCCCTAATCCACACTCACTATTACCCCCCTGGACTGTGGCGCCCAGTTGCTTCCACAAGGACTGATGCAGAAGGGGTGGACTTTTTTTCTTTTATTCCACCCCCATCCTTGCTTCGGCGTTATAATAAAAAATCAGTTTAATACTTACTAGTATTGAATGATACGCCCCTAATAGACTACCACCCCTATCTGGGTGAAAATAGCCCTGTTCCAAAATTTGGTAGATTCCCCAAATTACCCCCCCCCCTACTAAGTCTAACAAACCACCGGGTTAACAAAACAAAACAAACCACAAGCCGGTTATATCAAGTAAAATTTATGATTTGTCACAATTAACTACTTTCACGGTCATGATCCGGTGAGGTCATGACCGCACTTAGGTGGGGAATCTACAGTTAAGTATAACACATAGATTGACATTAATCAAGGTTTATATGAACGGTTATATATACATCTTATTTTCCAAACTCTTATCTTATCCCAAACATTTCCTTCAGTTTTAAATGAATATTGTAATCATTATATTTTTTCATCAGTTATTATTTAATCTACCATTACATTTGGAATTTGAATCCGAATAAATTTAAATTTATTATTAAAAATCATCTTTTCAATTAATTTAATTACCAATTTAATTTAATTTTAATTTCTCAAAACTCTGATTTATGGTAATTACCTCATTATTAGATTATCTGCAAAAAATTGACTTCATTTCTTTGGTTTCATAATAAGGTTTTACTGCTGGCAATTATTCAGCAGAATACAAAATTTATCAGCTTCAACACATCTTGCATTTTTTGTGTTTCATAATAAGATTTACTCATAGCACTGATTCATCAAACCACAACATTCTTGTTGTTGTCAACTCAGCATAACTGTAAACATTGGTCACACAACATACCTGTTTACATTAACCCTTTCGCTGCGTCAAGTGAATCAGACAGCCTATAATTTACATAAAAGGAGAAAAAAATTTTTTGTTTGTTATTGACCAAATTTTTTTTTTTGTAATGTACTTTGTGTAATGATTAATCATGCTGTAGGCTCAGAATTTGATTTTGTTATACCACTTTCCTGAAAAAAAAATTTATATATCTAAAATTATTGATTTGTACTGCCGTTAGCCTAAAGTAGTTTAGTTACAGAAAAGAGAGTAGCTAAAGTTGCAATGGTGTTTTACATTTCCTATAGGCCTAATGCTAAAAATGCTTGTAAAATACTGACCATGAAACATCATGGTCTGAAACATTTGAAAAAATAATAAGAAAAATTCAAACTTACCAGTATAAATTTCTTCATGTAAATGAAAGTCATCTAACAGAAACTTGATAAAGTTTTAACATTAACACTAAACACTAAGTTTTTATTTGAGTTCTATATTACACACATTTACAAATCTTCCTATAGTTTTTTTGGGTGTGGTAAACTTTGAAACAATCACTAATACATAGTGGTGGATGATGAGGACAGTGGGGGCAGAACCAGGTAGTCTGTCTTCGCTTACACAGTCCTTTGCCTTTCTTCTTACACTGTGAGGGCATAACACTACACACAATGCAATTTGGTTTATGTTTTTTGTCTTCAAATTGTTCAGGAAAGTGACGGCCAATTAGTCGGTCTGTAGTAGAGCCAGCTGATCTGCTTTGGCGTTTACCTCTCAGTGATCTTCTGGAGCAGTTCTCCGTAAGGCCATCTATCACCTTCTGTCTATACTTCTTATGTGAGAGCTTAGCCTCAGGGTTTTGAAGGTTGAAAGCTATGCAACCATTGACCAGTGCAACTTCCAGAACAAAATGCCACAGTGTTTGGTACCACTTAGGTGATTTACGGTTGTAATTATATGTAGAGCAAAACTGATCAAATTTGTCAACCCCTCCCATGAATGTGTTATACAAAACTTGAATGTTGGGTTTAATTTTTTTCACTCCTTGTGCCTTCTTTCTAGCCTTTGTTAGAATTTCTGACATCCCAGAATCACCAACTGTAGAAATCATGTTTACCTTCCCTGTATCTTGCCAAGAGGATGCAAGCATAATCATGTTACTGTTGAACCAAACAGTTGGCAGCTCGCCCTTTTTCTTTTGTAGTGTCTTCATCTCTGGTGGTAAGCCTACACGATTAGCTCTGACAGTTCCACATGCTCCTATTTTCAGTTTCCTGAGATCCGTAAATAAGTTTGGACTAGAATAGAAGTTATCCGTATACACAACATGGCCCTTATTTTCAAATCCTCTTAGTAACTGATGTACAACGCGTGAGGCTAGTCCATGTGTTGCTTGCCCCTGTTGTGGATTGTCCTTGCCAGTGTATATGTTAAATCGCAACATAAAGCCAGTATTGGACTCTGCCAGGCTCCAAATTTTGAGTCCCCATTTTGTTGAAGGTTTGCTTGGCAAATACTGCTTGAAATTCAACCTCCCTTTAAACTTCACCATTGATTCATCAATGGAAAGTTCTTTTCCAGGCTCAAATATTTGCATATAAGTATCCTTTGTGAGGTCTAGGATAGGTCTCACTTTATATAATGGGTCATAACCATCTTGTCCCTTTGGCACAGAGAAACGGTTGTCATTGAAATGTAGAAATGACCTTATCAATAGATATCGGTCCCTAGAAGACAATTCACCATAGCCTGGTGTTCTTGTAAACCAGAAACTATCCTGAAAATAAGAGGCAATATCTGGTTTATGGACTAAACCCATTCGTATTTCTATGGCAACAAACTTTTTTATGTCTTCAACAGACACCTCCCACTGATGAAACCTAGACCTCGTAGGAAAATCATATGTGACATCCAGACACTGCTCTGCATATTTATTCGTTTCTCGGACAACAAGTTCAAAAACCGATTGGGGGAAAAATTTGTAGAATGCCTCGACAGGGCTAAGTCCCTCCATGTCACGAAGCGTACGGTTTCCAGTATATTCTGGAATACTGTCCAGTGTTATTACAGTCCCAGATGCAACATCTTTCACCTTCCTCCATTCGCTGTTTTCACAGTTTTCATAAAGGTTTACATCTATGTTATCAGGCTCACTTTCATCCTCTTCACTGTCAATACGTTCTTCACCAACATCACACTCTGGATCTTCATCTGTATCATCTTCGTATGAGTCTGTATCACCTAGAATAATAGCTTCAATTTCTGCCTCGGATAGTGGTCTTTTCCGTAGATTCGGTCGTTTTGACATTATTTACTTATTAGTCACACATAAAAAACGTTAAATTCCAATGAAAATTAATGTTCCTTTAGTTGAAGTAAAATATTGAAAACTATAACCTAATAACCAATACGAGAAGATCAGAAAATTATATTACACCAAAATGAGGTATTTACAAACATAAAACAAAGACGCACACTAAATACACTCAAAAACTGTAAAATGAAAAATTAATGTTGCTTTAGTCAAAGTAAAATATTGAAAACTGTAACCTAATAACCAATACGAGAAGATCAGAAAATTCTATGACAGCAAAATGAGGTATTTACGAACATAAAACATAAAGACGCACACTAAATACACTCAAAAACTGTAAAATAACATTAAACTTCAGAAAATAAGGGAAACAAATGCTTTTATAACCAAAATGTTGAAAACTATAACTAACAAACAATACGCGAAATTCAGAAAACACTGTTACACCAACACTCATTATTTACAAAAACACAATGTAAATACGCACATTAATACACTCACAAACTGAAAAACTACATTACACTTAAGAAAATACGAGAAAAATGAACATTTAAAAGTTATAAGTATAAATGTTTACAAACACGAAAGATAAAATTACGTTCAAAACAACATCAGTAAACAACACACGCTACTGGGTTGACACACTGTCAATGACCAAAACATCAGCTGTTTATACGTAGTTTTCAAAGCTTCCACAGAGAGCACCACTAATCAGAGAGCAATTCTAATACTGCCATATCACTGTGCGACTTATGTCGAATACCGCAGCGAACGGAGAAAATTATTGAGCAATGTGGACTATAGTCGAATTACGCAGCGAAGGGTTTTTAAATCAGTTCGACTACAGTCGAATTACACAGCGAAAGGGTTAACAGTTGTCTGCCAGACTGTTATAAACACCATCTCAGTCTCAGCATTCTGATTACGACACTCCTGACACATATACTTCCTACAAGTTTTTTGGGTTTCTATAAATCTTTTAATGTTAACATATTTGTCAATTACTATTTGTACCAATTCATACGAAAATTAATTTTACTTCATTAATAAAATTTACCCTTTTAAATTACTTTAACAGCCACCTACACTCAAAACAATTTGGCTTTAGTTACCTTGTTTAAAACACTTTTAATATAAACACATAATACAAAATAAAATTCATTATTGTCTCTTATTCATTATTTTAGTAAAATCAAATATTATTATATTATTATAAACTTCTTTCTTATTGCAAACATGTTTTACATATAAGCTATAATATACATTACAACAAGATAATCTTGACACAATACATTTGACAACACCTTTATTTACAAATTTCTGTCATAGTTTTATTATATACCACACTTCATTACCTAAATCAGGAAGGTCAGAACCATATACTAAAGTATTTATAATGTCCATTCATTGAGTTTATATTCAACCTCCATCATCAAAAATTAGTCTTGTCTTTATGTAACATTTTTCAATTTTATTTATGTACATCATATGGCTATCATTTGTGTAATAACCATACAAATTTATATGTTCCATTGTACCATAATAATAATCTTTAGGGTTATCTCCCCTTATTACTTTGTCATAAATCATGTAAACATTATTATTTTTTGTCAAATCTCCGTCAGTATTATGTGTTATTCCCAGGTAAATTACGTTATTATTACAATTGTCTGCTATTATCAGTACACTACTTCTCCCAACAGGTAAATATTTATCATCAGTATACACATTGTTTATTACAGTACAAGGTAAATCTACATTATTTACCATAATATTAATATTCAAACTCTATCAACTCTTTATAACTTCTATTTAACTTGAAACACTCTAACTCTTTCTCTCTCTTATAATTACTTTCATCACAATACTTCTCACAACATTTCACATTCTCATTCCACACAGAGGGCAACACAACATTATTACAACACATCCTGGCCTTACCAGGGGAACCATAATACATAAAGGGACTATTATTTGCAGACCTTGTGTCTCCCAAATAAACTAATAAGGAACCTTTGTCCTCACACAACACTTGTGAAGCATTTACTTCATACATACTACAAGAAAATTTTGCCCTCTTTTTATACTCTGCATTTAAACTATCTTTCCATTCTTTCTCTAACTCATCAATACTTATTACCACTTCATCAACTAACTTTCTACTCTCAATATTACTACAACTATTACTCAACATATCACCATTTTCAATTGCATTACCACTTTCAACATCATTGTTGTCGCTTATGAACTCTTTATTATAACCGTTATTACTACTACAAACATTACTACCGTTAATTATTCCTTCACTGCTTTTCGTTTTGTTACTTGTGTTAACTATCTGATTTGGCTTACTTTTAACTTGTTTCTCTACTGACTCTACCACTTGTTCCTTAAATGTATTAAAGCATTCATCCATCTTATTTAGACGTTTATTCATATTAACCTCAAACTTGGCATTTTGCTTATTTATTTCGTCAAAACGACTATTTATAATATCAAATTTAATATTCTGTTCATCAAATTTGGTATTGAAATTGCTATTATTAATATCAAATCTATTATTAATGAGATTAAATAAGTCATTTAATGACAACTCTTTTTCTCTTGTTTTATTTACCACGGGAGTGGAATTCGCTCCCGGTGCACTAATTACAGATTCGTCTACATTACTGTCACTTATTGACAGTGCCTCTGTTTGAATACCTGAATCGCCTTTATTGGCCGACTCAGTTGACATATTTTCATACATTGATTTATTCTCGGCCTCATTGCCGATAACTACATCAATTTCATTTATTTTGTTCTCTACTGTCTCCATTATGAAATTAATTTATTTACGCCCTCACTTCCAAATAACCTGTTCTGCAGCTTAATTAGGTCTGATCTGTGTGATTTAAGGTAAATCACCCAAATCGTCCCTGTTCGGGCGCCACTGAGACACTATAAGTTACTTCAAATTCAAGATTTCAATATAGGTTTTTCAAATTAAATAAACTCTTACCTTTGGTTGCATTTTCCAGGGTCTTACAGACGAAAATCCACTGCAGACAAGGTTATCTGGGCTTAAGTGCAAAATGATTACGCTAACGCATTTTATACTGTCTAAACCACATGCTTAATTTTATTTATTATCAAAACCTCACCCTTCCTTTAAGTTCTACGAAAGGTTGTACAACTATTTTTGTCAAATCATGAACTTAATTCTTATCCCTATAAGTTTTTTAACTACAATTATAAATGATTTTACTAACTGGATATGAATATATTGAATACTGTAACGAACCAGTACATAACCTCTACACACACATACACACTCTTTCTTTTACATTAGTGTTTGAATAAACCCCATTCCCTTAGAGATCTCGTAATAGCAGGTATGGATTTTACTACTGTTCAATTTTGTAATTAGCAGAAAATGGTTTAATGAGTACTCAGCCTGGTTGCAGACCTGGTCCAATTTGTGTAAGCACTTATTTTCTCCCGCACTCCGAAAGTCACTTGAAGTTAGTTAGAGTTACTTTGTCCGTTGTCTAGCATTAATTGCTTGCGGATTATTCGAACCGTTTTGTTTTAATTCAGTTATTCGAAAATTTCACTTTTAATAATTCAGTTATTCGAACATTTCACTTTTAATAATTCAGTTATTCGAACATTTCACTTTTAATAATTCAGTCATTCGAACATTTCACTTTTAATAATTCAGTCGGCCGACTTTACTTGTAATAGAGTACTTAGGTGGTTAATTTTTCCTGGCCGCGATATTGTTTTTTCTTTTATAATTGCACATGATAGGCCTACTTTAATTTCGGCCTATCTTACACTCCCGAGGCCACCATTTTACTTGACTGCACTGTATGCTGCTGCTTACTACTGTTGGCTGTTAACACTCTGATGACAATCTGCATACTGTAATTCACAAGGGAGACTGCTACTGGGGCTATTATGTAATATGTCTAGACAGTTGTTTATGCTGACAGTGTATGTTGCACTGGGGCACCTCACAGGTGGATACTGACAATTAAAAACTAAAACTGATTGAAATTAAAACTGGGGTAGCACACAATTCTGTACCGTTACACCTGGACATCTACAACGAGATTGTCGGGTTAGAATTCAGCAGCAGGGAAACGAGCAGTAGTCGTGTAACCCCTCTTTATTTTATTTTTTTTATTTATTTTATTTTTAAGAGGGGCCACTGGATATTTAAAACTAGGCGGAAGGCCTAGGAGAAGCATAAAATGCGCTGGGTCCAGTGAGACGGGACTTGCAATTAAACTCTCTGGTAACCAACAATAACAGCTTTTATTATCTGAAATTACATACAGCACAATTCAAAAACTCCTTAATATCCCGTAATATCGATAATCACATAATTATATAAATAGCCCCTGTTTATAACACACTGACATAAAGAATATAGGTAAGTCGGAATTAATACATCTATTCATACATCTATATATATCTATATCCTCACCTCACTTTAAATTCCATCATAATGATAACTCAACAAAACACAAGTATCCCACATATTTGTAAATCCTGACATTATAAAAAGGTACACACACATATATATTTACCACTCAACCCCTTTAACACAGAACAACCTATAAAATCCCAAATAATACAAGAAAATCATAATTTACAACTTATTATCACATCATATCCAGAAGCCCCGCGGCCCGCCTGTACATTACCTTTTCATCGCCCCATGATATAAAAAATATCCAATATCTGCAACCCGCCAGTATCTATTAGATTAATGTCATCGATTAAGGCAACCCCTTATACATTTTTATAATGTTGGCAGCCAGCATAATTAACCAAGCACTGTAACAATTCTAAGTTAGATTCAAATATAGATTATAGATTTAGAAAACATTTGGAAATAGCTGTATTACTGCTGTACTACTGACATTTCTTTAATCCTGCAAAATGTGAAACTTCTTGATTTCTATAACATACAGATCATTTATAATGTCGGCCATAAGACTTTAAAAATGTTTAAGAAAAATTGTTTATTTGTTTAATTATAGATATCCATTCATAATTAATCATCTAAACATATGGCTAGTCATTATTTCATTATGCTGACTTGATAATAACAAAGCATAACTGCAATTAAGGCTACATACAGCCTGCCTAACATTCACAAAATCTGACAATTAAAAAACTAAGAAAGACAGGTTTAACATACAATGTCCAGACAATACGAGTGGCAAAATCTAAGTACCGCCTGTACAATTTTATTCAATGTAAAATTTTATAATCTGAAAATATTAATTATATAACTTCAAATAAATATGAAATATTACTTTCATCCATATGTGCATATATTAAAAGAGAGTGCTGTACACGTCTGGCTGCAGGAGTGTACCAGAGCAAGCCTGACTTGACAAAAAATGACCCGTAGAGAACCTGCATGATATGGCACCAACAGGCGCCTTCCTTGTGAATAGAAAAACAATTTATAAAATGGCAACCCAGAAACCGAATTAAAAAAAAACCCCAGCCCTTGTATGCAGGAAAAATAATTAAATGTAAAACCCCGGTACTAACCTAAGAATGACATCCGAACCCGCCGGTTCGGATTCACGAAAACCATACCCCTATACTTAATTTAAAAGGGTCTCCCCTACAACTTTTGCACCCACTATATGGAACGAAAACGGCTCTGGTACCCTCCCACAGGTCAGTTCACAATTGTACTTGTTGAACTGTATTATAAAGTTTAAGCTACATTGAAATTGTCTTGCCGACACACCCCCGATTGAACCATGTCACTGTATAAAGTTAAACTGATATTGCACATACACCTCCCATAGTATATTCTGCGGGCCAGGATAGAATAAAAAGAGTTAATATCACCTCATATGAAGCGGGCGGTTCCATGATTGTTGGCGGCAGCTGCTACTCCCTCCTCGGTCACAGACGAAGCTTTCGTGGTTCATGGCTTGGTGAAGGTGACAGCACACCAAGCTTTGGTCAGATCTCCGTTCTAGGCTAGAACCCTAAATATTCGCAATGATTAATGTACTGTTCACTAAAGCTTGCACACTTGTCATGTATAAGGTATGTATACCAAACACCCGAACTAGACGCTCGCAACCAACTCAATATAATGCATAACATTTTTTAAATTTGTATTTCATTTATATTTTAATAAATCATCATCATTCACTCATAACCTGGCCCAATAATGAGGCACGCACACAGGTCTGACCCGCCGCAACATATCTCGACATGCACCCTGTTCCTGGCCACGTGGCATTACGTTCGATCACCAATATTGCAAAATAACGGATACTTTAAAGGTCCATCAGCTACAGACAATCAACACTTGCACAGTACTTCATCTAGGGTGGTCTTAAAATTTACAATTAAATGATTTACTTAAAGATAATTCACACTTCCGGTCACACATGTGCGTTCATACATAATTAACCAGATCCCCGGTTTTCACTAAATTACTTAATTCTCTTACATCTCTTCACAATGCTGAATGAACAATGAGTTAATACAATTAACAGGCGGTATTCAAATAAAACAACATTAAGTAAATATCTCACAGTACTCACACACATCTGATCAACGCCACGGGCTTTCTATTGGTTCGCATCTGGATTACTTAGTAAATAAGTTTGGATTTAAAATTTTTTACAACCAAATTATTTTATATATATATATATATATATATATATATATATATTGTAACATAACAAAATGTTACCTAACCTAAATGTATGTTATCAGATTTTAGAAGTGCATAACAACAATGTAAATAGGGAATATAGTAATAAGAATAACCAAGAAAGGAGAAATCAAGGAAGGAGAATGAAGCAGAAGTACCACATGAAACAGTAAACCCAAATACTGTTTGACACTACAACCAGACAAAGACTAACACAAACTGATGGACAGAGTAAATTTACATTAAGCTGTCAATCAAATCAGTAGATAAAGTAAACAGAATTTTATATGTAAATAAAAAGTGAATCAATAAGAATCTGAATACTGTGAAATCAGAATTAGCATTTTGCTGATAATAAATTTAACCATGACTAGTAAATTATGAATGCCAGAAAACTAAATTTAGCAATGGCTACAAAGCGAGAACAAAGATGTATTTCAATATCAAATATACTTATGAGAAAGAAAAACCATTTGTGTGAGGGAATCTTATGCAAATAAAGTACCTCAACAAATTACCGAATTGAGAACCAATAAATGCTGTTAAGGCAAAATTCCAATATGAGCGATATGTCCTAACAACGCCTAGACCAAGCAATAATCAGCGAGTTGATTATTGGGAGGTAACGTAAGTGTAAAGTAAATACACAAAACAATTGTTATGCTCCAATATAGCATAAAACAATATATTTAATCATAATTCCATTGTTAAGTAGTAGAATAGAACGAGTTAGCGTAAGACGAAATGTCATAGTAATAAGGATCGTTCATTACAATGTATAAAGTTTAGGTGAACTCATAATGTTCAGTAAAAAATGTCAGTACAGAGTTAATGGTGTTCCCACATAAACGTTCGAGTAATAAAATGCTATGTGAACACAAACAATATTAACCAAAGTGTAAAATCGTCGATTCAGGTAAACAGACGACAGTGAAAAATAGTGTACCCGAACATTGATTTTATAACAATGTCGGTCAAAGTGAAATTAATTCGATATCGAGTGATATCAAATTAAAGAGGACAAAATGATCTTTAATTTGATGACGATATCGACCCAATCGCAACTGTATTAAGTGCGGGAAAGATGTTAGCATCATTTACCAAAAAAGCATCAGAAATTTGTTTACTAATACCAACAACAATAAAAGCTATCTGTCACCTCAGCGTTTGACAGTTAAAAAACCGTTGTTAACGGCCAAAATAAAAATACGTCATACTCAACACACCTGCAAGAACCAATCACAAAATTAGTTAGTAATTAACATTTTTGCCTAAGACCGATCGACAAGGAGAGTATATAAGGGAACGCAAGCGTTTCCCAACAGACACTTTACCAACTTCATACAGCACGGGACGTGTGCTCGCCATCTCAACGTTTTTTAATAATTGTTAGCGTCATCAACATAATACATCGAAGAAAATAGCTCAACACCAAGAAACAACTACTTCGAATTAATCTACAGAAAACAACAGTGATTATGTGCAGTATTATTTCAATTTAGTGCGGGAAATAATGAACAGAAAGTAATTAATTAATATCATTCATGATCCGTTAAGTTAGAAGAGGATCGCAATACTCTGTTCTGGTGCGTGTGTTGTGCAAAACCAGGTAATCATTATAATCCGATTACCGAAGTGGTCAATGAGTTTTAATTAAATAATTAAAACCAAAAGGTAACAGTGCAATCATTATTCATTTTTTATCCGAGCGCCATAACCTGTACATTTTTCTACACTGATCTGTACTGACGCAAAACACAGAAACATTTCAAGATTACACCATGTCTCAATTTATTGTATGAATTTGTTATTATGAATTAAGCTGTATGTTAGTTATAAGTGTTCTCACATGATAAATTTTGTAAATCAAAAAGCAAGCGTTGACGAACGCACGACCTATCAACAGGTCATTTTTATTTGTTTACTTTATGAAAGTAACCTCAAACCATTATCAATCAATATTTTATCAGCAAATCATTAGATATTGTGTAGGCATAACTTTCTTTTTCGTGTCTCAAAGAATTCACATCTGAGATTTTAATAATATTACTATTAAAAATAAACAACATCTGGACTTAGCCAGATTTATAACTTGTGCTCTGAGCAAGCCGTATAAGGTATATAATAACTTATTGACAATTGTACAACTTTGTATATTTTAATTATATTTGTTTTTTTTTTTTGGAATTCTCTATGAGGGTATAAATAAAACCCATTATTAACAGCATAACTCGACTTGATTTATTTCTATCTGATAATTAAATATTTTATTTAGAAAACTCAAACAACCTTCAGTTGTGTTTTAATATTTTGGAATAGCATTGCCACAAAGGTGGTAAACAATTATTTTAAATTTTTTTATCATTCAGTGATTCTATTTGTGGGTTTTACACGGGATTTTCCCTAAAATAAATCCGTGTGGCGCCCACTAACAAACAAGGCAATCTAACCTTGCAACTAAAGTAAGTTGGTGTTTGTAAACTGAGTTGACAGCTTATAATAGAACTTCTAGAAAACACGACCAGGTACGTGAAAGTATATTTTGTTTATTATATTGTCCAGACATTACGAGACGTAACGTACTTAGACTATCAGCAACCTGGAGGAGAAGTTTCACAGTCAGCATCAACAAGACGACCATCATCTTCAAGCGACCAACTATCGTACTCTATTTTTAAACCTAAGCAAACTTAGTATTTAAATATTATCAACCCAACTATTTTATTTGTTTCAAATAAGGGAATTCTTTTTAGACAAGTATAATTACACTATTGTAAACACACTGTGAGTAACCTTGAATGTTACACTTTAAATCGCTTTACAAAGTTAGTAACCTTCAACAATTACAACATCTAAATGATATTTCACACATAATTAGATTTTATTTAATCACGACCTTTAATATTTTAAACATAAACATAATTTTAAACAACAACCGTAAATCTTTTGTTTTATTACAAATTGAGATACACACCGGATTTAGTTTACTTACAAATTGGCTAGCCCAACAGTGGGGCTTTTAAACGTAATTTAAACTTTATTATAAAAACGATTAACCCTAATTTTGTTTGAAATACAAATTGACGACTCCAACGCGGGGCTTTAAGAATAAAGGAAGAACCACACCGTATTTAGTTTTATTACAAATTGGCGCACCAACTAGTGTGGCTTAAAAAATATTAAATAAAAATATTTTTTATATTTTATATCAGCCCAGTAGACACGAAAGAATAAACATGCCGCACACCCATCAATATGATACGAGATATAAGGACAGTCGGGTAGGAGAATTACAGCCAGATATAGAGACATCTGAAGCACAACCCATACACGAAGTGGAAGTCATTACCATCAATAATGTCGAAACTCAACCTGAAGAGACACCCCAGGTAGAACCGGAAATAGAAGTGACAGTCGACAACCAACCCAGACGGCCTGAAGAACTCCCACAACCAAACAAACCGACTGAAGAGATGAGATGGGAAGCGATGATGAGGATAATGATGGAATTAAAGGAAGACGGTAAGAAATCCCATAAAAAACTGAATGACTCGATGAATAAAACTACGGAATCGATCAACAAAAATATGGAAGCATTACAGGAAGATGGTAGGAAATCCCGGGAAGAGAATCAAAGAAATATCGAATTATTAAATAAAAATATAGAGTCAATGAAGGAGGATCATCGTGACTTAAATAAAAATATGGAGTCCATTAGTAAAAATATGGAGTTACTGAAGGAAGACTTAAATAAAAAGATCGATAATACCCATAACTCCAGGGACATATTAAACAATAAAATAGATGACAACAGTAGAGCCATCAGAGAAGAATTGAACACCACCTTGATTGAAATTAGCAGGAGGATGGACGAAGGCAATGAGAAAATTAACACGAGAATAGACATGGAGATAACAGTGGTGAGGGAAGAAATCATAGAAGTAAACATGTGCCGAACTGGCTTCGGCAACGTATTATTAGTATTTTAAAAACGAGCGCCGCTGACATCACGCAAGGCCACACTGTTACGATAGTTTGTTGCCGGTCGGTTATACACACAAACGGTTGTGCAGCTACGCAATACAGCTGGCGCTGCCAGCCAGCTGTGTCTGTACATTCCTGCATTCGGAGGTTACTTGGCTGGACCGAAACGTTGTATCGGCCATTTTTCTGCTTGATCCTCCAACCTGTTCATCTGGTCTCGGCTGGCGGCAAACTTCTATCCAGGACTTCCGAACCTATCACTATGATAGGCTAGATAAAGTGTTGTTCCAGGTGCTCGACCAAGGGCGAGATGGGTGTCAGGGGTGGACGAACATCTGTCCACCCTAATGGCAGAGACGATCCTATTGCCACAATGCCGTCAGTCGAGGACTTTTCCAACGCTAAGCTGCACCAGGGATTTGTGACACGACTGTGACATCACTGATCCGCGCCTATACGAACTAAGTACACCGGACAATCCAGGTGGGAAAATTCTGATTATCTATTTCTCTCTCTCTACAACATGTGAATGCACAGAAGCCGCCAGAAGCTCACTCGTGAAGTTCTGAACATTATACTCTAGCACAAACTCTCGTGTTCAATTATGTTATAGCATGTGTGAACATTACCACAGTACACCTAATGAAGTATCTTATAACTGTATAATGTGTAAGAAGTTACACACATACACACACATCCGCAGTTTGCTGTAAGATCTAACTTTCATTTAATTAAGACCATTAGGGAGTTAATTATCTCGTGCTATCATGTCATCTGGTCATGGCTGAGTTTTTATAACGTAGCGGGGGTTGTCTGATGCGGTAGATGAGAATCGATTTTCTTTCACACACATACTTAACGCTTAATGATTAAGGTAAGGGGTCGTTTGGCTGGTTGAGTTTCGGGGCGGTCACTTACATTCTCTGGTGTGAACTATGCTTGTGAATATGCTGGCAAATCTATGCTTAGGAGCTGAGATATTCCATTCACGTTGTCATTTATATTAGTATCTATCTATACATATTAAGGTTCCTTCATTTACTGTAGTTGGAATGGGTTTATGAGGAGGTTAGTGTTGAAATGAGGGATGTTTTGTTATTCATGTCGTATATGTGTTTGTGTGTGTAATTTTACTATATATATATTTTTTTTTTTGGGGGGGAATATGTAACGGATTTAAAAAAGAGAATAACCATGAATGCGCTTGCTGAGACAACAGGCTAGCCTATTTGATATTATACAACACTGATGGATTAGTATTGCTTTATGAATGAGATTATTACTAACTTTGACTCATACATAATCAGGCAGAAATTTTTGCAATTAGTTTAACATCAATTCACTTACTTTGTGACATTATGAATTAATGGATATACCTATATATACATATATATATAATTCTGCCTTTAATGGTGTGCTCACACAATCACGAACTTGTCATGTATGTAAAATCTTGCAGATTGAATAAAGCACACGCTTGTTGGTTAAAAGAGTTTTTCATTTGCAAGTCCTGTCATTCACCTGGGGGGACATGTCTGTAATTGTATTTGGGCCTTGCACACTTTTGCTTCCTCTAGGTTTTTTACCTAGTTCTAAATATGATGTCTCTCCCCTTTTACAAAAAAAAAAAACTTAATAAAAATAAAATTAAATAAAATTCAAAAAAAAAATTACAAAACTTAGAAAAATAAAAGGGGGGGGTTTCAAATGTTAGTTCAGAGCGTGGTTTTTATGATTCCGGGAGGATAGTAGGTATTATTTCTGCCTTATTTTTCTCTGTTGAACTTGAGAAATTTTAGAATCTAGGGACTTATATTTATTTTCTTAAATGAAACTTAGTGTGGCTACAGACATGTCAGCTGGTGTTAGGACTTGCAAATTATTTCAAATTATTTTTGATTAGAATCCAAGTGTTGTAAGAAAACTTAATGGTAGTGTAATAAATTAACAGAATGAACAACCAGAAAAAGAGCACATTTTATAAAATGAATAAGGGGTTAATGAAGTTTAAAATAATTTAATATGTGTTAGTGTTTAAGTGATTATTTTGTGATGTTGAGTGTGAGATGAATTTTGAAAAGGGGTTATAAGAATGTGATTAATTTTTTTTAATGAATGTGTGCTGATTGGTTGCACTTGCACATACCCTGGAGCTCATACGGAGTCTGGACATGATGAGGGCCGTCGGTACTTGTTGAGTTTGATTATGACTTGTCTCTTGGATTAGACAACGTGTTTGGGTAGCATCCCAGTTATATGGTAATTGTTTATTGAGGGCGTTGCGTTGCGGTATCGTATTTTGAATGCGGTTATGGTCCGACCAAGGTCATGGACTTGATAGTTTATATTTTCGATTCTATCGAATCTTATGTGTACTTTGTGTAATGTGTTTAGTGAGTTAGTTTTGTTGTTTTGTGTCGTGTTCTCTTCTGGAAATTTTACATGGCTGTTTCTCTGCTTTTATGACACCCATCTCGTCGTATCGCTAGAGCATTCTGGAGCCACTTGAATGATCAAGTTCTTCCTTATGTGTTGGTGTTAAATTGTTGTCTGTGACGTATGTTGTAAATTGTATAATTCTGGTGGACACTGAGCGAATTTAAGTAGTAAGAGGGGCGTTCCAAATGAAGAAGGAATTCAGATGAATTTGAGTTAGGATTTTTTTTGGGGACCTTGTTTTTGAAACGGGAATTTTAACGCTAACTGCACTAAAGACAATAGATGTTAGAAAGAATAAATTAAATATTAAACCAGAATCGATGCAATAGTTTTGAACAGTGATACAAACTGACGAGAGATAACGTTTGGCCAGCTGATAGACTGTGTATTGGAATTTCTGTCATTGTTCACGTTATCTGATAAACCGGTGCATGGCCGTATGGGATTATTGTTGGTTTGGCATTCCGAGTTCAAGGGTAATTTTATTTTGTTTCCTTGCAGTCAGCTGATCAATTGTTGAAAGACGTTGCTCAGTTATTATGTTGTGATCTGGTCCATGCCGCATTCATCGTTTGATTTCTCTGGCGTGTCAGTTTGCATTAAGTGTGGCTTGTGTAGACGGTGGAAAAGTAAACCCCCCCCCTGTTAGTTATGCTGTATTTGAAAGGTTAAAAAAAAAAAAAAATAGGATTGATGTTCGCGTGCCCTCTGCGCGGTCTTCTCTGCCTTGCGAATAGGGTCCGCCCACCCTAGTGTGGGGAAGGTGGGCCAGTCATGTGTCAAGGATTGAGGATGCCTTGTTTGTTTCATACGGCTGGTCGGTCCACGACGGTGGACGGTTTTCTAAGGGTACTCGCATATCAAGGTTGCAGCACCTTGTTAGCCTTCGGGCGTGAATATGTGAGTACCAGGAGAGTTAGGTGGTGGTCACCGGAGATGGTGACGTGTTGGGGCGGTCCCAAGAGTTTGGCATGGAGGAGAGGACTCGCGTGTGGGATGGTCGCAGTGTGGTGGAGATTTTCAGTCCTGGGAAGGGAGGAATAGTGTTAATGGTCCTGGGTCTCAGTTGTTGAGTTTGGGAGGCCTTGGTGGTCAGTACTCAGAGCTGGTCGGCGATTCTTCTCTTTCTCCTGTTCTTTTCTGTCTCTTATATCTGCATGCGGACCAGGACCCGGCGAGCATGCAGGACTCACACTTACATCTTCTCTTTCAGACACACACTCACTAACTCACACCTCTTCCTTCTGCCTTTTCGTTTTCCTGTGTTACTGGACTCACCAAGAGCGGTTTTAGAATCTGAGATTTTCCAGGTTTCCCGCAGCCGTCGTGCTTGAGGACTTGTTTGTTTTGGGTCAACCATGTTGCCCTTTTGGGGTGAGGGTGTGCCGAACTGGCTTCGGCAACGTATTATTAGTATTTTAAAAACGAGCGCCGCTGACGTCACGCAAGGCCACACTGTTACGATAGTTTGTTGCCGGTCGGTTATACACACAAACGGTTGTGCAGCTACGCAATACAGCTGGCGCTGCCAGCCAGCTGTGTCTGTACATTCCTGCATTCGGAGGTTACTTGGCTGGACCGAAACGTTGTATCGGCCATTTTTCTGCTTGATCCTCCAACCTGTTCATCTGGTCTTGGCTGGCGGCAAACTTCTATCCAGGACTTCCGAACCTATCACTATGATAGGCTAGATAAAGTGTTGTTCCAGGTGCTCGACCAAGGGCGAGATGGGTGTCAGGGGTGGACGAACATCTGTCCACCCTAATGGCAGAGACGATCCTATTGCCACAATGCCGTCAGTCGAGGACTTTTCCAACGCTAAGCTGCACCAGGGATTTGTGACACGACTGTGACATCACTGATCCGCGCCTATACGAACTAAGTACACCGGACAATCCAGGTGGGAAAATTCTGATTATCTATTTCTCTCTCTCTACAACATGTGAATGCACAGAAGCCGCCAGAAGCTCACTCGTGAAGGTCTGAACATTATACTCTAGCACAAACTCTCGTGTTCAATTATGTTATAGCATGTGTGAACATTACCACAGTACACCTAATGAAGTATCTTATAACTGTATAATGTGTAAGAAGTTACACACATACACACACATCCGCAGTTTGCTGTAAGATCTAACTTTCATTTAATTAAGACCATTAGGGAGTTAATTATCTCGTGCTATCATGTCATCTGGTCATGGCTGAGTTTTTATAACGTAGCGGGGGTTGTCTGATGCGGTAGATGAGAATCGATTTTCTTTCACACACATACTTAACGCTTAATGATTAAGGTAAGGGGTCGTTTGGCTGGTTGAGTTTCGGGGCGGTCACTTACATTCTCTGGTGTGAACTATGCTTGTGAATATGCTGGCAAATCTATGCTTAGGAGCTGAGATATTCCATTCACGTTGTCATTTATATTAGTATCTATCTATACATATTAGGGTTCCTTCATTTACTGTAGTTGGAATGGGTTTATGAGGAGGTTAGTGTTGAAATGAGGGATGTTTTGTTATTCATGTCGTATATGTGTTTGTGTGTGTAATTTTACTATATATATATTTTTTTTTTTGGGGGGAATATGTAACGGATTTAAAAAAGAGAATAACCATGAATGCGCTTGCTGAGACAACAGGCTAGCCTATTTGATATTATACAACACTGATGGATTAGTATTGCTTTATGAATGAGATTATTACTAACTTTGACTCATACATAATCAGGCAGAAATTTTTGCAATTAGTTTAACATCAATTCACTTACTTTGTGACATTATGAATTAATGGATATACCTATATATACATATATATATAATTCTGCCTTTAATGGTGTGCTCACACAATCACGAACTTGTCATGTATGTAAAATCTTGCAGGTTGAATAAAGCACACGCTTGTTGGTTAAAAGAGTTTTTCATTTGCAAGTCCTGTCATTCACCTGGGGGGACATGTCTGTAATTGTATTTAGGCCTTGCACACTTTTGCTTCCTCTAGGTTTTTTACCTAGTTCTAAATATGATGTCTCTCCCCTTTTACAAAAAAAAAAAACTTAATAAAAATAAAATTAAATAAAATTCAAAAAAAAATTACAAAACTTAGAAAAAAAATAAAAGGGGGGTTTCAAACAAAAGGTGCGAACAACACGACCAGGATTTGCAGCGAATAGGGAAGAGATTGATGGGAGGCTCGATACCATGGAGGAGGTGACTGAAGCCCGAATAGAATCCTTGAAAAGAGTGAACCAAGATGAGATAAAACGGGTAAGGATAGACGTAGGTGAGCGCTGTGAAGAATTAAGTACATCTGTAGATGCAGTAAGAAATTTAACTGTCGCCAGTCGAGAAAGAATTGAGGAACTAAGACAACAGGAAATAGTGCAAATGCGGGAGGAGATTGAGGTTATCCGCAACCGTCCGATCCAAGGTCAGTATCTGCTACCAAATGACAACCGCGACGCGATTAATTTTAAAAATTATCGAAGAAACCCTATCGAATTCTTAGCGCGTGTGGAAGAAAACTTAGCACGGATCCGAGAGACCAGATGGAACAACATAAGAAGCTTGATAGATGAGTACTTCAAAGAAATATATGATAATTGGTGGACCGCAACGCGCCACGAAGTTCACAGTTACGAGGAATTCAAGACTCAATTCCGCGCAAAATATTGGTCCGAGGCCACGCAAAACATAGTACGCGACCATATATGTCACGGAAAATACGATGCGAACAGAGGAGGAACCATGACTTCTTACTTTTTGGGTCAAGTGTGTCTAGCACGAAATTTAGAAACAAAAATACCTGAAGAATGTCTCGTCACAAAACTGTCTTACCACTTTGAGGAGGGTGTCGCGAAGGCACGTCAGTGGGGGCAGATTAAGACTATAGCAGCTATGTCCGCGTTGCTCGAGGATCAGGAGCATGAGGGATATTACCATAGGAGTCGTCGGAGGAATGACCATTTTAACAATACGGGCGGTAACATGAACAACAATAATAATAACAACTCCAGAAATTACCGAAGTAATTTTAATAATAATGGCCATACAAACCAAAATTATAATAACAGTAATAATAATAACAATAATAATAGGCCGAATAACCCGAGTAGTAATAATAACAATAATAATAACGGGAGCCATAATAATAATAATAATAACAACCGGCGACCCCATTATAATAATAACGCCAATCGACCATCAAACCAAGGCGGAAATAATCCACCGTCACAATATCGCCGAGCCAATTATGTGCAAGCCAATTACGACTCCGATATGGAGACAGAGGAAGTAGGAGAGGAGGACGATGGAGGAGTAGTAGCATTGAGGGCGACGACCGCAACAGCGACTACCGACCACAAGTACACTTTGTTCCTGACCAGGACCCAGCCCATCAGGGAGGACGTACAACAACGGACGATAGGAGTAATGTAAATGATCAAGACCGACGCCATGAGGAGAGTACTAGCTCTTTAAACTCCTCGCGGCAGTGAAAAATTATGATAACATAAACCCTTCGCTGAACCACTCTATTGGGTATGATTACGGCACCAGTCCGAATAAAATCACAATATTGTATAACCATTACCTAAAAAATATACAGCAGGAATTGTTGGAGGAAGGAATAACCGATCACCATCAACACACCCACGATATCGTATACATAACGGCCAAAATTAATGAAGTAACTGTCACATTAATGGTCGACACCGGAGCCAACGTTTCCCTAATGGATAGCACCGAGCTCAATCGTATTCAGGAGGAGAGCAGGGTTAACATACCGACGTTACCTGTTACTAACATCATCCTGATAGGAGCTACGGGACGACAAAATAAATCAGTAAAAAAGCAGGTTAGGTTAGAAGTAACCAGCCAAGGCGTGACAATACCGATGATCTTTCTAATAGCAACAGGTCTACCATTTCGTAGCTTGATCGGCTGCGACCTTCTACGTAGGCACTCAGCCATAATCGATTTAAGTTTGGACAAATTAACTTTGAAAACGTCTGATACCAATTGGATTGCAGACATTATAGGAAACAGAGAAGTTCCCCCAGAGAGAACGGTATACCACGTCCAGAGAACAACCAACCCTAGAAACCAAACATCCAGGCATGAGCTGGAGTACAATGACAATAACAATGATTTATGGGAAGAAAAGATCAGAGAAATAAGACAATTCCAGTCAACTGACAGAACTAAATCGCCAGGTTCAGGCCAACTCGAAAGATTAATAACCATATATAATAAATATAGACACGTATTCTCAGACCTACCAGGAAAGGTTAAAAATTATCAATGTACATTAAATTTCAAGGAACCGGTAAACTTTAACCGCAAATCTTACCCCATTGCGTACTCCCTTAAGGAGGCGGTCCGGTCCGAAATCAATCAATTAATAGAGGATGATATAATAGAACCCAGTCAGTCCCCTTATACCAGCCCTATAGTAGCGATTAAGAAGAAAAACGGTAAGGTAAGGCTTTGTTTAGACGCACGAGAAATAAACAAACACCTAGTTAATAACCGGACATCTCCGGGTGAAATTGAAGAGATTCTAAAGAAGTTCCATGGTGTACAATACATAAGCTCATGGGATATGGTCTGCGGATATTGGCAGGTCGAGCTGCATCCCAACAGTCGAAAATATGTTGCTTTTATATTTGAGGGACGCAACTATCACTTTAAGAGGTTGCCCTTCGGGCTAATAAATTCAGTAGCCATATTCATACAATGCATGGATCAGGTGTTAGGACAGGAAGCACTGAAATTCACAACCGTCTACGTGGACGACCTGCTAATAACGTCCACCAACTGGGAAGAACATTGTCAGAGGGTAAACCACGTGCTAAACAAGCTATCAGAAAATCATATTACTCTAAAATTGGAAAAATCCCAACTAATTGCGAAGGAAGTACAGTTTTTAGGTTTCCAGCTCACCGAATTAGGAATAACTCCATCAACAGAAAAAATCGAAGCCATTCAAAGGTTCCCCACTCCCAGGAATAAAAAACAGTTACAATCTTTTTTAGGATTGTGCAACTACTATCGAAAATTTCAAAATAATTATTCTGAACTAACCACCAGATTGTCTCCGCAATTGTCTTCGAAGGATAAATGGACATGGGGTCCAGCACAGGAAAGTATATTTCAAAAGATCAAAACGAAATTTTTAGAGACGGTAATATTACACCATCCAGACTTTAATAAACCTTTTTATTTGAATTGTGATGCCAGTGACATTAGTTTAGGCTCCACCTTATACCAAGAAGACAGCGAAGGAAACCACCTGGTAATAAGCTTCGCAAGCCGTACCTTGAATAAATGTGAAAGAAACTACAATGTCACTGAAAAAGAACTCCTGAGCGTAGTATTCGCATGTAATAAATTCCGCACATACATATTAGGATACTCGGTTACTGTTAGGACAGATCACAAGTCCATATCCTTTTTAAAGAGCTGTAAATTAAGTCATGGGCGGTTAGCAAGATGGACATTGGTCCTACAAGAGTATAACATTAATTGGGAATACGTCCCTGGCAGAAAGAATATAGCCGCCGACGTACTGTCGCGAGTAAACATTACAAATCAGACTTATGAAGGTGAAAAAGAAACCCTAGCCAAAGTTTATAACATATTAAAAAGCCGAACAGAATTGGAAAGCATTATCAAAGAAATAGAATTACATCAAAGACAAGACGGTAGACTGGCACGAATTTTCCAAAGGTTGGATAATCAAGATGTAAGGATAACTCCTTATTACTGTGTAGTTGATAATATATTATTTGTTAAAGCTAAGTATCACGATAACGGTTGGAAGTTAGTCATACCTAAAACCATAGAGAAAGAAATAATCACAGATTACCATGTTCGTTATGGGCACATGGGTGCCATTAAAGTAATAAAGGCGTTGGAAGAACATATGTATATAAAGGACATGAATAGAAGAGTCAGGCAATGCATTAGAACCTGTCCGATATGCCAGGTGGTGAAATGCACAAATGAAAGAAAGGAGGGGCAGATGATTCCCATAACATCTTCAGGGAAACTGGAAAAAGTTTTTGTAGACATCTGCGGCCCATTTCCTAGGAGCGGAGGTCGTCACCAGTACAAGTATTTACTAATTATCTTAGACCATTACACTAAATATATAAAACTATACCCTATGAATCGAGCAACGACCCAGAAAATACTCAACTTAATAATACATAATTATATACCTGAGGTAGGTTGTCTGAAAACCATGATCACCAACCACGGTACACAATTTAAAGGACGGAGGTGGAAGGACACACTGATGGAATATGGGATAAAAACATACAAAACTGCAGTGTACCATCCCAGCAGTAACCCCTCAGAAAGAGTATTAAGAGAGGTGGGACGAATCCTTAGGACTTATTGTGCAACTCAACAAAGACAGTGGAGTGGGTATGTCCCAGCTGCAGAGGATTTTATCAACCTAGCGTACCACCAATCAATTGATACAACCCCATACAATGCCATGTTCGAAAAACCTCCACCCAGAGAGATCAGCGACCTGATTAAGTTCCCCCAGAGTCCTGAATATAACTTTAATAGAATCCAATACCACGATAAGATCGTAGAAAAGTTAGAACAACGTAGGAGAAAGTATAAACGGCAAGCACCAACCCGGATAATTAAATATAAAATAGGAGAACAAGTACTATTAAGATAGGGAGCTGCCCAGCACAATGGAGGGCATCACCAAGAAATTGTTGGTATTATTCGTCGGTCCATATGTGATCACAAAGGACAATGAAAACAATACCTATGAACTCACTGACACGATAAATAAAAAAGTTAAAGGGACATACAATCAAACGTCATTGAAAAGGTACTATAGTTAAAGAAAATTAATTAGGATAAGTAATTACAAAGTGCCAAATATTCCAAAAATATAATACTAGAAGCTGATATGGGAAAGGACACCTGTAAAACGTAATCATCCCCAATAATACACCCAATAGAGTGGAAAGGCACAAATAACCCCATATATATCAACTATAAAAGAAATGATTACTATCAAGAACAGATAATATGTAGTAGTAGGCGACAATTATCACCCGAATGTTTAGGGTATAAAAAAAGAAAAAATATATATGTTTAAAAAATAATTACTATAAACAAACTCATTTAATGTTTAACAGAATCACAGGTTAAGCTCCAAATTGTTGAAGGTAACTAATTGACTATAACTAATCAATTTGCCCTATTGAGTTACAAAAGTGTGTAGGATAGATATAAGCCAAACTATTTGTTACTTGTGAAAAAGAACTAGATCTATCACACCAAAGGATAGAAAAAATTATGTAATGACAACTAAAGGATTTAATAAGAAAAAGGACATCTATTATGTCATAAAGAGCCAGTAGTGGCATACAACTAAAATTACTATACTATACTTAGAAAAAAAAAAAAATGTTTATACAAATGAATATTATATGTAACTTAATGTTTATAAAATGATTATTGTGTACCTCTCATAAAACTATAATATATAAAATCATCCAGAATAAAGGTTCACCCAACTAACCTTTGAAGGAGTAGAGAGGCAGAATAACAAAGTGTGTAAAATAAAAGAAGGATATTATTATGGAAAGTGTAAGGAAAGAGAAAAAATGTTTATAAAACAAACCATGTAACCCCAAGAATGTCTATAAAATTAGATATTAGTATGTTTATATTGTCACATTAAATTGTAATGATAGAATATTGTATATTATATAAAATCGTCCAGAATAAGTGAAAACCACCATCACTTGAAGGAGTAGAGAAGAAGAATAACAAAGTGAGTTAATTGTAAAGATAGCTATTGTTATAATGGAATGAAAAGAGAAAAATGTTTATTGATTATCAAATATTGTACATCACCAGATATGTCAGAGAACATCAAACAAAAAACCATTTAGTATACAAACATTGTACGCCCTGATAATTCAGGATAAATATAAATTATTAAGAAAAGCTTAATGAACTATTGTGAAAATAAAATATTATAAACTCTAGATATAAAAACCAACTGCATAAGTATATAAGCAGCAAAATAAGTGTGTAACCTTAAGAATACTCAAGTGGACCAAAGCAAATTGTCAACTAGTACAAAAAGTAACAATACAGCTGATAAACAACATAGCTGAGAATGTCAAGTCTGAAAAGAAATAATTACCTGTAAAAAAAGAAAGCATGTTAGCTAGTATAAAGATGGAAATGTGATCTAAATGAAAACCTCTGAAACCTTGAATATTATAGTGAATATATTATATTATTGTAAATGAATGATATGTGATATTTTATGAGTTGTGATAGTGCAACTATTGCCAGGTGCAATGTTTATTTTTTTTCTCAGACAGAGAAGAGTAATGCCTCTGAATCTGAGTATGTGTATTGAGGAATGGCAGAGGATGTAAGCCACAGTGAGCCACTCTGATTCCGAACCCACTACAAAAGTTAGGGAGTTATATTGTATTAATGTATCAAGGAGTATTATAAGAGAATCTGTGAGGTATAAATTATAATAACCATTAAGATAATCACGAATGTAAGGATATGTGATAAGAAAGAAGAATGTGAATAAGACAGGAAATTGTTAATTTAAGAAATGAGATCTATTGTAGTTAAACAACTTAGAAAGTAAGCAACTCGAAAATACTAGTAAGTTAAGAGTTATATCACTAGACAAAAAATCAAGCTAGAGTAATACACTAATAGTATGTTAAAAGATCAAAGAGTACAAGAAAAAAAAAAAAAGAGAGAACCATAGAAATCTACTAAGAAACTGACATGAAATGATAATTTTATAAAAAATAAATTTTTTCTCAAATGATCAATTTTGAGGAGGTTGTATATGTAACATAACAAAATGTTACCTAACCTAAATGTATGTTATCAGATTTTAGAAGTGCATAACAACAATGTAAATAGGGAATATAGTAATAAGAATAACCAAGAAAGGGGAAATCAAGGAAGGAGAATGAAGCAGAAGTACCACATGAAACAGTAAACCCAAATACTGTTTGACACTACAACCAGACAAAGACTAACACAAACTGATGGACAGAGTAAATTTACATTAAGCTGTCAATCAAATCAGTAGATAAAGTAAACAGAATTTTATATGTAAATAAAAAGTGAATCAATAAGAATCTGAATACTGTGAAATCAGAATTAGCATTTTGTGATAATAAATTTAACCATGACTAGTAAATTATGAATGCCAGAAAACTAAATTTAGCAATGGCTACAAAGCGAGAACAAAGATGTATTTCAATATCAAATATACTTATGAGAAAGAAAAACCATTTGTGTGAGGGAATCTTATGCAAATAAAGTACCTCAACAAATTACCGAATTGAGAACCAATAAATGCTGTTAAGGCAAAATTCCAATATGAGCGATATGTCCTAACAACGCCTAGACCAAGCAATAATCAGCGAGTTGATTATTGGGAGGTAACGTAAGTGTAAAGTAAATACACAAAACAATTGTTATGCTCCAATATAGCATAAAACAATATATTTAATCATAATTCCATTGTTAAGTAGTAGAATAGAACGAGTTAGCGTAAGACGAAATGTCATAGTAATAAGGATCGTTCATTACAATGTATAAAGTTTAGGTGTACTCATAATGTTCAGTAAAAAATGTCAGTACAGAGTTAATGGTGTTCCCACATAAACGTTCGAGTAATAAAATGCTATGTGAACACAAACAATATTAACCAAAGTGTAAAATCGTCGATTCAGGTAAACAGACGACAGTGAAAAATAGTGTACCCGAACATTGATTTTATAACAATGTCGGTCAAAGTGAAATTAATTCGATATCGAGTGATATCAAATTAAAGAGGACAAAATGATCTTTAATTTGATGACGATATCGACCCAATCGCAACTGTATTAAGTGCGGGAAAGATGTTAGCATCATTTACCAAAAAAGCATCAGAAATTTGTTTACTAATACCAACAACAATAAAAGCTATCTGTCACCTCAGCGTTTGACAGTTAAAAAACCGTTGTTAACGGCCAAAATAAAAATACGTCATACTCAACACACCTGCAAGAACCAATCACAAAATTAGTTAGTAATTAACATTTTTGCCTAAGACCGATCGACAAGGAGAGTATATAAGGGAACGCAAGCGTTTCCCAACAGACACTTTACCAACTTCATACAGCACGGGACGTGTGCTCGCCATCTCAACGTTTTTTAATAATTGTTAGCGTCATCAACATAATACATCGAAGAAAATAGCTCAACACCAAGAAACAACTACTTCGAATTAATCTACAGAAAACAACAGTGATTATGTGCAGTATTATTTCAATTTAGTGCGGGAAATAATGAACAGAAAGTAATTAATTAATATCATTCATGATCCGTTAAGTTAGAAGAGGATCGCAATACTCTGTTCTGGTGCGTGTGTTGTGCAAAACCAGGTAATCATTATAATCCGATTACCGAAGTGGTCAATGAGTTTTAATTAAATAATTAAAACCAAAAGGTAACAGTGCAATCATTATTCATTTTTTATCCGAGCGCCATAACCTGTACATTTTTCTACACTGATCTGTACTGACGCAAACACAGAAACATTTCAAGATTACACCATGTCTCAATTTATTGTATGAATTTGTTATTATGAATTAAGCTGTATGTTAGTTATAAGTGTTCTCACATGATAAATTTTGTAAATCAAAAAGCAAGCGTTGACGAACGCACGACCTATCAACAGGTCATTTTTATTTGTTTACTTTATGAAAGTAACCTCAAACCATTATCAATCAATATTTTATCAGCAAATCATTAGATATTGTGTAGGCATAACTTTCTTTTTCGTGTCTCAAAGAATTCACATCTGAGATTTTAATAATATTACTATTAAAAATAAACAACATCTGGACTTAGCCAGATTTATAACTTGTGCTCTGAGCAAGCCGTATAAGGTATATAATAACTTATTGACATTTGTACAACTTTGTATATTTTAATTATATTTGTTTTTTTTTTTTGAATTCTCTATGAGGGTATAAATAAAACCCATTATTAACAGCATAACTCGACTTGATTTATTTCTATCTGATAATTAAATATTTTATTTAGAAAACTCAAACAACCTTCAGTTGTGTTTTAATATTTTGGAATAGCATTGCCACAAAGGTGGTAAACAATTATTTTAAATTTTTTTATCATTCAGTGATTCTATTTGTGGGTTTTACACGGGATTTTCCCTAAAATAAATCCGTGTGGCGCCCACTAACAAACAAGGCAATCTAACCTTGCAACTAAAGTAAGTTGGTGTTTGTAAACTGAGTTGACAGCTTATAATAGAACTTCTAGAAAACACGACCAGGTACGTGAAAGTATATTTTGTTTATTATATTGTCCAGACATTACGAGACGTAACGTACTTAGACTATCAGCAACCTGGAGGAGAAGTTTCACAGTCAGCATCAACAAGACGACCATCATCTTCAAGCGACCAACTATCGTACTTTATTTTTAAACCTAAGCAAACTTAGTATTTAAATATTATCAACCCAACTATTTTATTTGTTTCAAATAAGGGAATTTTTTTTAGACAAGTATAATTACACTATTGTAAACACACTGTGAGTAACCTTGAATGTTACGCTTTAAATCGCTTTACAAAGTTAGTAACCTTCAACAATTACAACATCTAAATGATTTAGATTTATTTCACACATAATTAGATTTTATTTAATCACGACCTTTAATATTTTAAACATAAACATAATTTTAAACAACAACCGTAAATCTTTTGTTTTATTACAAATTGAGATACACACCGGCTTTAGTTTACTTACAAATTGGCTAGCCCAACAGTGGGGCTTTTAAACGTAATTTAAACTTTATTATAAAAACGATTAACCCTAATTTTGTTTGAAATACAAATTGACGACTCCAACGCGGGGCTTTAAGAATAAAGGAAGAACCACACCGTATTTAGTTATATTACAATATATATATATATTGTAACGCAACAGAAATGCTGGCATTCATGTTACGTAAAAGAAGATTCACAGAATAATAAACAAATTGATATTTAACCCCATAATAGAACAGAGATCCAATAATTACAATTATAATCATAGACAAAATTAAATAAGGATACAAGATAGTGTTGACTAGAATAAACGAACCTGTAAGATAAATAATAGCTAATGATATATGTTTAATGAAAAGCAAAACAAAAAAAATGAACAATGACTTAATTTATGGTAATAACAAATAAGAATTTTGTGTTAAGAAGTATTATTTTATGACAAAAATGTTATGATAAAGTTTATGTGATGTTATATCAAATATGTGTTGAGTTAATGAAAAATAATGAAACAAGTTGTATTATTCAATGACTGTCGTAGAATGAAGTGTGAGGCAGTTAATCAATGTTCATAAATTCGAATTCTGTTGTATGTGATCAAGAGATCAAGATAAAATTGTTATTAGATATAGAAAAATAATTGTTTATATAAGTGCTAATAATTAAGATTTGATTGTATGTATGAATTTATATAAAAGGGACTATAGATGCATAACAGACATAACCACAGGTAGATCAGTTTACAATAAAAGGCCTAACAGGCAAAAATACTATATAAACACTAATAACGTAAAGATTAGGTGCATCAATTAATAATAATTAATAAATACGCTATGAAGAGCTAGAAAAAAAGAAAAACATTAAATTAATAATAATATTTAATAAAATTTATACAAATTATAATAATACCATAATGCCATAATATCGATTGGTAAAATATAATATCAAAGGTGGATTAAATATAATAAAAAAGAAAAAAAGCGGACTTATATCAAAAAATCAGTAGAATATGTGTATAAAGTAATAAACCAACTATCGGTAAAGTTACATCCCGATAGGACAGCAAATTGATAAAGAATAGATAAAAAATATATGAAAGAAACACTATATAGTCAAAACATGTGGAAGGCAGAAATTATTATATGTTGCTAGGGACGAAAAATAAGAACAAGAAGTTGTTGATTTTGGACAAGACAAGAATTGCTTGGAATAAACTGAAAGTGATGAGATTAAAAACCCAAGAATAATCTATTTAATTGTAATATTCGAAATTACCAGATACTATTATAAAAATACAAAATTCTAATGACAATATTTACGTCTACTACCAATACAGATAAACAAAAATAACACTACAATATGAAATGATAATAGAGAGTAAATAATTGAAGTCTACAAGAAAGAACTTGGACTGTCCCATATCCGAAGGGAATTGATGAGATATTAAAGAAATAGAAAGAATTAACAGTAACACAACTCATAATAATCACAACACCAGAAATTATAACCTTGCAAATACACGGAACAACACTAATTGCTTCAACCGAAGGAAGAACTTATTTGGATCCTGGCGGTGCAGAAGAAACATCAATCGAGCTGTAAATCAATCCAGAAGCTGTATTCCGAAGTGGACAGGACAAGAATTACTTTTATTAAACCGAAGACAGAAAACCGTACTGCATAACCATTCAAAACAGTAAATTTAGCGATCAACCGCCTACACGATTTGCTTCGTTCGAGTCTGGTAAATTATATTATATTAATCATACTAAATACACAACACATAAATATTGTAAATCTTGCATTCTTATCTATGTATTTTTAGTCTTCCCCACAGTTACAAGAACCTTCACACCCTGAAATAAATTAAATACAAATCAAAACATAATATATAACCAAATATAAATAAAGGATTAAAATAATCAACAATCGATACCTGAAGTCTATAGTCCAAGCATATGTTAATTAGCACATATCTTATTTAATGTGAATCAAGTAAACAAATAAAGAACCTTTATATATTTGTCAAATCTTGTTATTTGGAGTATGGTTAGTGAACTGGGAACAAAAAGTAACTGAATAAGTATAGAATAAATGGTTAATATAAACATCGAAATAACCTATAAGTTTCGTTGAGCCGATACTGCAGCGCTTATAGCGGAATTATCCGACACCAAAGAGGGAGAGTAAAATTACGAATTTAGACAGATCTCTCTTCAAGGTATAATAGGGTTGGATGAAATTGTAGAATAACGATTAAGTTGTTTAAGTTCTAGGCACACTAACACTGATAATTATTAAAGAGTTAAGTTAATATTAGTTAATTACATCCATATATTCCACAACTCCAAATATCTCTGAGATTTATATAATTAAAGTAATACAAAACAAATTGACAAATACAACAGTGGGGTTTTAAGGAGAGGAAACCCGTTTAAGTACAAATTGGCTTTCATCCCGTGGCTTGAACAGTAGCGGCTACACCCCGGTTTAAGTACAAATTGACGCCGGCAACGTTGGGCGGAAATAACGAGAATCCCGCGGCCGTAAGAGACAACGTAAGAGCCGAGGTTAGATTACAAATTGACGCTCATAACGAGGGTCACATTATAAGATGCAAGACGTCGAATAAGTACAAATTGACGCTCATAACGTGGGGCCTAATTAGGTGACGCGAGAGAGTAAGTACAAATTGGCGCTCAACTTGTGTAGGGTTTAAGTTAAGTAACTATAAGTATAATAACATTACTTAACCAGAGCAGGCAACTGTGGGAGAGTAAACATGCATACCAGAGGTAGATCAAGGATTAGGGCAGGAGAAACGGAGAAGGAAATAGATGAACAAGAACAGGAAATAGAACTAATAACAGATAGTGAAATGGAACAACAGACAGACGAAATAACGGAAACTGAAATAAGTGAGGACAAGGAAAAGGAAGTAATCGAAGAAGAGGCACAAGGGGACCAAATAGGTAAAGCGGGAGCTAGAGAAGGACTAAATTGGGAAAAATTAATGGAGTTCATGAGTAGTATTAAGGAAGATAGCAGACTCACCAAGGAGAATTTTAAGAAACAGGAGGAAAAATTAGATAAAATAAATGAGGAAAACAAGGAGAATTTTAGGAAACAGGAGGAAAATTCAAGGAGAACAAATGAGGAAATTAAGGAAAAATTAGATAAAACAAATGAGGAAACTAAAGAAACCTCAAGACAAATGAACGAAAGATTGAACCAAATTCACGAAAGGTTAGATAGGAATAATGAGGGTTTAAAACAAATGAAGGAAGGAATCCTACAAATGAACAAAGAAAACTTAAGGCGAATGGATGAAAGAATTGAAAAAATGAACGAAGCAGGTGTAAAGCAGATTGAGGATAAGAAGGAGCAGTTCAATAAAGAGATAATGGAAACTTTCGAAGGGAAGTTTGAAAACGATAACACGCTTAGCCCAGAAGTGGATAAATACGAGGGGGAGACAAATAAAGAAAGGGAGAGGTGTTTAAAGAATATGTCTAAAACACTAGACAGCACTTCCGAAGGTATTATAATAAATCTGACCATAGAAGAGAATATCCAGAAAATAAGGAAAATATGGAGAAAGAAAATAGTTTATACAAAGGAAGAAATGGAGATGAGGAAGGGTGGATTAATTAGTGCTGTTAACATCCCAATTAATGAGCGAAGGGAGTTATGTAAAGGCATGAATTATAGAAGAAACGTTATGAAAATAACCAAAATAACCCACCATAGAACAATCACAAAAACTTTAAATAAATTTAAATATTATTTGAAAATATCAACGGTTAGAGAATATTTGACCAAGTCAATTATATCGTTAATACGGAAGATACCCGTAAAACATTTGGTAAATAGTCCAGATATCCAAGGGAATGGAAAAATAGAATATACCAGTGATTATGCTAGAATAGAAGAGATACGATACCTGATAATTCAAAAGGAGCTAAACATAACTGTATACCCTGACTTAAACGAAGACTTTGCATCAGCCGAGTTACAGTACTGGCTTTGTATCATGCACAAGAGATACGTAAAAAGTGAAAAAATTGGTATGAACACTGCAGTCATCCGGACAACGGGCGCAGTTGAATTAATGGACCATGGTTAGAAAAGGAAGCAGTCAACCAGAAAAATGGGACTGATTTGATGAAAACTGACCAGGCAACCAATTGGAATGAATAAAGAAATATAATGAATAAATTCTAAAAATAATAAGAACAACTTATTACCAGTCTTGAAGAAAATTACTTGGAATTTAAAAAGAATTTGAGTTGAATACTACCACTAAATTCTAAAAATAATAAGAACAACTTATTAAAGATTACAGAAGAAAGCGATAATTATTATTAATGTTTATAAAGAAATAGTGTGAATAACAAACCCCAAGATTACCGAAGAAAGCGATAATTATTATTAATGTTTATAAAGAAATAGTGTGAATAACAAACCCCAAGATTACCGAAGAAAGCGATAATTATTATTAATGTTTATAAAGAAATAGTGTGAATAACAAACCCCAAGATTACAGAAGAAAGCGATAATTATTATTAATGTTTATAAAGAAATAGTGTGAATAATGAATAACAAACCCAAGATTACAGAAAAAGGCGAGAATTATTATTAAATGTTTATAAAGAAGTATTGTGAATAATGAAGAATGGAACCCCAAGATAAAAGTTATTACCTCAAATCTACATATGCAAAATAAAGAAAAAAAAAATCATATGACCTAAAATATATACTACATTGCCACATGATGGAACAATTTCAGTAAACGATTGAATGTAACCAATATAATGTTAAAGAAAACAAGAAAGAAAGAGTATTTATGAACATAAATCATTGAAAAATAAACAGCCAAAATAGTGAAATACGATAAGAAGAAGAATAGTTGGGGCTAAGGAATGTATTTAGTCAAAAATACAATTATAATGATCATCACACAACAACTATTTAGAAAATATTGTGATCAGAGAAAAAAAAAAAACAAACGAAGAAGATACTTAACATTACAATCTCAACAAAAATGAAAACAAAAATGACTACAAATGATAACTGTCAAAGTCAATATCAACGAATGTTTAAGGAATTAAAATGGAATTACGAAATATGAAGAATAGTAATGAAGAAAAATAAATGCAACAAAGAAAAAATCTTTTCCCAAATATTTATTATTAAATGATTAAAGAGATTATTAGGAGATTATTATTATATTTTATAGCTGACTGTAGATGAATTCCAGCAGTACTATATTAAAATGTGGTGTGGGCAGCAGAGTATGAAGCCAAACAGTGCCTCTCTGAACTGTACCAACGCATGTGTTAGGGATTGTTAGGGAAATTAAATATTTAAGGAATATTAGAATAGTTGCAAGAATAAATTCAGTTTCCAAAGGAATGTGACGAAGAAAACAGAAAGAAGTGAGTTGACAGAAGAATAATTGAAAAATACAGTAATTATAAATAGAAGAGATGTAAAACTAATGTATCAGTGAATAGTGTAGCCAACTACCAACAAGTAAGGTTTACAGAAATAAAATGATCAAGAATGTTAATTAAAATGATGAAATGTTATTAAATAAAAAAAAGTATTAATACTAGTCTAATGAAGTTACATTGAGAATCCTATCGTCAACCATTAACCATGAAATGAAGAAAAGGCATGTGAAAAAGACAAGTTTATTTGACCTAAACTTCATTCAGGTAAACTAAACTTTTTTAGGAGGGGAAGCATATGTAACGCAACAGAAATGCTGGCATTCATGTTACATAAAAGAAGATTCACAGAATAATAAACAAATTGATATTTAACCCCATAATAGAACAGAGATCCAATAATTACAATTATAATCATAGACAAAAATAAATAAGGATGCAAGATAGTGTTGACTAGAATAAACGAACCTGTAAGATAAATAATAGCTAATGATATATGTTTAATGAAAAGCAAAACAAAAAAAATGAACAATGACTTAATTTATGGTAATAACAAATAAGAATTTTGTGTTAAGAAGTATTATTTTATGACAAAAATGTTATGATAAAGTTTATGTGATGTTATATCAAATATGTGTTGAGTTAATGAAAAATAATGAAACAAGTTGTATTATTCAATGACTGTCGTAGAATGAAGTGTGAGGCAGTTAATCAATGTTCATAAATTCGAATTCTGTTGTATGTGATCAAGAGATCAAGATAAAATTGTTATTAGATATAGAAAAATAATTGTTTATATAAGTGCTAATAATTAAGATTTGATTGTATGTATGAATTTATATAAAAGGGACTATAGATGCATAACAGACATAACCACAGGTAGATCAGTTTACAATAAAAGGCCTAACAGGCAAAAATACTATATAAACACTAATAACGTAAAGATTAGGTGCATCAATTAATAATAATTAATAAATACGCTATGAAGAGCTAGAAAAAAAGAAAAACATTAAATTAATAATAATATTTAATAAAATTTATACAAATTATAATAATACCATAATGCCATAATATCGATTGGTAAAATATAATATCAAAGGTGGATTAAATATAATAAAAAAGAAAAAAAGCGGACTTATATCAAAAAATCAGTAGAATATGTGTATAAAGTAATAAACCAACTATCGGTAAAGTTACATCCCGATAGGACAGCAAATTGATAAAGAATAGATAAAAAATATATGAAAGAAACACTATATAGTCAAAACATGTGGAAGGCAGAAATTATTATATGTTGCTAGGGACGAAAAATAAGAACAAGAAGTTGTTGATTTTGGACAAGACAAGAATTGCTTGGAATAAACTGAAAGTGATGAGATTAAAAACCCAAGAATAATCTATTTAATTGTAATATTCGAAATTACCAGATACTATTATAAAAATACAAAATTCTAATGACAATATTTACGTCTACTACCAATACAGATAAACAAAAATAACACTACAATATGAAATGATAATAGAGAGTAAATAATTGAAGTCTACAAGAAAGAACTTGGACTGTCCCATATCCGAAGGGAATTGATGAGATATTAAAGAAATAGAAAGAATTAACAGTAACACAACTCATAATAATCACAACACCAGAAATTATAACCTTGCAAATACACGGAACAACACTAATTGCTTCAACCGAAGGAAGAACTTATTTGGATCCTGGCGGTGCAGAAGAAACATCAATCGAGCTGTAAATCAATCCAGAAGCTGTATTCCGAAGTGGACAGGACAAGAATTACTTTTATTAAACCGAAGACAGAAAACCGTACTGCATAACCATTCAAAACAGTAAATTTAGCGATCAACCGCCTACACGATTTGCTTCGTTCGAGTCTGGTAAATTATATTATATTAATCATACTAAATACACAACACATAAATATTGTAAATCTTGCATTCTTATCTATGTATTTTTAGTCTTCCCCACAGTTACAAGAACCTTCACACCCTGAAATAAATTAAATACAAATCAAAACATAATATATAACCAAATATAAATAAAGGATTAAAATAATCAACAATCGATACCTGAAGTCTATAGTCCAAGCATATGTTAATTAGCACATATCTTATTTAATGTGAATCAAGTAAACAAATAAAGAACCTTTATATATTTGTCAAATCTTGTTATCTGGAGTATGGTTAGTGAACTGGGAACAAAAAGTAACTGAATAAGTATAGAATAAATGGTTAATATAAACATCGAAATAACCTATAAGTTTCGTTGAGCCGATACTGCAGCGCTTATAGCGGAATTATCCGACACCAAAGAGGGAGAGTAAAATTACGAATTTAGACAGATCTCTCTTCAAGGTATAATAGGGTTGGATGAAATTGTAGAATAACGATTAAGTTGTTTAAGTTCTAGGCACACTAACACTGATAATTATTAAAGAGTTAAGTTAATATTAGTTAATTACATCCATATATTCCACAACTCCAAATATCTCCGAGATTTATATAATTAAAGTAATACAAAACAAATTGACAAATACAACAGTGGGGTTTTAAGGAGAGGAAACCCGTTTAAGTACAAATTGGCTTTCATCCCGTGGCTTGAACAGTAGCGGCTACACCCCGGTTTAAGTACAAATTGACGCCGGCAACGTTGGGCGGAAATAACGAGAATCCCGCGGCCGTAAGAGACAACGTAAGAGCCGAGGTTAGATTACAAATTGACGCTCATAACGAGGGTCACATTATAAGACGCAAGACGTCGAATAAGTACAAATTGACGCTCATAACGTGGGGCCTAATTAGGTGACGCGAGAGAGTAAGTACAATATGTAAGGCACTTAACGTATGTAATGTCACGACGTAGAAGAATGGGTTCGGACGTGTGAAATATGTGCTGCAAGCAATGGCCCACGAACCAGAAGCAGGGGAAAACTGAGACAGTATAACGTTGGACTGCCTTTCGAGAGAATTGCCATAGACATTGCTGGACCATTCCCAGTTACTGACGATGGAAACCGGTACATCATGGTTATAGGTGACTACTTTACTAAGTGGGTGGAAGCCTACGCAATTCCAAATCAGGAGGTTACCACGGTGGCGAAGCAGTTAGTTCACAACTTCTGTTGCCGTTATGGAGCCCCTATGGAAATCCATACGGATCAAGGGAGAAATTTCGAATCAGGAGTGTTTAAAGAATTATGCCGTCTACTCAGAATTCGCAAGACCAGGACAACGCCTCTGCATCGTCAGTCGGATGGGATGGTTGAGAGATTCAACAGAACACTTGAGCAGCATCTTTCGAAAGTTGTTGATGAGAACCAAACAGACTGGGACCAACGCATACCACTATTCCTTATGGTGTATAGGTCATCAGTACACGACACAACCGGCATGACTCCAGCAAAATTGGTGTTTGGGCGAGAGATTCGTCTTACTGGGGACTTGATGTTTGGATCACCTGAGACTCAGTCCGAAGAGCCGCAGGACTATTCCTCGAAATTAGAAAACCAACTGCGAGAAATGAATCGCTTGGTAAGAGGACGGCTGAAGATTGCCAGTGATAAAATGAAAACTCGGTATGACATTCGCAGCAATAGTGTGGGTTTCCAAGAAGGAGATCAGGTCTGGTTGTTCAATCCAAAGCGTCGTCGTGGTCGCTCACCTAAGCTTCAGTCTAACTGGGAAGGACCCTACACTGTGAAAAAAAGAATTAACGATGTTGTTTACCGGATTGAACAGGAAGGACAGCGAAAGTTCAAGGTCGTCCACCTAGCTCGCCTGGCGAAGTACAACTTTAGAGACGGTTTGCCAGTTCGGGACGAACAGGTTTAAGGTGGAGGCAGTGTTATGACGTCACAGAACAATCTACGTGTTTATCGAACATTCCAGAGAGACCCAGAATGTAAGCGTGTGGTGTACGTGCTACTAGACGCATTTTGCGAAAATCTTCTCGACTGTGCCGGGCTTCGCTTGGCCCTCGTCCTGTGTCAAGGCCGTAGTTAATTACGTAGTTCACACGAGAGATAAGACGCAATTTGGAAGCTTCTGGTGTGTGGGCGTGACTATAAATACATGGGGTAGCGGCCTTAGTTTTCAGTTCAATGCGAGATATTGTATAGTGCGGTTCGAGAGTATTAGTGAGATATATTTCCAGAGCGGTTCGAGTTATTACTGTGTACGTTCAAGTAGTTATTAGTGAAGTGTTGCGTTTTATAATCGGACGGTATAATTGTAATACAATTGAGTTTTAATATTAGTGGACATTTTATTGCATGTGAACAATTTTCATTTGATTTGTTGTAGAGACTGTGTTGTTAATTACGAACTGTTTAACTGTAAAAAGTAAAGGTGTGATTAGTGACTTAATTGCTGTCTTGTACTCATTTTGTTTCCACTGTACCTACGACGATCGAGTAGATCTATTTTATTTTCTAACTTTTCAGTTGTTTGTTTATTGTTTTCATTTAACGATTCAAACTTTTTATTTAATTCTTCTTTGTCTTCCTCCCTTTGTTTCTTTAATTCCTCACTATTTTTGTCCATCTTTTCCTCATTCCTTTTTTGGAATTCCATTATGCCATCCCATTATTGTTATTCTGGTTTTTATTATTATGATTGAATAGCTTTTCTGATGTAGATTAATTTGGCATCAAACATGACTAGGTTCTATTATCTGTGGGCTGTTTTAACATTTAGCTATTTTTGTTGTTTGTACTTATCTTGTTTATTATGTTGTTTATTGCCATTATTTTGGGTTTGTAATGTTCCTTGGCTTGATATTTTATGTTTACTTATCTTTTTCCCTCACTGTGTACTGTTGTTTGTTTATATTTTACAATTTTTTTTCACATTGCTTTAGGCCTACCTTTGCCTATCTTTTGACATTGTTAAAAACTTTAATTTTGCTCTTATTACTAGTTTCTTATTGCTTTGTTTTAGCTAGTTTACAATGATTACGGATTTACATCCCTTAGTATATGAATATTACCGCTTCTCCGACATATTAATGCCTTTTATATCTAAATTTATAAATTTAACATGAACTGTTTCTTAGGCTTTCATCATCACTCAACATAATACAACTTACTCTTAAGACTATTTCAACAATTATAACATTTGTGCATTTCTATAATATTACCTATTATCTTCTCTGCTTTTCTTTATGACATAATAACAATAGTTTCAAGACGTTCTTTAGCAAGACGAGCCAACGTCCAAGCGTACAAGTTCACAACTTTGAAGGTTAGAAAGATTGTAGCTCACATACATTTCAAAAAAACATGCATAAACAATTCACTAACACCTAAATATGCCCAAATCAAAATTAAACATAACAACCAGGCCGCCCGAATAACACAAAACATCGCACAAAGAACATACATAAAAGAATCAATTAAACAACTATATAAGAAAAAAGACGCCCTTAATCGCAAAGCATTAACACTACACCTACATATCGCCAACACATACGGACACAATTACATGACTGAACTAATACATCACACAAATGAATGGACAAAAAACAAATACATAACATACAGACAAAACACGACAGAAAAATAAAAAACCTGATACCAATGAAAACATATAATTCCCTCGGACAAATTCTACCCACGTACAGTAAACCTCATGAACGTCACACTCACAAAAAACGAACAAACACTCCTTGATAAAGGCCTAAAACATAACATACATTACAAACATAACAACCAAACACTAACAAAGCTCATAATTGACACAGAAACAAATATACAAAACACAGCACCAGAACATCAAGACACATTAAGACATAATATAAACAACACAATAGGAGTACATAAGACACCAGACAACAACAACCACAACTCAGAAATACACACAGCCATCAAACTGAGGGAAAAGGCACACAAACACAACATCACATTTGTAAAAGCTGACAAAGGCAACACGACTGTAATTATCCCCACAGACAACCTACACAAAAAAGTACAAGACTTCATAGAACAGAACAACATCACAGAACTAAAACACGACCCCACCGACAGATACCAAAACTCAGTAAAACAAATAGTCAACAAAGCCAAACACATTATGACACATAAACAAAAGCCCTACATGAAACAAATCCGACCATCAGCACCTACACTCCAAGCGCTTCCCAAAATCCATAAAGAAGACATTCCGATCCGCCCCATTATCAACTACCGTAATGCCCCTGCACACAAACTGGCAAAATATCTAGACAAAATTATTAGACAATACACACAAATAGACAACAACATTGCAGTAAAAAACAACACTGACCTAGTAACAAAAATAAAAGACATACACATCCCCCATAACGCCACATTAGCCTCCTTTGACATTAAAAACCTGTACACAAACATCCCCATCTCTGAAACAATCACCATCCTACAAAACAAACTCAAACAGAACAACACACCAAACGAACTTATCAATGAAATAACAGAAACTCTGAACATTATCACAAAACAAAACTACTTTACTTATAACAATAAATACTACACACAGAATGATGGCCTACCCATGGGCTGCCCCATATCCAGCATTCTAGCAGAAGTCTTCCTCCAACACTTAGAAAAAACAAAAATACTCACAAACAATGACAGACACTCACATAAAATACTATATTGGCACAGATACGTTGATGACATTCTAATACTATACAGGGGGAACAAAAGACAATGTGAACAGTTACTAACGCACATAAACAAAATACATAAAAACATAACCCTCACTGCCGAATATGAACACAACAATACCATAAACTTCTTAGACCTCTCCATCACAAAACTAGAACACAGGCACAAATTCAATATATACAGAAAACCAACTACAACTGACACACTAATACACAACACCTCCAATCACCCAATACAACACAAACTAGCTGCTTTTAGAACCATGATACATAGACTTAACAACATCCCCTTAGATGAAATAGACTACAAAGACGAACTAAACACGATAAAATATCTAGCAGAATCTAACGGTTATGACAGAACAATAGTCAGTAAACTCCTACACAAAACACAAAACAAACAACAGACAAAGACAGAAAACAACAAATTCATAACACTAACATACATCAACAAACAAACAGAAAAAATTGCCCACAAATTCAAAAAAGCAGGATACAGAATCGCTTACAAAACTACTAACAAAACAGAACACACACTATCAAAACGCATGCCCAAAGCACAAAACAAATTCGATCTACCCGGTGTATATAAACTAAATTGTTCAAATTGCAATAAATTCTACATAGGCCAGACAGGACGTAGCTTCAAACAGAGATACATTGAACACACAAAAGCACTCCACACCACTACAGAATCTACCTTCGCAAACCACCTCATTGAAGCAAACCACACATATAAAAACATCGACAATAACATGAACATACTACACGTACACACAAAAGGCCGAAAACTAGACACTCTAGAACAATTAGAAATATACAAACACACAAAAACAAATAAAAACGACATCCTAAACGAACAGACACAATTCAAATCGCACGCATTATTCGAACACATCTCACCACACACACACAGTTTCGATCTTTTGAAACACTATCTCGTCGCCAACAACAAGATGAACAGCGCTACTAACGACAGCCTCTGATGAAGCCTTCTATAGGTGAAAGCCGGTTTAGGCTGTAAGGTAAAACTTTACGTTTTTACTTATAAAAAACTTAGTGTTCCGAGTCGTCAATATTATAGTGATATTGTAACATTCATTTCTTTTTTATGCCTACTTTTCTTTTATATCATATTATTGGTTTAAAGTTTGATCTGGCCCTTTTAACTATTAACTCTAACTGTTAACAATAATACCTTAAATAATATTAATGGATTCTTATCCTGAATAATATAATATAATGCTATCTTATCTACTACTGTTTTTGGTCCTTTTCCAAAACTAAACTCTTGTATTGTTCACTTATTTTGGTGTCTTTATACAGATTGTGTTTGTGTTTTATTTTTAGTTAATCACTTTCCTTCCGCATTCTCACAGTTCTTGCTTATATTTGATGTTTTTTATTTATATTTTGTGTCACACCTGCACTTGTACTGCTTCACTGTACTTAGTGTCAATAGTGTTATACACTTTTATTTTGTTTCTTTATACACTGTACTGGTTATTATTAATCACATTGGGGTTATCACCATTATCACAGAGTGTTTATTACTTAGTGTTTATTTGTTATTCACTCCCTATTCATATCATGCACTCTTGGTTCACTTTGGTATATGACTATTTTGAGTAGTAGTCTCTCTCTATTATATTTCATTTTTGTGATTATACTTTTCTGTATCGTTGTTTGTGTATTTTATTATTTGTTTATTTCATCATTATGCTATACTTACTTAGCTAATATTACAACATTTTCTTTTGGTTTGTACTTTCTATATTCAATGGTATATTTAATTATATTTACTTTTCTTAGTTTTTTATTTCATGGGTTTATTTCATATAATTTGTCATTTGGCCAATCACTTGGGTTGGGTCATAGTCATTTGTCTCGTATATGTTACAGTCATTCTAGTGCTATTTATTTAAAATTGTTAATTCTCCTTCTTTTATCTACCTTTAGTCGCATGCTTTTTATTTTATATTCTATGGTATATCTGCCCTTGTAGTATAACAACTTCCACGTAGTTGTTATTTTCCCGATTATACTACTACTACTACTACTACTCTCCAGCACTACAGCCCATGGTGAGCCTTGGCTTCCGCTACGACCCATCTCCACTCAACTCTGTCCATTGCCTTCAATCTCCAGTTCCTAATGCCCATCTTTCTCAGATCTTCTTCAACATCCTGCTGCCATCTTCTTCGAGGTCTGCCTCTTCTTCTTTTGCCCAATATCGTTCCACTTAATATAGTTTTGGGCATCCTCGTAACATTCATACGGGATACATGTCCCAGCCATCTAATTCTAGCTGATTTTATGTGCCTCACCAGGTCTTGTCCACCAATCAACTCATTTATTTCACTGTTATATTTTCCCGATTATAGGTGCCAAATTGTTTGATTCCAAACAATTAAAAAAATTTTACTTCTTTCTTTTGAGGCAACCGTATCTCTCGTCACTTGGTGTCTGTTAAATTCGAAATCCGCTCTCTTGCAACAGTCTTACCAACCTGTAATTGTGGTAGAAAATGTTCACGGTGCTATATTAATGAAATAAACACATAAATATTATTAATTGAAATAATGAACAGGTATTACTTTTGAGTATTGGTTTATTAGTTATCGGTTCTGCTTTTGATAGTTACTAAGACATAAGATTATAAAAATATATAACTTTTTTGCTCCGGCTTTAAAGAAATTGCAACTCAGCGGTTGGCAATTGATCGTTGGGTCATGGACTGGACACGCTCTAATGTCGAGTTGATATTATACAACGTGTAATCAGTCACAGAGTTCTTTTGATTACGGCAAAAAGATAACAAAATGATTTTCGAAAGTACAATACTTCACATCAAGTTAATTAAATATTATGATCCTTCTTTACAACAGTTTTCTTAGTATTTAAAACAATAGTGAGTTCAATTTACAAATACCGTATAGGTTAAGTTAGATATCGTGTACAAATATTGTCTTATTTCCCAAAGTGTTAATAATTAATTTGAGTAATCTTTTAGTAATGATTATTACATGTTTTAATAGTCATTCAGTGTTTTTAGTGTTTGAACCAAGTTTTGGATATTGTGCATTAATTTTGAAGTGTAGTGATTAGTCTCGTGGGTGTAGTAAATTATTAAATATTATACATTACAACTTCGTCGATGTTTGATAGATTATTTTCATGAATTCTGGTGTTCTGGTCTTCCTTCTCTTATTTCATTAGTTTATATTCGTTTTATTTTCTGTAATTCTCAATTAAATTGGATGGATCTTGCTAATAGGTTCTGTTAATGTTGTTTTTTCATTTCCATTTAGTATTATTTGTTTTAATTCATCTGGTTGGTTTATTTTCTAAATTTTATGGAGTGACTATTTTGTCATCTGCTCTCTTCTGATGCTAAAAATGGACTGTTAATGAGTTTGTAACAGGTTTTTAGTTCTAACTGCCAAAATCTACCTTCTCATTGGTTGAAAGAATTTTGTACTCATTGTTAGGTGTGGCTTGGGTTTCAGCCCAAAATGAATAAATATTGTCTAATTAGGATAATTTCCTTGTATTATTATTAATCTGGTTTTTATTATTATGATTGAATAGCTTTTCTGATGTAGATTAATTTGCCATCAAACATGACTAGGTTCTATTATCTGTGGGCTGTTTTAACATTTAGCTATTTTTGTTGTTTGTACTTATCTTGTTTATTATGTTGTTTATTGCCATTATTTTGGGTTTGTAATGTTCCTTGGTTTGATATTTTATGTTTACTTATCTTTTTCCCTCACTGTGTACTGTTGTTTGTTTATATTTTACAATTTTTTTTCACATTGCTTTAGGCCTACCTTTGCCTATCCTTTTGACATTGTTTAAACTTTAATTTTGCTCTTATTACTAGTTTCTTATTGCTTTGTTTTAGCTAGTTTACAATGATTACGGATTTACATCCCTTAGTATATGAATATTACCGCTTCTCCGACATATTAATGCCTTTTATATCTAAATTTATAAATTTAACATGAACTGTTTCTTAGGCTTTCATCATCACTCAACATAATACAACTTACTCTTAAGACTATTTCAACAATTATAACATTTGTGCATTTCTATAATATTACTATTATCTTCTCTGCTTTTCTTTATGACATAATAACAATAGTTTCAAACATTTATTATATAATTCTAGTATTGTAACATTCATTTCTTTTTTATGCCTACTTTTCTTTTATATCATATTATTGGTTTAAAGTTTGATCTGGCCCTTTTAACTATTAACTCTAACTGTTAATAATAATACCTTGAATAATATTAATGGATTCCTATCCTGAATAATATAATATAATGCTATCTTATCTACTACTGTTTTTGGTCCTTTTCCAAAACTAAACTCTAGTATTGTTCACTTATTTTGGTGTCTTTATACAGATTGTGTTTGTGTTTTATTTTTAGTTAATCACTTTCCTTCCGCACTCTCACAGTTCTTGCTTATATTTGATGTTTTTTATTTATATTTTGTGTCACACCTGCACTTGTACTGCTTCACTGTACTTAGTGTCAATAGTGTTATACACTTTTATTTTGTTTCTTTATACACTGTACTGGTTATTATTAATCACATTGGGGTTATCACCATTATCACAGAGTGTTTATTACGTAGTGTTTATTTGTTATTCACTCCCTATTCATATCATGCACTCTTGGTTCACTTTGGTATATGACTATTTTGAGTATTAGTCTATCTCTATTATATTTCATTTTTGTTATTATACTTTTCTGTATCATTGTTTGTGTATTTTATTATTTGTTTATTTAATCATTATGCTATACTTACTTAGCTAATATTACAACATTTTCTTTTGGTTTGTACTTTCTATATTCAATGGTATATTTAATTATATTTACTTTTCTTAGTTTTTTATTTCATGGGTTTATTTCATATAATTTGTCATTTGGCCAATCACTTGGGTTGGGTCATAGTCATTTGTCTCGTATATGTTACAGTCATTCTAGTGCTATTTATTTAAAATTGTTAATTCTCCTTCTTTTATCTACCTTTAGTCGCATGCTTTTTACTTTATATTCTCTGCCCTTGTATTGGGCTGCTTTTGGTATCGCTGCTTTTAATGCCTCGCCATTAAAGTTGATCATTTTGTAAAACACTAACATAGTTTTTTATGAAATTATCAGTTGTTTTTTTTCTTATTCTTCATGTTTATCTCTTCCTTCTGGTTTCTCATCTTACTTATTTCATTCCTTATTATGTAGTTATTTTAGATCTGTAGTTACTTATTCTCATTTGTGAGTTCTCCCTGTAATATAGAATTTCCCTAATTCTATATTACACTTCGTAGCTGGCATCGAATCAGGTGGGCTCTCTTGGCTACCAATATTCCGTCGTCCATTACTACTTTTTTCTGAGATCAGAGGAACATCATCTCTGCTCAGTTAATTGATTGCTGGAACTATTCCCAGTCAATCATCATAAATAAACCTCAAAAGGTAGTCATCTTGTGACTCTCAATAATAATAATAATATTTTGGGGATTGTTCACTTTATTGTCCTTCAGATCATTTTAACTTTCCCTACTCAATCTTCCTTACGCTATTCCTTTGCTATATTCTGTTATATACTCACACATTTGGTTGTTTTCATTTATTTATATATTTAATTACTTCTAACTCTTAAATAGTCTGTTTTTCTTTTCTTCTTGTGGTCGTTTTAATTATTTTAGACATTTTTTCCTTTCTTTTCATCTGTTGATTACCCTTATTTTGCTTCAGCTGCTTATTGTATTTGGTTGTTATATTTCCTTATACCATTTCTTTATACTCTCTTAATATTCTATATTCCTTACAATTTTATTTATTTGTCTTAGCACGTCTTGATTGTTTTATATTTGTTTATTTTAACTTATATCCTTTCTAACTATCTTGTGCTATTATTTCTTACTTTCACTTTGTTCATTTTGATAAGTACCATTTCAAGTGATTATGAAATGTTCAAGTTTCATGTTTTATATTAGTTTCAATTTGCATGATTTGCATATTTTTTCTCAATGGCATTAAAGTAAAGGAAGCAGTATTAAAAATAATAATATAATTTTTTAAATCAGTTTCATGTGAATATGAACTTGTAATTTTTTGTGAACTCAATAAGCATTTCCTTTAATTGTAAGTCGTACCTTTTCAAATAGCACTCACATCATTAGTGATTATACTGCTATATTGTTTGTACTGCCTAAATCAGTATTTATTATCATATAAAACTAGTTTAAGATTTGTTAAGTAAGGATTACCGTGTCTTTGCGTGACTTTATAATTTGGACTTCCTGCCTGATCTTGCTCATCGCTTTGCATTCACTTTGTTTTTTTGTATTATCTCTTAAATGTTTTCTCATACCCAATCATGACTGATATGAAGGCGCTGATCAAGAAACGTGGCATGATCAAGGCCTCTATATCTCGCATAAACACATATGCAGACAATTTCGATCACGATACGCATGACCATCATGCACTAAAAATGAAGCTTCGCCACCTTATGGAGCTATCAGCCAAATATGATGAAATCCAAACACAAATTGAGTCTGAGGACTCCGACTTTGCATCCGCGAGCGATAGGGTTCAGACCGAAGATGACTTATGCAGCTAGAATGCAAGCTGCAAAATTTAATAGACCATGCCGAGAAGGAAGGCAACAAGTCCATCCGAAGTAGTCACATTCAGCACGCCTCCCATTCAGTTGCAACCGATTAAGCTACCCTGTTTCGCAGGTGATATAATTGAATGGCAACATTTTTACAATATGTTTTTGGAGTTAGTTCATGTCCGAACGGATCTGACTGGCATCCAAAAGCTGCACTATTTGCACTTATCATTAAAAGATGAGGCGCTGAATGTCATAAAATCGCTCCCTATCACGCACGAAAATTACACGGTGGCCATTGACTTGTTAAAGGCCCGGTATGACAGTAAATTAATTGTTACCACGTATCATGCGGCTAATGTCTTGGGCATGAGGCACATGCAACGTGAGTCCGTGCTCAGCATTTCTAAATTTATAGATGAGCTCACCGCCAATATAAATGCGCTGAACTCATTGAACCTATCAGTAAATATATTTGAGCTTATTTTTGTGCATTTTCTCGCCCAAAAACTTGACGAGCATACGTGCAGGTTGTGGAAGGAAACTTTAGGCGAAAAACAGCTTCCGATTTACGATAATTTTATTAAATTTTTAAATTCAGGACGTCAGCTGTTACAAAACGTAAATGCTCCGACTGGTTCGTCTGGCGGCAGACAGGTCAGCGATAATGGTTCTTATCGCAAATCAACTAAACGCGCGGAATTCACTGGGTCACTAATACACACTCAAACAAACAATAAATTTTGTCAGCTGTGTCGTGGTAATCATAAATTGCCCGAATGCCCACAATTCATAGCTTTGCAACCTACGCAACGTAGAGAGTTTTTAATAAATAACAAACTCTGCCTGAATTGTACACGGTCGGGCCATGACAGCTCGCGTTGCCCTTCTAAATTTTCCTGCAAGGCATGCTCGAAAAGGCACCACACCATGCTCCACGCTTCAATAAATCATTCGAACAACTGGAACAATAAGCAATGTTCTTTGAAGCTACAGACGAATAAATCAATTTTATTGTCCACCGCCGTATGCACCATCACCGATCATGCCGGTAAAAGGCGCCCGGTAAGAATCCTGCAGGATTCAGGGTCGCAAGCCAATTTTTGTACAATGGGTTTCGCCCGCCGCATGGGCCTAAAACTAAACAAATCCGAGCTGCCTATCTCGGGCATAAATAACTCGCTATGTCAAGCCAATTTTAGCACACGGGTACGCCTAAACTCATGCTATAAGGATTTCACTTTAAATGTCCACTGCGCTGTTCTGCCCACAATCACAAATAACCGTCCAACAGAATCCTTTGACATGGCATCGTTGAAAATTCCAAAGGGGATATTTTTAGCTGACCCGCAATTTAATAATTCGTCACAAATTGACATATTACTTGGGGCACAGTACTTTTTGCAGTTGATTGAGCCGACTAAATTTGTACGAAGTCCGCATTTTCCGACAATCCAGGAAACAAAGCTAGGGTTTATACTCGCCGGGAATTTACCCTTCAACGTAGACATGACTAAACCGGTCTCTTCATTCATTGCACGCGACGACAATAATGCTATCTCATCGGAACTCAAAACCTTCTGGCAGTTGGAGGATGTTTCGTGCCGTACTCCCTCAGATCAGGATTCGGAGTGTGAAAATCATTTCCTTTTCAAACACCTATCGTAACGATAGTGGTAGGTTTGTTGTGTCGCTACCCCGCACTACAGAGTGCCTCGGCGATTCTCTTACCGGAGCGGTTCGTAGGTTTCAAACCCTTGAACTCAAGTTTAGGCAAAACCAGTCTTTGCACAAGTATTATACTAGCTTTATGCAAGAATATTTAAATCTTGGCCATATGTCCCCGCTTGATTCATATGACTTATCAATTAACAAGTCAAACATTTTTTATTTACTCACCATGCTGTCTTTAAGACTACAAGCACCACCACTAAACTTCGCGTTGTTTTTGACGGTTCGGCCAAAGCGTCCAACGATTTGTCGTTAAACGACACCCTTATGGTTGGCCCAACCATCCAGCAGGATCTTTTCGCCATTATGGCCAGATTTAGAACCCATCGTTACGCTTTCATTGCTGACATCGAGAAAATGTATCGCCAAATTTTGGTATCCCCGCGTGATTCCAACTTACAAAGAATTGTTTGGCGTGACTCTCCTCACAAAGAACTTAAACACTATGCTCTAAGAACAGTCACATACGGGACTGCCAGCGCGTCATTTCTTGCAACTAGATGTTTAAAACAAATCGCCCAGGAAAATAGTACTCAGTACCCACTGGCCTGCTCGGTCATTGCTAACGACTTTTACGTCGATGACCTCCTTACCGGTTCCGATAGCTCACACGTCCTAATCCAACTGAACACTGACATTTCTGAGTTGTTAAGCCGCTACTGCTTCACTCTTCACAAATGGTCTTCTAATGACCGGAATATAACATCCTCATATACTAACTCGTCCCTGGACTTCAACAAGGACCAAACCGTCCGCACTTTAGGCATTCAGTGGGACGTTCTTGCTGACAGTTTCGTGTACAATATCCAAAGAAATTTTTAAATTGATCTATTCAACAAAAGAAAGGTGTTATCGGTCATCGCTGGGATCTATGACCCATTGGGTCTAATTGGGCCTATCACGTTTTGGTGCAAGCACTTTATGCAAACGCTTTGGTCTTCGGGTACAAACTGGGACGACCCGCTTTCTGACTCATTATCAATTAAATGGGCCGAGCTCTACGCTCAATTAATTACAGACACTCATTTTAGGATCCCGAGAGCTATAAAGGATTCAGGTAATTCGTCAATCATTTCCTTTCAATTACACGGGTTTGCCGACGCGTCAGTAAAAGGTTACGCATGCTGTATCTATGCGCGTACGGTATATTCCGACAACAGTATTTCGTCTCACTTATTGTGTTCTAAATCAAGAGCCGCCCCTTTAAGGCAGATATCCTTACCTCGCCTCGAACTTTGCGCCTGTTTATTATTATCGCAGTTGGTTTATAAGGTTGTCCACGCTGTGACCTACAAGTTCAGCGAGCTGTATTTTTATTCTGATTCCACGATTGCCCTACACTGGATTCACCAACAGCCGTCGAGGTGGAAGGTATTTGTAGCGAACCGTGTTTCGGAAATTCAGCAGCTCTCTAGTCAGGGCAATTGGTATCATGTCTCGTCGCATGATAATCCCGCGGCTGTTTACCCCGTCTGTTACACGGCCACCAGCAATGGTGGCATGGTCCTTACTGGTTATTAAAGAAGCCTTCAGACTGGCCCATCCGTCCCTTTGATTCCAATTCCTCTGGCCTAAAAGTTGGCTAGAACCTAAAAGGTTCAAGCCAACTTTTAGGTCAATTACCTGCGCCAAGGGTCACTCCCTCCAAGCCATTTTCACAATGCGCCGTCGACTACGCCGGTCCTATGTTTCTACGTCAGGGCGGGCAGCGGTCCAAATCTTTTACAAAGGCTTATATTTCTCTTTTCATCTGCATGTCCACCAACCAAGGCTATTCACCTTGAACTGGTTTCAGATTTGTCGGCCTTGAAACGTTTCATATCCCGTAGGGGCATCCCCGAACAAATATTTTCCGATAACGGTACCAATTTCCGTCGCGCTGGCACTATATTACACCAGCTGTACAAGCTCGTTCAGCAGGACGAATTCCTAAAGGCCGATCAAGACTTCGCCAGTCCACGTGGAATTGAGTGGTCTTTCATACCTCCGTCAGCGCCTCATTTCGGTGGTTTGTGGGAGAGCGGTGCCAAGAGCGTTAAGTTCCACTTGCGGCGCGTTATAGGCAGTACGCCCCTTAACTTCGAAGAGTTCTCCACTGTCTTGACTCAAGTTGAAGCTTGTTTGAATTCGCGTCCCTTGTTCACCATGTCGAATGATGCTGGGGATCCCGAGCCTTTGACTCCAGCGCACTTTTTGGATGGCTCCCCCCTTACCGCGCTCCCGGAACCCGATTACTCGGATACAAATATGGGTCGCTTGGGGAGATGGCAGCTCTTGCAGAGATTTACCCGCTCTATATGGAAGAATTGGTCTAGAGACTATCTGCAGCAGAGAAATAAATGGAAAAGGCATTCTAAAAATTTATCTATAGGACAGCTAGTCCTTATCTTAGAAGACAATACTCAACCATTGCAGTGGAAACGCGGTATTGTCACACAGACATATCTAGGGCAGGATTCGTTAGTACGCGTCGCGGACGTCCGTACTGCTAACGGCATACTGCGTAGACCTATTCACAAGCTGTGCCCACTTCCGGTGGCATCAGACTGATTGAGATCTCGGTGCCTGATGCCCGGGACATTTCCGGACGAGCACATAAATATAGATTTTCTTAAGTTTTACTCACTGGTTTGTTGTGATCCCCTTCTAGAATTTCTTTTAAAGTTCTCCTACAATCCTTAAAATTCATTACTTCAGTATGGTCAGTAATTGGTAGATTAAGCACATTAATTAGTCCATTCTTCACCATCTCCAATTCGTCCCGTGTTTTTATTAGTTTCTTTTTACATATTTTTCTATTTTTTCATCTTCGTTTCCAGGTATTTATTATTCTCTTTGTTGCTGTTATTTTTTATTCTCAGATAACATTACACCTTTGTAATCTGTAATTTCTATTTCCTTCCTACTATCTTCTATTTTCTGACTTACCGGTTCCCTGTTCTTATCCAATGTTTCTTTAATACCTTTGGAAGCGCTGTCTAGTGTTTCTTTCAATTTCTTTAAACCACTATTCATTATTTCATTTAACTTTCTGAAACCTTCATCCATTTGTTTGTTCAAGTTTTCGCTCAAAACCTCGTTTTGCATCCTTGAATTTTCATTTATTTCTTCCTTCATACTATCTATTTTTTATTTGTCTGTTTTAAATTCTCGTAAGTCCTGTCAAATTTTTCATTTATTTTTTCCTCCATCCGTTTAAAATTTTCATTATTGGCTTCCAATTTTTCATTCATCTGTCTATTATTTTCGTTAATATTGTCTATTGTTACGACGTCACAGAACAATCTACGTGTTTATCGAACGTTCCAGAGAGACCCAGAATGTAAGCGTGTGGTGTACGTGCTACTAGACGCATTTTGCGAGAATCTTCTCGAATGTGCCGGGCTTCGCTTGGCCCTCGTCCTGTGTCAAGGCCGTAGTTAATTACGTAGTTCACACGAGAGATAAGACGCAGTTTGGAAGCTTCTGGTGTGTGAGCGTGACTATAAATACATGGGGTAGCGGCCTTAGTTTTCAGTTCAATGCGAGATATTGTATAGTGCGGTTCGAGAGTATTAGTGCGATATATTTCCAGAGCGGTTCGAGTTATTACTGTGTACGTTCAAGTAGTTATTAGTGAAGTGTTGCGTTTTATAATCGGACGGTATAATTGTAATGCAATTGAGTTTTAATATTAGTGGACATTTTATTGCATGTGAACAATTTTCATTTGATTTGTTGTAGAGACTGTGTTGTTAATTACGAACTGTTTAACTGTAAAAAGTAAAGGTGTGATTAGTGACTTAATTGTTGTCTTGTACTTATTTTGTTTCCACTGTACCTACGACGATCGAGTAGACCGTCGTAACAGTGGTGTCAGAACTGAGATAGAACTGTTAACAGTGGAAAGAGTGGATACTTAGTACAAGACGAGTGTGATTCGTAATTAATCGGTAAACATGGATCCCAGTCAGATGATGGGAGCTTTACAAACACTGCTGCGGCAGACACAGGAAGAAGCAGAAAGACGACAAAAAGAAGAACGAAGACAGGAAAGAGAAGAGGCTGAGGAACGTCAGAAAGCACTAATGCTAGAAACAGAAGAAAGACAAAAAGAAGACCGAAGACAAGAAAAGGAAGAAACAGAGGAACGACGTAAACGTGAAACAGAAGACATCAAGGAGTTAATACAGCAGCAAAAGCAGACACAAGAACAAACCGCTGCAGAGTTGGGTCTCCTACGAGGTGAGCTTAATAAGCAAGTTACTAAAATATCGGAGGTACAAGAATCAATGACATTAAAAATAGCTGAAGTAGAAAAATCTGTCTTGACTGTGGAAGAAACTATGTTAACAAAAATATCTGCAGTAGAAGACCCGATTACAAATATAAAAGAGCAGATTAAAAATGAAGTCGAGGAGTGTCTGAAATTACAACCAAAAGAACTTTGTGAACAGACTGTACCAATGATAAAGACAGAAAATGACGCAGAAAATAAGTCAATAGAGAAAGTAACTTTGCGTGCAGTAGGGACAGTTCATGTCAAAGCTCCAACCTTTGACGGAAGCAGTCACTGGGCAACGTACCTCCGCCAATTTGAAGCTGCTGCATGCGCAAATAATTGGACAGAGAAAGACAAGGCAGTCTCACTCGTTCTCGCATTAAAAGGACCCGCAGCAGAACTACTACAGAAAGTGCCACCTGACAGCCAGAACATCTATGCCGAGTTGATAAAAGCTCTAGAATTACGGTATGGTGATAAACATTTGCGAGATGTGTACTGCACCAAGTTGAGAGCAAGGCGACAGCATGCCGTGGAGAGCCTTCAAGAGTTTGAAGCAAGTATCGACAGACTAATTAGACTGGCCTATCCTGAAGCGCCAGAAGATTTTCGAACGAGTTTTGCGATGCAGACATTTACTGCCGGTGTCCGAGATAACGAACTACACCAAGTGTTACGAATGGCAAGACACCTGAACAGTGCTGACGCCCTGGTACATGCTTTGCAATTTGAGGCCGCCAAATCAGCGTCTGGTTGGACAAGTCATAAACTGCGCGCGCTAAAAGATCGCGACGGCGCAGACGATGAGGAAGAAGAACAAGGAACAGAGACAATACAGATAAACAAAAGTAACACTACAATATGAAATGATAATAGAGAGTAAATAATTGAAGTCTACAAGAAAGAACTTGGACTGTCCCATATCCGAAGGGAATTGATGAGATATTAAAGAAATAGAAAGAATTAACAGTAACACAACTCATAATAATCACAACACCAGAAATTATAACCTTGCAAATACACGGAACAACACTAATTGCTTCAACCGAAGGAAGAACTTATTTGGATCCTGGCGGTGCAGAAGAAACATCAATCGAGCTGTAAATCAATCCAGAAGCTGTATTCCGAAGTGGACAGGACAAGAATTACTTTTATTAAACCGAAGACAGAAAACCGTACTGCATAACCATTCAAAACAGTAAATTTAGCGATCAACCGCCTACACGATTTGCTTCGTTCGAGTCTGGTAAATTATATTATATTAATCATACTAAATACACAACACATAAATATTGTAAATCTTGCATTCTTATCTATGTATTTTTAGTCTTCCCCACAGTTACAAGAACCTTCACACCCTGAAATAAATTAAATACAAATCAAAACATAATATATAACCAAATATAAATAAAGGATTAAAATAATCAACAATCGATACCTGAAGTCTATAGTCCAAGCATATGTTAATTAGCACATATCTTATTTAATGTGAATCAAGTAAACAAATAAAGAACCTTTATATATTTGTCAAATCTTGTTATTTGGAGTATGGTTAGTGAACTGGGAACAAAAAGTAACTGAATAAGTATAGAATAAATGGTTAATATAAACATCGAAATAACCTATAAGTTTCGTTGAGCCGATACTGCAGCGCTTATAGCGGAATTATCCGACACCAAAGAGGGAGAGTAAAATTACGAATTTAGACAGATCTCTCTTCAAGGTATAATAGGGTTGGATGAAATTGTAGAATAACGATTAAGTTGTTTAAGTTCTAGGCACACTAACACTGATAATTATTAAAGAGTTAAGTTAATATTAGTTAATTACATCCATATATTCCACAACTCCAAATATCTCCGAGATTTATATAATTAAAGTAATACAAAACAAATTGACAAATACAACAGTGGGGTTTTAAGGAGAGGAAACCCGTTTAAGTACAAATTGGCTTTCATCCCGTGGCTTGAACAGTAGCGGCTACACCCCGGTTTAAGTACAAATTGACGCCGGCAACGTTGGGCGGAAATAACGAGAATCCCGCGGCCGTAAGAGACAACGTAAGAGCCGAGGTTAGATTACAAATTGACGCTCATAACGAGGGTCACATTATAAGACGCAAGACGTCGAATAAGTACAAATTGACGCTCATAACGTGGGGCCTAATTAGGTGACGCGAGAGAGTAAGTACAATATGTAAGGCACTTAACGTATGTAATGTCACGACGTAGAAGAATGGGTTCGGACGTGTGAAATATGTGCTGCAAGCAATGGCCCACGAACCAGAAGCAGGGGAAAACTGAGACAGTATAACGTTGGACTGCCTTTCGAGAGAATTGCCATAGACATTGCTGGACCATTCCCAGTTACTGACGATGGAAACCGGTACATCATGGTTATAGGTGACTACTTTACTAAGTGGGTGGAAGCCTACGCAATTCCAAATCAGGAGGTTACCACGGTGGCGAAGCAGTTAGTTCACAACTTCTGTTGCCGTTATGGAGCCCCTATGGAAATCCATACGGATCAAGGGAGAAATTTCGAATCAGGAGTGTTTAAAGAATTATGCCGTCTACTCAGAATTCGCAAGACCAGGACAACGCCTCTGCATCGTCAGTCGGATGGGATGGTTGAGAGATTCAACAGAACACTTGAGCAGCATCTTTCGAAAGTTGTTGATGAGAACCAAACAGACTGGGACCAACGTATACCACTATTCCTTATGGTGTATAGGTCATCAGTACACGACACAACCGGCATGACTCCAGCAAAATTGGTGTTTGGGCGAGAGATTCGTCTTACTGGGGACTTGATGTTTGGATCACCTGAGACTCAGTCCGAAGAGCCGCAGGACTATTCCTCGAAATTAGAAAACCAACTGCGAGAAATGAATCGCTTGGTAAGAGGACGGCTGAAGATTGCCAGTGATAAAATGAAAACTCGGTATGACATTCGCAGCAATAGTGTGGGTTTCCAAGAAGGAGATCAGGTCTGGTTGTTCAATCCAAAGCGTCGTCGTGGTCGCTCACCTAAGCTTCAGTCTAACTGGGAAGGACCCTACACTGTGAAAAAAAGAATTAACGATGTTGTTTACCGGATTGAACAGGAAGGACAGCGAAAGTTCAAGGTCGTCCACCTAGCTCGCCTGGCGAAGTACAACTTTAGAGACGGTTTGCCAGTTCGGGACGAACAGGTTTAAGGTGGAGGCAGTGTTATGACGTCACAGAACAATCTACGTGTTTATCGAACATTCCAGAGAGACCCAGAATGTAAGCGTGTGGTGTACGTGCTACTAGACGCATTTTGCGAAAATCTTCTCGACTGTGCCGGGCTTCGCTTGGCCCTCGTCCTGTGTCAAGGCCGTAGTTAATTACGTAGTTCACACGAGAGATAAGACGCAATTTGGAAGCTTCTGGTGTGTGGGCGTGACTATAAATACATGGGGTAGCGGCCTTAGTTTTCAGTTCAATGCGAGATATTGTATAGTGCGGTTCGAGAGTATTAGTGCGATATATTTCCAGAGCGGTTCGAGTTATTACTGTGTACGTTCAAGTAGTTATTAGTGAAGTGTTGCGTTTTATAATCGGACGGTATAATTGTAATACAATTGAGTTTTAATATTAGTGGACATTTTATTGCATGTGAACAATTTTCATTTGATTTGTTGTAGAGACTGTGTTGTTAATTACGAACTGTTTAACTGTAAAAAGTAAAGGTGTGATTAGTGACTTAATTGCTGTCTTGTACTCATTTTGTTTCCACTGTACCTACGACGATCGAGTAGATCTATTTTATTTTCTAACTTTTCAGTTGTTTGTTTATTGTTTTCATTTAACGATTCAAACTTTTTATTTAATTCTTCTTTGTCTTCCTCCCTTTGTTTCTTTAATTCCTCACTATTTTTGTCCATCTTTTCCTCATCCCTTTTTAGGAATTCCATTATGCCATCCCATCTCATTTCTTCTGTAGTCCTATTTGGTTCTGCCGGTGTTAATCTTGTTTCGATTTCTTCCACCGGTGTCGCTTCTTTTTCTTCCATATTGATGTCCTCTGTCCTCTTTTTTGATCTGCCTCTTGTGTGCATTTTGTTTGCCTTTTCCGTAACCGCCGCTAGAATACTATCTTTCCTACAACTAGTTGGTCGCCAATTTATGACAACACCTCGTGTCTCCCGTGAAAGCCCAAAGTTGTTGGCATCAATTTGTAACAACAAGCTTCCTTCGTGTGTGTGTTTTAAGCTAGTCACACGTTGGTTGCGTCAATTTATAACAAGCTGCCTGAGTCGTACTCTATTTTATTCAACTCCGATCGTGTTATTTTTTACGATGTCTGAAAACTTCGTAGCCTTCCCGATACTCGTCGTTCTTGTGACCTCGCCAATACCTGTTGTTAAGTATGAAGTGTTCGTGAACTGTCGATTTACGTTGTAATTAATTCGCCAGGATGCAGAAATGATGAAGAGAGAGTGGACTGTAGTCAATACATTTATTGAAAATTATTCACATATACAGCATTGAAATGGTTAGGTGTCACTTTTGAATATAAGATTGGCCAATGAGCGCATCGTAGATACAAGTCGTAAAATGTTACATTGAAGAACTAATTTAATGAAAAAGCCTAGAAGGCCATATATAAGTCTTGGGCCTAAGGCCTACTACATTAATTGTCGCGACAAGAAGAAAAATGTGACAGGATAGCAGCGGGCGCAAGGCCGACCGCCGCTAGTGAACGTATGTAACGCACTGTCCAGATGTACGCACATGAATTGAGCAAATTAAAAGCGCAGATTAGCCAACCTATAAATGCAAAAATTACCGGGCTACTGTACATAACTGCCCACTAAAATCAATAGATTTTTTAATACATTTTAGTAACTTATTATATAAAATACAGAGTTCTTAATAATGAAAGTTAATCTCAATAGGCTGCATTGAACCTTGAGTTGTAATCTTAGATAACAGTTGTGCATTAATTGTGTAGCGATAAGCTTGAATAAAGATAAGCTTTAATAAAGATAAGCATTTAGTACGCCAAGGTTGGCATGCAAAGTGATTTTATGCATGATTGAAAATGTAAGCGCTGGCAATGTATTGCCCAAATATATTGTATGTATACAATATTGAACGATATAAAACATGAAAGTACATAATTTGACAATGTTTAATAATGAATGATCGGAAACTCATCACAAGATGGCCCGATAAATTGTAACCCTATGCAAGTCATAGATGGTTACCGTGAAATAGTTGAGGCCAGTAGACCTGTACAGAGTATTGCTTACAATGAACAAATAAATTGTCACAAATTATACATGTTTAGACGTAAATCTAGCATGGTGTCATAAAGTTGAACGAGTCATGCTATACCTGAAGTTTCAGGTACCTGAAGTTTACAATATATTGTTGTGTGAAAACAAGCTATAGATAGCTGTCTGATTGCGAGCACATATGTAATGACATGTATGTCATAATTAAGCAGGAATACTAATTGTGCAATGCATAATCACAAAATACAATATACCATATAAAAATACAATATAAAAATAAAATCTAGGCGTGGCGTGGTTACAGACAGTAGACGCGAAAAACAATATGTTTTACATAAATGCAAGTTATATAATAAATACAATAAACACCAATTTAGTTAATTACAAATATGAATAAGCGCAATAGCATAAGTAGCAAATACGACACTGTGGTTACAAATGTAATACATGAGTTGAACAATTGAGAAATACATTCATAGAACAATAAATCACACATATTAACAACTGTGCAAGAAATGCATACATGGTTGTATAACTGCAAACCATGCGAATATTATGTAACAAATTTTTATAAAACAATACCACCGATAACATGACACATACCCAATACCAATCAAAATGTAAATGTGTAGGACATAGTATGCCACACAAAATATTAACATATAAATACAAATTAGCAAATATACCACCATGAAACTATGATGAGTATAGAGATGATAGCACAGTGAACGGTTTTGAACTTACAAGTCACATGCAAATTTAGTATAGAAACACGCAATGGTGTAAATTGTCATGAAAATGTTGTGATGATACATATCACAATTAAGTTGACCAAATGGTCATATAATAAAGTAATAAAGCCAATGGCCAAGTAAAATAGCATTGTGCTAAATGATCATAATAACCTTGTGTCTAAGTCCCGTCCCGCGCTGGCAACAGACATAGCTTATGTACTGGTCTCCGCAAACACCAGTAGGCGTGCGAATGTCTACGACTCTAATTAAGTTATCTGGGCCGGGAAATGTGGCGGTAATTACACCAAATTTCCAGGCTAATGGAGGTAGGTTATCCTCAATAAGTAAAACTAGGTCCCCAATGGAAACATTATCCTTTGCGAATTTCCATTTGTGACGTTGTTGTAAAATTGGTGTATATAGTCGCGAGACCAAGCCTCCCAAATGACTTGGACAAACTTCTGGAGAAGTTGCCAACGTCCAAGACGAGAGATAGGAACATGAGATAAGTCTGGGTCCGGTATCGCCGTTAATGGTGCGCAAATCAAAAAATGGCCAGGTGTAAGTGGCACCGGATCATTTACATCCGATGAGATGGCAAATAAAGGGCGAGAGTTTAGACATGCCTCTATCTGAGACAAAACTGTCGTAAACTCCTCGAAGGTGAGTATAGACTTGCCTACCACGCGGCGCAAATGAAACTTTAAACTCTTTATGCCGCTCTCCCAAAGACCACCAAAATGAGGTGACGAGGGCGGAATAAATGACCATGAAATACCCTGAGAGGCCGTGAATGATTTGATTGATGAGGTGGCATCCTTATTATGCCAGAGATTGTAGAGGTCATGTAAAACATTGCGGGCCTTCCTAAAGTTTGTGCCATTATCAGAAAATAACTGACTGGGTATGCCCCTGCGGGACATAAAACGACGTAAGGCAGCTATAAACGCATTGGCTGTAAGGTCGGAAACCAATTCCAAATGAATGGCCCTGGTTGCTAAGCAAATGAACAAAGACACGTATGCCTTAGAGAGAGTTCTGGATTTCTGCCCGCCATGACGAATCATGAAGGGACCACCATAATCAACCGCGCAGAATAGAAACGGCCGCGATGGAGTGACTCTAGGAGATGGTAAAATACCAAGCCTCTGAACCTGCTGTTTGGCACTAAACCTGAGACACTTGACACATCTACGAATAATGGAGCGAATGACTATCCTGGCATTAATAATCCACCAACGCTGACGAAGTGAGTGATGCACGAGTTGAGAACCAGCGTGAAGTAGACGAATGTGTTCGCGTTCAATGATAAGGCGAGTAATATGAGCCGATGGATGCAAGACAATAGGATGCTTAGTGTCGTAAGGTAATTGCGACTGCTGTAATCGCCCTCCAACGCGTATTACTCCAGACTCATCAAGAAACGGGTCGAGAGAAGACAACTTACTCCTGATAGAGACAGAAGACCCATTACGAAGACAATTAATCTCGGCAGCAAAGTGGATCGACTGAGATTGTTTTATGAAGAAATTAAGAGCATGATGAATTTCGACGGGGGTAAGAGCGCCCGTTATTTTGTCAGCACTGGAGAGTCTAATATTTTTGATGAACCGAAAACAGTAAGCGTATACGCGTGTCAGACGGTGCAATGAAGAAAAGTCCTTAGAAAGGTCGATAGCCAGGGTAGACATTAGAGAAAAGTTGGGGGTTTGTTTCTCTTCCGCAGTGACTTCAGAAGACGACGGATTAGAAGGTAAAAAGAATGGAAAGGATTGGACAAACAACCGGGACCGTGCCACCAAAGCGAACAATCGCGCAAAACGTCAGGGTGACACCCCCTAGAGATAATATCAGCAGAATTGTGTCTAGAATTGATGTGATGCCATGTATAGGCTTGCGTAAGACGCTGAATCTCGGCAACACGATTAGCGACGTAGGTTTTCCACCTCGTGGACTGGGCATGAATCCAGTAAAGATACACCATGGAGTCAGAATATAAATGAACACTATTAATAAACGAATAAAGCGCAGGAACGACCTTAGATACGAGTCGCGATAACAACAAGCAAGCACAGAGTTCGATAATAAAGTTTGCGTAATCGCGCGCAAGCTTAGAATCACGCCTGAATCGGCGTTCTAAATTCAAAAATCTTGCTTCAGCATTGGTATAAGATTCCCCCAACTGGAGATGATCGGACTTAAATGGCAGTGAAACAACGAACCTACCTTCTTGATTGCGATGAGTAGAACGCACGAAATCCTCCTCACAAGCTGACTCGTTATCAGGTGTATTATCAGGGATAGTTTCTGCTTCCCAGACTTTTTCGAGAGACTGCAAAATTTGACCGTCGTTGTTCCTAGCTAGGAACGAAACAGCAGGACCCTTATAACGTCAATGTTTGGGCAAATTGCCTGCCAAAATGTAGCCTAACTTTGTTTCCTGTATAATGGGAAAATGAGGACCGCGTACGTATTTGTTAGCTAAGATTAAATCTAGGTAGAATTGCGCCCCTAACAGTATGTCGATTTCGGATGATATGTTGAAATTTGGGTCAGCAAGAAAAATGTTATCTGGAATGTTAAATTGATTTATATCAAAGGATTGTGCTGGCAGTTTATGGGTTAATGCAGATAAGACAGCACATTTTGCCTCGAAGCTAAATCTTTGATAACGAGAAATAATGCGTATAGACGCGAGATTAGTGTCATGACACGCGGTATTATTTATACCTGTAATCGGTATGTTGGATTTAGTCAAGTTAAGCCGTAATTTCTTGGCAAATGATTCCGTACAAAAATTTATTTGTGAACCCGCATCCAAAAGAACTCTTGTGGTTTGTCTGTTGCCAGCCTGGTCAATGACAAACACAATTGCTGTTGATAAAAGAATATTATTTGTGGATTGTAATTTGAGTGAACAATAATTACTGCTGCTGGTAGAGACTGGCTTCGGCACATTGTTTATGTGCAACAATGTATGGTGTCGTTTTGAACAGATCTTACATGCCTGCTTAATCTTACAATTAGATACAAAATGATCTGATCTAAGACAATTGGTACAACATTTGTGATTTGATATAAATTGTCCTCACTCAGCGGTGCTTAGTGCACGAAATTTATCACACATGTAAATTGGATGATTAGATTTACAAGACAAACATGAATAATTACTTGACGCTGAGTGATAACTCTTAAATGTAGTACTGCCAGCAGCGTTTCGTGATTTATGTTTGTCAGATTTATTATTGAATCTTAAATTTAGCTTGTTGAGTTGCTGTCCGGCATCGATAGGTAGTGTATTTTCTAACAGCTGTCTACGTGCGTTTAAAAAATGAGTGAAATCTTGAAAGTTAGGAAGAATATCAGGGTCTATAGACTCCTTCCATAATTTAAAAGTAGTTTGGTCGAGTTTTGCAGAAAATAATTGTATAGTGATAAGCTCGAATGAATTCAGTGACAGTTGCATTGCCGCCAGTGAATTAACGGAAGACGTTATTGTATTTGTGAATTCTGCCAAACTTTGGACAAAGTCTTTAATTGTTGTCTTGACTTCAAGTAAATTTTGAATTTAGTACTTTGCTAGTATGAACTTGTTGTCATACCTTGCGGACAGCAAACTCAACGCTATCGAGTAGTTTTCATTACAAATAGGTAGTGATTTAATTAAGTCTAACGGCTCAATTTTTTAGAGAAGAATGCAAATAATGTAGTTTCTGCACTGACGTTAGATCGGATCTTGCATGCACCAAGTCCAAAAAAATTGAATAAAAATGCTGCCATTCCAAGATATTGCCTGTGAAGCAGGGCAAACTTATCGGTTTTAATTGCATATGGCCCGTTAATACGGGAGGCACAGTCTGAACATTAAAGGTATCAATTAATTGTAAAATATTAGCTTCTGTGGAATATAACATTTCTTCGACCTCAACTCAGTCTTCTTGAGCAGCGTTTATGTATTTGCAAATAAGTTCGATTTCGGACTGTACCTCGTCGTACTTCGTTGCCAAGCTTTTCAAACTTTCAAGTCTGACTGTTAAAAAGTGTTTTGTATTAGAGTTTCTATCAAAGTTACTGACAGCTGATTGTATACGCACTATTGCGGACTTTAAGCCGCCTCTCTTTCTGACTAACACTTTGAGGCCTTCTTCAGCCATTGTACGCACCTTGAAATGATGTTAGTGAGGTGATACCTTGTGGGCGATGTCCTGAAGCGTCGAGGCCGTGGAGAAGATGGCAAACACACAGCTCGGAGAGATGACTGCTTTGACTGACGTACTGAAGCTAGCAGGTGTAAGCTCTTGCAATTATGTCGTCAGGAGGCTCAAAGGCGACGAGTGAAATGCTGATCGAATCACGCCACGGTCGTATCAGCGGATATGCTGAGTCGTCCGTGATGGCCAGAAATTGGGGCAGAAAAATAATAAATAGGTGATTGATGTATCCGGGAATCCAGGTCCGGAGCGACCAAAAAATGTTAAGTATGAAGTGTTCGTGAACTGTCGATTTATGTTGTAATGAATTCGCCAGGATGCAGAAATGATGAAGAGAGAGTGGACTGTAGTCAATACATTTATTGAAAATTATTCACATATACACCATTGAAATGGTTAGGTGTCACTTTTGAATATAAGATTGGCTAATGAGCGCATCGTAGATACAAGTCGTAAAATGTTACATTGAAGAATTAATTTAATGAAAAAGCCTAGAAGGCCATATATAAGTCTTGGGCCTAAGGCCTACATTAATTGTCGCGACAAGAAGAAAAATGTGACAGGATAGCAGCGGGCGCAAGGCCGACCGCCGCTAGTGAACGTATGTAACGCACTGTCCAGATGTACGGACATGAATTGAGCAAATTAAAAGCGCAGATTAGCCAACTTATAAATGCAAAAATTACCGCGCTACTGTACACCTGTTTACCTGATTCCACGTAGTTGTTATTTTCCCGATTATAGGCGCCAAATTGTTTGATTCCAAACAATTAAAAAAATTTTACTTCTTTCTTTTGAGGCAACCGTATCTCTCGTCACTTGGTGTCTGTTAAATTCGAAATCCGCTCTCTTGCGACAGTCGTACCAACCTGTAATTCTGGTAGAAAATTTTCACGGTGCTATATTAATGAAATAAACACATAAATATTATTAATTGAAATAATGAACAGGTATTACTTTTGAGTATTGGTTTATTAGTAATCGGTTCTGCTTTTGATAGTTACTAAGACATAAGATTATAAAAATATATAACTTTTTTGCTCCGGCTTTAAAGAAATTACAACTCAGCGGTTGGCAATTGGTCATGGACTGGACACGCTCTAATGTCGAGTTGATATTATACAACGTGTAATCAGTCACAGAGTTCTTTTGATTACGGCAAAAAGATAACAAAATGATTTTCGAAAGTACAATCCTTCACATCAAGTTAATTAAATATTATGATCCTTCTTTACAACAGTTTTCTTAGTATTTAAAACAATAGTGAGTTCAATTTACAAATACTGTATAGGTTAAGTTAGATATCGTGTACAAATATTGTCTTATTTCCCAAAGTGTTAATAATTAATTTGAGTAATCTTTTAGTAATGATTATTACATGTTTTAGTAGTCATTCAGTGTTTTTAGTGTTTGAACCAGTTTTGGATATTGTGCATTAAATTTGAAGTGTAGTGATTAGTCTCGTGGGTGTAGTAAATTAATTAAATATTATACATTACAACTTCATCGATGTTTGATAGATTATTTTCATGAATTCTGGTGTTCAGGTCTTCCTTCTCTTATTTCGTTCGTTTATATTGGTTTTATTTTCTGTAATTCTCAATTAAATTTGATGGATCTTGCTAATAGGTTCTGTTAATGTTGTTTTTTCATTTCCATTTAGTATTGTATGTTTTAATTCATTTGGTTGGTTTATTTTCTAAATTTTATGGAGTGACTATTTTGTCATCTGCTCTCTTCTGATGCTAAAAATGGACTGTTAATGAGTTTGTAACGGGTTTTTAGTTCTAACTGCCAAAATCTACCTTCTCATTGGTTGAAAGAATTTTGTACTCATTGTTAGGTGTGGCTTGGGTTTTTGCCCAAAATGAATAAATATTGTCTAATTAGGATAATTTCCTTGTATTATTATTAATCTGGTTTTTATTATTATGATTGAATAGCTTTTCTGATGTAGATTAATTTGCCATCAAACATGACTAGGTTCTATTATCTGTGGGCTGTTTTAACATTTAGCTATTTTTGTTGTTTGTACTTTTCTTGTTTATTATGTTGTTTATTGCCATTATTTTGGGTTTGTAATGTTCCTTGGTTTGATATTTTATGTTTACTTATCTTTTTCCCTCACTTTGTACTGTTGTTTGTTTATATTTTACAATGTTTTTTCACATTGCTTTAGGCCTATCCTTTTGACATTGTTTAAACTTTAATTTTGCTCTTATTACTAGTTTTTTATTGCTTTGTTTTAGCTAGTTTACAATGATTACGGATTTACATCCCTTAGTATATGAATATTACCACTTCTCCGACATATTAATGCCTTTTATATCTAAATTTATAAATTTAACATGAACTGTTTCTTAGGCTTTCATCATCACTCAACATAATACAACTTACTCTTAAGACTATTTCAACAATTATAACATTTGTGCATTTCTATAATATTACTATTATCTTCTCTGCTTTTCTTTATGACATAATAACAATAGTTTCAAACATTTATTATATAATTCTAGTATTGTAACATTCATTTCTTTTTTATGCCTACTTTTCTTTTATATCATATTATTGGTTTAAAGTTTGATCTGGCCCTTTTAACTATTAACTCTAACTGTTAACAATAATACCTTGAATAATATTAATGGATTCTTATCCGGAATAATATAATATAATGCTATCTTATCTACTACAGTTTTTGGTCCTTTTCCAAAACTAAACTCTAGTATTGTTCACTTATTTTGGTGTCTTTATACAGATTGTGTTTGTGTTTTATTTTTAGTTAATCACTTTCCTTCCGCACTCTCACAGTTCTTGCTTATATTTGATGTTTTTATTTATATTTTGTGTCACACCTGCACTTGTACTGCTTCACTGTACTTAGTGTCAATAGTGTTATACACTTTTATTTTGTTTCTTTATACACTGTACTGGTTATTATTAATCACATTGGGGTTATCACCATTATCACAGAGTGTTTATTACTTAGTGTTTATTTGTTATTCACTCCCTATTCATATCATGCACTCTTGGTTCACTTTGGTCTATGACTATTTTGAGTATTAGTCTATCTCTATTATATTTCATTTTTGTTATTATACTTTTCTGTATCATTGTTTGTGTATTGTATTATTTGTTTATTTAATCATTATGCTATACTTACTTAGCTAATATTACAACATTTTCTTTTGGTTTGTACTTTCTATATTCAATGGTATATTTAGTTATATTTACTTTTCTTAGTTTTTTATTTCATGGGCTTATTTCATATAATTTGTCATTTGGCCAACCACTTGGGTTGGGTCATAGTCATTTGTCTCGTATATGTTACAATCATTCTAGTGCTATTTATTTAAAATTGTTAATTCTCCTTCTTTTATCTACCTTTAGTCGCATGCTTTTTACTTTATATTCTCTGCCCTTGTATTGGGCTGCTTTTGGTATCGCTGCTTTTAATGCCTCGCCATTAAAGTTGATCATTTTGTAAAACACTAACATAGTTTTTTATGAAATTATCAGTTGTTTTTTTTTCTTATTCTTCACGTTTATCTCTTCCTTCTGGTTTCTCATCTTACTTATTTCATTCCTTATTATGTAGTTATTTTAGATCTGTAGTTACTTATTCTCATTTGTGAGTTCTCCCTGTAATATAGAATTTCCCTAATTCTATATTACACTTCGTAGCTGGCATCGAATCAGGTGGGCTCTCTTGGCTACCAATATTCCGTCGTCCATTACTACTTTTTTCTGAGATCAGAGGAACATCATCTCTGCTCAGTTAATTAATTGCTGGAACTATTCTCAGTCAATCATCATAAATAAACCTTAAAAGGTAGTCATCTTGTGACTCTCAATAATAATAATAATATTTTGGGGATTGTTCACTTTATTGTCCTTCAGATCATTTTAACTTTCCCAACTCATTCTTCCTTCCGCTATTCCTTTGCTATATTCTGTTATATACTCACACTTTTGGTTGTTTTCATTTATTTATTTATTTCATTACTTCTAACTCTTAAATAGTCTGTTTTTCTTTTCTTCTTGTGGTCGTTTTAATTATTTTAGACATTTTTTCCTTTTTTTTTCATCTGTTGATTACCCTTATTTTGCTTCAGCTGTTTATTGTATTTGGTTGTTATATTTCCTTATACCATTTCTTTATACTCTCTTAATATTCTATATTCATTACAATTTTATTTATTTGTCTTAGCACGTCTTGATTGTTTTATATTTGTTTATTTTAACTTATATCCTTTCTAACTATCTTGTGCTATTATTTCTTACTTTCACTTTGTTCATTTTGATAAGTACCATTTCAAGTGATTATGAAATGTTCAAGTTTCATGTTTTATATTAGTTTCAATTTGCATGATTTGCATATTTTTTCTCAATGGCATTAAAGTAAAGGAAGCAGTATTAAAAATGATAATATAATTTTTTAAATCAGTTTCATGTGGATATGAACTTGTAATTTTTTGCGAACTCAATAAGCATTTTCTTTAATTGTAAGTAGTACCTTTTCAAATAGCACTCACATCATTAGTGATTATACTGCTATATTGTTTGTACTGCCTAAATCAGTATTTATTATCATAGGAAGGCAACAAGTCCATCCGAAGTAGTCACATTCAGCACGCCTCCCATTCAGTTGCAACCAATTAAGCTACCCTGTTTCGCAGGTGATATAATTGAATGGCAACATTTGTACAATATGTTTTTGAAGTTAGTTCATGTCCGAACGGACCTGACTGGCATCCAAAAGCTGCACTATTTGCACTTATCATTAAAAGATGAGGCGCTGAATGTCATAAAATCGCTCCCTATCACGCACGAAAATTACACGGTTGCCATTGACTTGTTAAAGGCCCGGTATGACAGTAAATTAATTGTTACCACGTATCATGCGGCTAATGTCTTGGGCATGAGGCACATGCAACGTGAGTCCGTGCTCAGCATTTCTAAATTTATAGATGAGCTCACCGCCAATATAAATGCGCTGAACTCATTGAACCTATCAGTAAATACATTTGAGCTAATTTTTGTGCATTTTCTCGCCCAAAAACTTGACGAGCATACGTGCAGGTTGTGGAAGGAAACTTTAGGCGAAAAACAGCTTCCGATTTACGATAATTTTATTAAATTTTTAAATTCAGGACGTCAGCTGTTACAAAACGTAAATGCTCCGACTGGTTCGTCTGGCGGCAGACAGGTCAGCGGTAATGGTTTTTATCGCAAATCAACTAAACGCGCGGAGTTCACTGGGTCACTAATACACACTCAAACAAACAATAAATTTTGTCAGCTGTGTCGTGGTAATCATAAATTGCCCGAATGCCCACAATTCATAGCTTTGCAACCTACGCAACGTAGAGAGTTTTTAATAAATAACAAACTGTGCCAGAATTGTACACGGTCGGGCCATGACAGCTCGCGTTGCCCTTCTAAATTTTCCTGCAAGGCATGCTCGAAAAGGCACCACACCATGCTCCACGCTTCAATAAATCATTCGAACAACTGGAATAATAAGCAATGTTCTTTGAAGCTACAGACGAATAAATCAATTTTATTGTCCACCGCCGTATGCACCATCACCGATCATGCCGGTAAAAGGCGCCCGGTAAGAATCCTGCTGGATTCAGGGTCGCAAGCCAATTTTTGTACAATGGGTTTCGCCCGCCGCATGGGCCTAAAACTAAACAAATCCGAGCTGCCTATCTCGGGCATAAATAACTCGCTATGTCAAGCCAATTTTAGCACATGGATATGCCTAAACTCATGCTATAAGGATTTCACTTTAAATGTCCACTGCGCTGTTCTGCCCACAATCACAAATAACCGTCCAACAGAATCCTTTGACATGGCATCGTTGAAAATTCCAAAGGGGATATTTTTAGCTGACCCGCAATTTAATAATTCGTCACAAATTGACATATTACTTGGGGCACAGTACTTTTTGCAGTTGATTGAGCCGACTAAATTTGTACGAAGTCCGCATTTTCCGACAATCCAGGAAACAAAGCTAGGGTTTATACTCGCCGGGAATTTACCCTTCAACGTAGACATGACTAAGCCGGTCTCTTCATTCATTGCACGCGACGACAATAATGCTATCTCATCGGAACTCAAAACCTTCTGGCAGTTGGAGGATGTTTCGTGCCGTACTCCCTCAGATCAGGATTCGGAGTGTGAAAATCATTTCCTTTTCAAACACCTATCGTAACGATAGTGGTAGGTTTGTTGTGTCGCTACCCCGCACTACAGAGTGCCTCGGCGATTCTCTTACCGGAGCGGTTCGTAGGTTTCAAACCCTTGAACTCAAGTTTAGGCAAAACCAGTCTTTGCACAAGGATTATACTAGCTTTATGCAAGAATATTTAAATCTTGGCCATATGCCCCCGCTTGATTCATATGACTTATCAATTAACAAGTGAAACATTTTTTTATTTACCTCACCATGCTGTCTTTAAGACTACAAGCACAACCACTAAACTTCGCGTTGTTTTTGACGGTTCGGCCAAAGCGTCCAACGATTTGTCGTTAAACGACACCCTTATGGTTGGCCCCACCATCCAGCAGGATCTTTTCGCCATTATGGCCAGATTTAGAACCCATCGTTACGCTTTCATTGCTGACATCGAGAAAATGTATCGCCAAATTTTGGTATCCCCGCGTGATTCCAACTTACAAAGAATTGTTTGGCGTGACGCTCCTCACAAAGAACTCAAACACTATGCTCTAAGAACAGTCACATACGGGACTGCCAGCGCGTCATTTCTTGCAACTAGATGTTTAAAACAAATCGCCCAGGAAAATAGTACTCAGTACCCACTGGCCTGCTCGGTCATTGCTAACGACTTTTACGTCGATGACCTCCTTACCGGTTCCGATAGCTCACACGTCCTAATCCAACTGAACACTGACATTTCTGAGTTGTTAAGCCGCTACTGCTTCACTCTTCACAAATGGTCTTCTAATGACCGGGATATAACATCCTCATATACTAACTCGTCCCTGGACTTCAACAAGGACCAAACCGTCCAAATTCCGACAACGGTATTTCGTCTCACTTATTGTGTTCTAAATCAAGAGTCGCCCCTTTAAGGCAGATATCCTTACCTCGCCTCGAACTTTGCGCCTGTTTATTATTATCGCAGTTGGTTTATAAGGTTGTCCACGCTGTGACCTACAAGTTCAGCGAGCTGTATTTTTATTCTGATTCCACGATTGCCCTACACTGGATTCACCAACAGCCGTCGAGGTGGAAGGTATTTGTAGCGAACCGTGTTTCGGAAATTCAGCAGCTCTCTAGTCAGGGCAATTGGTATCATGTCTCGTCGCATGATAATCCCGCGGACATTTTATCCCGCGGCTGTTTACCCCGTCTGTTACACGGCCACCAGCAATGGTGGCATGGTCCTTACTGGTTATTAAAGAAGCCTTCAGACTGGCCCATCCGTCCCTTTGATTCCAATTCCTCTTACGCTCATCCGGATTTGGACAAGGAAGAACGTAAACAGTCTTTACTCGCTTTGGCTACTACTTCGTGCTCTTCAAACTATGTTGAAGATTACTCTTCTCTCTCTAGGCTTCTCCGCGTCTTTGCTTACTGCCTGCGTTTCATTCGTAACGCTAAGTCTCCCGTTTCCAACAGAAACACTTACTTTTTGACTGCGCATGAGCTACACAGCGCGCTCTTGGTTTTTATACGCCAAGCCCAGTTTTCGCATTTCAATATCGAAATTAAAGAATTACAGGCACATCGCCCTGTACCTACTAATAGTAAAACCTTTTCACTCAATCCATTTATAGACAACGCTGGTATACTACGTGTAGGCGGACGCCTTCAACAGTCTCAGCTAAATTACAATAATAAGCATCAAATCATACTTCACCCGCAGGCTCACCTTACTAGACTAATTATTGAATATGAACATATTCGACTACTCCACGCTGGAGTACAACTTACGCAGTGTTCTCTGCGCCAACGGTATTGGATTATAAACGACAAATCTTACATACGCTCAGTGATTCACAAATGTATCACTTGTTTTCGATTTCGCGCAACTGGTTCAAGCCAACTTTTAGGTCAATTACCTGCGCCAAGGGTCATTCCCTCCAAGCCATTTTCACAATGCGCCGTCGACTACGCCGGTCCTGTGTTTCTACGTCAAGGCGGGCAGCGGTCCAAATCTTTTACAAAGGCTTATATTTCTCTTTTCATCTGCATGTCCACCAAGGCTATTCACCTTGAATTGGTTTCAGATTTGTCGGCCTTGAAACGTTTCATATCCCGTAGGGGCATCCCCGAACAAATATTTTCCGATAACGGTACCAATTTCCGTCGTGCTAGCACTATTTACAAAAGCTGTACAAGCTCGTTCAGCAGGACGAATTCCAAAAGGCCGATCAAGACTTCGCCAGTCCACGTGGAATTGAGTGGTCTTTCATACCTCCGTCAGCGCCTCATTTCGGTGGTTTGTGGGAGAGCGGTGTCAAGAGCGTTAAGTTCCACTTGCGGCGCGTTATAGGCAGTACGCCCCTTAACTTCGAAGAGTTCTCCACTGTCTTGACTCAAGTTGAAGCTTGTTTGAATTCGCGTCCCTTGTTCACCATGTCGAATGATGCTGGGGATCCCGAGCCTTTGACTCCAGCGCACTTTTTGGTTGGCTCCCCCCTTACCGCGCTCCCGGAACCCGATTACTCGGATACAAATATGGGTCGCTTGGGGAGATGGCAGCTCTTGCAGAGATTTACCAGCTCTATATGGAAGAGTTGGTCTAGAGACTATTTGCACCAGCTGCATCAGAGAAATAAATGGAAAAGGCATTCTAAAAATTTATCTATAGGACAGCTAGTCCTTATCTTAGAAGACAATACTCCACCATTGCAGTGGAAACGCGGTATTGTCACTCAGACATATCTAGGGCAGGATTCGTTAGTACGCGTCGCGGACGTCCGTACTGCTAACGGCATACCGCGTAGACCTATTCACAAGCTGTGCCCACTTCCGGTGGCATCAGACTGATTGACATCTCGGTGCTTCATGCCCGGGACATTTCCGGACGAGCACATGCTCCACCTTTTACTAAGTACAATGTTAAATGTACTTATTATGCATTTGTATTTATTTGTATCAATTAATGTACGCTATGTAGCGGTGCATTAGTGAACATTTAAACGTTTCTCCTTTTAATTAGTGTGATGTCAGTTATTGTGTACTGTTTGGTGCAGTGTCTATTATTATACTAAATTTTTTGGGTATATTTCTATTGTATATTGTTATAGTAAATTTTTTGGCATATTTCTATTGTATATTATTATAGTAAATTTTTGGGCATATTTCTATTGTATGTTATTATACTAAATTTTTTTGGGTATATTTCTATTGTATATTATTATCGTAAATTTTTGGGAATATTTCTATTGTCTATTATTATACTAAATTTTTTGTGGTATATTTCTATTGTATATTATCATAGTGAATTTTTACTTCTATATTCCTTAAGGAATGGAAGTATGGTGATGGCAAAAAAAATCGTGTTCGAGATTATTGCAGATTCTGATTCTACTACACTCAAAACATGAAAAAAAGTCGTTTTCCGAAAAGTGTCTGTGTGTGTGTCTGTCTGTAGATTTTTTTTCTATGGCAAACGATAACTGCCGCAAATTCAAACAGAATCAAATAATTTTTTGCATACAGTCCTTTTTTGTAGAGGACTCGCGACCTATTGTTTTTGGTGAAGATCGGTTGAGGTAAAGGGGTAGTTTACCTGCAACGGTTTTTTTTATCAAGGGAAATTTTTTTTTGGCAAACGATAACAGCCGCAAATTCAAACAGAATCAAATAATGTTTCGCATACAGCCCTGATTTGTAGAGTTCTCAAGACCTATTGTTTTTAGTGAAGATCGGTTAAGGGAAAGGGGTAGTTTACCTGTAATGTTTTATGTTTTAACAAGGGTGTTTCCTATGGCAAACGATAACAGCCGCAAATTCAAACAAAATCAAAAGATTATTTGCATACAGCCCTAAATTGTAGAGTTCTCAAGACCTGTTGTTTTTGGTGAAGATCGGTTAAGGGAAAGGGGTAGTTTACCAACAACGTTTTTTTAACAAGGGTATTTTCTATGGCAAACGATAACAGCCGCAAATTCAAACAGAATCAAATAATTTTCTGCATACAGCCCTGATTTGTAGAGTACTCAAGACCTGTTGTTTTTGGTGAAGATCGGTTGAGGGGAAGGGGTAGTTTACCTGCAACGTTTTTTATCAAGCGTATTTTCTATGGCAAACGATAATTGCCGCAAATTCAAACAGAATCAAATAATTTTTTGCATACAGCCCTGATTTGTAGAGTACTCGCGACCTATTGTTTTTGGTGAAGATCGGTTGAGGGGAAGGGGTAGTTTACCTGCAACGGTTTTTTTTATCAAGGGAAATTTTTTTTTTTTGGCAAACGATAACAGCCGCAAATTCAAACAGAATCAAATAATGTTTCGCATACAGCCCTGAATTGTAGAGTTCTCAAGACCTGTTGTTTTTGGTGAAGATCGGTTAAGGGAAAGGGGTAGTTTACCTACAACGTTTTTTTAACAAGGGTATTTTCTATGGCAAACGATAACAGCCGCAAATTCAAACAGAATCAAATAATTTTCTGCATACAGCCCTGATTTGTAGAGTACTCAAGACCTATTGTTTTTGGTGAAGATCGGTTGAGGGGAAGGGGTAGTTTACCTGCAACGTTTTTTATCAAGCGTATTTTCTATGGCAAACGATAACTGCCGCAAATTCAAACAGAATCAAATAATTTTTTGCATACGTCAGTGAATTGTAGAGGACTCAAGGCCTTTAGATTTTGGTGAAGATCAGTTAAGGGGAAGGGGTAGTTTACCTGCAACCTTTTACGTTTTAACAAGAGTAAAGTACTTGAAAATTCATTTAAACTTTTTCAAACAATGGTAATTGTTGAAAATAAAATAATTTTGTTGCCAGGCAGTCTGAAAATTTCAGATTTTGTACCACAAAATCTGAAAAGATTATACGATAGTTTATGAAATGGTTAATAATACGTCAGTGGAAGGTGTAATGAGAAATTAGCAGAAATGGAAACCTGGGGAATGTTAACTGTTCTGTAGATACAATTTTGTCAGAATGTTTGGAAATGATCATCAACATTGAAGAAAAAGTAAGCATATTAAGAAACATATGTAAGTACTTATTATAAAAAATAATGTTTGTTTTTTGATAAAGTCATTTTGATTATAAAATATAAATATTTACAACAAGAAAATAATTTTCAGTTTTCAAAATTTAAATATATTTTTATAAAACAATGGGTTCTTCATTGAGGTGGGGACCATGTCACTCACTCCATCTCAAGCCTCCTCTCCCATTTTGCAGAAAAAGAGGACCCTGTCAAGGCTGATACTTTGACGACAGTGACAGGGCTTTCCACCAAATTCAGCAGAGTGACAGGTAGGCCCAACTCTGATTGGCTCCTCAGATTTCCCCAGCGTTAGTAGGTTCTATGAAAATATTTTATTTCAAAAATGATTTTAAATATAAATCTTAGATATGTTTTATAAATCTCATGTTTTATGTTTTAACATGGGTAATTTTTTATATGACGAACCATAACTGCCGTAAATTCAAACACAATCAAATAATTTTTTACATATGTGCCTGAGCTATAGAGAACTCAATGTCTGTTGATTTTGGTGAAGATCGGTTACGGGGAAAGGGCAGTTTACCTGAAACATGTTTTGTTGTAACATGAGTAAAGTACTTAATTTTGATAAAGTATCCTGATAAGATCTTAATAATCCACTGTAGAAACGTAGATGAAATATCTATAAATGAAGAGGCTAGTTGAACGGGCTGGGGGTAATTTTCTATAAATCAAAATTATAGTTGAAGGGGGAGGGGATAATATTTTTTATATGTGTACTACGTTATTGGCAAGAAAGAAGTATTTTTTTGTTAAAATTCCTTCCCTGGCTGTTTGGCTGAAAATGATTTTAAATATAAATCTTAGAATATGGAAGTCATGTATGGTTCTCCATACCGATATTTTAGGTACGGTATATTGCCTTTTGTATTGTTGTGTAATACTGCTTATTATGCACTAAGTGTCACGCTGTTATTGTTAAATTTGTTGGATTTCTCTAATGATTGTGCAGTGCTACTTACGATGTCCTTATTGCCATGTATTATTGTTCTTATTCTTATTATGTTTTGCCACATATTCAAGCCTTTGGGCTATTATTACATATTATTTGGTGAGCATTGATTGATAATGTATTTACACTTGTTTATATTATATTTGTATTTTTGCCAATATTTATGTACCATGTATTGTCGCATCTCTCAGGTTTGAAACTTATTCATGTATACTTGCATGTTTTGAATAACTTTGTTTTTTTTTTACTGCAAACTATGTCAAAATCGCCCGATTTTGGGCGGGCAGTATGTTAATACATTGCACATTGTACTTGCTCACGCGCAATCAGCCCAGCGCACTTACGTCATACGTCGCGGTGCAGCTCTCGTTGGCTCGCCGCTGCGTTTGTTAGTTAACACTCAACCTTTCAGCTGTGCACTGCACCCTTCCTTTCTTGCTAGCCGCGGCAATGTAAATTTAGTAATGTAACTTCTTATACGATCGTTTCTCGCTTCTACACATTATGTATCTTGGCAATTTACGCCACACGTATTTGTATTTTGGCTATGTACGCCTGACGTAATTGCGTGGGCCTGCGCTTCTTGCTAATGTTCCAATAAACGCTACTTAAATCTGATCTTACAGTCCACTAAGTTATTCAAAAACATATTCTGACTCCTTACCAGCATCATTCAGTTTGCCATACTAACTCTAGAAAATTTCGAGAGCGTTAAGCATTCATCACTTTCTATTTTTGGTATATTCCATTTAAATATAGATTTTCTTAAGTTTTACTCACTGGTTTGTTGTGATCCCCTTCTAGAATTTCTTTTAAAGTTCTCCTACAATTCTTAAAATTCATTATTTCAGTATGGTCAGTAATTGGTAGATTAAGCACATTAATTAGTCCATTCTTCACCATCTCCAATTCGTCCCGTGTTTTTATTAGTTTCTTTTTACATATTTTTCTATTTTTTCATCTTCTTTCCCAGGTATTTATTATTCTCTTTGTTGCTGTTATTTTTTATTCTCAGATAACATTACACCTTTGTATTCTTTAATTTCTATTTCCTTCCTACTATCTTCTATTTTCTGACTTACCGGTTCCCTGTTCTTATCCAATGTTTCTTTAATACCTTTGGAAGCGCTGTCTAGTGTTTCTTTCAATTTCTTTAAACCACTATTCATTGTTTCATTTAACTTTCTGAAACCTTCATCCATTTGTTTGTTCAAGTTTTCGCTCAAAACCTCGTTTTGCATCCTTGAATTTTCATTTATTTCTTCCTTCATACTATCTATTTTTTATTTGTCTGTTTTAAACTCTCGTAATTCCTGTCAAATTTTTCATTTATTTTTTCCTCCATCCGTTTAAAATTTTCATTATTGGCTTCCAATTTTTCATTCATCTGTCTATTATTTTCGTTAATATTCTCTATTGTTACGACGTCACAGAACAATCTACGTGTTTATCGAACGTTCCAGAGAGACCCAGAATGTAAGCGTGTGGTGTACGTGCTACTAGACGCATTTTGCGAGAATCTTCTCGAATGTGCCGGGCTTCGCTTGGCCCTCGTCCTGTGACAAGGCCGTAGTTAATTACGTAGTTCACACGAGAGATAAGACGCAGTTTGGAAGCTTCTGGTGTGTGAGCGTGACTATAAATACATGGGGTAGCGGAGCGGTTCGAGTTATTACTGTGTACGTTCAAGTAGTTATTAGTGAAGTGTTGCGTTTTATAATCGGTCGGTATAATTGTAATACAATTGAGTTTTAATATTAGTGGACATTTTATTGCATGTGAACAATTTTCATTTGATTTGTTGTAGAGACTGTGTTGTTAATTACGAACTGTTTAACTGTAAAAAGTAAAGGTGTGATTAGTGACTTAATTGTTGTCTTGTACTTATTTTGTTTCCACTGTACCTACGACGATCGAGTAGACCGTCGTAACAGTGGTGTCAGAACTGGGATAGAACGGTTAACAGTGGAAAGAGTGGATACTTAGTACAAGACGAGTGTAATTCGTAATTAATCGGTAAACATGGATCCCAGTCAGATGATGGGAGCTTTACAAACACTGCTGCGGCAGACACAGGAAGAAGCAGAAAGACGACGAAAAGAAGAACGAAGACAGGAAAGAGAAGAGGCTGAGGAACGTCAGAAAGCACTAATGCTAGAAACAGAAGAAAGGCAAAAAGAAGACCGAAGACAAGAAAAGGAAGAAACAGAGGAACGGCGTAAACGTGAAACAGAAGACATCAAGGAGTTAATACAGCAGCAAAAGCAGACACAAGAACAAACCGCTGCAGAGTTGGGTCTCCTACGAGGTGAGCTTAATAAGCAAGTTACTAAACTATCGGAGGTACAAGAATCAATGACATTAGAAATAGCTGAAGTAGAAAAATCTGTCTTGACTGTGGAAGAAACTATGTTAACAAAAATATCTGCAGTAGAAGACTCGATTACAAATATAAAAGAGCAGATTAAAAATGAAGTCAAGGAGTGTCTGAAATTACAACCAAAAGAACTTTGTGAACAGACTGTACCAATCATAAAGACAGAAAATGACGCAGAAAATAAGTCAATAGAGAAAGTAACTTTGCGTGCAGTAGGGACAGTTCATGTCAAAGCTACAACCTTTGACGGAAGCAGTCACTGGGCAACGTACCTCCGCCAATTTGAAGCTGCTGCATGCGCAAATAATTGGACAGAGAAAGACAAGGCAGTCTCACTCGTTCTCGCATTAAAAGGACCCGCAGCAGAACTACTACAGAAAGTGCCACCTGACAGCCAGAACATCTATGCCGAGTTGATAAAAGCTCTAGAATTACGGTGTTAATAAGAAGAATGATCCGTCACGTGAGGACCAAAAATGTTTAGAAGCGGTCCGAGTGGACGCAAAAATGTTAAGTGTGAAGTGTTCGTGATTTACTGTTGTTTTTGATTCGCCAGGATGCAGAAATGATGAAGAGAGAGTGGACTGTAATTAATACATTTATTGGAATTGTTCACATTTACACCATTGAAATTGTTAGGTTTCGCCTTTGAATAAGAGATTGGCTAATGAGCGCATCGTAAATACAAGTCGTATGTTACTTTGAAATTAATTTAGTTAAAGGGCCATATATGAAGTCTTGGCCTAAGGCCTACATTAATTGTCGTAATGAATTATGAATAGAGGCGCGAGTACGCGACACTCGAATTACTTGAGTACAAGTATTAGCAATGTATTGCTAGCATATTGCATGTATGCAATATATATATATATAATACGGCCTAAAGCCTAAGTGATTGTCGCGACAAGAAGAAAAATGTGACAGTATAGCTTCGGGCGCGAGCCGACCGCCGCTAACGAGCGTATGTGACGAACTGTCCAGATGCACGGACATGAATTGAGCAGATTAAAGTGCAGATTAAAAGCGCAGATTAGCCAACCTATAATGTAAAAATTACCGCGCTACTGTACATAACTGCCCGTCAAAAAATCAGTAGATTTTTTACTACATTTTAGTAACTTATTATATACATTTTGGTAACTATTATATAACATACAGAGTTCTTAATAATGAAAGTTAATCTCAATAGGCTGCATTGAACCTTGAGTTGTAATCTTAGATAACAGCTGTACGTTAATGGTTTACCGATAAGCAGGAATAAAGATAAGGCTTAATAAAGATAAGCGTATAGTAGGCCAAGGTTGGCTTGCAAAATGATTTTATGCATGAATGAAAATGTAAGCGCTGGCAATGTATTGCCCACATATATTGTATGTATACAATATTGAACGTTATAAAACATGAAAAATACATAATTTGACAATGTTTAATAATGCATGATCGGAAACTCATCACATGATGGCCCGATAAATTGTAACCCTATGCAAGTCATAGATGGTTACCGTGAAATAGTTGAGGCCAGTAGACCTGTACAGAGTATTGCTTACAATGAACAAATAAATTGTCACAAATTATACATGTTTAGACGTAAATCTAGCATGGCGTCATGAATTTGAACGAGTCATGCTATACCTGAAGTTTCAGGAATTTACAATATGTTGTTGTGTGGGAACAAGCTATAGATAGCTGACTGATTGCAAGCACATATGTAATGACATGTATGTCATAATTAAGTAGGAATGATAATTGTGCAATGCATAATCACAAAATACAAAATACAATATAAAAATAAATCTAGGCGTGGCGTGGTTACATACAGTAGACGCAAAAAACAATATCTTTTACATAAATGCAAGTTATATAATAAATATAATAAACACCAATTTAGTTAATTACAAATATGAATAAGCGCAATAGCATAAGTAACAAATACGACACTGTGGTTACAAATGTAATACATGAGTTGAACAATTAAGAAATACATTCATAGAACAATAAATCACACATATTAACAACTGTGGAAGAAATGCATACATGGTTGTATAACTTCAAACCATGCGAATATTATGTAACAAATTTTTATAAAACAATACCACCGAAAACATGACACATACCCAATACATCAAAATGTAAATGTGTAGGACATAGTATGCCACACAAAATATTAACATATAAATACAAAATAGCAAATATACCACCATGATGAGTATAGAAACACGCAATGGCGTAAATTGTCATGAAAATGTTGTGATAATACATATTACAATTAAGTTGACCAAATGGTCATATAATAAAGTAATAAAGCCAATGGCCGAGTAAAATAGCATTGTGCTAAATGATCATAATAATCTTGTGTCAAATCTCGTCCCGCGCTGGCAACAGACATAACTTATGTACTGGTCTCCGCAAAACACCAGTAGGCATGCGAATGTCTACGACTCTAATTAAGTTATCTGGGCCGGGAAATGTGGCGGTAATTACACCAAATTTCCAGGCTAATGGAGGTAGGTTATCCTCAATAAGTAAAATTAGGTCCCCAATGGAAACATTATCCTTAGCGAATTTCCATTTGTGACGTTGTTGTAAAATTGGTGTATATAGTCGCGAGACCAAGCCTCCCAAATGACTTGGACAAACTTCTGGAGAAGTTGCCAACGTCCAAGACGAGAGATAGGAACATGAGATAAGTCTGGGTCCGGTATCGCCGTTAATGGTGCGCAAATCAAAAAATGGCCAGGTGTAAGTGGCACCGGATCATTTACATCCGATGAGATGGCAAATAAAGGGCGAGAGTTTAGACATGCCTCTATCTGAGACAAAACTGTCGTAAACTCCTCGAAGGTGAGTATAGACTTGCCTACCACGCGGCGCAAATGAAACTTTAAACTCTTTATGCCGCACTCCCAAAGACCACCAAAATGAGGTGACGAGGGGGGAATAAATGACCATGAAATACCATGAGAGGCCGTGAATGATTTGATTGATGAGGTGGCATCCTTATTATGCCAAAGATTGTAGAGGTCATGTAAAACATTGCGGGCCTTCCTAAAGTCTGTGCCATTATCAGAGTATAACTGACTGGGTATGCCCCTGCGGGCCATAAAACGACGTGAGGCAGCTATAATCGCAATGGCTGTAAGGTCGGAAACCAATTCCAAGTGAATGGCCCTGGTTGCTAGGCAAATGAACAAAGACACGTATGCCTTAGAGAGAGTTCTGGATTTCTGCCCGCCATGACGAATCATGAAGGGACCACCATAATCAACCGCGCAGAATAGAAACGGCCGTGATGGAGTGACTCTAGGAGATGGTAAAATACCAAGCCTCTGAACCTGCTGTTTGGCACTAAACCTGAGACACTTGACACATTTACGAATGATGGAGCGAATGACTAACCTGGCATTAATAATCCACCAACGTTGACGAAGTGAGTGGTGCACGAGTTGAGCACCAGCGTGAAGTAGACGAATGTGTTTGCGTTCAATGATAAGGCGAGTAATATGAGCCGATGGATGCAAGACAATAGGATGTTAGTGTCGTAAGGTAATTGCGACTGCTGTAATCGCCCGCCTACGCGTATTACTCCAGAATCATCAAGAAACGGGTCGAGAGAAGACAACTTACTCATGATAGAGACAGAAGACCCATTACGAAGACAATTAATCTCGGCTGCAAAGTGGATCGACTGAGATTGTTTTATGAAGAAATTAAGAGCATGATGAATTTCGACAGGGGTAGGATCGCCCGTTATTTTGTCAGCACTGGAGAGTCTAATATTTTTGATGAACCGAAAACAGCAAGCGTATACGCGTGTCAGACGATGCAACGAAGAAAAGTCCTTAGAAAGGTCGATAGCCAGGGTAGACATTAGAGAAAGTTTATGGGTTTGTTTCTCTTCCGCAGTGACTGCAGAAGACGACGGATTAGAAGGTAAAAAGGGTGGAAAAGGATTGGACTCGGAAGATTGGGACAAACAAGCGGGACCATGCCACCAAAGCGAACAATCGCGCAAAACGTCAGGGAGACACCCCCTAGAGATAATATCAGCAGGATTGTGTCTAGAATTGATGTGATGCCATGTATAGGCTTGCGTAAGACGCTGAATCTCGGCAACACGATTAGCGACGTAGGTTTTCCACCTCGTGGACTGGGCATGAATCCAGTAAAGAGACACCATAGAGTCAGAATATAAATGAACACTATTAATAAACGAATAAAGCGCAGGAACGACCTTAGATACGAGTCGCGATAACAACAAGCAAGCACAGAGTTCGATAATAAAGTTTGCGTAATCGCGCGCAAGCTTAGAATCACGCCTGAATCGGCGTTCTAAATTCAAAAATCTTGCTTCAGCATTGGTATAAGATTCCCCCAACTGGAGATGATCGGACTTAAATGGCAGTGAAACAACGAACCTACCCTCTTGATTGCGATGAGTAGAACGCACGAAATGCTCCTCACAAGCTGACTCGTTATCAGGTGTATTATCAGGGATAGTTTCTGCTTCCCAGAATTTTTCGAGAGACTGCAAAATTTGACTGTCGTTGTTCCTAGCTAGGAACGAAACAGCAGGACCCTTATAACGTCAATGTTTGGGCAAATTGCCTGCCAAAATGTAGCCTAACTTTGTTTCCTGATTAATGGGAAAATGAGGGCCGCGTACGTATTTGTTGGCTAAAATTAAATCCAGGTAAAATTGCGCCCCTAAGAGTATGTCGATTTCGGATGATATGTTGAAATTTGGGTCAGCAAGAAAAATGTTGACTGGAATGTTGAATTGATTTATGTCAAACGATTGTGCTGGCAGATTGTGGGTTAATGCAGATAAGATAGCACATTTTGCCTCGAAGCTAAATCTCTGATAACGAGAAATAATGCGTATAGACGCGAGATTAGTGGCATGACACGCTGTATTATTTGTACCTGTAATTGGTATGTTGGATTTAGTCAAATTGAGCCGTAATTTCTTTGCAAATGATTTGGTAAAAAAATTTATTTGTGAACCTGCATCCAAAAGAACTCTTGCCTTTTGTCTGTTGCCAGCCTGGTCAATGACAAATACAATTGCTGTTGATAAAAGAATATTGTTCGTGGATTGTAATTTGAGTGAACAATAATTACTGCTAGTGGCAGAGATTGGGTTCGGCACATTGTTCATGTGCAACAATGTATGGTGTCGTTTTGAACAGATCTTACATGCCTGCTTAATCTTACAATTAGATACAAAATGATCTGATCTAAGACAATTGGTACAGCATTTGTGATTTGATACAAATTGTCCTCGCTCAGCGGTGCTTAGTGCACGAAATTTATCACACATGTAAATTGGATGATTAGATTTACAACACAAACATGAATAATTACTTGACGCTGAGTGATAACTCTTAAATGTAGTACTGCCAGCAGCGTTTCGTGATTTATGTTTGTCTGATTTATTATTGAATCTTAAACTAATCTTGTTGAGTTGCTGTCCGGCATCGATAGGCAGTGTATTTTCTAACAGCTGTCTACGTGCGTTTAAAAAATGAGTGAAATCTTGAAAGTTAGGAAGATTATCAGGGTCTATAGACTCCTTCCATAATTTAAAAGTAGTAGGGTCGAGTTTTGTTGATAATAATTGTATAGTGATAAATTCAAATGAATTCACTGACAGTTGCATTGCCGCCAGTGAATTAACGGAAGACGTTATTGTAATTGTGAATTCTGCCAAACTTTGGACAGAGTCTTTAATTGTTGACTTGACTTGAAGTAAATTTTGAATGTAGTATTTTTCTAGTGTGAACTTGTTGTCATACCTTGCGGACAGCAAACTCAACGCTATCGAGTAATTTGCATTACAAATAGGTAGTGATTTAATTAAGTCTAACGGTTCATTTTTTAGAGAAGAATGCAAATAATGTAGTTTCTGCACTGGCGTTAGATCAGATCTTGCATGCACCAAGTCCGAAAAAATTGAATAAAAATGCTGCCATTCCAAGTTATTGCCTGTGAAGCAGGGCAAACTTATCGGTTTTAATTGCATATGGTCCGATAATATGGGAGGTACAGTCTGAACATTAAAGGTATCAATTAATTGTAAAATATTAGCTTCTGTGGAATATAACATTTCTTCGACCTCAACTCGGTCTTCTTGAGCAGCGTTTATGTATTTGCAAATAAGTTCGATTTCGGACTGTACCTCGTCGTACTTCGTTGCCAAGCTTTTCAAACTTTCAAGTCTGCCTGTTAAAAAGTGTTTTGTATTAGAGTTTCTATCAAAGTTACTGACAGCTGATTGTATACGCACTATTGCGGACTTTAAGCCGCCTCTCTTTCTGACTAACACTTTGAGGCCTTCTTCAGCCATTGTACGCACCTTGAAATGATGTTAGTGAGGTGATACCTTGTGGGCGATGTCCTGAAGCGTCGAGGCCGTGGAGAAGATGGCAAGCACACAGCTCGGAGAAATGACTGCTTTGACTGACGTACTGAAGCTAGCAGGTGTAAGCTCTTGCAATGATGTCGTCAGGAGGCTCAAAGGCGACGAGCGAAATGCTGATCCAATCACGTATCAGCGGATATGCTGAGTCGCCCGTGATGGCCAGAAATTGGGGCAGAAAAATAATAAATGTGAATGATGTATCCGGGAATCCAGGTCCGGAGCGACCAAAAAATGTTAATGAGAAGAATGATCCGTCACGTGAGGACCAAAAAATGTTTAGAAGCGGTCCGAGTGGACGCAAAAATGTTAAGGGTGAAGTGTTCGTGATTTACTGTTGTTTTTGATTCGCCAGGATGCAGAAATAATGAAGAGAGAGTGGACTGTAATTAATACATTTATTGGAATTGTTCACATTTACACCATTGAAATTGTTAGGTTTTGCCTTTGAATAAGAGATTGGCTAATGAGCACATCGTAAATACAAGTCGTATGTTACATTGAAATTAATTTAATGAAAGGGCCTAAAGGGCCATATATGAAGTCTTGGCCTAAGGCCTACATTAATTGTCGTAATGAATTATGAATAGAGGCGCGAGTACGCGACACTCGAATTACTTGAGTACAAGTATCAGCAATGTATTGCTAGCATATTGCATGTATGCAATATATATATAATACGGCCTAAAGCCTAAATGATTGTCGCGACAAGAAGAAAAATGTGACAGTATAGCTGCGGGCGAGAGCCGACCGCCGCTAACGAGCGTGAGTGACGAACTGTCCAGATGCACGGACATGAATTGAGCAGATTAAAGTGCAGATTAAAAGCGCAGATTAGCCAACCTATAATGTAAAAATTACCGCGCTACTGTACATACGGTATGGTGATAAACATTTGCGAGATGTGTACTGCACCCAGTTGAGAGCAAGGCGACAGCATGCCGGGGAGAGCCTTCAAGAGTTTGAAGCAAGTATCGACAGACTAATTACACTGGCCTATCCTGAAGCGCCAGAAGATTTTCGAACGAGTTTTGCGATGCAGACATTTACTGCCGGTGTCCGAGATAACGAACTACACCAAGTGTTACGAATGGCAAGACACCTGAACAGTGCTGACGCCCTGGTACATGCTTTGCAATTTGAGGCCGCCAAATCAGCGTCTGGTTGGACAAGTCATAAAGTGCGCGCGCTAAAAGATCGCGACGGCACAGACGATGAGGAAGAAGAACAAGGAACAGAGACTTGACGGTCGGCGCCACAGAATAAAATAAGAAAGGGTGGAAGACCGAAGTGTTATAGATGTGGGAACCCTGGACAACTACAACGAGATTGTCGGGATAGAATTCAGCAGCAGGGAAACGAGCAGTAGTCGGTACAACGGGGCGTGTGCTGACTAACTGGAGGAACGAAGCCCCTAGACAATACGCAATTTCTACACTTCAGAAAAACAGCGGGAGCTTGGTAGTTACCGGATTTGTTCAAGAAAGGCCAAGCTCGATTACAGTTGACACAGGCGCAACAGTTTCTATTGTGCGCCCCGACGTGGTGAAAGATCTCAAGCCAATCTGGTGCTCTTGCAGCTTGCGAACAGCTACTGGACGGCCTGTAAAAGTGTATGGAAAAGTGGAGATACACCTACGCCTCGGTAGACTTGAGTTTAATCATCAAGTACTTGTTGCAGACATTGTGGATGAAGCAATTCTTGGTGTGGACGTTATGAACGCATACGGATTTATAGTTGACTTCAAAAACAATGTCTTGAGAATCGGAGGCGAAGAGGTAATGCTATCAACAATGACGGCACCAGAAAAATCGATGGACGTCATAAACCAAGTGGCCGTAACTGTTCTGCCAAACTCCGAAAAGATCATCATGGTTAGATCTGCGGTAGATATTAGGGGCAATCAGTGCTCTATATTCGAACCCCAGGTAGTCAGCACACCGGGGATACTAATTGCCAGAAGGTTAGTAAAACCTGACGAAACCGGAAATGTACCTATTAGAGTGGCGAATATTTTGGATCAAGCTATCACTTTACAAAGCAATACGCTCCTAGCAAATTGACTTCTGTGGCCTGGGTAGCCGGAATAACGCAACGAAGATCCAGTTCTTCGGATACTTCCGAATTACCAGAGGAACTGCAAGAATTATTGAACAGATCTTCTGACGACCTCTCAAGTGGTGAGGTAAAAGAACTCAGACAGTCTTTACACGAATTCAAAGATTGTTTTGAAGTTCGGGGACAGTCAATGGGAAGAACCTCTCTTGTAATACCGGGGACACAACACCGATACGCCAACCTCCTTGAAGGCCTCCATTATCTGAACAAGAGGAAATGTCTCTGTTAGTACAGGACATGTTGACAGAGGGAGTAATCGAACCTTCGTCAAGTGCTTGGTCTTCCCCTGTAGTGCTGGTAGCGAAGAAGGATGGTGGATTGCGTTTCTCCGTAGACTACCGAAGGTTAAATGACGTTACAAAGAAAGACTGCTATCCATTACCTCGCGTTGACGATACACTCTACACGTTGTCCGGAGCACAGTGGTTTTCCACATTGGACCTGAAGAGTGGATATTGGCAAGTGGGTCTTCATCAAGAAGACAAGGAAAGACCACCGCTTTCTCGACCCCAAGTGGCTTATTCCAATTTAACGTCATGCCATTTGGACTCTGTAATGCACCGGCAACATTTGAGAGATTGATGGACCTGATACTCCGCGGCCTGACGTGGAAAACTTGCCTTGTTTACTTAGACGACGTCATAGTGATCGGGAAGACTTTCAAAGATCATTTGGAAAACCTTAAGGAAGTTCTAACTAGAATTTACGGTGCACAACTGAAGCTGAGCCCGAAGAAGTGTTCTCTATTCCAGAAGGAAGTACAGTATCTGGGCCATATGGTTTCGGCATCGGGTGTTAGCATGGATCCTAATAAAGTAGACACCGTAATAGACTGGCCAGTTCCGAAGAGTAAACACGAAGTTCGGAGTTTCCTGGGGTTATGCTCATATTACCGACGTTTTGTTAAAGGCTTCGCTACTATTGCTAAACCACTACATGAGTTAACGGAAAATAAACGAAACTTCCAGTGGTCGGGAGAGTGTGACCAAGCATTTAGGACTTTGAAAATTGCATTATGTTCCCAGCCAATTCTCGCTTTTCCAGCTTCCGAAGGGAAGTACGTCGTAGACACAGACGCAAGCAATACTGGTCTAGGAGCAGTTTTGTCTCAAGTGCAGAACGATGAAGAACGAGTAATAGTGTATTACAGCAAGACGCTTTCTAAACCAGAGAGAAATTATTGTGTTACAAGGTGAGAGTTGTTGGCAATTGTCAGAGCTTCGGAGCACTTCCATAAATACCTCTATGGGAGTGAGTTTTCACTACGTATCGACCATGCCGCGCTTGCATGGCTCTTGAGATTTAAAAATCAGGAAGGACAGTTGGCAAGGTGGCTCGAACGTCTGCAAGAGTACAACTTCAAGGTACAACATAGGCGGGGGCGCCTCCATGGTAATGCAGATGGCTTATCACAAAGAACGTGCCCGGAAGACTGCCGACATTGCCACAGAAAGGAAGAACAAAACTCAAGCGAACATGTTCAAGCCATCACTGTAGATTTCTTGGCTGACGGCTGGACAACACAAGACTGTCGACAAGAACAGATGACTGATGAAGATATTGGACCGATCTTGACAGCAAAAGAGGAAGGTCGCCGCCCGGATTGGCAAGATATCTGCCATGGTACCGAAGTGCTGAAGGGCTACTGGGCACAATGGGAATCTCTCAGTTTAGAAAACGGATTGCTGAAAAGGGCTTGGGAAAGTGCAGATGGACGAGACGTGGTCATGCAGTTGATAGTTCCCCGAAGTAAAGTGCAGTATGTTTTGAAGGAGTTGCATGATGGAACATCTGGAGGCCATCTTAATGTTAACAAAACCCTTGACAAAATACAGAAGCGATTCCATTGGCTTCATCTTCGCCACGACGTAGAGGAATGGGTTCGGACGTCTAAAAAATATGTGCTGCAAACAAGGGCCCACAAACCAGAAGCAGGGGAAAAATGAGACAGTATAACGTTGAACTGCCTTTCGAGAGAATTGCCATAGACATTGCTGGACCATTCCCAGTTACTGACGATGGAAACCGGTACATCATGGTTGTAGGTGACTACTTTACTAAGTGGGTGGAAGCCTACGCAATTCCAAATCAGGAGGTTACCACGGTGGCGAAGCAGTTAGTTCACAACTTCTGTTGCCGTTATGGAGCCCCTATGGAAATCCATATGGATCAAGGGAGAAATTTCGAATCAGGAGTGTATAAAGAATTATGCCGTCTACTCGGAATTCGCAAGACCAGGACAACGCCTCTGCATTGTCAGTCGGACGGGATGGTTGAGAGATTCAACAGGACACTTGAGCAGCATCTTTCGAAAGTTGTTGACGAGAACCAAACAGACTGGGACCAACGTATACCACTATTCCTTATGGCGTATAGGTCATCAGTACACGACACAACCGGCATGACTCCAGCAAAATTGGTGTTTGGGCGGGAGATTCGTCTTCCTGGGGACTTGATGTTTGGATCACCTGAGACTCAGTCTCAAGAGCCGCAGAACTATTCCTCGCAATTAGAAAACCAACTGCGAGAAATGAATCGCTTGGCTGAAGATTGCCAGTGATAAAATGAAAACTCGGTATGACATTCGCAGCAATAGTGTGGGTTTCCAAGAAGGAGATCAGGTCTGGTTGTTCAATCCAAAGCGTCATCGTGGTCGCTCACCTAAGCTACAGTCTAACTGGGAAGGACCCTACACTGTGAAAAAAAGAATTAACGATGTTGTTTACCGGATTCAACAGGAAGGACAGCGAAAGTTCAAGGTCGTCCACCTAGCTCGCCTGGCGAAGTACAACTTTAGAGATTGTTTGCCAGTTCGAGACGAACAGGCTTAAGGAGGAGGCAGTGTTAAGACGTCACAGAACAATCTACGTGTTTATCGAACGTTCCAGAGAGACCCAGAATGTAAGCGTGTGGTGTACGTGATATTAGACGCATTTTGCGAGAATCTTCTCGACTGTGCCGGGCTTCGCTTGGTCCTCGTCCTGTGTCAAGGCCGTAGTTAATTACATAGTTCACACGAGAGATAAGACGCAGTTTGGAAGCTTCTGGTGTGTGAGCGTGTGTTAAACTTTGTACTTATAATATCTGTAATACGGCGTGCGTGCAGTGACGTCATTGTCCCCCGCCAAACTGCTGCCAGCCTGTGTTGCAAGCTCGCAACAGTACAGCCTAGTTAGTTGTCCGCTAAACTCCGTACAGGCAACAAGCCTTCGTTGCGCCAGCCTCGGCTATATAATTACTTTCAATTCGTAATATTCCACTTCAAATTTTTAGCATGATCTTCAGTGCTTAATGCACTAAATACTTAGGCGATCTCGGCTTTAATTCACTATCATGACTTTCAATATTTAGTTCAACTTTATTTCTCAGACAATGTATGCCACGTTATTCTGCACGCGCCATGCAATCATTTTCTGGCAACATTCAATAAACAGTTAACTCAAAGAATATATACAGTCCACTTCTTTATTTCTTTTCTTACCAGCCAACTCATGACCTAACGTTGTAAGACCAACTCAAGATTTTCCGAGAGCGTCGAAAACGTGACATTTTTTTGGTCCTCCGGGCCGGATCCGGATCGTGATTCCGATTAAGATTCTGATCTATATTTCATTTTAATGGGCCCAAACAACGTTTTGTTCAAGCCCGAATATTCTCAAACTTAAGATTGCTTCATTGTTTTCAAAACAAAAAAAACTTCATACTTGACATCACAAGATTCTGCAGGGCATCATCTCTAAGACAGCAAGATATTACAATTCATCGTCATTTGTCGTACAGCAACGAAAAATTAGAACTTCAAGTTTAAACAGAGAGCTACAGTTTCAAGCATTACCCGACCAGCGGAAACAAGACTTGCGCCACCATCCACGGCCTGCCGAACAGGATCACCAAGGAAACAACAGGCAACGGAACCATCTTGAACATGCCGGGGACTCATAATCCACGTGACTATGAACTTGTATTTCTTATAGTTTTTCATTTATAATTTTATGTACAGTAAAAGTCAGTAATATTTTAACACATATAGTTAATAGTATTCATACAAAATCATTAATAATTTTTATATAAACAGAAATTAGTGTCAAGTGACCATAGACTTGTATTTTCGCATAAATTTTCATTTATGCAATTTTACAATAATTCAGTCAGAAACTTAAGTAATGTGATGAAGCTATATGTATATTTTCACTTTGAATGAGTCATATTTTCAAATAATTTCCATGTAACTATTTTTTAAAGAAAATAAGTACCTATTATAATAAGTAATAGATTAAGTTGCATACCGATCACTGGCTCCCACATTATATCAGGATTTAGTAAAGTATTCAAATTACATCAATTGTTCACCTGCTCTGTATTTATCTATCTGTTTCGAATCACAGCTTGCATTTCAATCATGACTGATGTGAAAGCGTTAATTAAAAAACTTGGCACAATTAAGGCCTCTATATCCCGTGTAAATACCTTCGCTGACAATTTCGATCCTGATATAAACGATCACCATGCCTTAAAACTTAAACTCCGCCACATGATGGAGTTGTCCGCGAAGTAGATGAAATTCAGACCCAAATTGAGGCTGATGAGTCTGATTTCACATCGGTAAGTAACAGGGTTCAGACAGAGGATGATCTCTGTACTATTGAGTGCAAGCTGCACAATTTATTGGAACGTGTAGAAGAGGTGAACAAAAAACCATTGATTCAAGCGGAAGTTACGCCAATTAAAACCTCCCCTATTCAGTTAGAACCAATTAAATTGCCCTGCTTCTCAGGCAACATTATTGACTGGCAGCATTATTACAACATGTTTTTGGAGTTAGTACAAGTCAGAACTGACCTGACGGACATTCAGAAATTGCACTATTTACATTCTTCACTAAGGGACGAGGCTTTAAATGTAATAAAATCTCTCCCAATCACCCATGATAATTATGCGGTAGCCATTTATCTATTGAGGGCCAGGTATGATAGAAAATTAATTGTCTCAGCGTATCATATAGGGAATGTCTTGTGCATGAAGTCCATTCAGCAACAGTCCATGGTTGGCAATTCAAAATTTATTGACGAAATCATCGCAAATATAAATGCTTTAAATTCATTAAGTTTACCGGTAAATACCTTTGAAATTATTTTCGTTCAATATTTAACGCAGAAGCTCGATAACCAGACATGCCGACTATGGAAGGAAAGCCTATCCGACGAGCAATTCCCTAATTTCAACAATTTTATTAAATTTTTAAATGGTAGAAGGCAATTAATGCAAAAAGTCGGCGCCTCGACCAGTTCAGTAAATAGAATAGAAGTTAGCGATAAGACTCCCTATCGCAAAACTATTAAACCCGTTGATCTCACTAGGTCAACATTTCATACTCATATCAGCAATAACATTTGTCAGGTGAGTCGAGGTAAACATAGACTCTCTGAATGCCCAAAATTCGTGGCTATATCTCCCCTTGAGCGAAAAAATATTTTAATCAAACACAAACTTTGCTTAAATTGCATGCGTCCAGGCCATGATCCCTCACACTGTCCTTCCAAATTTGCTTGTAGAATATGTTCTAAACGACATCATACAATGATCCACATATCTGGCAGTAACAATCAATTCTCACTGAAACTGCAAACAAACAAATCTATTCTATTATCCACCGCTGTCTGCATGACAACGGACCATGCCGGTAGGAAGCATCCAGTAAGGATTTTATTAGACTCAGGATCTCAAGCAAACTTCTGTACCATGAGTTTCACACGCCGCATGGGTCTAAAATTAACCAAGTCTCAATTACCCATCACTGGTATAAACAATTCCTTATGTCAAGCAGACTTTAGTACAAGGGTAAGGCTGAATTCTCGTTATAAGGATTTTAATTTGAACGTGCATTGCGCTGTGCTTCCCAGTATTACGAATAATCTTCCTGCAGACTCGTTTGATATCTCATCCCTAAATATACCAAAGGGCATATTTCTAGCTGACCCGCAACTGAACTTTTCTTCACAAATCGACATATTACTTGGTGCCCAGTACTATTTACAATTGATTGAACCTGTCAAATTCATCCACAGCCCACACTTTCCCATAATACAGGAGACAAAATTGGGATTCATCCTCGCGGGTAACCTGCCCTTTAATGTCGACATGACAAAACCTGTCTCGTCATTCATAGCATGCGAAGATAATAATGCCATTTCATCGCAATTAAAAGACTTCTGGCAATTGGAGGACGTTGCTGCTCGTGCTCCCTCCGTTGAGGACTCAGAATGCGAAAGTCATTTTGTCGCTAACACTTTCCGCAATAATAGTGGTAGATTTGTGGTGTCCCTACCTCGCAGGGTATACAATTCTCATTTGGGCGATTCTCTTCCCGAAGCTATTCGCAGATTTCAATCACTGGAACTCAAGTTCAAGGAGAACCCTGCCCTTCATAAGGACTATAGCACATTCATGCAGGATTATTTAACTCTGGGTCACATGTCTTTGCTTGATTCTTACGATTTGTCAGTCAATAAGTCAGACACCTTTTACTTACCGCACCATTCGGTTTTTAAGGGCTCTAGTATAACCACCAAATTGCGAGTTGTTTTCGACGGCTCTGCCAAAACAACAAATAATTTATCCTTCAACGACACATTGATGGTTGGTCCCACGGTCCAGCAGGATCTTTTCTCGATTATGTCTCGGTTTCGTACGCACCGATATGTCCTCATTTCGGACATTGAGAAGATGTACCGTCAAATTTTAGTTAATCCCAGGGACTCTAATTTGCAACGAATTGTCTGGCGCGACGCCCCCCATAGGGAACTTCAACACTACGCCTTGAGGACAGTCACATATGGGACTGCAAGTGCTTCATTTCTGGCCACAAGATGTTTGGCACAAATAGCCCAGGAAAACAAAACTCAACACCCTATAGCCTGTTCTGCTATCGCAAACGATTTCTATGTGGACGATCTTATGACCGGCTCACATAACCCACACATCTTATCTCAAATGAAGTCCGACATTACAAATTTATTAAATCAATACGGGTTTACTTTGCACAAGTGGTTTTCCAATCATCAAACCATTATAGCTTCACACGCCAACTCTTCCCTTGACTTTAACAAGAATAAAACTGTACGTACTTTGGGTATTCAATGGGACATTAACGATGATAGTTTCGTATATAGTTTCCAAAGACATGTCGAAGTGGAGGTATTTAACAAGAGAAGGGTATTATCAGTTATCGCCGGAATTTACGACCCATTGGGACTTATTGGCCCGGTTACATTTTGGTGCAAGCATTTCATGCAGATATTGTGGTTAACCGGAACAAGTTGGGACGACCCCCTGTCAGACTCATTATCTAATAATTGGGTAGAGCTTTATGCTCAGCTGATTTCCGACACTTACTTTAAGATTCCAAGGTCTGTAAAGAATTTAAATAATTCCCAAATCATTTCATTTCTGCTCCATGGGTTTGCCAACGCGTCAGCAAACGGTTACGCGTGCTGCATTTATGTGCGAACGGTGTATTCAAACCACAGCATTTAATCAAACTTGTTATGCTCTAAATCTAGAGTCGCTCCCTTGAAGAAGGTAACATTACCCAGACTTGAACTTTGCGCCTGTCTCTTGTTGGCTCAGTTGGTTTCCAAGGTTGTAAACGCGGTGAGTTACAAATTCGACGACTTGTATTTTTACTCCGACTCAATGACCGCCTTACACTGGATTCACCAGCAGTCTTCCAGATGGAAGGTATTTGTCTCCAACCGCGTTGCGGAGATACAACGACTCACTGCAAAGGGTACCTGGCATCATGTCTCTTCACATGACAACCCTGCCGACATTCTATCGCGTGGTTGTCTGCCCCGGTTTTTACACGGTCACCCACAATGGTGGCATGGTCCATCCTGGTTGTCCCATGAGTCATCATCATGGCCCACCAGTGCTTTCGATGCCCATTCACCCTGCACTCATCCCGATCTTGAGCAAGAACAATGTAAGCAAGTCCAAACCTCACTGGTTGCCGCTTCATCTACGGCTAGTTATTTTGAAAACTACTCTTCGCTTTAAAAACTCCTTCGTGTATTTTCGTATTGCCTTCGATTCATTCGGAACTCGATGCTTCCCATAGCTGATAGAAACATTTCTTTTTTAACTTCCCATGAGTTACATGGTACACTTTTGAGTTTTATTCGCCAGTCCCAGCGATCGTACTTTAGCATCGAAGTCAAGGAACTTGAGGCACAACGCTCTATCCCTAATAATAGTAAAATTCTTTCACTTAACCCCTTTCTGGACACTCCGGGGATATTACGCGTGGGCGGACGCCTTCAGCACTCCCAGCTTACCTATGATAACAAACACCAAATCATACTCCACCCGCATTCTCATCTCAGTAAACTAATTATAGAAGGCGAGTATCTTCGTCTACTACATGCTGGGGTACAATTGACTCAGTACTCTCTACGGCAGAAATACTGGATAATTAATGATAAATGATACATACGATCAGTAATACACAAATGTATCACTTGCTTTCGATTCCGTGCTAGGGGCTGAAGCCAATTATTAGGACAATTGCCCTCTTCCCGAGTTACTCCTACCAAGCCATTTTCTCAATGTGCAGTCGACTATGCCGGTCCTGTATTTATACGTCATGGCGGGCAGCGTTCCAAATCGACGTCAAAGGCTTATATTGCTCTATTTATATGCATGGCCACTAAGGCCATTCACCTTGAATTAGTTTCAGATCTCACCTCAGACGCTTTCATAGCAGCCTTAAAACGGTTTACAGCTCGTAGGGGTATCCCTTCACAGATATTGTCCGACAATGGTACAAATTTTCGTCGTGCTAGCAGTACACTTCACGACTTACACAAACTTCTCCAATCTAACAGATATGAACAGACTACCCAGGATTTTATCAGTGCCCAAGGAATCAAATGGTTCTTCATTCCCCCGTCAGCACCTCATTTCGGTGGCCTGTGGGAGAGTGGAGTCAAGAGCGTCAAGTTTCATTTGCGGCGCCTTGTCGGCAGAACCATTCTTACGTTTGAAGAGTATTACACTATTTTAACTCAAATAGAGCCCTGCCTTAACTCACGCCCCTTGTTCGCCATCTCAAATGACTCTAGGTATCCCGAACCTTTAACTCCAGCGCACTTCTTGGTTGGTTCTCCACTCACTTCACTCCCGGAACCTGACTATTCCGAAGTCAAAATTGGTCGTTTGGGGAGATGGCAGCTCCTCCAAAGATTCACCCACACTATATGGAAGAGGTGGTCGAAGGATTATTTGCACCAGTTGCAACAACGCAACAGATGGCGCATCCAGTCAAAAAATTTGGCTCCCGGACAACTCGTCCTTATTTTGGAAGATAATCCCCCCCTGCAGTGGAAACGCGGGGTAGTCACTCAGGTCTATTTGGGTAAGGATTCACTAGTGCGCGTAGCGGATGTTCGCACCGCATCCTACGTAGGCCCATTCACAAATTATATCCACTTCCAGTGGCCTCAGATTAATTACATTAGCGTTCATGCGATATGAATCATTGATTTGAACCTTTATCGCATGCTTTCCATTTGTTATACTTATATTATTATTATGCTTTTTATTATTGTATTACTATGAATTATTATCATGTTATTATGTGTTATTGAATCTTTGGTATCATTATTCTATCATTATGTAATGTCAATCATTATGTATTATGTATACTCATACAATCATATTATGTATCCTTACATCAATTGGGTATGTCAATCATATTGTTATGTTCTATTGAATTTTTGGTGTAATTATTCTAATATTATGCATGTAAATTATTATGCCTTTTATTACTGTATTACCATATTCAATCAGTTTTTGAGGATGGTTTTTTTATATAGATTAAGTGTTATTACTTACGTTTTGTTAAAAATTAAATGTATTTATTTACTGGACATATGTTAATGCTTCAAGAAAGATCATGTTAGTTATATAAGAACTTTTATTTTTATCATGAGTTTTTATTTTGTACATTTTTTAGCTCAGAAATTGTTTTGTTTTGCTTTGAGTTTTTCTGATAGCTTTAATTAATTTTGTTATTTACAGATTTTTATGTCAGGGATTATTTACTTTAAAAAAAGGGTCAATTTAATGTAGAAAGCTTTCAAGTATATTGTGTATTGCCTTTGTATATAACATTTGATAATAATTTGTGATGTACTATTCACATAATGACTTAAGCTGCAAAATCGCCCGATTTTGTGCGGGCAGTATGTTAAACTTTGTACTTATAATATCTGCAATGCGGCGTGCGTGCAGTGACGTCATTCTCCCCCGCCAAACTGCTGCCAGCCTGTCTTCCAAGCTCGCAACAGTCCAGTCTAATTAGTTATCCGCTAAACTCCGAACAGGCAACAAGCCTTCGTTTCGCCAGCCTCGGCTATATAATTACTTTCAATTCGTAATATTCCACTTCAAATTTTTAGCATGATCTTCAGTGCTTAATGCACTAAATACTTAGGCGATCTCGGCCTCAATTCACTATCATGACTTTCAATATTTAATTCAACTTTATTTCTCAGGCAATGCATGCCGCGTTATACTGCACGCGCCATGCAATCATTTTCTGGCAACATTCAATAAACAGTTAACTCAAAGAATATATACAGTCCACTATTTAATTTCATTTCTTACCAGCCAACTCATCACCTAACGTTGTAAGACCAACTCAAGATTATTCAAGAGCGTCGAAAACGTGACAGCGTGACTATAAATACATGGGGTAGCGGCCTTAGTTTTCAGTTCAATGCGAGATATTGTATAGTGCGGTTCGAGAGTATTAGTGCGATATATTTCCAGAGCGGTTCGAGTTATTACTGTGTACGTTCTAGTAGTTATTAGTGAAGTGTTGCGTTTTATAATTGGACGGTATAATTGTAATACAATTGAGTTTTAATATTAGTGGACATTTTATTGCATGTGAACAATTTTCATTTGATTTGTTGTAGAGACTGTGTTGTTAATTACGAACTGTTTAACTGTAAAAAGTAAAGGTGTGATTAGTGACTTAATTGTTGTCTTGTACTTATTTTGTTTCCACTGTACCTACGACGATCGAGTAGATCTATTTTATTTTCTAACTTTTCAGTTGTTTGTTTATTGTTTTCATTTAACGATTCAAACTTTTTATTTAATTCTTCCGCGTCTTCCTCCCTTTGTTTCTTTAATTCCTCACTATTTTTGTCCATCTTTTCCTCATCCCTTTTTAGGAATTCCATTATACCATCCCATATCATTTCTTCTGTAGTCCTATTTGGTTCTGCCGGTGTTAATCTTGTTTCGATTTCTTCCACCGGTGTCGCTTCTTTTTCTTCCATATTGATGTCCTCTGTCCTCTTTTTTGATCTGCCTCTTATGTGCATTTTGTTTGCCTTTTCCGTAACCGCCGCTAGAATACTATCTTTCCTACAACTCTAGCCTCACTAGTTGGTCGTCAATTTATGACAACACCTCTTGTCTCCCGTGAAAGCCCCAAGTTGTTGGCGTCAATTTGTAACAACAAGCTTCCTTCGTGTGTGTGTGTTTTAATCTAGTCACACGTTGGTTGCGTCAATTTATAACAAGCTGCCTGAGTCGTACTCTATTTTATTCAACTCCGATCGTGTTATTTTTTACGATGTCTGAAACCTCGTAGCCTTCCCGATACTCGTCGTTCGTGTGACCTCGCCAATACCTGTTTACCTGATTCCACGTAGTTGTTATTTTTCCGATTATAGGCGCCAAATTGTTTGTTCAAAACAATTAAAAAAATTTTACTTCTTTCTTTTGAGGCAACCGTATCTCTCGTCGCTTGGTGTCTGTTAAATTCGAAATCCGCTCTCTACGTACGTGCCGACACGTACAGACGGAATTTTCGCGCGCTCGCCGGTCGATTTTTATGATAACAGAATTATAACAGTATAAAAACTAATGCGAACGCGTATATAAATAATTTTACATAAAACGTAGATCACATCTTTCGTTAATGTACACAGCTAAATAATTATAATTATATAACTAATGCGAACACATATGTAAATCATATATACAGTACATTACCACAGACTATAAGAATATCATTAAGATTACTGTATAATGAAAGTGTATCAAATGAAATAGACTCTACTCTACTTACATTCTGTTAATACTCAAGTGGAAAGACGCCACACTCCTCGTAAATGTCGATTTCTGCGGCCTCATCACTGGAATCACTGGTGTCACTGCTGTCGTTATCCAAGGAAATAATTAACTGTTCCACACGTGTTTCCACTATACCGTCGGCTTCCTTTGCTTGCTGCAGAACTTTCCAAGTGTGAGCGACAACACTTTTCCACTTATCCACTGACACATGTTGGATTCCTTGCTGCACTAGGTGTTCGACATTCGTGAGGCGGAAAGTCGTGTTATTTTCTGCAACATAATCTTTCACTTGTGCCCAAATTAGTTCAATGGAATTGAAGTGGCAGTGATAAGGTGGGAGTCTAATAACAATGTGACCGTGAGCAGTGGCGATAGAGTCTATTTCATAAGTGCAGAATCGAGGTTTATAAAATTTTACACTCTGTATCAGCTCTGCTTTCGTCATGTCTGCAGATACCCCTGGTACATCATTTTCCACCAACCATTTCAGAATGATGTCTTTCCTGTCTTTCATTGTTGGTGCTTTGTTTAATTGCACAGAGTGGTAGGGAGCGTTGTCCATAACTACAGAATAGGCACTTATGTTCGGCAGAAGAGTACTTTTAAACCAGTTCGTGAAAGTCTTCCCATTCATTTCTTCTTGATAATCACGAGTGCTCTTTGACCTGAAAAGAAGCATTGCCCCCGGAACAAATCCATGCACACTACCTGCATGAAGCAGAATAAGTCTACTTACTTTCCCAATGGTCGCTTTAAATGTCCCTGCTACAGTATCGTCTGTCCAAGCCAGTGATTTTGTGTGTCCAGCATTTACCCACGTTTCGTCTAACCACACCACTTTTTCGGGACTGATGTTCAGAATCTCCCTCAAAAATCTACCACGCCATGCCACAATCTCACTTCTTTCCATCACAGCTCGCCTCCCTGAGAATTTCTTATATCTAAAACCAAGTTGTTTTAGCACTATACTCAAGCTGGTTTTTCCGCCATCGAATAAGCTCGCTTCTTTCAAAGAAACGAGGAGCTTCTCACGAGTAGGAAATTCCTTCATATAATACTGATGAATATGCTGTCTTATCTCGTCCTTCTGAAATGTATCGAGTGATGTCTTGGAACTGGGTCGTGGTCTTTGCTTTCCAGGAGTACGTAGCACTTCAGAAGGCGTATTAAAATCCAATGGACACTTTTCTTTTGTCACACTTTTAACGGTTGTTTATCCCACCTTCAAAGCGTCACAAACTCTATCTACTACTTTTGTCACAGGGAGAAGAGGTCCTCCATTGTCTCGCTCCTTCTCAAAATATTCACGCAATCTGTATATAAATTCACGGCTTTGGCTCTTAAAAGAGGCGATTTTTTTCTTTTTCGATTCTGACGAACCACTGGCCATATTACTATATCAATAACTAGCGAGTACCCGGCATGCGTTGCAATGCCACTCAAAGAAAGAAAGTGTTTGTATATATATAATATATAAAGACTTCGTTCGCGTGGTCTTCAATTTAATGCGATAATATATTTAGAACAGAATCTATTCCATTGGGTTGCCATAGTAACCAGATCTAATAAGTTAGTTTTTTAAGACTCCAAAGGACCCCCCAGAGGATCGTATCGAAAAAAAAAACACCTGTCCTATGTTGGTTCTCCCGTTGCGTAAAATATTTGTGCCAAGTTTGGTTGAAATCGGTCCAGTGGTTTAGGAGGAGATGTGGAAGACCCCAAAGAACCCCCAAAAGAACCCCATCGAAAAAACACCTATCCTATGTTGGTTCTCCCTTTGCGTAAAATATTTTGTGCCAAGTTTGGTTGAAATCGGTCCAGTGGTTTAGGAGGAGATGTGGATGACCCCAAAGGACCCCCGAAGTATCATATCGAAAAAACACATATCCTATGTTGGTTCTCCCGTTGCGTAAAATATTTGTGCCAAGTTTGGTTGAAATCAGTCCAGTGATTTAGGAGGAAATGTGGAAGACCCCAAATAACCCCCAAAAGAACCCCATTGAAAAAACACCTATCCTGTGTTGGTTCTCCCTCTGCGTAAAATATTTGTGCCAAGTTTGGTTGAAATCGGTCCAGTGGTTTAGGAGGAGATGTGAAAGACCCCAAAAGGACCCCCCGAAGGATCATATCGAAAAAACACATATCCTATGTTGGTTCTCCCGTTGCGTAAAATATTTGTGCCAAGTTTGGTTGAAATCGGTCCAGTGGTTTAGGAGGAGATGTGGAAGACCCCAAAGGACCCCCCAATGGACCCCGTCGAAAAAAACACCTATCCTGTGTTGGTTCTCCCGTTGCGTAAAATATTTGTGCCAAGTTTGGTTAAAATCGGTCCAGTGGTTTAGGAGGAGATGTGGAAGACCCCAAAGGACCCCATCGAAAAAACACCTACCCTATGTTGGTTCTCCCGTTGCATAAAATATTTGTGCCAAGTTTGGTTGAAATCGGTCCAGTGGTTTAGGAGAAGATGTGGAAGACCCCAAGAACCCCCCAAAGGACCCCATCGAAAAAAATTCACAAACCTTCGCGGGCGTGCGCACAACAACTCACCGAAGTTTCATCGCAATCGGATGAATGGTATAGGAACGCATACGGGACAAAGAAAGAAAGAAAGAAACAAACATTCATTTTTATAGATATAGATAAGGCTTACAGACACCGTAAATCGCTCAAGCACGAAACAACACAAGAACTTCACTGTACTAACACAAAGAACTGACGCTCTTTCGCCACGTGCCTCGCATAAAAAAAGGAAGTGGCAACATCGCGCTAACTTTAGCAGATGTTAATAGCTGATTGGTTCTAGGAGAAAACTTTCACAACTGGTGACAACCCCTCTCCCAGCATTGCAAATTGCGGTTGAATTATTCTTCGCATATCAGAACTCAAGTCTTGTAGCAGCAAACTACAGTAGAATTAAAAACATTACATTAAACCGAACCAGAGTGTTTTAAGGTTAAAATTTAGCAGAATAGTGTCATTTACAGTAGAATTTAGAGGTTCTGTTCACAACTTCAAAACGCCACAGTTGGGAATGCTGGTCTCTATATTTCTCTCTCTTTCTCCCTTCTCTTTCTACGCGGAACGTCAGGGCCGGAAACTCATCAACTCGACTATAAATATTATACATTACAACTTCATCGATGTTTGATAGATTATTTTCATGAATTCTGGTGTTCAGGTCTTCTTTCTATTATTTCATTAGTTTATATTGGTTTTATTTTCTGTAATTCTCAATTAAATTGGATGGATCTTGCTAATAGGTTCTGTTAATGTTGTTTTTTCATTTGCATTTAGTATTATTTGTTTTAATTCGTCTGGTTGGTTTATTTTCTAAATTTTATGGAGCGACTATTTTGTCATCTGCTCTCTGCTGATGCTAAAAATGGACTGTTAATGAATTTGTAAAGGTTTTTTGTTCTAACTGCCAAAATCTACCTTCTCATTGGTTGAAAGAATTTTGTACTCATTGTTAGGTATGGCTTGGGTTTTTGCCCAAAATGAATAAATATTTTCTAATTAGGATAATTTCCTTGTATTATTATTAATCTGCTTTTTTTTATTATCATTGAATAGCTTTTCTGATGTAGATTAATTTGCCACCAAACCTGACTAGGTTCTGTTATCTCTGGGCTGTTTTAACATTTGGCTATTTTTGTTCTTTGTACTTATCTTGTTTATTACCATTATTTTGGGTTTGTAATGTTCCTTGGTTTGATATTTTATGTTTACTTATCTTTTTCCCTCACTGTGTACTGTTGTTTGTTTATATTTTACAATGTTTTTTCACATTGCTTTAGGCCTACCTTTGCCTATCCTTTTGACATTGTTTAAACTTTAATTTTGCTCTTATTACTAGTTTTTTATTGCTTTGTTTTAGCTAGTTTACAATGATTACGGATTTACATCCCTTAGTATATGAATATTACCGCTTCTCCGACATATTAATGCCTTTTATATCTAAATTTATAAATTTAACATGAACTGTTTCTTAGGCTTTCATCATCACTCAACATAATACAACTTACTCTTAAGACTATTTCAACAATTATAACATTTGCGCATTTCTATAATATTACTATTATCTTCTCTGCTTTTCTTTATGACATAATAACAATAGTTTCAAACATTTATTATATAATTCTAGTATTGTAACATTCATTTCTTTTTTATGCCTACTTGTCTTTTATATCATATTATTGGTTTAAAGTTTGATCTGGCCCTTTTAACTATTAACTCTACCTGTTAACAATAATACCTTGAATAATATTAATGGATTCTTATCCTGAATAATATAATATAATGCTATCTTATCTACTACTGTTTTTGGTCCCTTTCCAAAACTAAACTCTAGTATTGTTCACTTATTTTGGTGTCTTTATACAGATTGTGTTTGTGTTTTATTTTTAGTTAATCACTGTCCTTCCGCACTCTCAATTTTATATGAGTTCGTGCTTATATTTGATGTTTTTTATTTATATTTTGTGTCACACCTGCACTTGTACTGCTTGACTGTACTTAGTGTCAATAGTGTTATACACTTTTATTTTGTTTCTGTATACACTGTACATACTGTGTACAGTAATGTATGTGTACATAATGTGTGTGTGTGTGTAATACTGTGTATTATTAATCACATTGGGGTTATCACCATTATCACAGAGTGTTTATTTGTAATTCACTCCCTATTCATATCATGCACTCTTGGTTCACTTTGGTCTATGACTATTTTGAGTATTATCTATCTCTATTATATTTCATTTTTGTTATTATACTTTTCTGTATCATTGTTTGTGTATTTTATTATTTGTTTATTTCATCATTATGCTATACTTACTTAGCTAATATTACAACATTTTCTTTTTGTTTGTACTTTCTATATTCAATGGTATATTTAATTATATTTACTTTTCTTAGTTTTTTATTTCATGGGTTTATTTCATATAATTTGTCATTTGGCCAATCACTTGGGTTGGGTCATAGTCATTTGTCTCGTATACATTACAGTCATTCTAATGCTATTTATTTAAAATTGTTAATTCTCCTTCTTTTATCTACCTTTAGTCGCATGCTTTTTACTTTATATTCTATGGTATATCTTCCCTTGTATTGGGCTGCTTTTGGTATTGTAACATAATGCCTCGCCATTAAAATTGATCATTTTGTAAAACACTAACATAGTTTTTTATGAAATTATCAGTTTTTTTTCTTATTCTTCACGTTTATCTCTTCCTTCTGGTTTCTCATCTTACTTATTTCATTCCTTATTATGTAGTTATTTTAGATCTGTAGTTACTTATTCTCATTTGTGAGTTCTCCCTGTAATATATAATTTCCCTAATTCTCCCTAACACTTCGTAGCTGGCATCGAATCGGGTGGGCTCTCTTGGCTACCAATACTCCGTCGTCCATTACTACTTTTTTCTGAGATCAGAGGAACACCATCTCTGCTCAGTTAATTGATTGCTGTAACTATTCTCAGTCAATCTTCATAAATAAACCTAAAAAGGTAGTGTGACTCTCAATAATAATAATAATAATATTTTGGGGATTGTTCACTTTATTGTCCTTCAGATCATTTTAACTTTCCCTACTCATTCTTCCTTCCCCTATTCCTTTGCTATATTCTGTTATATACTCACACATTTAATTGTTTTCATTTATTTATTTATTTCATTACTTCTAACTCTTAAATAGTCTGTTTTCCTTTTCTTCTTGTGGTCGTTTTAATTATTATAGACATTTTTTCCTTTCTTTTCATCTGTTGATTATCCTTATTTTGCTTCAGCTGCTTATTGTATTTGGTTGTTATATTTCCTTATACCATTTCTTTATACTCTCTTAATATTCTATATTCCTTACAATTTTATTTATTTGTCTTAGGACGTCTTGATTGTTTTATAATTGTTTATTTTAACTTATATCCTTTCTATCTATCTTGTCCTATTATTTCTTACTTTCACTTTGTTCCTTTGTTTGTTTATTTCATCTCATATGGTTTCTAAATAGTGCTGTAAGCTGTTCTTACTTATATTTTAAAATTTTGTCGGTTCTAAAATATTATTCTGGAATTTTGTCGATTTCATTTTTATGAGTCAATAGACCATCCACGTGGAATTTCTTTATTGAAGCTTGGTTCTTTAATTATTTCCATTAATTTGTCTTAAGTATTCATTTATGTTTTCCTTTTGATTATTATTAACTGGTCTCAATTAATTTAGTGTTACTTCTTTTCCATTGGTTTGTTTGGTCGGTAATCAGAAAATCAGTCCCATTTCTCGGTGTTCATCTGCACTTAGTTTACCCATGGTCCATTATTTCATCTGCACTTGTCGTTCGGATCACTCTGGTGTACAGAACTGTTTCCGTCTTTGTAGGTCTCTGCTACCTTGTACAGCAATTCTTGTAACACTACATGTTCATTAGTATCCATGCCTGCATCAATCACTTTACCATTTATTTTATTGAACAGATATTTCAATGGTACATTCATTATTGATGATTTCACTGATATTTTATTATACCTTTCTATTTTTGGTATATTCCATTTAAATATAGATTTTCTTAAGTTTTTACTCACTGGTTTGTTGTGATCCCCTTCTAGAATTTCTTTTAAAGTTCTCCTACAATTCTTAAAATTCATTATTTCAGTATGTTCAGTAATTGGTAGATTAAGCACATTAATTAGTCCATTCTTCACCATCTCCAATTCGTCCCTTGTTTTTATTAGTTCCTTTTTACATATTTTTTCTATTTTTTCATCTCCTTTTCCAGGTATTTATTATTCTCTTTGTTGCTGTTATTTTTATTCTCAGATAACATTATACCTTTGTATTCTTTAATTTCTATTTCCTTCCTACTATCTTCTATTTTCTGACTTACCGGTTCCCTGTTTTTATCCAATGTTTCTTTAATACCTTTGGAAGCGCTGTCTAGTGTTTCTTTCAATTTCTTTAAACCACTATTCATTGTTTCATTTAACTTTCTGAAACCTTCATCGATTTGTTTCTTTAAGTTTTCGCTCAAAACCTCGTTTTGCATCGTTGAATTTTTATTTATTTCTTCCTTCATACTATCTATTTTTCATTTGTGTGTTTTAAACTCTCGTAATTCCTGTCAAATTTTTCATTTATTTTTTCCTCTATCCGTTTAAAATTTTCATTATTGGCTTCCAATTTTTCATTCATCTGTCTATTATTTTCGTTAATATTCTCTATTGTTACGACGTCACAGAACAATCTACGTGTTTATCGAACGTTCCAGAGAGACCCAGCATGTAAGCGTGCTACTAGACGCATTTTGCGAGAATCTTCTCGACTGTGCCGTGCTTCGCTAGGGCGCTCGGCCTGTGTCAAGGCCGTAGTTAATTACGTAGTTAACACGAGAGATAAGACGCAGTTTGGAAGCTTCTGGTATGTGAGCGTGACTATAAATACATGGGGTAGCGCTCCTAGGCAAATTGACTCCTGTGGCCTGGGTAGCCAGAATAACGCAACGAAGATCCAGTTCTTCGGATACTTCCAAATTACCAGAGGAACTGCAAGAATTATTGAACAGATCTTCTGACGACCTCTCAAGTGGTGAGGTAAAAGAACTGAGACAGTTTTTACACGAATTCAAAGATTGTTTTGCAGTTCGGGGACAGTCACTGGGAAGAACCTCTCTTGTGCAACATCGCATCAATACCGGGGACACAACACCGATACGCCAACCTCCTCGAAGGCCTCCATTATCTGAACAAGAGGAAATGTCTCTGTTAGTACAGGACATGTTGACAGAGGGAGTAATCGCACCTTCGTCAAGTGCTTGGTCTTCCCCTGTAGTGCTGGTAGCGAAGAAGGATGGTGGATTGCGTTTCTGCGTAGACTACCGAAGGTTAAATGACGTTACAAAGAAAGACTGCTATCCATTACCTCGCGTTGACGATACACTCTACACGTTGTCCGGAGCACAGTGGTTTTGTAACGTCTTTTCGCCGCGTTACAAATCCAGGGAACCCCTCGTAATTAAACTCCGTTAATTAGATGGGCTGCCTACGTTGTAACAGAATTGATCACAAATAATTAATGTAACAAATTACTTACTAACTGTGTAAGGAAACAATGGCAAGGTATACAATTGATTTAAGCACTCCTCATATGTGTGTAACAAGAAGACTTCTCTTTATTTAACATTTAAAAAAACATATACTGACAGATCCCATGACATTACTAATTCAATTATTAAGTTATTTGAAAGGTTTCTTTAAACTTTGAGATCAAACTTGATTTTATATAGCTATACCTCGGATCCGGGTCAACTTTCTGTATTTCTGTAATTAAGACTTTTAATTATACACATTTCATGATATTAGCTTGCAAGACTTTCTTTTATTCAACCATTGGAAGAATGGTATTATTGCTTGAATTATATTACTCTACATTAGCATATAAATTGTTACAACGTATGAAGTTAGAATAGTTACATGAAATTCTTAGATTTAATTTATAAGTCTTTACAAAGTTAATAGTTTCAGAAGCATCAGAAGCAGTAGAGTTTGTGGCTTCTGATAGTTCACATCTCCGGGTATGACTTTGGAATTGTTGTTATTTGTTGAAGCACGAAGTCATCTTGTGTTACACTCCTTTTCTTACGTTTCGATTTTTTTTACTTTACTTTTCTTGTCTATTTACATGACTATATTAATTAACACATCCAGATGCTTTAAACAGCTACATCTGGTACACCATCTTAAGGTGAGACAAAATGTAGTTAACATATTTTAAGCGCACAGCTCCTACGTCTATACTGTACGAAGTCACCATTGCAAGAGAGAGAAATTCCGCTCCCTTCGCCTGGTACTGGGCAAAAGTTAGTGGGACAATTTCCGCGCGAGAATATAGTTCCTAACTATATTTAAGTTAACATTTTTATTTATACAAACTATCCCTAAACAAATATACATAATTTAAATCAGTTGTGTTAGCGACTATTTATGTCTTCAGATTTTTTAATTATTAACATTAGTTTTTTTTATCTTATTCTAACTCACACAAGACTCGGAAAACATGTCGAGTCTGGAATCAACAGGACAGCGCCTGCTTACAAGCAAAGGGTTAAATACGATATTAATAACTCTTTAGAATTTATCTTTTTATTAGAGTATCTTCTAAATAACTAATTAATTACTGCTTCCTCTCATACTGAGTACATACAGGTATTTTATATTAATACAGTGAGATTTAAATGGCTAAAGAGCTCGCAACCTTAATTTTTTTTTAAATTTTTATTTTCCTGATTATTTCTTTTATTTAAATCGTCACATACTCCACCGCTTAAATTGCACGCTACGGTTAAGCTTTTTGAGTCTAACTCATTATTGGGCACTGGGATATTGAATGGGGTTAGTGTGTGTAATTTCTTTTCACATAGTTGTTGTACACTTTACAACGTTGTCCACATAGTTATTACCTATATTACCTATAGTTACAACACAGTACACTTTATATTCTTATGAACTACCTTTTTTTTTTTTTTTTTTTTACATACTATTTACACAATTAAAACACAAAACTCTTTCTTATCTCTATCACTTAATTTTACTACCGGTTTTTTAGTTTGTCTTACTCTCTCTTCTATAGAGTAACTTTCTAAATCTTTACTATTTAGAATTCTATCTTTTCTTCTGTGAGTCCTATATAACTCATGTAGTTAATGAGTGTTAGTACCCATCTAGTTAATGATTATTCATTAATGCATGCTTCGCAGAACTGGAACTCAGGTTGATCAGGCCTCGTTTCCAAACTCTACGTTTTACATTTCTTACGTGGATTCAGAAATATAATTTTCTTTACTGCCTAGTATTCCCTTTTCTTTTTTGGGTTATACTATACCGTCACTTCTTCTTATACAACTTTAGTTGCGAAATATGCGTTCTCCGCACATATTTCTGAGTTGCAGTTTCGCACAGGGCTACTGTAACTGGAGTTAGGTACTTTTGGATTTGGTAAGGGCCACACCATCTGAATGATAGTTTCGAGGTGGTCTTATCAATCGCACTACTAATGGGGTGAGTCTTGTACATTACTAAGTCACCTACTTGGTACCTGACTGAGTTGCTATGATTACCTTTCTCGTGGTATCTTCTGGATTTTTCCAAGCTTGCTCTTAAGTTAGAGCGGGCTTTGTTCCATATTCGCTTTATCTGCTTATCCGTTATTTGCGGAGGCAGCAGATCGTGTATATTCCATCTTGTGGGCAAAGGGTGGTTTGGTCGATACTTGTATAGTAACTCGAACGGGGTCGACTTGTGACCTTCGTGGTAAGCTGAATTAAAAGCGTATTGAATCCAGGATAGATTTTGGTCCCACGACGTGTGATCGTTCGCATGATAGGCTATTAGCGCAGATTTGAGGTTTCGTAGATACCTTTCAGCAATATTGCCTTGCGGTCGATACTCTGTAGTGGTTATATGGTCTATCCCTAACTTGAAACACATATTCCTAAATTCTTTTGCTTTAAACTGCGGGCCGTTATCAGATACTATACGTACTGGAGTACCGTAGTCTTTAAATAATCTTTCCTGTAGTATTTTAACTGTTGTCGACGCTAATGCTCGTCGCATGGGATACATCCAAACAAATTTGGTGAACGAATCTACACATATCAGTAACATGGTATTTCCTGATTTGGATCGTGGATACGGACCTGAGAAATCTAGATAAAGTTTCGAAAAAGGGGTCTTTGGGATTTCTGATATCAATTGGCTTACTTGAGTATTTCTGGCGGGTTTGCTAAGGGCGCATAATGAACATTTCTTTACGAAGGTAGCTATTTCGCAGTTCATATTGTTCCAATGATATTCCTTTCGAATACGATGTATCGTCTTATTGATTCCCATATGGGCTCCTATGGTAGATGAATGGAAGTATTCCATTAGCATGGGCTTAATTACATCCGGGGCTATTATTCTTAATTCCTTTCCGTCTCTTATTTTGAGACACAGTACATTCTTACTCAATACGTACTTCTCGGATTTAATACCTTGGGTAAGTTGTTCTATAATAGGCTTCAGTAAGGGGTCTTGTTGTTGATATAGGGCAATGTTTGTAAAGGCAAGGGGGAATTCAGTAATTACGGCGTTCGCACTTGCTATTTCCGGCTTCACTATGTTTTCGGAAGTTTTAGTGGGTGACTGGAACATACGGGACAGGGTATCGGCGACTACATTTTGAGTACCTTTAATATGCTGCACTCTGAATTTGTAGCAGTTTAATTTCAATATCCATCTGCCAATTCGTCCTAATTGTTTAGGGCGATTCAATAACCATGATAACGCCTGATTGTCGGTTTCTAAAAGAAATTCTTTATGTTCTAGGAAGGGTTTAAACTTTTCGAATGCAAAAACAATTGCTAAACATTCCAATTCATATGCAGAATACTTTCTTTCTTGATCGCTCAGTGTTCGTGATGCATAACTAATTGGTAGTCTACAGTTATCTATCTCTTGGTATATCACTGCACCTAACGCTACACTGGAACTGTCGGTTTGCACGACGAATGGTTTTGTGAAATCAGCTAATTGCAAAACTGGGGGAGATATAATGCTTTCTTTAAGTTGCTCAAACGCGTTTTGATGTATTGAGCTCCATTCGAACTTTGTTCCCTTCTTTCGTAAGGAGTTTAGGGGTGCTGCTATTTCGGTAAGATGGGGAATATATTTGTGGAAATAATTCACCATACCTAAAAATCGGGCTATACCTTTTGCATCTCGTGGGGGTGCAAATTCTCTAATAGCACGGGTACGTTCGGGGTCAATGCTTACCTTTCCATTCGCTTTCACTATGTGTCCTAAGAAAGAAAACTGAGGGACAGCAAAACTTACCTTATTTGGGTTCACCGTTAATCCTGCTCTTAGTAAACGAGATAACACTTCACTCAAATGTCTGAGATGTTGTTCCATTGATTCACTGTATATTACGATGTCGTCCAAATAGTGGTACACATATTTAAATTTAATGTCGTGAAATATCTTCTCCAATAGTCTACTACATACGGAACTTCCTTGAGATATTCCAAAGGGTACCCTAGTAAATTGGTACAAGTTAAAAGGAACTGCAAACGCGGTTAGACGTTTGGATTCTTCTGAAAGAGGTATTTGGTGAAAAGCTTGATTTAGATCCATTACCGTAAAAACTATTGCTTTAGTAAAATAATGAAACGCACTATGGATGTCTGGAAGAGGGATTGATTCAAATTCTATTCTTTTATTTAATTGCCTGTAGTCTACAACTAGTCGGTGTTTATCTGGTCCTTTCGGTACTAAAAAGGAGGGTGAAGAATATGAGGACGTAGAGGGTTCTATGACTCCTTGATCCAATAACTTATTGATATGGTTTCGCATGACTTCCATCTTGGGAGGCGACAACTTGTACGGGGGTAGTCGTATTACTTTCTGATCACTCAGATTAATTTTATACTCTATTAGGTCCGTAAGTCCTAGTTTTGGTGTAAGAACAGAGGAAAATTCTTTTATTAGTTTTACTATTTTGACTCTATCTCTTCGTTCTAGGTGAGATAAATCTGAATCTTGGTGTATTACATGTGCAGTAGATGAACAACGTTTATCTTCATTACTATCAAATTTATGTTTTCTTGCACGGTCAAATCTGAAATAAAATTCTCGCTCGTAGATGTCAAGAATCATTCCTGTCTTACTAATAAAATCTGCACCTAATATTAAATCAGGTCCTAATTCTTTACATACTAACATTGTAAATATCCAACTTAGGTTTTTTATTTTAACCTTAACGGTAATGCTCAGGTTTATATTTATTTTACGTTTATCAGCGGTAGCACACTTTATATTCACAGGTTGGTTCCGTTTTACTAGATGATGTTTAGCTAACATGTCCGCTAATTCTTGGCTGATTAAGCTTCTACTAGATCCCGAATCAATTAAGGCGATGGGGGATGTAACGCCTAAATCGACTTGTATTAAAGGTAGTAGATTTTTTTTCCATTTACATCTATTAATCGCATTACACTTTTCACGAAATTCTCGCACATAGGGGTCGATTTCTTTCGCACCTTTTTTGTTTTTCACTTGGTTACAGAATAATTCATTCTTATTATAATTACTGGTTTCTTTTAGTTTACCCAATTTTGAGTAGCTGCGGAAGACACAGGTTTTCGGGTCTCCCTGCCTTACATGTTTTTTGAATTGGGGTTATTCCGTTCCAATGGCTTACTTTTGCACTCTCTTCTTATGTGCCCATATTTGCCACAATTATAACAGGTGGGTTTTCTGCGGGGTGGGTACTTGGTTTCCGCTTTATCTGGGTTTACAGTTAACTTACCAGCTTTGCGCACATGGTGAGGTCTACTAGGAACTTGTCTTTCATACGAGGTTGTTACATCAGGCAGTAGTGCTCGCAATTGATGTCTATTAGTTCCAGAGGTTTTCATTGCTTCCCTATTTTGATCTGAGTACCATACATTTGAAGAATGGATACTGCACTGTTCTAGATCAGCAATTGTATTGGGTCTATTCATCAATGATAGTCGAGATCTTTCTTCAGGTGACACTCCTATTAAAATGGTGTCCACCAGTTGTGTTTCATTCCAGCTTACACGTAGTAGTCGAGAGGACTCCCTAATATCGGAGATGTAGTGAGCTAATCTCTCCTGATGTCCTTGTACTCGGAGTACTGTCTTCCTTTTTATTTCTTCATAGATGCCGGTGGGAATAAAGTATTTTATTAAAGAGCTATGTAGCTCTTCTACTGGGAAAGTAGAGGTTAGGGCTTCTAGCACACGATTTTTTAACGGGGGTTTACACTTTGGTAACAGAACTTGTAAAATTTGCCAGTCATTCAGCTGCTGTAGATCCTTTATCTGAAGAAGATAACTAATAAATGTTAGTAACTTGGTAACATTTAAACCATCTGTATAAGGGATTTCGGTTAAAATCTTCTCCACAGGGTGAGTCATTTTTCCGTATAGATCTGCGTTATAGTTCATAGGGGTAATTCCTCGATGAGGGTGATTAGATTCATTGGGGGTGTTGGTCAATTCATTATTTCCGGGACGAAACTGAAAATGCTCGGGAGGAGGGACATTTACATCTGTATCAGTTTTTTGTTCTGGGTTCGCTTGCACTTGCGATACGATAGGTGAGTTCCGATCCGAGTTAGGCGGAGGTAAACCAGTGGTGGGGGATTGTACTGGGGAGATGTGTAATTTCATTAATGATTTCTCTAATTCGTCCATCCTGAATGAGTCGGATTTTCGTCTTAAATCGTTGTTAATTGAAGGTAAGCGGCGTAGAGCTTCGTCTGCTAGCTTTTGTACATCAACGGGTATTTCTGTGAGATTCGGCCAGATCGACAAATTTTTTATTCGCCTGGTTAAATGCTCTATTCTCTGGGTAGTCCGCAAAATTTTTTGCCGGAGATTTCTCGTCTTGGAGTGTTTGAGACAATAAGTATAGTTCACTATACTTGGCATTACAAATTTCTTTCTCGCTTTCATAATCGAGTTGGCTTAGATTGTTTAATTGCACGGGCGCATCAAATCCACATTCGCGAATTGAACTTCGTAATTCCGCGACTGTTACATCAGCATGGGGTAGTCCACGCAAAAGGGCTTCGTAAGACAGCTCGTCTTTTAGTAACAAATCCGGGTTAAATTGGGCCATTTTGTTCTAACACATTAGCACGTACTTAAAATTAATACTAGTATATTACACATATATTACATATACATACAATAAATTCATAAGTAATTAATTTACACAAATTAGAAAAGAACAATTTCTCTTCTAAGGGAGAGACAGAAATCACACACACATATCTTTCAAAGTTAAATAGCCGATCAGCTGTTTACTGGAATGTAGGTCAGAGGGTGGCCTACATATTTAGTTAACAAAGGAGGGTTGAGCGTGTCAGTGAGAAAGGGGGGTTTTACTCTTATTGTTCTCCACAATGCGACTGAATAACACAACTACTGTATACCGGTTTAAACAAGAGAAGGGGAGCGCAGACGCTAGATTCTATTATTATTATTCCGCTTAGACAACACTTTGGCTCCGTTCATTCATAAACTTTTCTCAATTAAATAATTACTTATTTTGTTCACAAGTTTTAAATCACGAACTTCTACTTAATTACTTTATTATTATTAATAAAGTTATTTTTAATCAAAAAAATTTTTTTTTGTAACACTTTCTCGTGTATGTAAGCTAGATAGTTGGACATACACTGTGCAGAATGATTCAGGAAACAACAGGTCATAGATTGTCGTAAACAAACCTGTTGCAGATTGTTCGGTTGACCAAAATTGTTATGCTTGGTCACAATTCATGTATGCAAGCAACTTATATCGAATTATGCAGGTTCCTACTGGCCTATAGAATGCAAAAGCTACATGCATTGTATGACGCTAAGGATATTTTACTTATACATACTACCATCTACGTAACTTAATACACTATTAAATATGTTTTGAACATTACATTTATTAAAGTAACTTTCTGAGTGCATATATCAATATTATATATTTAGTTGTTGATCATACAATTTATCCACGCATAGTGAATGCAATTTTGTTTGTGACACTATATACACAATTAAAACTCTTTCCTTTGTTTCCTTTATTTTTTTTGAATGACGCAATTTTGTTTGCTTAAAACACCTTTATAAAATTTAGCAGAGTGCCGCACTTTTGTGACACTCTGTAAACAATTACCCTTTTATTTTTTTACAAGAAAGCTGAGTGGCGCACTTTTGTAACGTCTTTTCGCCGCGTTACAAATCCAGGGAACCCCTCGTAATTAAACTCCGTTAATTAGATGGGCTGCCTACGTTGTAACAGAATTGATCACAAATAATTAATGTAACAAATTACTTAATAACTGTGTAAGGAAACAATGGCAAGGTATACAATTGATTTAAGCACTCCTCATATGTGTGTAACAAGAAGACTTCTCTTTATTTAACATTTAAAAAAACATATACTGACAGATCCCATGACATTACTAATTCAATTATTAAGTTATTTGAAAGGTTTCTTTAAACTTTGAGATCAAACTTGATTTTATATAGCTATACCTCGGATCCGGGTCAACTTTCTGTATTTCTGTAATTAAGACTTTTAATTATACTCATTTCATGATATTAGCTTGCAAGACTTTCTTTTATTCAACCATTGGAAGAATGGTATTATTGCTTGAATTATATTACTCTACATTAGCATATAAATTGTTACAACGTATGAAGTTAGAATAGTTACATGAAATTCTTAGATTTAATTTATAAGTCTTTACAAAGTTAATAGTTTCTGAAAAGTCTCTTTCAAGATGTGTTGTGTAACAAATATTAGTAACCCTCGATAGACAGGCTATCGAGTCACCTTTTAATTGGTATGCAGAAGACTCGTTCTGGGGTATCCGTCTTGGGAAACAGGAATAGCTACGTCGTCATCTCGGTCTGGCCTTCCTCTGTAAAGGGCTCCAAAAGTTCGCAGGTTGAACAATATGTCGTGTAGATATCTACGATGATCTTGTAGATTCTCGGATGTCCTGATCTGCATATTCTGTCACGTGCAGTAGAGTTTGTGGCTTCTGATAGTTCACATCTCCGGGTATGACTTTGGAATTGTTGTTATTTGTTGAAGCACGAAGTCATCTTGTGTTACACTCCTTTTCTTACGTTTCGATTTTTTTACTTTACTTTTCTTGTCTATTTACATGACTATATTAATTAACACATCCAGATGCTTTAAACAGCTACATCTGGTACACCATCTTAAGGTGAGACAAAATGTAGTTAACATATTTTAAGCGCACAGCTCCTACGTCTATACTGTACGAAGTCACCATTGCAAGAGAAAGAAATTCCGCTCCCTTCGCCTGGTACTGGGCAAAAGTTAGTGGGACAATTTCCGCGCGAGAATATAGTTCCTAACTATATTTAAGTTAACATTTTTATTTATACAAACTATCCCTAAACAAATATACATAATTTAAATCAGTTGTGTTAGCGACTATTTATGTCTTCAGATTTTTTAATTATTAACATTAGTTTTTTTTATCTTATTCTAACTCACACAAGACTCGGAAAACATGTCGAGTCTGGAATCAACAGGACAGCGCCTGCTTACAAGCAAAGGGTTAAATACGATATTAATAACTCTTTACAATTTATCTTTTTATTAGAGTATCTTCTAAATAACTAATTAATTAATGCTTCCTCTCATACTGAGTACATACAGGTATTTTATATTAATACAGTGAGATTTAAATGGCTAAAGAGCTCGCAACCTTAATTTTTTTTTAAATTTTTATTTTCCTGATTATTTCTTTTATTTAAATCGTCACAGTTTTCCACATTGGACCTGAAGAGTGGATATTGGCAAGTGGGTCTTCATCAAGAAGACAAGGAAAGACCACCGCTTTCTCGACCCCAAGTGGCTTATTCCAATTTAACGTCATGCCATTTGGACTCTGTAATGCACCGGCAACATTTGAGAGGTTGATGGACCTGGTACTCCGAGGCCTGACGTGGAAAACTTGCCTTGTTTACTTAGACGACGTCATAGTGATCGGGAAGACTTTCAAAGATCATTTGGAAAACCTTAAGGAAGTTCTAACTAGAATTTACGGTGCACAACTGAAGCTGAGCCCGAAGAAGTGTTCTCTATTCCAGAAGGAAGTACAGTATCTGGGCCATATGGTTTCGGCATCGGGTGTTAGCATGGATCCTAATAAAGTAGACACCGTAATAGACTGGCCAGTTCCGAAGAGTAAACACGAAGTTCGGAGTTTCCTGGGGTTATGCTCATATTACCGACGTTTTGTTAAAGGCTTCGCTACTATTGCTTAACCACTACATGAGTTAACGGAAAATAAACGAAACTTCCAGTGGTCGGGAGAGTGTGACCAAGCATTTAGGACTTTGAAAATTGCATTATGTTCCCAGCCAATTCTCGCTTTTCCAGCTTCCGAAGGGAAGTACGTCGTAGACACAAACGCAAGCAATACTGGTCTAGGAGCAGTTTTGTCATAAGTGCAGAACGGTGAAGAACGAGTAATAGCGTATTACAGCAAGACGCTTTCTAAACCAGAGAGAAATTATTGTGTTACAAGGAGAGAGTTGTTGGCAATTGTCAGAGCTTCGGAGCACTTCCATAAATACCTCTATGGGAGTGAGTTTTCACTACGTATCGACCATGCCGCGCTTGCATGGCTCTTGAGATTTAAAAATCCGGAAGGACAGTTGGCAAGGTGGCTCGAACATCTGCAAGAGTACAACTTCAAGGTACAACATCGGCGGGGGCGCCTCCATGGTAATGCAGATGGCTTATCACAAAGAACGTGCCCGGAAGACTGCCGACATTGCCACAGAAAGGAAGAACAAAACTCAAGCGAACATGTTCAAGCCATCACTGTAGATTTCGTGGCTGAAGGCTGGACAACGCAAGACTGTCGACAAGAACAGGTGACTGATGAAGATATTGGACCGATCTTGACAGCAAAAGAGGAAGGTCGCCGCCCGGATTGGCAAGATATCTGCCATGGTACCGAAGTGCTGAAGGGCTACTGGGCACAATGGGAATCTCTCAGTTTAGAAAACGGATTGCTGAAAAGGGCTTGGGAAAGTGCAGATGGACGAGACGTGGTCATGCAGTTGATAGTTCCCCGAAGTAAAGTGCAGTATGTTTTGAAGGAGTTGCATGATGGAACATCTGGAGGCCATCTTGATGTTAACAAAACCCTTGACAAAATACAGAAGCGATTCCATTGGCTTCATCTTCGCCACGACGTAGAGGAATGGGTTCGGACGTCTAAAAAATATGTGCTGCAAACAAGGGCCCACAAACCAGAAGCAGGGGAAAAATGAGACAGTATAACGTTAAACTGCCTTTCGAGAGAATTGCCATAGACATTGCTGGACCATTCCCAGTTACTGACGATGGAAACCGGTACATCATGGTTGTAGGTGACTACTTTACTAAGTGGGTGGAAGCCTACGCAATTCCAAATCAGGAGGTTACCACGGTGGCGAAGCAGTTAGTTCACAACTTCTGTTGCCGTTATGGAGCCCCTATGGAAATCCATATGGATCAAGGGAGAAATTTCGAATCAGGAGTGTATAAAGAATTATGCCGTCTACTCGGAATTCGCAAGACCAGGACAACGCCTCTGCATTGTCAGTCGGACGGGATGGTTGAGAGATTCAACAGGACACTTGAGCAGCATCTTTCGAAAGTTGTTGACGAGAACCAAACAGAGTGGGACCAACGTATACCACTATTCCTTATGGCGTATAGGTCATCAGTACACGACACAACCGGCATGACTCCAGCAAAATTGGTGTTTGGGCGGGAGATTCGTCTTCCTGGGGACTTGATGTTTGGATCACCTGAGACTCAGTCTCAAGAGCCGCAGAACTATTCCTCGCAATTAGAAAACCAACTGCGAGAAATGAATCGCTTGGTAAGAGGACGGCTGAAGATTGCCAGTGATAAAATGAAAACTCGGTATGACATTCGCAGCAATAGTGTGGGTTTCCAAGAAGGAGATCAGGTCTGGTTGTTCAATCCAAAGCGTCATCGTGGTCGCTCACCTAAGCATCAGTCTAACTGGGAAGGACCCTACACTGTGAAAAAAAGAATTAACGATGTTGTTTACCGGATTCAACAGGAAGGACAGCGAAAGTTCAAGGTCGTCCACCTAGCTCTCCTGGCGAAGTACAACTTTAGAGATTGTTTGCCAGTTCGGGACGAACAGGCTTAAGGAGGAGGCAGTGTTAAGACGTCACAGAACAATCTACGTGTTTATCGAACGTTCCAGAGAGACCCAGAATGTAAGCGTGTGGTGTACGTGATATTAGACGCATTTTGCGAGAATCTTCTCGACTGTGCCGGGCTTCGCTTGGTCCTCGTCCTGTGTCAAGGCCGTAGTTAATTACATAGTTCACACGAGAGATAAGACGCAGTTTGGAAGCTTCTGGTGTGTGAGCGTGTGTTAAACTTTGTACTTAGAATATCTGTAATACGGCGTGCGTGCAGTGACGTCATTGTCCCCCGCCAAACTGCTGCCAGCCTGTGTTGCAAGCTCGCAACAGTACAGCCTAGTTAGTTGTCCGCTAAACTCCGTGCAGGCAACAAGCCTTTGTTTCGCCAGCCTCGGCTATATAATTACTTTCAATTCGTAATATTCCACTTCAAATTTTTAGCATGATCTTCAGTGCTTAATGCACTAAATACTTAGGCGATCTCGGCTTTAATTCACTATCATGACTTTCAATATTTAATTCAACTTTATTTCTCAGACAATGTATGCCACGTTATTCTGCACGCGCCATGTAATCATTTTCTGGCAACATTCAATAAACAGTTAACTCAAAGAATATATACAGTCCACTTCTTTATTTCTTTTCTTACCAGCCAACTCATGACCTAACGTTGTAAGACCAACTTAAGATTATCCGAGAGCGTCGAAAACGTGACATTTTTTTGGTCCTCCGGGCCGGATCCGGATCGTGATTCCGATTAAGATTCTGATCTATATTTCATTTTCATGGGCCCAAACAACGTTTTGTTCAAGCCCGAATATTCTCAAACTTAAGATTGCTGGCCGTAGCATACCTTCATTGTTTTCAAAACAAAAAAAACTTCATACTTGACATCACAAGATTCTGCAGGGCATCATCTCTAAGACAGCAAGATATTACAATTCATCGTCATTTGTCGTACAGCAACGAAAAATTAGAACTTCAAGTTTAAACAGAGAGCTACAGTTTCAAGCATTACCCGACCAGCGGAAACAAGACTTGCGCCACCATCCACGACCTGCCGAACAGGATCACCAAGGAAACAACAGGCAACGGAACCATCTTGAACATGCCGGGGACTCATAATCCACGTGACTATGAACTTGTATTTCTTATAGTTTTTCATTTATAATTTTATGTACAGTAAAAGTCAGTAATATTTTAACACATATAGTTAATAGTATTCATACAAAATCATTAATAATTTTTATATAAACAGAAATTAGTGTCAAGTGACCATAGACTTGTATTTTCGCATAAATTTTCATTTTTGCAATTTTACAATAATTCAGTCAGAAACTTAAGTAATGTGATGAAGCTATATGTATATTTTCACTTTGAATGAGTCATATTTTCAAATAATTTCCATGTAACTATTTTTTAAAGAAAATAAGTACCTATTATAATAAGTAATAGATTAAGTTGCATACCGATCACTGGCTCCCACATTATATCAGGATTTAGTAAAGTATTCAAATTACATCAATTGTTCACCTGCTCTGTATTTATCTATCTGTTTCGAATCACAGCTTGCATTTCAATCATGACTGATGTGAAAGCGTTAATTAAAAAACTTGGCACAATTAAGGCCTCTATATCCCGTGTAAATACCTTCGCTGACAATTTCGATCCTGATATAAACGATCACCATGCCTTAAAACTTAAACTCCGCCACATGATGGAGTTGTCCGCGAAGTAGATGAAATTCAGACCCAAATTGAGGCTGATGAGTCTGATTTCACATCGGTAAGTAACAGGGTTCAGACAGAGGATGATCTCTGTACTATTGAGTGCAAGCTGCACAATTTATTGGAACGTGTAGAAGAGGTGAACAAAAAACCATTGATTCAAGCGGAAGTTACGCCAATTAAAACCTCCCCTATTCAGTTAGAACCAATTAAATTGCCATGCTTCTCAGGCAACATTATTGACTGGCAGCATTATTACAACATGTTTTTGGAGTTAGTACACGTCAGAACTGACCTGACGGACATTTAGAAATTGCACTATTTACATTCTTCACTAAGGGACGAAGCTCTAAATGTAATAAAATCTCTCCCAATCACCCATGATAATTATGCGGTAGCCATTTATCTATTGAGGGCCAGGTATGATAGAAAATTAATTGTCTCAGCGTATCATATAGGGAATGTCTTGTGCATGAAGTCCATTCAGAAACAGTCCATGGTTGGCATTTCAAAATTTATTGACGAAATCATCGCAAATATAAATGCTTTAAATTCATTAAGTTTACCGGTAAATACCTTTGAAATTATTTTCGTTCAATATTTAACGCAGAAGCTCGATAACCAGACATGCCGACTATGGAAGGAAAGCCTATCCGACGAGCAATTCCCGAATTTCAACAATTTTATTAAATTTTTAAATGGTAGAAGGCAATTAATGCAAAAAGTCGGCGCCTCGACCAGTTCAGTAAATAGAATAGAAGTTAGCGATAAGACTCCCTATCGCAAAACTATTAAACCCGTTGATCTCACTAGGTCAACATTTCATACTCATATCAGCAATAACATTTGTCAGGTGAGTCGAGGTAAACATAGACTCTCTGAATGCCCAAAATTCGTGGCTATATCTCCCCTTGAGCGAAAAAATATTTTAATCAAACACAAACTTTGCTTAAATTGCATGCGTCCAGGCCATGATCCCTCACACTGTCCTTCCAAATTTGCTTGTAGAATATGTTCTAAACGACATCATACAATGATCCACATATCTGGCAGTAACAATCAATTCTCACTGAAACTGCAAACAAACAAATCTATTCTATTATCCACCGCTGTCTGCATGACAACGGACCATGCCGGTAGGAAGCATCCAGTAAGGATTTTATTAGACTCAGGATCTCAAGCAAACTTCTGTACCATGAGTTTCACACGCCGCATGGGTCTAAAATTAACCAAGTCTCAATTACCCATCACTGGTATAAACAATTCCTTATGTCAAGCAGACTTTAGTACAAGGGTAAGGCTGAATTCTCGTTATAAGGATTTTAATTTGAACGTGCATTGCGCTGTGCTTCCCAGTATTACGAATAATCTTCCTGCAGACTCGTTTGATATCTCATCCCTAAATATACCAAAGGGCATATTTCTAGCTGACCCGCAACTGAACTTTTCTTCACAAATCGACATATTACTTGGTGCCCAGTACTATTTACAATTGATTGAACCTGTCAAATTCATCCACAGCCCACACTTTCCCATAATACAGGAGACAAAATTGGGATTCATCCTCGCGGGTAACCTGCCCTTTAATGTCGACATGACAAAACCTGTCTCGTCATTCATAGCATGCGAAGATAATAATGCCATTTCATCGCAATTAAAAGACTTCTGGCAATTGGAGGACGTTGCTGCTCGTGCTCCCTCCGTTGAGGACTCAGAATGCGAAAGTCATTTTGTCGCTAACACTTTCCGCAATAATAGTGGTAGATTTGTGGTGTCCCTACCTCGCAGGGTATACAATTCTCATTTGGGCGATTCTCTTCCCGAAGCTATTCGCAGATTTCAATCACTGGAACTCAAGTTCAAGGAGAACCCTGCCCTTCATAAGGACTATAGCACATTCATGCAGGATTATTTAACTCTGGGTCACATGTCTTTGCTTGATTCTTACGATTTGTCAGTCAATAAGTCAGACACCTTTTACTTACCGCACCATTCGGTTTTTAAGGGCTCTAGTATAACCACCAAATTGCGAGTTGTTTTCGACGGCTCTGCCAAAACAACAAATAATTTATCCTTCAACGACACATTGATGGTTGGTCCCACGGTCCAGCAGGATCTTTTCTCGATTATGTCTCGGTTTCGTACGCACCGATATGTCCTCATTTCGGACATTGAGAAGATGTACCGTCAAATTTTAGTTAATCCCAGGGACTCTAATTTGCAACGAATTGTCTGGCGCGACGCCCCCCATAGGGAACTTCAACACTACGCCTTGAGGACAGTCACATATGGGACTGCAAGTGCTTCATTTCTGGCCACAAGATGTTTGGCACAAATAGCCCAGGAAAACAAAACTCAACACCCTATAGCCTGTTCTGCTATCGCAAACGATTTCTATGTGGACGATCTTATGACCGGCTCACATAACCCACACATCTTATCTCAAATGAAGTCCGACATTACAAATTTATTAAATCAATACGGGTTTACTTTGCACAAGTGGTTTTCCAATCATCAAACCATTATAGCTTCACACGCCAACTCTTCCCTTGACTTTAACAAGAATAAAACTGTACGTACTTTGGGTATTCAATGGGACATTAACGATGATAGTTTCGTATATAGTTTCCAAAGACATGTCGAAGTGGAGGTATTTAACAAGAGAAGGGTATTATCAGTTATCGCCGGAATTTACGACCCATTGGGACTTATTGGCCCGGTTACATTTTGGTGCAAGCATTTCATGCAGATATTGTGGTTAACCGGAACAAGTTGGGACGACCCCCTGTCAGACTCATTATCTAATAATTGGGTAGAGCTTTATGCTCAGCTGATTTCCGACACTTACTTTAAGATTCCAAGGTCTGTAAAGAATTTAAATAATTCCCAAATCATTTCATTTCTGCTCCATGGGTTTGCCAACGCGTCAGCAAACGGTTACGCGTGCTGCATTTATGTGCGAACGGTGTATTCAAACCACAGCATTTAATCAAACTTGTTATGCTCTAAATCTAGAGTCGCTCCCTTGAAGAAGGTAACATTACCCAGACTTGAACTTTGCGCCTGTCTCTTGTTGGCTCAGTTGGTTTCCAAGGTTGTAAACGCGGTGAGTTACAAATTCGACGACTTGTATTTTTACTCCGACTCAATGACCGCCTTACACTGGATTCACCAGCAGTCTTCCAGATGGAAGGTATTTGTCTCCAACCGCGTTGCGGAGATACAACGACTCACTGCAAAGGGTACCTGGCATCATGTCTCTTCACATGACAACCCTGCCGACATTCTATCGCGTGGTTGTCTGCCCCGGTTTTTACACGGTCACCCACAATGGTGGCATGGTCCATCCTGGTTGTCCCATGAGTCATCATCATGGCCCACCAGTGCTTTCGATGCCCATTCACCCTGCACTCATCCCGATCTTGAGCAAGAACAATGTAAGCAAGTCCAAACCTCACTGGTTGCCGCTTCATCTACGGCTAGTTATTTTGAAAACTACTCTTCGCTTTAAAAACTCCTTCGTGTATTTTCGTATTGCCTTCGATTCATTCGGAACTCGATGCTTCCCATAGCTGATAGAAACATTTCTTTTTTAACTTCCCATGAGTTACATGGTACACTTTTGAGTTTTATTCGCCAGTCCCAGCGATCGTACTTTAGCATCGAAGTCAAGGAACTTGAGGCACAACGCTCTATCCCTAATAATAGTAAAATTCTTTCACTTAACCCCTTTCTGGACACTCCGGGGATATTACGCGTGGGCGGACGCCTTCAGCACTCCCAGCTTACCTATGATAACAAACACCAAATCATACTCCACCCGCATTCTCATCTCAGTAAACTAATTATAGAAGGCGAGTATCTTCGTCTACTACATGCTGGGGTACAATTGACTCAGTACTCTCTACGGCAGAAATACTGGATAATTAATGATAAATGATACATACGATCAGTAATACACAAATGTATCACTTGCTTTCGATTCCGTGCTAGGGGCTGAAGCCAATTATTATGACAATTGCCCTCTTCCCGAGTTACTCCTACCAAGCCATTTTCTCAATGTGCAGTCGACTATGCCGGTCCTGTATTTATACGTCATGGCGGGCAGCGTTCCAAATCGACGTCAAAGGCTTATATTGCTCTATTTATATGCATGGCCACTAAGGCCATTCACCTTGAATTAGTTTCAGATCTCACCTCAGACGCTTTCATAGCAGCCTTAAAACGGTTTATAGCTCGTAGGGGTATCCCTTCACAGATATTGTCCGACAATGGTACAAATTTTCGTCGACGAAATGGTACACTTCACGACTTACACAAACTTCTCCAATCTAACAGATATGAACAGACTACCCAGGATTTTATCAGTGCCCAAGGAATCAAATGGTTCTTCATTCCCCCGTCAGCACCTCATTTCGGTGGCCTGTGGGAGAGTGGAGTCAAGAGCGTCAAGTTTCATTTGCGGCGCCTTGTCGGCAGAACCATTCTTACGTTTGAAGAGTATTACACTATTTTAACTCAAATAGAGCCCTGCCTTAACTCACGCCCCTTGTTCGCCATCTCAAATGACTCTAGGTATCCCGAACCTTTAACTCCAGCGCACTTCTTGGTTGGTTCTCCACTCACTTCACTCCCGGAACCTGACTATTCCGAAGTCAAAATTGGTCGTTTGGGGAGATGGCAGCTGCTCCAAAGATTCACCCACACTATATGGAAGAGGTGGTCGAAGGATTATTTGCACCAGTTGCAACAACGCAACAGATGGCGCATCCAGTCAAAAAATTTGGCTCCCGGACAACTCGTCCTTATTTTGGAAGATAATCCCCCCCTGCAGTGGAAACGCGGGGTAGTCACTCAGGTCTATTTGGGTCAGGATTCACTAGTGCGCGTAGCGGATGTTCGCACCGCATCCTACGTAGGCCCATTCACAAATTATATCCACTTCCAGTGGCCTCAGATTAATTACATTAGCGTTCATGCGATATGAATCATTGATTTGAACCTTTATCGCATGCTTTCCATTTGTTATACTTATATTATTATTATGCTTTTTATTATTGTATTACTATGAATTATTATCATGTTATTATGTGTTATTGAATCTTTGGTATCATTATTCTATCATTATGTAATGTCAATCATTATGTATTATGTATACTCATACAATCATATTATGTATCCTTACATCAATTGGGTATGTCAATCATATTGTTATGTTCTATTGAATTTTTGGTGTAATTATTCTAATATTATGCATGTAAATTATTATGCCTTTTATTACTGTATTACCATATTCAATCAGTTTTTGAGGATGGTTTTTTTATATAGATTAAGTGTTATTACTTACGTTTTGTTAAAAATTAAATGTATTTATTTACTGGACATATGTTAATGCTTCAAGAAAGATCATGTTAGTTATATAAGAACTTTTATTTTTATCATGAGTTTTTATATTGTACATTTTTTAGCTCAGAAATTGTTTTGTTTTGCTTTGAGTTTTTCTGATAGCTTTAATTAATTTTGTTATTTACAGATTTTTATGTCAGGGATTATTTACTTTAAAAAAAGGGTCAATTTAATGTAGAAAGCTTTCAAGTATATTGTGTATTGCCTTTGTATATAACATTTGATAATAATTTGTGATGTACTATTCACATAATGACTTAAGCTGCAAAATCGCCCGATTTTGTGCGGGCAGTATGTTAAACTTTGTACTTATAATATCTGCAATGCGGCGTGCGTGCAGTGACGTCATTCTCCCCCGCCAAACTGCTGCCAGCCTGTCTTCCAAGCTCGCAACAGTCCAGTCTAATTAGTTATCCGCTAAACTCCGAACAGGCAACAAGCCTTCGTTTCGCCAGCCTCGGCTATATAATTACTTTCAATTCGTAATATTCCACTTCAAATTTTTAGCATGATCTTCAGTGCTTAATGCACTAAATACTTAGGCGATCTCGGCCTCAATTCACTATCATGACTTTCAATATTTAATTCAACTTTATTTCTCAGGCAATGCATGCCGCGTTATACTGCACGCGCCATGCAATCATTTTCTGGCAACATTCAATAAACAGTTAACTCAAAGAATATATACAGTCCACTATTTAATTTCATTTCTTACCAGCCAACTCATCACCTAACGTTGTAAGACCAACTCAAGATTATTCAAGAGCGTCGAAAACGTGACAGCGTGACTATAAATACATGGGGTAGCGGCCTTAGTTTTCAGTTCAATGCGAGATATTGTATAGTGCGGTTCGAGAGTATTAGTGCGATATATTTCCAGAGCGGTTCGAGTTATTACTGTGTACGTTCTAGTAGTTATTAGTGAAGTGTTGCGTTTTATAATTGGACGGTATAATTGTAATACAATTGAGTTTTAATATTAGTGGACATTTTATTGCATGTGAACAATTTTCATTTGATTTGTTGTAGAGACTGTGTTGTTAATTACGAACTGTTTAACTGTAAAAAGTAAAGGTGTGATTAGTGACTTAATTGTTGTCTTGTACTTATTTTGTTTCCACTGTACCTACGACGATCGAGTAGATCTATTTTATTTTCTAACTTTTCAGTTGTTTGTTTATTGTTTTCATTTAACGATTCAAACTTTTTATTTAATTCTTCCGCGTCTTCCTCCCTTTGTTTCTTTAATTCCTCACTATTTTTGTCCATCTTTTCCTCATCCCTTTTTAGGAATTCCATTATACCATCCCATATCATTTCTTCTGTAGTCCTATTTGGTTCTGCCGGTGTTAATCTTGTTTCGATTTCTTCCACCGGTGTCGCTTCTTTTTCTTCCATATTGATGTCCTCTGTCCTCTTTTTTGATCTGCCTCTTATGTGCATTTTGTTTGCCTTTTCCGTAACCGCCGCTAGAATACTATCTTTCCTACAACTCTAGCCTCACTAGTTGGTCGTCAATTTATGACAACACCCCCGTAGTTAATTACATAGTTCACACGAGAGATAAGACGCAGTTTGGAAGCTTCTGGTGTGTGAGCGTGTGTTAAACTTTGTACTTAGAATATCTGTAATACGGCGTGCGTGCAGTGACGTCATTGTCCCCCGCCAAACTGCTGCCAGCCTGTGTTGCAAGCTCGCAACAGTACAGCCTAGTTAGTTGTCCGCTAAACTCCGTGCAGGCAACAAGCCTTTGTTTCGCCAGCCTCGGCTATATAATTACTTTCAATTCGTAATATTCCACTTCAAATTTTTAGCATGATCTTCAGTGCTTAATGCACTAAATACTTAGGCGATCTCGGCTTTAATTCACTATCATGACTTTCAATATTTAATTCAACTTTATTTCTCAGACAATGTATGCCACGTTATTCTGCACGCGCCATGTAATCATTTTCTGGCAACATTCAATAAACAGTTAACTCAAAGAATATATACAGTCCACTTCTTTATTTCTTTTCTTACCAGCCAACTCATGACCTAACGTTGTAAGACCAACTTAAGATTATCCGAGAGCGTCGAAAACGTGACATTTTTTTGGTCCTCCGGGCCGGATCCGGATCGTGATTCCGATTAAGATTCTGATCTATATTTCATTTTCATGGGCCCAAACAACGTTTTGTTCAAGCCCGAATATTCTCAAACTTAAGATTGCTGGCCGTAGCATACCTTCATTGTTTTCAAAACAAAAAAAACTTCATACTTGACATCACAAGATTCTGCAGGGCATCATCTCTAAGACAGCAAGATATTACAATTCATCGTCATTTGTCGTACAGCAACGAAAAATTAGAACTTCAAGTTTAAACAGAGAGCTACAGTTTCAAGCATTACCCGACCAGCGGAAACAAGACTTGCGCCACCATCCACGACCTGCCGAACAGGATCACCAAGGAAACAACAGGCAACGGAACCATCTTGAACATGCCGGGGACTCATAATCCACGTGACTATGAACTTGTATTTCTTATAGTTTTTCATTTATAATTTTATGTACAGTAAAAGTCAGTAATATTTTAACACATATAGTTAATAGTATTCATACAAAATCATTAATAATTTTTATATAAACAGAAATTAGTGTCAAGTGACCATAGACTTGTATTTTCGCATAAATTTTCATTTTTGCAATTTTACAATAATTCAGTCAGAAACTTAAGTAATGTGATGAAGCTATATGTATATTTTCACTTTGAATGAGTCATATTTTCAAATAATTTCCATGTAACTATTTTTTAAAGAAAATAAGTACCTATTATAATAAGTAATAGATTAAGTTGCATACCGATCACTGGCTCCCACATTATATCAGGATTTAGTAAAGTATTCAAATTACATCAATTGTTCACCTGCTCTGTATTTATCTATCTGTTTCGAATCACAGCTTGCATTTCAATCATGACTGATGTGAAAGCGTTAATTAAAAAACTTGGCACAATTAAGGCCTCTATATCCCGTGTAAATACCTTCGCTGACAATTTCGATCCTGATATAAACGATCACCATGCCTTAAAACTTAAACTCCGCCACATGATGGAGTTGTCCGCGAAGTAGATGAAATTCAGACCCAAATTGAGGCTGATGAGTCTGATTTCACATCGGTAAGTAACAGGGTTCAGACAGAGGATGATCTCTGTACTATTGAGTGCAAGCTGCACAATTTATTGGAACGTGTAGAAGAGGTGAACAAAAAACCATTGATTCAAGCGGAAGTTACGCCAATTAAAACCTCCCCTATTCAGTTAGAACCAATTAAATTGCCATGCTTCTCAGGCAACATTATTGACTGGCAGCATTATTACAACATGTTTTTGGAGTTAGTACACGTCAGAACTGACCTGACGGACATTTAGAAATTGCACTATTTACATTCTTCACTAAGGGACGAAGCTCTAAATGTAATAAAATCTCTCCCAATCACCCATGATAATTATGCGGTAGCCATTTATCTATTGAGGGCCAGGTATGATAGAAAATTAATTGTCTCAGCGTATCATATAGGGAATGTCTTGTGCATGAAGTCCATTCAGAAACAGTCCATGGTTGGCATTTCAAAATTTATTGACGAAATCATCGCAAATATAAATGCTTTAAATTCATTAAGTTTACCGGTAAATACCTTTGAAATTATTTTCGTTCAATATTTAACGCAGAAGCTCGATAACCAGACATGCCGACTATGGAAGGAAAGCCTATCCGACGAGCAATTCCCGAATTTCAACAATTTTATTAAATTTTTAAATGGTAGAAGGCAATTAATGCAAAAAGTCGGCGCCTCGACCAGTTCAGTAAATAGAATAGAAGTTAGCGATAAGACTCCCTATCGCAAAACTATTAAACCCGTTGATCTCACTAGGTCAACATTTCATACTCATATCAGCAATAACATTTGTCAGGTGAGTCGAGGTAAACATAGACTCTCTGAATGCCCAAAATTCGTGGCTATATCTCCCCTTGAGCGAAAAAATATTTTAATCAAACACAAACTTTGCTTAAATTGCATGCGTCCAGGCCATGATCCCTCACACTGTCCTTCCAAATTTGCTTGTAGAATATGTTCTAAACGACATCATACAATGATCCACATATCTGGCAGTAACAATCAATTCTCACTGAAACTGCAAACAAACAAATCTATTCTATTATCCACCGCTGTCTGCATGACAACGGACCATGCCGGTAGGAAGCATCCAGTAAGGATTTTATTAGACTCAGGATCTCAAGCAAACTTCTGTACCATGAGTTTCACACGCCGCATGGGTCTAAAATTAACCAAGTCTCAATTACCCATCACTGGTATAAACAATTCCTTATGTCAAGCAGACTTTAGTACAAGGGTAAGGCTGAATTCTCGTTATAAGGATTTTAATTTGAACGTGCATTGCGCTGTGCTTCCCAGTATTACGAATAATCTTCCTGCAGACTCGTTTGATATCTCATCCCTAAATATACCAAAGGGCATATTTCTAGCTGACCCGCAACTGAACTTTTCTTCACAAATCGACATATTACTTGGTGCCCAGTACTATTTACAATTGATTGAACCTGTCAAATTCATCCACAGCCCACACTTTCCCATAATACAGGAGACAAAATTGGGATTCATCCTCGCGGGTAACCTGCCCTTTAATGTCGACATGACAAAACCTGTCTCGTCATTCATAGCATGCGAAGATAATAATGCCATTTCATCGCAATTAAAAGACTTCTGGCAATTGGAGGACGTTGCTGCTCGTGCTCCCTCCGTTGAGGACTCAGAATGCGAAAGTCATTTTGTCGCTAACACTTTCCGCAATAATAGTGGTAGATTTGTGGTGTCCCTACCTCGCAGGGTATACAATTCTCATTTGGGCGATTCTCTTCCCGAAGCTATTCGCAGATTTCAATCACTGGAACTCAAGTTCAAGGAGAACCCTGCCCTTCATAAGGACTATAGCACATTCATGCAGGATTATTTAACTCTGGGTCACATGTCTTTGCTTGATTCTTACGATTTGTCAGTCAATAAGTCAGACACCTTTTACTTACCGCACCATTCGGTTTTTAAGGGCTCTAGTATAACCACCAAATTGCGAGTTGTTTTCGACGGCTCTGCCAAAACAACAAATAATTTATCCTTCAACGACACATTGATGGTTGGTCCCACGGTCCAGCAGGATCTTTTCTCGATTATGTCTCGGTTTCGTACGCACCGATATGTCCTCATTTCGGACATTGAGAAGATGTACCGTCAAATTTTAGTTAATCCCAGGGACTCTAATTTGCAACGAATTGTCTGGCGCGACGCCCCCCATAGGGAACTTCAACACTACGCCTTGAGGACAGTCACATATGGGACTGCAAGTGCTTCATTTCTGGCCACAAGATGTTTGGCACAAATAGCCCAGGAAAACAAAACTCAACACCCTATAGCCTGTTCTGCTATCGCAAACGATTTCTATGTGGACGATCTTATGACCGGCTCACATAACCCACACATCTTATCTCAAATGAAGTCCGACATTACAAATTTATTAAATCAATACGGGTTTACTTTGCACAAGTGGTTTTCCAATCATCAAACCATTATAGCTTCACACGCCAACTCTTCCCTTGACTTTAACAAGAATAAAACTGTACGTACTTTGGGTATTCAATGGGACATTAACGATGATAGTTTCGTATATAGTTTCCAAAGACATGTCGAAGTGGAGGTATTTAACAAGAGAAGGGTATTATCAGTTATCGCCGGAATTTACGACCCATTGGGACTTATTGGCCCGGTTACATTTTGGTGCAAGCATTTCATGCAGATATTGTGGTTAACCGGAACAAGTTGGGACGACCCCCTGTCAGACTCATTATCTAATAATTGGGTAGAGCTTTATGCTCAGCTGATTTCCGACACTTACTTTAAGATTCCAAGGTCTGTAAAGAATTTAAATAATTCCCAAATCATTTCATTTCTGCTCCATGGGTTTGCCAACGCGTCAGCAAACGGTTACGCGTGCTGCATTTATGTGCGAACGGTGTATTCAAACCACAGCATTTAATCAAACTTGTTATGCTCTAAATCTAGAGTCGCTCCCTTGAAGAAGGTAACATTACCCAGACTTGAACTTTGCGCCTGTCTCTTGTTGGCTCAGTTGGTTTCCAAGGTTGTAAACGCGGTGAGTTACAAATTCGACGACTTGTATTTTTACTCCGACTCAATGACCGCCTTACACTGGATTCACCAGCAGTCTTCCAGATGGAAGGTATTTGTCTCCAACCGCGTTGCGGAGATACAACGACTCACTGCAAAGGGTACCTGGCATCATGTCTCTTCACATGACAACCCTGCCGACATTCTATCGCGTGGTTGTCTGCCCCGGTTTTTACACGGTCACCCACAATGGTGGCATGGTCCATCCTGGTTGTCCCATGAGTCATCATCATGGCCCACCAGTGCTTTCGATGCCCATTCACCCTGCACTCATCCCGATCTTGAGCAAGAACAATGTAAGCAAGTCCAAACCTCACTGGTTGCCGCTTCATCTACGGCTAGTTATTTTGAAAACTACTCTTCGCTTTAAAAACTCCTTCGTGTATTTTCGTATTGCCTTCGATTCATTCGGAACTCGATGCTTCCCATAGCTGATAGAAACATTTCTTTTTTAACTTCCCATGAGTTACATGGTACACTTTTGAGTTTTATTCGCCAGTCCCAGCGATCGTACTTTAGCATCGAAGTCAAGGAACTTGAGGCACAACGCTCTATCCCTAATAATAGTAAAATTCTTTCACTTAACCCCTTTCTGGACACTCCGGGGATATTACGCGTGGGCGGACGCCTTCAGCACTCCCAGCTTACCTATGATAACAAACACCAAATCATACTCCACCCGCATTCTCATCTCAGTAAACTAATTATAGAAGGCGAGTATCTTCGTCTACTACATGCTGGGGTACAATTGACTCAGTACTCTCTACGGCAGAAATACTGGATAATTAATGATAAATGATACATACGATCAGTAATACACAAATGTATCACTTGCTTTCGATTCCGTGCTAGGGGCTGAAGCCAATTATTAGGACAATTGCCCTCTTCCCGAGTTACTCCTACCAAGCCATTTTCTCAATGTGCAGTCGACTATGCCGGTCCTGTATTTATACGTCATGGCGGGCAGCGTTCCAAATCGACGTCAAAGGCTTATATTGCTCTATTTATATGCATGGCCACTAAGGCCATTCACCTTGAATTAGTTTCAGATCTCACCTCAGACGCTTTCATAGCAGCCTTAAAACGGTTTATAGCTCGTAGGGGTATCCCTTCACAGATATTGTCCGACAATGGTACAAATTTTCGTCGACGAAATGGTACACTTCACGACTTACACAAACTTCTCCAATCTAACAGATATGAACAGACTACCCAGGATTTTATCAGTGCCCAAGGAATCAAATGGTTCTTCATTCCCCCGTCAGCACCTCATTTCGGTGGCCTGTGGGAGAGTGGAGTCAAGAGCGTCAAGTTTCATTTGCGGCGCCTTGTCGGCAGAACCATTCTTACGTTTGAAGAGTATTACACTATTTTAACTCAAATAGAGCCCTGCCTTAACTCACGCCCCTTGTTCGCCATCTCAAATGACTCTAGGTATCCCGAACCTTTAACTCCAGCGCACTTCTTGGTTGGTTCTCCACTCACTTCACTCCCGGAACCTGACTATTCCGAAGTCAAAATTGGTCGTTTGGGGAGATGGCAGCTGCTCCAAAGATTCACCCACACTATATGGAAGAGGTGGTCGAAGGATTATTTGCACCAGTTGCAACAACGCAACAGATGGCGCATCCAGTCAAAAAATTTGGCTCCCGGACAACTCGTCCTTATTTTGGAAGATAATCCCCCCCTGCAGTGGAAACGCGGGGTAGTCACTCAGGTCTATTTGGGTCAGGATTCACTAGTGCGCGTAGCGGATGTTCGCACCGCATCCTACGTAGGCCCATTCACAAATTATATCCACTTCCAGTGGCCTCAGATTAATTACATTAGCGTTCATGCGATATGAATCATTGATTTGAACCTTTATCGCATGCTTTCCATTTGTTATACTTATATTATTATTATGCTTTTTATTATTGTATTACTATGAATTATTATCATGTTATTATGTGTTATTGAATCTTTGGTATCATTATTCTATCATTATGTAATGTCAATCATTATGTATTATGTATACTCATACAATCATATTATGTATCCTTACATCAATTGGGTATGTCAATCATATTGTTATGTTCTATTGAATTTTTGGTGTAATTATTCTAATATTATGCATGTAAATTATTATGCCTTTTATTACTGTATTACCATATTCAATCAGTTTTTGAGGATGGTTTTTTTATATAGATTAAGTGTTATTACTTACGTTTTGTTAAAAATTAAATGTATTTATTTACTGGACATATGTTAATGCTTCAAGAAAGATCATGTTAGTTATATAAGAACTTTTATTTTTATCATGAGTTTTTATTTTGTACATTTTTTAGCTCAGAAATTGTTTTGTTTTGCTTTGAGTTTTTCTGATAGCTTTAATTAATTTTGTTATTTACAGATTTTTATGTCAGGGATTATTTACTTTAAAAAAAGGGTCAATTTAATGTAGAAAGCTTTCAAGTATATTGTGTATTGCCTTTGTATATAACATTTGATAATAATTTGTGATGTACTATTCACATAATGACTTAAGCTGCAAAATCGCCCGATTTTGTGCGGGCAGTATGTTAAACTTTGTACTTATAATATCTGCAATGCGGCGTGCGTGCAGTGACGTCATTCTCCCCCGCCAAACTGCTGCCAGCCTGTCTTCCAAGCTCGCAACAGTCCAGTCTAATTAGTTATCCGCTAAACTCCGAACAGGCAACAAGCCTTCGTTTCGCCAGCCTCGGCTATATAATTACTTTCAATTCGTAATATTCCACTTCAAATTTTTAGCATGATCTTCAGTGCTTAATGCACTAAATACTTAGGCGATCTCGGCCTCAATTCACTATCATGACTTTCAATATTTAATTCAACTTTATTTCTCAGGCAATGCATGCCGCGTTATACTGCACGCGCCATGCAATCATTTTCTGGCAACATTCAATAAACAGTTAACTCAAAGAATATATACAGTCCACTATTTAATTTCATTTCTTACCAGCCAACTCATCACCTAACGTTGTAAGACCAACTCAAGATTATTCAAGAGCGTCGAAAACGTGACAGCGTGACTATAAATACATGGGGTAGCGGCCTTAGTTTTCAGTTCAATGCGAGATATTGTATAGTGCGGTTCGAGAGTATTAGTGCGATATATTTCCAGAGCGGTTCGAGTTATTACTGTGTACGTTCTAGTAGTTATTAGTGAAGTGTTGCGTTTTATAATTGGACGGTATAATTGTAATACAATTGAGTTTTAATATTAGTGGACATTTTATTGCATGTGAACAATTTTCATTTGATTTGTTGTAGAGACTGTGTTGTTAATTACGAACTGTTTAACTGTAAAAAGTAAAGGTGTGATTAGTGACTTAATTGTTGTCTTGTACTTATTTTGTTTCCACTGTACCTACGACGATCGAGTAGATCTATTTTATTTTCTAACTTTTCAGTTGTTTGTTTATTGTTTTCATTTAACGATTCAAACTTTTTATTTAATTCTTCCGCGTCTTCCTCCCTTTGTTTCTTTAATTCCTCACTATTTTTGTCCATCTTTTCCTCATCCCTTTTTAGGAATTCCATTATACCATCCCATATCATTTCTTCTGTAGTCCTATTTGGTTCTGCCGGTGTTAATCTTGTTTCGATTTCTTCCACCGGTGTCGCTTCTTTTTCTTCCATATTGATGTCCTCTGTCCTCTTTTTTGATCTGCCTCTTATGTGCATTTTGTTTGCCTTTTCCGTAACCGCCGCTAGAATACTATCTTTCCTACAACTCTAGCCTCACTAGTTGGTCGTCAATTTATGACAACACCCCCGTAGTTAATTACATAGTTCACACGAGAGATAAGACGCAGTTTGGAAGCTTCTGGTGTGTGAGCGTGTGTTAAACTTTGTACTTAGAATATCTGTAATACGGCGTGCGTGCAGTGACGTCATTGTCCCCCGCCAAACTGCTGCCAGCCTGTGTTGCAAGCTCGCAACAGTACAGCCTAGTTAGTTGTCCGCTAAACTCCGTGCAGGCAACAAGCCTTTGTTTCGCCAGCCTCGGCTATATAATTACTTTCAATTCGTAATATTCCACTTCAAATTTTTAGCATGATCTTCAGTGCTTAATGCACTAAATACTTAGGCGATCTCGGCTTTAATTCACTATCATGACTTTCAATATTTAATTCAACTTTATTTCTCAGACAATGTATGCCACGTTATTCTGCACGCGCCATGTAATCATTTTCTGGCAACATTCAATAAACAGTTAACTCAAAGAATATATACAGTCCACTTCTTTATTTCTTTTCTTACCAGCCAACTCATGACCTAACGTTGTAAGACCAACTTAAGATTATCCGAGAGCGTCGAAAACGTGACTTTTTTTGGTCCTCCGGGCCGGATCCGGATCGTGATTCCGATTAAGATTCTGATCTATATTTCATTTTCATGGGCCCAAACAACGTTTTGTTCAAGCCCGAATATTCTCAAACTTAAGATTGCTGGCCGTAGCATACCTTCATTGTTTTCAAAACAAAAAAAACTTCATACTTGACATCACAAGATTCTGCAGGGCATCATCTCTAAGACAGCAAGATATTACAATTCATCGTCATTTGTCGTACAGCAACGAAAAATTAGAACTTCAAGTTTAAACAGAGAGCTACAGTTTCAAGCATTACCCGACCAGCGGAAACAAGACTTGCGCCACCATCCACGACCTGCCGAACAGGATCACCAAGGAAACAACAGGCAACGGAACCATCTTGAACATGCCGGGGACTCATAATCCACGTGACTATGAACTTGTATTTCTTATAGTTTTTCATTTATAATTTTATGTACAGTAAAAGTCAGTAATATTTTAACACATATAGTTAATAGTATTCATACAAAATCATTAATAATTTTTATATAAACAGAAATTAGTGTCAAGTGACCATAGACTTGTATTTTCGCATAAATTTTCATTTTTGCAATTTTACAATAATTCAGTCAGAAACTTAAGTAATGTGATGAAGCTATATGTATATTTTCACTTTGAATGAGTCATATTTTCAAATAATTTCCATGTAACTATTTTTTAAAGAAAATAAGTACCTATTATAATAAGTAATAGATTAAGTTGCATACCGATCACTGGCTCCCACATTATATCAGGATTTAGTAAAGTATTCAAATTACATCAATTGTTCACCTGCTCTGTATTTATCTATCTGTTTCGAATCACAGCTTGCATTTCAATCATGACTGATGTGAAAGCGTTAATTAAAAAACTTGGCACAATTAAGGCCTCTATATCCCGTGTAAATACCTTCGCTGACAATTTCGATCCTGATATAAACGATCACCATGCCTTAAAACTTAAACTCCGCCACATGATGGAGTTGTCCGCGAAGTAGATGAAATTCAGACCCAAATTGAGGCTGATGAGTCTGATTTCACATCGGTAAGTAACAGGGTTCAGACAGAGGATGATCTCTGTACTATTGAGTGCAAGCTGCACAATTTATTGGAACGTGTAGAAGAGGTGAACAAAAAACCATTGATTCAAGCGGAAGTTACGCCAATTAAAACCTCCCCTATTCAGTTAGAACCAATTAAATTGCCATGCTTCTCAGGCAACATTATTGACTGGCAGCATTATTACAACATGTTTTTGGAGTTAGTACACGTCAGAACTGACCTGACGGACATTTAGAAATTGCACTATTTACATTCTTCACTAAGGGACGAAGCTCTAAATGTAATAAAATCTCTCCCAATCACCCATGATAATTATGCGGTAGCCATTTATCTATTGAGGGCCAGGTATGATAGAAAATTAATTGTCTCAGCGTATCATATAGGGAATGTCTTGTGCATGAAGTCCATTCAGAAACAGTCCATGGTTGGCATTTCAAAATTTATTGACGAAATCATCGCAAATATAAATGCTTTAAATTCATTAAGTTTACCGGTAAATACCTTTGAAATTATTTTCGTTCAATATTTAACGCAGAAGCTCGATAACCAGACATGCCGACTATGGAAGGAAAGCCTATCCGACGAGCAATTCCCGAATTTCAACAATTTTATTAAATTTTTAAATGGTAGAAGGCAATTAATGCAAAAAGTCGGCGCCTCGACCAGTTCAGTAAATAGAATAGAAGTTAGCGATAAGACTCCCTATCGCAAAACTATTAAACCCGTTGATCTCACTAGGTCAACATTTCATACTCATATCAGCAATAACATTTGTCAGGTGAGTCGAGGTAAACATAGACTCTCTGAATGCCCAAAATTCGTGGCTATATCTCCCCTTGAGCGAAAAAATATTTTAATCAAACACAAACTTTGCTTAAATTGCATGCGTCCAGGCCATGATCCCTCACACTGTCCTTCCAAATTTGCTTGTAGAATATGTTCTAAACGACATCATACAATGATCCACATATCTGGCAGTAACAATCAATTCTCACTGAAACTGCAAACAAACAAATCTATTCTATTATCCACCGCTGTCTGCATGACAACGGACCATGCCGGTAGGAAGCATCCAGTAAGGATTTTATTAGACTCAGGATCTCAAGCAAACTTCTGTACCATGAGTTTCACACGCCGCATGGGTCTAAAATTAACCAAGTCTCAATTACCCATCACTGGTATAAACAATTCCTTATGTCAAGCAGACTTTAGTACAAGGGTAAGGCTGAATTCTCGTTATAAGGATTTTAATTTGAACGTGCATTGCGCTGTGCTTCCCAGTATTACGAATAATCTTCCTGCAGACTCGTTTGATATCTCATCCCTAAATATACCAAAGGGCATATTTCTAGCTGACCCGCAACTGAACTTTTCTTCACAAATCGACATATTACTTGGTGCCCAGTACTATTTACAATTGATTGAACCTGTCAAATTCATCCACAGCCCACACTTTCCCATAATACAGGAGACAAAATTGGGATTCATCCTCGCGGGTAACCTGCCCTTTAATGTCGACATGACAAAACCTGTCTCGTCATTCATAGCATGCGAAGATAATAATGCCATTTCATCGCAATTAAAAGACTTCTGGCAATTGGAGGACGTTGCTGCTCGTGCTCCCTCCGTTGAGGACTCAGAATGCGAAAGTCATTTTGTCGCTAACACTTTCCGCAATAATAGTGGTAGATTTGTGGTGTCCCTACCTCGCAGGGTATACAATTCTCATTTGGGCGATTCTCTTCCCGAAGCTATTCGCAGATTTCAATCACTGGAACTCAAGTTCAAGGAGAACCCTGCCCTTCATAAGGACTATAGCACATTCATGCAGGATTATTTAACTCTGGGTCACATGTCTTTGCTTGATTCTTACGATTTGTCAGTCAATAAGTCAGACACCTTTTACTTACCGCACCATTCGGTTTTTAAGGGCTCTAGTATAACCACCAAATTGCGAGTTGTTTTCGACGGCTCTGCCAAAACAACAAATAATTTATCCTTCAACGACACATTGATGGTTGGTCCCACGGTCCAGCAGGATCTTTTCTCGATTATGTCTCGGTTTCGTACGCACCGATATGTCCTCATTTCGGACATTGAGAAGATGTACCGTCAAATTTTAGTTAATCCCAGGGACTCTAATTTGCAACGAATTGTCTGGCGCGACGCCCCCCATAGGGAACTTCAACACTACGCCTTGAGGACAGTCACATATGGGACTGCAAGTGCTTCATTTCTGGCCACAAGATGTTTGGCACAAATAGCCCAGGAAAACAAAACTCAACACCCTATAGCCTGTTCTGCTATCGCAAACGATTTCTATGTGGACGATCTTATGACCGGCTCACATAACCCACACATCTTATCTCAAATGAAGTCCGACATTACAAATTTATTAAATCAATACGGGTTTACTTTGCACAAGTGGTTTTCCAATCATCAAACCATTATAGCTTCACACGCCAACTCTTCCCTTGACTTTAACAAGAATAAAACTGTACGTACTTTGGGTATTCAATGGGACATTAACGATGATAGTTTCGTATATAGTTTCCAAAGACATGTCGAAGTGGAGGTATTTAACAAGAGAAGGGTATTATCAGTTATCGCCGGAATTTACGACCCATTGGGACTTATTGGCCCGGTTACATTTTGGTGCAAGCATTTCATGCAGATATTGTGGTTAACCGGAACAAGTTGGGACGACCCCCTGTCAGACTCATTATCTAATAATTGGGTAGAGCTTTATGCTCAGCTGATTTCCGACACTTACTTTAAGATTCCAAGGTCTGTAAAGAATTTAAATAATTCCCAAATCATTTCATTTCTGCTCCATGGGTTTGCCAACGCGTCAGCAAACGGTTACGCGTGCTGCATTTATGTGCGAACGGTGTATTCAAACCACAGCATTTAATCAAACTTGTTATGCTCTAAATCTAGAGTCGCTCCCTTGAAGAAGGTAACATTACCCAGACTTGAACTTTGCGCCTGTCTCTTGTTGGCTCAGTTGGTTTCCAAGGTTGTAAACGCGGTGAGTTACAAATTCGACGACTTGTATTTTTACTCCGACTCAATGACCGCCTTACACTGGATTCACCAGCAGTCTTCCAGATGGAAGGTATTTGTCTCCAACCGCGTTGCGGAGATACAACGACTCACTGCAAAGGGTACCTGGCATCATGTCTCTTCACATGACAACCCTGCCGACATTCTATCGCGTGGTTGTCTGCCCCGGTTTTTACACGGTCACCCACAATGGTGGCATGGTCCATCCTGGTTGTCCCATGAGTCATCATCATGGCCCACCAGTGCTTTCGATGCCCATTCACCCTGCACTCATCCCGATCTTGAGCAAGAACAATGTAAGCAAGTCCAAACCTCACTGGTTGCCGCTTCATCTACGGCTAGTTATTTTGAAAACTACTCTTCGCTTTAAAAACTCCTTCGTGTATTTTCGTATTGCCTTCGATTCATTCGGAACTCGATGCTTCCCATAGCTGATAGAAACATTTCTTTTTTAACTTCCCATGAGTTACATGGTACACTTTTGAGTTTTATTCGCCAGTCCCAGCGATCGTACTTTAGCATCGAAGTCAAGGAACTTGAGGCACAACGCTCTATCCCTAATAATAGTAAAATTCTTTCACTTAACCCCTTTCTGGACACTCCGGGGATATTACGCGTGGGCGGACGCCTTCAGCACTCCCAGCTTACCTATGATAACAAACACCAAATCATACTCCACCCGCATTCTCATCTCAGTAAACTAATTATAGAAGGCGAGTATCTTCGTCTACTACATGCTGGGGTACAATTGACTCAGTACTCTCTACGGCAGAAATACTGGATAATTAATGATAAATGATACATACGATCAGTAATACACAAATGTATCACTTGCTTTCGATTCCGTGCTAGGGGCTGAAGCCAATTATTAGGACAATTGCCCTCTTCCCGAGTTACTCCTACCAAGCCATTTTCTCAATGTGCAGTCGACTATGCCGGTCCTGTATTTATACGTCATGGCGGGCAGCGTTCCAAATCGACGTCAAAGGCTTATATTGCTCTATTTATATGCATGGCCACTAAGGCCATTCACCTTGAATTAGTTTCAGATCTCACCTCAGACGCTTTCATAGCAGCCTTAAAACGGTTTATAGCTCGTAGGGGTATCCCTTCACAGATATTGTCCGACAATGGTACAAATTTTCGTCGTGCTAGCAGTACACTTCACGACTTACACAAACTTCTCCAATCTAACAGATATGAACAGACTACCCAGGATTTTATCAGTGCCCAAGGAATCAAATGGTTCTTCATTCCCCCGTCAGCACCTCATTTCGGTGGCCTGTGGGAGAGTGGAGTCAAGAGCGTCAAGTTTCATTTGCGGCGCCTTGTCGGCAGAACCATTCTTACGTTTGAAGAGTATTACACTATTTTAACTCAAATAGAGCCCTGCCTTAACTCACGCCCCTTGTTCGCCATCTCAAATGACTCTAGGTATCCCGAACCTTTAACTCCAGCGCACTTCTTGGTTGGTTCTCCACTCACTTCACTCCCGGAACCTGACTATTCCGAAGTCAAAATTGGTCGTTTGGGGAGATGGCAGCTCCTCCAAAGATTCACCCACACTATATGGAAGAGGTGGTCGAAGGATTATTTGCACCAGTTGCAACAACGCAACAGATGGCGCATCCAGTCAAAAAATTTGGCTCCCGGACAACTCGTCCTTATTTTGGAAGATAATCCCCCCCTGCAGTGGAAACGCGGGGTAGTCACTCAGGTCTATTTGGGTCAGGATTCACTAGTGCGCGTAGCGGATGTTCGCACCGCATCCTACGTAGGCCCATTCACAAATTATATCCACTTCCAGTGGCCTCAGATTAATTACATTAGCGTTCATGCGATATGAATCATTGATTTGAACCTTTATCGCATGCTTTCCATTTGTTATACTTATATTATTATTATGCTTTTTATTATTGTATTACTATGAATTATTATCATGTTATTATGTGTTATTGAATCTTTGGTATCATTATTCTATCATTATGTAATGTCAATCATTATGTATTATGTATACTCATACAATCATATTATGTATCCTTACATCAATTGGGTATGTCAATCATATTGTTATGTTCTATTGAATTTTTGGTGTAATTATTCTAATATTATGCATGTAAATTATTATGCCTTTTATTACTGTATTACCATATTCAATCAGTTTTTGAGGATGGTTTTTTTATATAGATTAAGTGTTATTACTTACGTTTTGTTAAAAATTAAATGTATTTATTTACTGGACATATGTTAATGCTTCAAGAAAGATCATGTTAGTTATATAAGAACTTTTATTTTTATCATGAGTTTTTATTTTGTACATTTTTTAGCTCAGAAATTGTTTTGTTTTGCTTTGAGTTTTTCTGATAGCTTTAATTAATTTTGTTATTTACAGATTTTTATGTCAGGGATTATTTACTTTAAAAAAAGGGTCAATTTAATGTAGAAAGCTTTCAAGTATATTGTGTATTGCCTTTGTATATAACATTTGATAATAATTTGTGATGTACTATTCACATAATGACTTAAGCTGCAAAATCGCCCGATTTTGTGCGGGCAGTATGTTAAACTTTGTACTTATAATATCTGCAATGCGGCGTGCGTGCAGTGACGTCATTCTCCCCCGCCAAACTGCTGCCAGCCTGTCTTCCAAGCTCGCAACAGTCCAGTCTAATTAGTTATCCGCTAAACTCCGAACAGGCAACAAGCCTTCGTTTCGCCAGCCTCGGCTATATAATTACTTTCAATTCGTAATATTCCACTTCAAATTTTTAGCATGATCTTCAGTGCTTAATGCACTAAATACTTAGGCGATCTCGGCCTCAATTCACTATCATGACTTTCAATATTTAATTCAACTTTATTTCTCAGGCAATGCATGCCGCGTTATACTGCACGCGCCATGCAATCATTTTCTGGCAACATTCAATAAACAGTTAACTCAAAGAATATATACAGTCCACTATTTAATTTCATTTCTTACCAGCCAACTCATCACCTAACGTTGTAAGACCAACTCAAGATTATTCAAGAGCGTCGAAAACGTGACAGCGTGACTATAAATACATGGGGTAGCGGCCTTAGTTTTCAGTTCAATGCGAGATATTGTATAGTGCGGTTCGAGAGTATTAGTGCGATATATTTCCAGAGCGGTTCGAGTTATTACTGTGTACGTTCTAGTAGTTATTAGTGAAGTGTTGCGTTTTATAATTGGACGGTATAATTGTAATACAATTGAGTTTTAATATTAGTGGACATTTTATTGCATGTGAACAATTTTCATTTGATTTGTTGTAGAGACTGTGTTGTTAATTACGAACTGTTTAACTGTAAAAAGTAAAGGTGTGATTAGTGACTTAATTGTTGTCTTGTACTTATTTTGTTTCCACTGTACCTACGACGATCGAGTAGATCTATTTTATTTTCTAACTTTTCAGTTGTTTGTTTATTGTTTTCATTTAACGATTCAAACTTTTTATTTAATTCTTCCGCGTCTTCCTCCCTTTGTTTCTTTAATTCCTCACTATTTTTGTCCATCTTTTCCTCATCCCTTTTTAGGAATTCCATTATACCATCCCATATCATTTCTTCTGTAGTCCTATTTGGTTCTGCCGGTGTTAATCTTGTTTCGATTTCTTCCACCGGTGTCGCTTCTTTTTCTTCCATATTGATGTCCTCTGTCCTCTTTTTTGATCTGCCTCTTATGTGCATTTTGTTTGCCTTTTCCGTAACCGCCGCTAGAATACTATCTTTCCTACAACTCTAGCCTCACTAGTTGGTCGTCAATTTATGACAACACCTCGTGTCTCCCGTGAAAGCCCCAAGTTGTTGGCGTCAATTTGTAACAACAAGCTTCCTTCGTGTGTGTGTGTTTTAATCTAGTCACACGTTGGTTGCGTCAATTTATAACAAGCTGCCTGAGTCGTACTCTATTTTATTCAACTCCGATCGTGTTATTTTTTACGATGTCTGAAACCTCGTAGCCTTCCCGATACTCGTCGTTCTTGTGACCTCGCCAATACCTGTTTACCTGATTCCACGTAGTTGTTATTTTTCCGATTATAGGCGCCAAATTGTTTGTTCAAAACAATTAAAAAAATTTTACTTCTTTCTTTTGAGGCAACCGTATCTCTCGTCGCTTGGTGTCTGTTAAATTCGAAATCCGCTCTCTACGTACGTGCCGACACGTACAGATGGAATTTTCGCGCGCTCGCCGGTCGATTTTTATGATAACAGAATTATAACAGTATAAAAACTAATGCGAACGCGTATATAAATAATTTTACATAAAACGTAGATCACATCTTTCGTTAATGTACACAGCTAGCGTAGATCACAAAAAAACTAATGCGAACGCGTATGTAAATCATTTTACACAAACCTAGATCACATCTTTCGTTAATGTACACAGCTAAATAATTATAATTATATAACTAATGCGAACACATATGTAAATCATATATACAGTACATTACCACAGACTATAAGAATATCATTAAGATTACTGTATAATGAAAGTGTATCAAATGAAACAGACTCTACTCTACTTACATTCTGTTAATACTCAAGTGGAAAGACGCCACACTCCTCGTAAATGTCGATTTCTGCGGCCTCATCACTGGAATCACTGGTGTCACTGCTGTCGTTATCCAAGGAAATAATTAACTGTTCCACACGTGTTTCCACTATACCGTCGGCTTCCTTTGCTTGCTGCAGAACTTTCCAAGTGTGAGCGACAACACTTTTCCACTTATCCACTGACACATGTTGGATTCCTTGCTGCACTAGGTGTTCGACATTCGTGAAGCGGAAAGTCGTGTGTTATTTTCTGCAACATAATCTTTCACTTGTGCCCAAATTAGTTCAATGGAATTGAAGTGGCAGTGATAAGGTGGGAGTCTAATAACAATGTGACCGTGAGCAGTGGCGATAGAGTCTATTTCATAAGTGCAGAATCGAGGTTTATAAAATTTTACACTCTGTATCAGCTCTGCTTTCGTCATGTCTGCAGATACCCCTGGTACATCATTTTCCACCAACCATTTCAGAATGATGTCTTTCCTGTCTTTCATTGTTGGTGCTTTGTTTAATTGCACAGAGTGGTAGGGAGCGTTGTCCATAACTACAGAATAGGCACTTATGTTCGGCAGAAGAGTACTTTTAAACCAGTTCGTGAAAGTCTTCCCATTCATTTCTTCTTGATAATCACGAGTGCTCTTTGACCTGAAAAGAAGCATTGCCCCCGGAACAAATCCATGCACACTACCTGCATGAAGCAGAATAAGTCTACTTACTTTCCCAATGGTCGCTTTAAATGTCCCTGCTACAGTATCGTCTGTCCAAGCCAGTGATTTTGTGTGTCCGGCATTTACCCACGTTTCGTCTAACCACACCACTTTTTCGGGACTGATGTTCAGAATCTCCCTCAAAAATCTACCACGCCATGCCACAATCTCACTTCTTTCCATCACAGCTCGCCTCCCTGAGAATTTCTTATATCTAAAACCAAGTTGTTTTAGCACTATACTCAAGCTGGTTTTTCCGCCATCGAATAAGCTCGCTTCTTTCAAAGAAACGAGGAGCTTCTCACGAGTAGGAAATTCCTTCATATAATACTGATGAATATGCTGTCTTATCGCGTCCTTCTGAAATGTATCGAGTGATGTCTTGGAACTGGGTCGTGGTCTTTGCTTTCCAGGAGTACGTAGCACTTCAGAAGGCGTATTAAAATCCAATGGACACTTTTCTTTTGTCACACTTTTAACGGTTGTTTATCCCACCTTCAAAGCGTCACAAACTCTATCTACTACTTTTGTCACAGGGAGAAGAGGTCCTCCATTGTCTCGCTCCTTCTCAAAATATTCACGCAATCTGTATATAAATTCACGGCTTTGGCTCTTAAAAGAGGCGATTTTTTTCTTTTTCGATTCTGACGAACCACTGGCCATATTACTATATCAATAATAAGGCTTACAGACACCGTAAATCGCTCAAGCACGAAACAACACAAGAACTTCACTGTACTAACACAAAGAACTGAAGCTCTTTCGCCACGTGCTTCGCATAAAAAAAGGAAGTGGCAACAACGCGCTAACTTTAGCAGACGTTAATAGCTGATTGGTTCTAGGAGAAAACTTTCACAACTGGTGACAACCCCTCTCCCAGCATTGCAAATTGCGGTTGAATTATTCTTCGCATATCAGAACTCAAGTCTTGTAGCAGCAAACTACAGTAGAATTAAAAACATTACATTAAACCGAACCAGAGTGTTTTAAGGTTAAAATTTAGCAGAATAGTGTCATTTACAGTAGAATTTCGAGGTTCTGTTCACAACTTCAAAACGCCACAGATGGGAATGCTGGTCTCTATATTTCTCTCTCTTTCTCCCTTCTCTTTCTACGCGGAACGTCAGGGCCGGAAACTCATCGACTCGACTATAAATATTATACATTACAACTTCATCGATGTTTGATAGATTATTTTCATGAATTCTGGTGTTCAGGTCTTCTTTCTATTATTTCATTAGTTTTTATTGGTTTTATTTTCTGTAATTCTCAATTAAATTGGATGGATCTTGCTAATAGGTTCTGTTAATGTTGTTTTTTCATTTGCATTTAGTATTATTTGTTTTAATTCGTCTGGTTGGTTTATTTTCTAAATTTTATGGAGCGACTATTTTGTCATCTGCTCTCTGCTGATGCTAAAAATGGACTGTTAATGAATTTGTAAAGGTTTTTTGTTCTAACTGCCAAAATCTACCTTCTCATTGGTTGAAAGAATTTTGTACTCATTGTTAGGTATGGCTTGGGTTTTTGCCCAAAATGAATAAATATTTTCTAATTAGGATAATTTCCTTGTATTATTATTAATCTGCTTTTTTTATTATCATTGAATAGCTTTTCTGATGTAGATTAATTTGCCATCAAACCTGACTAGGTTCTATTATCTCTGGGCTGTTTTAACATTTGGCTATTTTTGTTCTTTGTACTTATCTTGTTTATTACCATTATTTTGGGTTTGTAATGTTCCTTGGTTTGATATTTTATGTTTACTTATCTTTTTCCCTCACTGTGTACTGTTGTTTGTTTATATTTTACAATGTTTTTTCACATTGCTTTAGGCCTACCTTTGCCTATCCTTTTGACATTGTTTAAACTTTAATTTTGCTCTTATTACTAGTTTCTTATTGCTTTGTTTTAGCTAGTTTACAATGATTACGGATTTACATCCCTTAGTATATGAATATTACCGCTTCTCCGACATATTAATGCCTTTTATATCTAAATTTATAAATTTAACATGAACTGTTTCTTAGGCTTTCATCATCACTCAACATAATACAACTTACTCTTAAGACTATTTCAACAATTATAACATTTGTGCATTTCTATAATATTACTATTATCTTCTCTGCTTTTCTTTATGACATAATAACAATAGTTTCAAACATTTATTATATAATTCTAGTATTGTAACATTCATTTCTTTTTATGCCTACTTGTCTTTTATATCATATTATTGGTTTAAAGTTTGATCTGGCCCTTTTAACTATTAACTCTAACTGTTAACAATAATACCTTGAATAATATTAATGGATTCTTATCCTGAATAATATAATATAATGCTATCTTATCTACTACTGTTTTTGGTCCCTTTCCAAAACTAAACTCTAGTATTGTTCACTTATTTTGGTGTCTTTATACAGATTGTGTTTGTGTTTTATTTTTAGTTAATCACTGTCCTTCCGCACTCTCACTTTTATATGAGTTCGTGCTTATATTTGATGTTTTTTATTTATATTTTGTGTCACACCTGCACTTGTACTGCTTGACTGTACTTAGTGTCAATAGTGTTATACACTTTTATTTTGTTTCTTTATACACTGTACATACTGTGTACAGTAATGTATGTGTACATAATGTGTGTGTGTGTAATACTGTGTATTATTAATCACATTGGGGTTATCACCATTATCACAGAGTGTTTATTACTTAGTGTTTATTTGTAATTCACTCCCTATTCATATCATGCACTCTTGGTTCACTTTGGTCTATGACTATTTTGAGTATTATCTATCTCTATTATATTTCATTTTTGTTATTATACTTTTCTGTATCATTGTTTGTGTATTTTATTATTTGTTTATTTCATCATTATGCTATACTTACTTAGCTAATATTACAACATTTTCTTTTTGTTTGTACTTTCTATATTCAATGGTATATTTAATTATATTTACTTTTCTTAGTTTTTTATTTCATGGGTTTATTTCATATAATTTGTCATTTGGCCAATCACTTTGGTTGGGTCATAGTCATTTGTCTCGTATACGTTACAGTCATTCTAGTGCTATTTATTTAAAATTGTTAATTCTCCTTCTTTTATCTACCTTTAGTCGCATGCTTTTTACTTTATATTCTATGGTATATCTTCCCTTGTATTGGGCTGCTTTTGGTATTGTAACATAATGCCTCGCCATTAAAATTGATCATTTTGTAAAACTCTAACATAGTTTTTTATGAAATTATCAGTTTTTTTTCTGATTCTTCACGTTTATCTCTTCCTTCTGGTTTCTCATCTTACTTATTTCATTCCTTATTATGTAGTTATTTTAGATCTGTAGTTACTTATTCTCATTTGTGAGTTCTCCCTGTAATATATAATTTCCCTAATTCTCCCTAACACTTCGTAGCTGGCATCGAATCGGGTGGGCTCTCTTGGCTACCAATACTCCGTCGTCCATTACTACTTTTTTCTGAGATCAGAGGAACACCATCTCTGCTCAGTTAATTGATTGCTGTAACTATTCTCAGTCAATCTTCATAAATAAACCTTAAAAGGTAGTGTGACTCTCAATAATAATAATAATAATATTTTGGGGATTGTTCACTTTATTGTCCTTCAGATCATTTTAACTTTCCCTACTCATTCTTCCTTCCGCTATTCCTTTGCTATATTCTGTTATATACTCACACATTTGGTTGTTTTCATTTATTTATTTATTTCATTACTTCTAACTCTTAAATAGTCCCTTTTCCTTTTCTTCTTGTGGTCGTTTTAATTATTATAGACATTTTTTCCTTTCTTTTCATCTGTTGATTACCCTTATTTTGCTTCAGCTGCTTATTGTATTTGGTTGTTATATTTCCTTATACCATTTCTTTATACTCTCTTAATATTCTATATTCCTTACAATTTTATTTATTTGTCTTAGGACGTCTTGATTGTTTTATAATTGTTTATTTTAACTTATATCCTTTCTATCTATCTTGTCCTATTATTTCTTACTTTCACTTTGTTCCTTTGTTTGTTTATTTCATCTCATATGGTTTCTAAATAGTGCTGTAAGCTGTTCTTACTTATATTTTAAAATTTTGTCGGTTCTAAAATATTATTCTGGAATTTTGTCGATTTCATTTTTATGAGTCAATAGACCATCCACGTGGAATTTCTTTATTGAAGCTTGGTTCTTTAATTATTTCCATTAATTTGTCTTAAGTATTCATTTATGTTTTCCTTTTGATTATTATTAACTGGTCTCAATTAATTTAGTGTTACTTCTTTTCCATTGGTTTGTTTGGTCAGTAATCAGAAAATCAGTCCCATTTCTCGGTGTTCATCTGCACTTAGTTTACCCATGGTCCATTATTTCATCTGCACTTGTCGTTCAGATCACTCTGGTGTACTGAACTGTTTCCGTCTTTGTAATATAGGTCTCTGCTACCTTGTACAGCAATTCTTGTAACACTACATGTTCATTAGTATCCATGCCTGCATCAATCACTTTACCATTTATTTTATTGAACAGATATTTCAATGGAATGGTTACAAAGGAAGACTGCTATCCATTACCTCGCGTTGACGATACACTCGACACGTTGTCCGGAGCACAGTGGTTTTCCACATTGGACCTGAAGAGTGGATATTGGCAAGTGGGTCTTCATCAAGAAGACAAGGAAAAGACCGCTTTCTCGACCCCAAGTGGCTTATTCCAATTTAACGTCATGCCATTTGGACTCTGTAATGCACCGGCAACATTTGAGAGATTGATGGACCTGATACTCCGAGGCCTGACGTGGAAAACTTGCCTTGTTTACTTAGACGACGTCATAGTGATCGGGAAGACTTTCAAAGATCATTTGGAAAACCTTATGGAAGTTCTAACTAGAATTTACGGTGCACAACTGAAGCTGAGCCCGAAGAAGTGTTCTCTATTCCAGAAGGAAGTACAGTATCTGGGCCATATGGTTTCGGCATCGGGTGTTAGCATGGATCCTAATAAAGTAGACACCGTAATAGACTGGCCAGTTCCGAAGAGTAAACACGAAGTTCGGAGTTTCCTGGGGTTATGCTCATATTACCGACGTTTTGTTAAAGGCTTCGCTACTATTGCTACACCACTAACATGGGCTAACGGAAAATAAACGAAACTTCCAGTGGTCGAGAGAGTGTGACCAAGCATTTAGGACTTTGAAGATTGCATTATGTTCCCAGCCAATTCTCGCTTTTCCAGCTTCCGAAGGGAAGTACATCGTAGACACAGACGCAAGCAATACTGGTCTAGGAGCAGTTTTGTCTCAAGTGCAGAACGGTGAAGAACGAGTAATAGCGTATTACAGCAAGACGCTTTCAAAACCAGAGAGAAATTATTGTGTTACAAGGTGAGAGTTGTTGGCAATTGTCAGAGCTTTGGAGCACTTCCATAAATACCTCTATGGGAGAGAGTTTTCACTACGTATCGACCATGCCGCGCTTGCGTGGCTCTTGAGATTTAAAAATCCGGAAGGACAGTTGGCAAGGTGGCTCGAACATCTGCAAGAGTACAACTTCAAGGTACAACATCGGCGGGGGCGCCTCCATGGTAATGCAGATGGCTTATCACAAAGAACGTGCCCGGAAGACTGCCGACATTGCCACAGAAAGGAAGAACAAAACTCAAGCGAACATGTTCAAGCCATCACTGTAGATTTCCTGGCTGAAGGCTGGACAACGCAAGACTGTCGACAAGAACAGGTGACTGATGAAGATATTGGACCGATCTTGACAGCAAAAGAGGAAAGTCGCCGCCAGGATTGGCAAGATATCTGCCATGGTACCGAAGTGCTGAAGGGCTACTGGGCACAATGGGAATCCTCTCAGCTTGGAAAACGTATTGCTGAAAAGGGCTTGGAAAGTGCAGATGGACGAGACGTGGTCATGCAGTTGATAGTTCCCGGAAGTAAAGTGCAGTATGTTTTGAAGGAGATGCACGATGGAACATCTGGGGGCCATCTTGGTGTGAACAAAACCCTTGACAAAATACAGAAGCGATTCCATTGGCTTCATCTTCGCCACGACGTAGAGGAATGGGTTCGGGCGTGTGAAATATGTGCTGCAAGCAAGTGCCCACAAACCAGAAGCAGGGGAAAAATGAGACAGTATAACGTTGGACTGCCTTTCGAGAGAATTGCCATAGACATTGCTGGACCTTTCCCAGTTACTGACGATGGAAACCGGTACATCATGGTTGTAGGTGACTACTTTACTAAGTGGGTGGAAGCCTACGCAATTCCAAATCAGGAGGTTACCACGGTGGCGAAGCAGTTAGTTCACAACTTCTGTTGCCGTTATGGAGCCCCTATGGAAATCCATACGGATCAAGGGAGAAATTTCGAATCAGGAGTGTTTAAAGAATTATGCCGTCTACTCGGAATTCGCAAGACCAGGACAACGTCTCTGCATCGTCAGTCGTACGGGATGGTTGAGAGATTCAACAGGACACTTGAGCAGCATCTTTCGAAAGTTGTTGACGAGAACCAAACAGACTGGGACCAACGTATACCACTATTTCTTATGGCGTATAGGTCATCAGTACACGACACAACCGGCATGACTCCAGCAAAATTGGTGTTTGGGCGGGAGATTCATCTTCCTGGGGACTTGATGTTTGGATCACGTGATCCAATTGGGACTTAGTCCCAATCGCCGCAGAACTATTCCTCGCAATTAGAAAACCAACTGCGAGAAATGAATCGCTTGGTAAGAGGACGGCTGAAGATTGCCAGTGATAAAATGAAAACTCGATATGACATTCGCAGCAATAGTGTGGGTTTCCAAGAAGGAGGTCAGGTCTGGTTGTTCAATCCAAAGCGTCGTCGTGGTCGCTCACCTAAGCATCAGTCTAACTGGGAAGGACCCTACACTGTGAAAAAAAGAATTAACGATGTTGTTTACCGGATTCAACAGGAAGGACAGCGAAAGTTCAAGGTCGTCCACCTAGCTCGCCTGGCGAAGTACAACGTTAGAGACGGTTGCCAGTTCGGGACGGACGAACAGGCTTAAGGAGGAGGCAGTGTTACGACGTCACAGAACAATCTACGTGTTTATCGAACGTTCCAGAGAGACCCAGAATGTAAGCGTGTGGTGTACGTGCTACTAGACGCATTTTGCGAGATTCTTCTCGACTGTGCCGGGCTTCGCTTGGGCGTCCGGCCTGTGTCAAGGCAGTAGTTAATTACGTAGTTCACACGAGAGATAAGACGTAGTTTGGAAGCTTCTGGTGTGTGAGCGTGACTATAAATACATGGGGTAGTGGCCTTAGTTTTCAGTTCAATGCGTGATATTGTATAGTGCGGTTCGAGAGTATTAGTGCGATATATTTCCAGAGCGGTTCGAGTTATTACTGTGTACGTTCAAGTAGTTATTAGTGAAGTGTTGCGTTATATTCGGACGGTATAATTGTAATACAATTGAGTTTTAATATTAGTGGACATTTTATTGCATGTGAACAATTTTTATTTGATTTGTTGTAGAGACTGTGTTGTTAATTACGAACTGTTTAAGTGTAAAAAGTAAAGGTGTGATTAGTGACTTAATTGTTGTCTTGTACTTATTTTGTTTCCACTGTACCTACGACTATCGAGTAGAGCTATTTTATTTTCTAACTTTTCAGTTGATTGTTTATTGTTTTCATTTAACGATTCAAACTTTTTATTTAATTCTTCCTTGTCTTCCTCCCTTTGTTTCTTTAATTCCTCACTATTTTTGTCCATCTTTTCCTCATTCCTTTTTAGGAATTCCATTATGCCATCCCATCTCTTTCTTCTGTAGTCCTATTTGGTTCTGCCGGTGTTAATCTTGTTTCGATTTCTTCCACCGGTGTCGCTTCTTTTTCTTCCATATTGATGTCCTCTGTCCTCTTTTTTGATCTGCCTCTTATGTGCATTTTGTTTGCCTTTTCCGTAACCGCCGCTGAATACTATCTTTCCTACAACTCTAGCCTCACTAGTTGGTCGCCAATTTATGATAACACCTCGTGTCTCCCGTGAAAGCCCCAAGTAGTTGGCGTCAATTTGTAACAACAAGCTTCCTTTGTCTGTGTGTTTTAATCTAGTCACACGTTGGTTGCGTCAATTTATAACAAGCTGCCTGAGTCGTACTCTATTTTATTCAACTCCGATCGTGTTATTTTTTACGATGATTGAAACCTCGTAGCCTTCCCGATACTCGTCGTTCTTGCGACCTCGCCAATACCTGTTTACCTGATTCCACGTAGTTGTTATTTTCCCGATTATAGGCGCCAAATTGTTAGATTCAAAACAATTAAAAAATGTTTACTTCTTTCTTTTGATGCATCCGTATCTCTCGTCACTTGGTGTCTGTTAAATTTGAAATACGCTCTCTTGCGACAGTCGTACCAACATGTAATTCTGGTAGAAAATTTTCACGGTGCATTATAAACACATAAATATTATTAATTGAAATAATGAACAGGAATTACTTTTGAGAATTGGTTTTGTAGTTATCGGTTCTGCTTTTGATAGTTACTAAGACATAAGATTATAAAAATATATAACTTTTTTGCTCCGGCTTTAAAGAAATTACAACTCAGCGGTTGGCAATTGATCGTTGGGTCATGGACTGGACACGGACTAATGTCGAGTTGATATTATACAACGTGTAATCAGTCACAGATTTCTTTTGATTACGGCAAAAAGATAACAAAATGATTTTCGAAAGTACAATCCTTCACATCAAGTTAATTAAATATTACGATCCTTCTTTACAAAGTTTTCTTAGTATTTAAAACAATAGTGAGTTCAATTTACAAATATAGATATCACTATTGTTTGACGACTCGGAACACTAAGTTTTTTATAAGTAAAATCGTAAAGATTTTACGATTACCTTACAGGCTGTAAGGTAAATCTTTACGATTTTACTTATAAAAAACTTAGTGTTCTGAGTCTTCAAACTATAGTGATATTTAGTTAAGTAACGGACACGTCATGGACAACGAAATCCAAGAATACAAATATAGGGTAACTTAGATATCGTGTACAAATATTATCTTATTTCCCAAAGTGTTAATAATTAATTTGAGTAATCTTTTAATAATGATTATTACATGTTTTGACAGTCATTCAGTGTTTTTAGTGTTTGAACCAAGTTTTCGATATTGTGCATTAATTTTGAAGTGTAGTAATTAGTCTCGTGGGTGTAGTAAATTAATTAAATATTATACATTACAACTTCATCGATGTTTGATAGATTATTTTCATGAATTCTAGTTGTTCAGGTCTTCCTTCTCTTATTTCATTAGTTTATATTTGTTTTATTTTCTGTAATTCTCAATTAAATTGGATGGATCTTGCTAATAGGTTCTGTTAATGTTGTTTTTCAATTCCATTTAGTATTATTTGTTTTAATTCATCTGGTTGGTTTATTATCTAAATTTTATGGAGCGACTATTTTGTCACCTGCTCTCTGCTGATGCTAAAAATGGACTGTTAATGAGTTTGTAACGGTTTTTTAGTTCTAACTGCCAAAATCTACCTGCTCATTGGTTGAAAGAATTTTGTACTCATTGTTAGGTATGGCTTGGGTTTTTGCCCAAAATGAAAAAATATTTTCTAATTAGGATAATTTCCTATAATTATTATTAATCTGGTTTTTATTATTATCATTGAATAGCTTTTCTGATGTAGATTAATTTGCCATCAAACCTGACTAGGTTCTATTATCTCTGGGCTGTTTTAACATTTGGCTATTTTTGTTCTTTGTACTTATCTTGTTTATTACCATTATTTTGGGTTTGTAATGTTCCTTGGTTTGATATTTTATGTTTACTTATCTTTTTCCCTCACCGTGTACTGTTATTTGTTTATATTTTACAATTTTTGTTCACATTGCTTTAGGCCTACCTTTGCCTATCCTTTTGACATTGTTTAAACTTTAATTTTGCTCTTATTACTAGTTTCTTATTGCTTTGTTTTAGCTACTTTACAATGATTACGGATTTACATCCCTTAGTATATGAATGTTACCGCTTCTCCGACATATTAATGCCTTTCATATCTAAATTTATAACTTTAACATGAACTGTTTCTTAGGCTTTCATCATCACTCAACATAATACAACTTACTCTTAAGACTATTTCCACAATTATAACATTTGCGCATTTCTATAATATTACTATTATCTTCTCTGCTTTTCTTTATGATATAATAACAATAGTTTCAAACATTTATTATATAATTCTAGTATTGTAACATTCATTTATTTTTTATGCCTACTTTTCTTTTATATCATATTATTGGTTTAAAGCTTGAACTGGCCCTTTTAACTATTAACTCTAACTGTTAACAATAATACCTTGAATAATATTAATGGATTCTTATCCGGAATAATATAATATAATGCTATCTTATCTACTACTGTTTTTGGTCCTTTTCCAAAACTAAACTCTTATATTGTTCACTTACTTTGGTGTCTTTATACAGATTGTGTTTGTGTTTTATTTTTAGTTAATCACTTTCCTTCTGCACTCTCACTTTTATATGAGTTCTTGCTTATATTTGATGTTTTTTATTTATATTTTTGTGTCACACCTGCACTTGTACTGCTTCACTGTACTTAGTGTCAATAGTGTTATACACTTTTATTTTGTTTCTTTATACACTGTACTGGTTATTATTAATCACATTGGTGTTATCACCATTATCACAGAGTGTTTATTACTTAGTGTTTATTTGTAATTCACTCCCTATTCATATCATGCACTCTTGGTTCACTTTGGTCTATGACTATTTTGAGTATTATCTATCTCTATTATATTTCATTTGTGTTATTATACTTTTCTGTATCATTATTTGTGTATTTTATTATTTGTTTATTTCATCATTATGCTATACTTACTTAGCTAATATTACAACATTTTCTTTTGGTTTGTACTTTCTATATTCAATGGTATATTTAATTATATTTACTTTTCTTAGTTTTTTATTTCATGGGTTTATTTCATATAATTTGTCATTTGGCCAATCACTTGGGTTGGGTCATAGTCATTTGTCTCGTATACGTTACAGTCATTCTAGTGCTATTTATTTAAAATTGTTAATTCTCCTTCTTTTATCTAGTTTAGCCGCATGCTTTTTACTTTATATTCTATGGTATATCTTCCCTTGTATTGGGCTGCTTTTGGTATCATAACATAATGCCTCGCCATTAAAATTGATCATTTTGTAAAACACTAACATAGTTTTTTATGAAATTATCAGTTGTTTTTTTCTTATTCTTCACGTTTATCTCTTCCTTCTGGTTTCTCATCTTACTTATTTCATTCCTTATTATGTAGTTATTTTAGATCTGTAGTTACTTATCCTCATTTGTGAGTTCTCCCTGTAATATATAATATCCCTAATTTTCCCTAACACTTCGTAGCTGGCATCAAATCGGGTGGGCTCTCTTGGCTACCAATACTCTGTCGTCCATTACTACTTTTTTCTGAGATCAGAGGAACACCATCTCTGCTCAGTTAATTGATTGCAGTAACTATTCTCAGTCAATCTTCATAAATAAACCTTAAAAGGTAGTCATCTTTTGACTCTCAATTATAATAATAATATTTTGGGGATTGTTCACTTTATTGTCCTTCAGATCATTTTAACTTTCCCTACTCATTCTTCCTTCCACTATTCCTTTGCTATATTCTATTATATACTCACACATTTGGTTGTTTTCACTTATTTATTTATTTCATTACTTCTAACTCTTAAATAGTGTGGTTTTCTTTTCTTCTTGTGGTCGTTTTAATTATTTTAGACATTTTTTCCTTTCTTTTCATCTGTTCATTACCCTTATTTTGCTTCAGCTGCTTATTGTATTTGGTTGTTATATTTTTTTATACCTTTTCTTTATACTCTCTTAATATTCTATATTCATTACAATATTAATTAATTATCTTGTTGATTCATCCTCTTCGTTCACTTTATTAAATTTATTAATATATATAAACTTTCACGTATGAACTTACTATTCGTTGTCACTTCCCCAAACGTTTTGAGGTGATGTTCCTCTTCCTCAGTGGTAATAATACTGAATGTCGATTACAGAATAACTGTTATGGACTATAGGTGTGTGTGGTGGGGGTTGATGGTGGGAAGGGATTGGCGCTGAGGTTCAAATTGTGAGTTTTGATCAGTGTATCGAATAGTGTATGTGATTTATAATGTAATTGTTCATTTAATATGTTGTTTGGTTGTAGTTTGTGATATCTGTATATTTCAAATTGTTCAGCTGTATTTAGTTTTCTACTTTTAGGTATGTAGTGCAATATTTCCATGTTGTGTTCTATGTTTGTGTAACTGTGGTTTTCGTTATGTAAATGTGTGGCAAATGTGGAATGTATGTAATTTGTGGTGAGGGCTTTTAAATGTTCTGAAAATCTGGAAGAAAAAGATCTTCCCGTCTGGCCGATGTAGAATTGTTGACAATCATTACAATTTAATTTATAAACCCCTGTTTTGCTGTATGTGTCAGTGTCTTTGTTAGTATTATTTATGTGTTTTCTAATGGTGTTGTTGGTTCTGTAGGCTACTTTATAATTGTGTTTCCTAAATGTGTTTGCAATTTTGTGTGTATTGTAATTGTAGTATGTAAGTGTTATGTATTTGCTGGGTTGTGTGCTGTTAGTCTGATGTGTTTTATTTTTTGTGTTTAGGATTCGTTTGTGTAATTTATTTATTAATTCGGGGTTGTATCCATTTTTGACTGATATATATTTGATTGTGTTTAATTCATCTTGGTAGTCATGTGTGTTTAGTGGTATTGAAGTGAGCCTATGGTGCATGTAGTTGAAAGCTGCATGTTTGTGTTGTGTTGGGTGGTTGGATGAGTTGTGTATGACCATGTCTGATGTGGTGGGTTTCCTGTATATTTTGTATGTGTGTGTGTTGTTTGTTTTGGTGATTGTAAGGTCTAAGAATTTTATGCTATTATTTATTTCTATTCACACTAATAGCACTAAATAGCACTGTAATGCACACTTGAAATAGGCTCACTCCATAGGCTCACTTCAATACCCCTAAACACACATGACTACCAAGATGAATTAAACACAATCAAATATATAGCAGTCAAAAATGGATACAACCCCGAATTAATAAATAAAGTACACAAACCAATCCTAAACACAAAAAATAACTAAATATCACTATTTTTACAAAATCTATACAATCTAATAATATAATCTATATAATCTAATCTAATCTATAAAATCTAAATATCACTATATAACTAAATATCACAAAAAATAAAACACATCTGACTAACAGCACACAACCCAGCAAATACATAACACTTACATACTACAATTACAATACACACAAAATTGCAAACACATTTAGGAAACACAATTATAAAGTAGCCTACAGAACCAACAACACCATTAGAAAACACATAAATAATACTAACAAAGACACTGACACATACAGCAAAACAGGGGTTTATAAATTAAATTGTAATGATTGTCAACAATTCTACATCGGCCAGACGGGAAGATCTTTTTCTTCCAGATTTTCAGAACATTTAAAAACCCTCACCACAAACTACATACATTCCACATTTGCCACACATTTACATAACGAAAACCACAGTTACACAAACATAGAACACAACATGGAAATATTACACTACATACCTAAAAGTAGAAAACTAAACACAGCTGAACAATTTGAAATATACAGATATCACAAACTACAACCAAACAATATATTAAATGAACAGTTACATTATAAATCATATACACTATTCGATACACTGATCCAAACACACAATTTTAAACTCAGCGCCAATCCCTTCCCACCATCAACCACCACCACACACACCTATAGTCCATAACGGTTATTCTGTAATCGACATTCAGTATTATTCCCACTGAGGAAGAGGAACATCACCTCAAAACGTTTGGGGAAGTGACAACGAATAGTAAGTTCATACGTGAAAGTTTATATATATTAATAAATATTATTTATTTGTCTTAGCACGTCTTGATTGTTTTATATTTGTTTATTTTAACTTATATCCTTTCTAACTATCTTGTCCTATTATTTCTTACTTTCACTTTGTTCCTTTGTTTGTTTATTTCATCTCATATGGTTTCTAAATAGTGGTGTAAGCTGTTCTTACTTATATTTTAGAATTTTGTCGGTTCTAAAATATTATTCTAGAATTTTGTCGATTTTTTTTTGTTAGTCAATAGACCATCCTCGTGGAATTTCTTTATTGAAGCTTGGTTCTGTAATTATTTCCATTAATTTGTCTTAAGTATTCATTTATGTTTTCCTTTTGATTATTATTAACTGGTCTCAATTAATTTAGTGTTACTTCTTTTCCATTGGTTTGCTTGGTCGGTAATCAGAAAATCAGTCCCATTTCTCGGTGTTCATCTGCACTTAGTTCACCCATGGTTCATTATTTCATCTGCACTTGTCGTTCGGATCACTCTGGTGTACAGAACTGTTTCCGTCCTTGTAATATAGGTCACTGCTACCTTGTACAGCAATTCTTGTACCACTACATGTTCATTAGTATCCATGCCTGCATCAATCACTTTACCATTTATTTTATTGAACAGATATTTCAATGGTACATTCATAATTGATGATTTCACTAATATTTTATTATAACTTTCTATTTTTGGTATATTCCATTTAAATATAGATTTTCTTAAGTTTTTACTCACTGGTTTGTTGTGATCCCATTCTAGAATTTCTTTTAAAGTTCTCCTACAATTCTTAAAATTCATTATTTCAGTATGTTCAGTAATTGGTAGATTAAGCACATTAATTAGTCCATTCTTCACCATCTACAATTCTTCCCGTGTTTTTATTAATTTCTTTTTACTTATTTTTTCTATTTTCTTCATCTTCTTTTCCAGGTATTTATTATTCTCTTTGTTGCTGTTATTTTTATTCTCAGATAGCATTGCACCTTTGCATTCTTTAATTTCTATTTCCTTCCTACTATCTTCTATTTTCTGACTTACCGGTTCCCTGTTCTTATCCAATGTTTCTTTAATACCTTTGGAAGCGCTGTCTACTGTTTCTTTCAATTTCTGTAAACCACTATTCATTGTTTCGTTTAGCTTTCTGAAACCTTCATCCATTTGTTTCTTTAAGTTTTTGCTCAAAACCTCGTTTTGTATCCTTGAATTTTCATTTATTTCTTCCTTCATACTATCTATATTTTCATTTGTCTGTTTTAAACTCTCGTCATTCCTGTCAAATTTTTCATTTATTTTTCCTTCATCCGTTTCAAATTTTCATTATTGGCTTAAAATTTTTCATTCATCTGTCTATTATTTTCGTTAATATTGTCTATTTTATTTTCTAACTTTTCAGTTGTTTGTTTATTGTTTTCATTTAACGATTCAAACTTTTTATTTAATTCTTCCGCGTCTTCCTCCCTTTGTTTCTTTAATTCCTCACTATTTTTGTCCATCTTTTCCTCATTCCTTTTTAGGAATTCCATTATGCCACCCCATCTCATTTCTTCTGTAGTCCGATTTGGTTCTGCCGGTGTTAATCTTGTTTCGATTTCTTCCATCGGTGTCACTTCTTTTTCTTCCATATTGATCTCCTCTGTCCTCTTTTTTGATCTGCCTCTTGTGTGCATTTTGTTTGCCTTTTCCGTAACCGCCGCTAGAATACTATCTTTCCTACAACTCTAGCCTCACTAGTTGGTCGCCAATTTATGACAACACCTCGTGTCTCCCGTGAAAGCCCCAAGTTGTTGGCGTCAATTTGTAACAACAAGCTTCCTTTGTGTGTGTGTTTGAATCCAGTCACACGTTGGTTGCTTCAATTTATAACAAGCTGCCTGAGTCGTACTCTATTTTATTCAACTCCGATCGTGTTATTTTTTACGATGTCTGAAACCTCGTAGCCTTCCCGATACTCGTCGTTCTTGTGACCTCACCAATACCTGTTTACCTGATTCCACGTAGTTGTTATTTTCCTGATTATAGGCACCAAATTGTTTGATTCAAAACAATTAAAAAATTTTTACTTCTTTCTTTTGAGGCAAGCGTATCTCTCGTCGCTTGGTGTCTGTTAAATTCGAAATCCGCTCTCTTGCGACAGTCGTACCAACCTGTAATTCTGGTAGAAAATTTTCATGGTGCTATATTAATGAAATAAACACATAAATATTATTAATTGAAATAATGAACAGGTATTACTTTTGAGTATTGATTTATTAGTTATCGGTTCTGCTTTTGATAGTTACTAAGACATAAGATTATAAAAATATATAACTTTTTTGCTCCGGGTTTAAAGAAATTACAACTCAGCGGTTGGCAATTGATCGTTGGGTCATGGACTGGACACGCTGTAATGTCGAGTTGATATTATACAACGTGTAATCAGTCACAGAGTTCTTTTGATTACGGCAAAAAGATAACAAAATGATTTTCGAAAGTACAATCCTTCGCATCAAGTTAATTAAATATTATGATTCTTCTTTACAACAGTTTTCTTAGTATTTAAAACATTAGTGACTTCAATTTACAAATATAGGTTAGGTTAGATATCGTGTACAAATATTGTCTTATTTCCCAAAGTGTTAATAATTAATTTGAGTAATCTTTTAATAATGATTATTACATGTTTTAACAGTTGTCTTGTTTGTTCATCATCTTTTTTCACATCACTACACTTTATATAATAATGAAACTTTCACATGTGAAACTTACTTGTCTTTTTCCATAGAACGCGTTTCAGCGTCGTGTTCGCCTTCCCTTTTTCTAAGCTAAAGAAGGCGAACACGACGCCGAAACGCGTACTACGGAAAAAGAGAAGTAACTTTCACATGTGAAAGTTTCATTATTATATAAAGAAAAATGTTTTAATAGTCATTCAGTGTTTTTAGTGTTTGAACCAAGTTTTGGATATTGTGCATTAATTTTGAAGTGTAGTGATCAGTCTCGTGGGTGTAGTAAATTAACTAAATATTATACATTACAACTTCATCGATGTTTGATAGATTATTTTTATAAATTCTGGTGTTCAGGTCTTCCTTCTCTTATTTCATTAGTTTATATAGGTTTTATTTTCTGTAATTCTCAATTAAATTGGATGGATCTTGCTAATAGGTTCTGTTAAGGTTATTTTTCATTTCCATTTAGTAGTATTTGTTTTAATTCATCTGGTTGGTTTATTTTGTAAATTTTATGGACCGGCTATTTTGTCATCTGCTCTCTGCTGATGCTAAAAATGGACTGTTAATGAATTTGTAACAGTTTTTTGTTCTAACTGCCAAAATCTACCTTCTCATTAGTTGAAAGAATTTTGTACTCATTGTTAGGTATGGCTTGGGTTTTTGCCCAAAATGAATAAATATTTTCTAATTAGGATAATTTCCTTCTATTATTATTAATCTGCTTTTTTTTATTATCATTGAATAGCTTTTCTGATGTATATTAATTTCCCATCAAACCTGACTAGGTTCTATTACTCTGGGCTGTTGTAACATTTTGCTATTTTTGTTCTTTCTACTTATCTTGTTTATTATGTCGTTTATTGCCATTATTTTGGGTTTGTAATGTTCCTCGGTTTGATATTTTAGGTTTACTTATCTTTTTCCCTTACTGTGAACTGTTATTTGTTTACATTTTACAATTTTTGGTCACCTTGCTTTAGGTCTACCTTTGCCTATCCTTTTGACATTGTTTAAACTTTAATTTTGCTCTTATTACTAGTTTCTTATTGCTTTGTTTTAGCTAGTTTACAATGATTACGGATTTACATCCCTTAGTATATGAATATTACCGCTTCTCTGACATATTAATGCCTTTCATATCTAAATTTATAACTTTAACATGAACTGTTTCTTAGGCTTTCATCATCACTCAACATAATACAACTTACTCTTAAGACTATTTCAACAATTATAACATTTGCACATTTCTATAATATTACTATTATCTTCGCTGCTTTTCTTTATGACATAATAACAATAGTTTCAAACATTTATTATATAATTCTAGTATTGTAACATTCATTTTTTTTTATGCCTACTTTTCTTTTATATCATATTATTGGTTTAAAGTTTGATCTTGCCCTTTTAACTATTAACTCTAACTGTTAACAATAATACCTTGAATAATATTAATGGATTCTTATCCTGAATAATATAAAAAAATGCTATCTTATCTACTACTGTTTTTGGTCCTTTTCCAATTCCATTTCCTTTTCCTTTTCCTTTATCTTTTTCTGTATTTGGTGTCTTTATACGAATTGGGTTTGTGTTTTATTTTTAGTTAATCACTTTCCTTCCGCACTCTCACTTTTATATGAGTTCTTGCTTATATTTGATGTTTTTTAATTATATTTTGTGTCACACCTGCACTTGTACTGCTTCACTGTACCGTCAACCGGGGTGACTTGGGACAATTGGAGGTATTTCAAGTGTTGGACAGTTGGCAACACTGAAAAAATGGAGACCAGCTGATTCAGTAGTATTTTTGTGTAATGCACGTCTGTTTTCATCTTTTGTAGGCAAATCATATTGTTCTGAATGAAGGTAAGTGTTATTAATAATAATTTATCAAATTAAAAAATGTTCACAGTTTTATTTGCCCAAAATAACTTAGAGTCTGTAACCATATATGTGTGATAGTTAGAACTAAACAAGTAGTTCACTTTGGTTATGTGGATAGTTGGTTAAATGTTGTACATGTTATAACCTCACCTATATCACATTCATATTTTTCATGTCAATTTGAAAAATTTTTGTTTTTTACGGGGTGACTTCCATTTTTATTGATTTTTTTTCTTATTTATGGTATCTAACCTAATCAAACCTAGCCTAGGGCTTAACAATATAGTAAAGCTGTAATAAAGAGTACTAAAAATACTATTTTTCTGTTACAGATGCCAAGAATATATAAAAAAAAATTTGCGGGTGACCATATCAGCGTTATCAGCACGAAAATCTTTTGAAAGCTGTGAGGGAAGTTTAAAATAAACATCTCTCTGTTCGAGCTGCAGCTGAAAAGTATGGTGTACCTAAAAGCTCAGTAAAGGTGGGCTTCTAAGCCTTTACAAACACTCACATACAACCAACAGGGAGGAGAAGCTGGACCTTCGATGCAACAAGAGCCTTCAGCACAAACAATGTCGCTGGCAGTTCTTTCTATGAAGAAGCCTGGAGGCCAGACGTCTTTGACTCCCGAAGAGGAAGGTAAAATAGTGGATAATTTACTTGTTGCATGCAAATGGGGATTCCCATTGTCATCGTATGACATCAGGATCATTGTTAAACAATATCTTGACTCTAGTGGGAAAAGACTGACTAAATTTAAGAATAACCTGCCTGGCCGTGACTGGGTTGTGCTATTCATTAAGTGGCACAAAAAGTTATTGTCTGGAAGATGGATTCATAATATAAAAAGCTCCCGAGCAAAGGTTGATAAGAAAATGATTGGGGAATATTTTTCTGAGTTGGGTGACAGTTTGAAGGGTGTTAGAGCTGAATGCATAGTTAACTACGATGAAACAAACATCGTAGATGACCTGGGAAAGAAAAAAGTAATTGGTAGAAGAGGTGCAAAACACTGTTACAGAATTATGGATTCATCCAAATGCAGTGTAAGTGTTATGTTCTCAGGAACTGCTTCAGGAAAGTTACTACCTCCATATATTGTTTATGGTGCAGAACATATTTATGATACATGGACACAAGGAGGGCCTAAGAGTGCCTTATATAATCGCATAAAATGTGGATGGTTTAACGAATGTACCTTTCAAGACTGGTTTGAAGGCATTGCTTTGCCTTATTTCAGGTCCTTTCCTCAAGGTTCTCCTAAGGCACTAATCGGAGACAACCTTTCGAGCCATATTTCGATTGGTGTACTGGAAAAATGCCGGTTGTTCAACATAAGATTTATTCTTCTGCCAGCAAATGCAACCCATCTTTGTCAACCTCTAGATGTAGCCTATTTTAGGCCGTTAAAAATTGAATGGAGGAAGACTTTGGAAGAGTGGAAACTCAACAACAGAGGGTCAATTCCAAAGGACAGATTTCCAGAAAAATTAAAACAAACCCTAGATAGTATAGATGACAATGGTAGAACTAAGAAAAATTTGATTGCAGGGTTCAGAAAGACAGGAATTCACCCATTGTGTGCTGAAAAAGTTCTCGAACAAGTTCCTTAGACTGAAGAGGAAGAATATACCAACTCAAATGTAGGAAATGCAATCAATCAGTCATTTGAAGTTTATATGAAACAATTGTTTCAAAAAGAAACCCAGCCTTTAAAGAAAAAATGTAAGAAGAAGTTGAACATTCCACCTGGGAAAAGTGTTGAGAACATGTCTTTTTCAGATGATAGCAGTAGAGAAGATGATCCAGATGATAAATTTAATGGGAATGAAGAGGAAGTTACAGAAAAAGCGTCTCTGCCTTGGACACAAGTCCTTCCCTCTGCAACGACTCAAGAAAGATTTGAACTCAAAGACTTGAAAGAAGGGGGATTCATTGTTGCTAAATTTGAATATCATGGTCAGAAGGGCATGAAAGTTCAAAAACATTACATTGGCAAAATTCTTTTAGTCACAGATTCAATAATTGAAGCTTCTTTCATGAGAAAATCAAATAAAATAGATGGTGTTTATTTGTTCCCTCAAGAGCCAGACATAGAAGATATTGAACTGTCGCAAGTGGTTTCAATTGTGCAGCCAAAGAGTGTTCGTCTAAGTAGATACTATTTTGATTATAAATTTGCTGAATAAGTTCAATAAATAGTACTTTAGAAATCTGATATGTATTACATTTAATTATAAAAAAATTAAAATTGTTTTGATATAAATTGTTTTTGTTAAATAATTTTTTGTATTTTTTATAAAAAAATGATAATTGTCACTTAAAATATAGTTTTTATAAATAAAAGTCATTTTCCTTTTTTTAAAAAGCATTTTTACCGTCCCAAGTCACCTTTTATATGAGGTGAGATGGGTCATAAGGCAAAACATATGACTGTCCAAGTCACCCCTACCTGCGGGGTGACTTGGGGTCAGCAATTAAAAAAAATATATAAATCAGAATATGTAAGATATTGGTTTGCTTTTTTGTATATGTATTATACAAAGGTAGACTGAACGTTTAGCATTGTTTTGAGATTTTTTTTCAATTAATAAAAAAACTACACTAAAAAGAAAATGAGAATCGTCTCAAGTCAACCCGGTTGAAGGTACTTAGTGTCAATAGTGTTATACACTTTTATTTTGTTTCTTTATACACTGTGCTGGTTATTATTAATCACATTGGTGTTATCACCATTATCACAGAGTGTTTATTACTTAGTGTTTATTTGTAATTCACTCCCTATTAATATCATGCACTCTTGGTTCACTTTGGTCTATGACTATTTTGAGTATTAGTCTATCTCTATTATATTTGATTTTAGTTATTATACTTTTCTGTATCATTGTTTGTGTATTTTATTATTTGTTTATTTCATCATTATGCTATACTTACTTAGCTAATATTACAACATTTTCTTTTGATTTGTACTTTCTATATTCAATGGTATATTTAATTATATTTACTTTTCTTAGTTTTTTATTTTATGGGTTTATTTCATATAATTTGTCATTTGGCCAATCACTTGGGTTGGGTCATAGTAATGTGTCTCGTATACGTTACAGTCATTCTAGTGCTATTTTATAAAATTTTTGATTCTCCTTCTTTTATCTACCTTTAGCCGCATGCTTTTTACTTTATATTCTATGGTATATCTTCTCTTGTATTGGGCTGCTTTTGGTATCGTAACATAATGCCTCGCCATTAAAATTGATCATTTTGTAAAACACTAACATAGTTTTTTATGAAATTATCAGTTGTTTTTTTCTTATTCTTCACGTTTATCTCTTCCTTCTGGTTTCTCATCTTACTTATTTCATTCCTTATTATGTAGTTATTTTAGATCTGTAGTTACTTATCCTCATTTGTGAGTTCTCCCTGTAATATATAATTTCCCTAATTCTCCCTAACACTTCGTAGCTGGCATCGAATCGGGTGGGCTCTCTTGGCTACCAATACTCCGCCGTCCATTACTACTCTTCTCTGAGATCAGAGGAAAATCATCTCTGCTCAGTTAATTGATTGCTGTAACTATTCTCAGTCAATCTTCATAAATAAACCTTAAAAGGTAGTCAGTCATCTTGTGACTCTCAATAATAACAATAATAATAATAATAATAATATTTTGGGGATTGTTCACTTTATTATCCTTCAGATCATTTTAACTTTCCCTACTCATTCTTCCTTCCACTATTCCCTTGCTATATTCTGTTATATACTCACACATTTGGTTGTTTTCATTTATTTATTTATTTCATTACTTCTGACTCTTAAATAGTCTGTTTTTCTTTTCTTCTTGTGGTCGTTTTAATTATTTTAGACTTTTTTCCTTTGTTTTCATCTGTTGATTACCCTTATTTTGCTTCAGCTGCTTATTGTATTTGGTTGTTATATTTCCTTATACCATTTCTTTATACTCTCTTAATATTCTATATTCCTTAGAATTTTATTTATTTGTCTTAGCACGTCTTGATTGTTTTATATTTGTTTATTTTAACTTATATCCTTTCTAACTATCTTGTGCTATTATTTCTTACTTTCACTTTGTTCCTTTGTTTGTTTATTTCATCTCATATGGTTTCTAAATAGTGGTGTAAGCTGTTCTTACTTATATTTTAGAATTTTGTCGGTTCTAAAATATTATTCTGGAATTGTGTCGATTTCTTTTTTATGAGTCAATAGACCATCCTAGTGGAATTTCTTTATTGAAGCTTGGTTCTTTAATTATTTCCATTAATTTGTCTTAAGTATTCATTTATGTTTTCCTTTTGATTATTATTAACTGGTCTCAATTAATTTAGTGTTACTTCTTTTCCATTGGTTTGCTTGGTCGGTAATCAGAAAATCAGTCCCATTTCTTGGTGTTCATCTGCACTTAGTTCACCCATGGTCCACTATTTCATCTGCACTTGTTGTTCAGATCACTCTGGTGCAGAGCATATTTTAACATGTTAACTGGGCGACATAAATGTCGCCCAGTGATGGGCTGAGGCGCCGGGCGGGCGGGGCGCCGGCAGCAGCAGTACTACTAGGTGTCTATAGCTGCTAACAATCATAGACTACTAGCCGTAGCAGGAGTTCAAGAGTGGGGGTGCCAAATTACGTCTAAAATACTTTGCTACGAGGTATAAATATATAATTGGCATAACTTGACATTGAAATTTGTAAAATAATATTTGAGGGATAATTTGGTCAATATTTTTAATATAACATTAGTTTGGACATTTTCAAGTCCCCAAACAATAGACTCGTCCGTATCTGTTCGTCCCCGCCTCCCTCCACCGCTGCCATCCACCAGACAGCAGTCACCGCGGACTGCTCTGTCAAGTGTCACGTATAATTTATGCAAATTAAATTGTTAGTGCGTTTTGGTGCTTAAGCCTTTCGTCCGGTTGTACGAGTGTAATGTGTTTTGTGTATAGTGCATAAAATTTACTAATACGATATGTCTGAGAAAAAGAAACCTTCGGGTTCGTTTTATAGAAAAAGAAGAGCCGAGGCTCTTAAGGAGAAAGAAAAACAAGCTAAATTAATGAAAAGGTTTGTTACACTACCATCTATTTCTCCCTCGTCATCACAACCTCAGGTAAACTGCAGTGATCAGCCAACAGAAACAGAACAAGAGGATGAAGCTGCCAAATTTGATACTTGTGTGGTAAGTTGTTTTATTTTTCAATTAGATTAAATATTAACTCTTTTGGGTCATTATAATTACTATTCCAATTCGCCTGTTGATGTTTTTCTAGCTTCATCAAGTCCTTAAATAGAAATCAGTTCTTTTTAGTAGACGTAATAATTTGGTGAAAAAATCACCGCAGCTAACACGGAGAAAAATAATCCTGTACCCTCTACTAAACTGAGTCGAGTTGAGTGATATCGTTGAGTCCCCTGCACTCGAGAGTTGAGTTCTCACAACTCGGTTTCTTTCCAGTTACGTCACGTTGTGTAAACTCGGAAAGTCTACACTCAGAGAAATTTTGAAATGCATTACCTCGATGTTTTAGATAAAATTTACCTCTACGATTCCACAGAGTTAAAGATTTACTAATTTGGAATAACAATAAGCCTAAATTAGAGTTGCGGCAGTTCGCTTTGTTATGGAGTTGCGTTGACTCGAGTTTAGGAGTGTAGCACCTCTAAAACTCGAGTCCCCCGACCTCGATTGTTTTGAAAGCGGGCATCTCTAAATTCGAGGAACGGATATTCGAAAAATAGAGGACGACAAAAACACACGATTTCAATATTAATAATTATTATAAAAAATACATGCTACTTGAAAATATGTCTTAATACATTATGTAATGTAATTAATTAACTAAACAAACTATTTAATTTTTTATAATACTGAAACATAAAAAAAAATTCATTTGTAACTTATTGTTTAACATAAATACTGTATATTATTTTTATTTGTCCAAATGTCGAGCTTAAAACTGCTTAAAAAATATAATTTTTTAATTATTTATTGTTGCAAATAATTGTTTTTAATGTAAATAATTAAAACATATACAAAATTTCACCCAAATCTAATGAAATTTACTCAAGTTATTGTGTCCCATAGAAATAAATTTTTTAAAAATTTTGGTTTTAATTATTAAAAAATTATACAATTTTTAAATTATTTACACGTTTACAATTATACACAATTTTTTTTTACAGGGCATGATTTTTTTTTCGTTTTACTAATTGTATTTTGGGCTTTGCAGGCTAAAACTTCTGGCGTGAAAATATCAAAAACAATCATAGATTTCTTCAATTTTTGGTCCAACAAACGCCAGCATGAAGTCCAGGATCTAGCTCAAAGTGAAACACATCAAACTGAAAATACACAGGAAAATGTAACAGCTACCAGACCAACATTATCCTCTCATTCCTCTAGAGAATGTAATAATTTATCCAAAACTTTTCCCGCTCACGATTCTGCCTCAGAGTCTAAAGACGCTACTGGTGAATGGTATAAGGGGACAAAATTAGAGTCATCCTGGATACTTAATACTTACCCATGCCTTGAAAAAGTAAAACTGGGAAAACGGAGTGGGATGAAATGTACAACCTGCTTTAAGCAAATACAAGAAGCAAAAAAATTTTCAAAGAATGGTAGTATTCCAATAGCTGACGGAGTTCGAATGGACGGACACAGGGAACTTGAAAGGATAGTCGATCATTTTACATTCAGAATCTCATATTGCGGCAGAACAATTGGAACAAATGCAGCAGAGATAAATGTTACAGTCTGAAAAGCACCCGTGGGTAAAAAGTTTAAAATCTCAAAATGCAGAAAAAATTTAAATATTGATTGAGATGGCTGTCGATGTGTATAATGATAGTCGTCAGCTAACCCTTAGTGCCAATTCTTGGCCGTCAAGATCTCTAGCAAAAATGCACACTGACATTCAGATAGCGTCTTATAAAGACAATGGACTGGATGCACAGTTTGTTAAACTGAATCCTTCCCCTGAACTTCTGCAGTATAGAAATCCTGTAATCTACAGGGAAATGCTAGACGTTGTCAGTAGTTTGACGATGGAAAAAGTCATAAAAGAGCTAGAAAAAGCTGACTGTTTCGCAATTCAGATAGATGGATCATGTGATAAATATGGTGTTGATAATAAGTTTGTAACCGCCCGATTTATTTCTGAAGACAAAGAGATGAGGTCGATATTTCTAGGTGTGAGTAAATCCGTCAAACGAGGAGCAGAAGGCCTTCTTGATGCTGTTAAAAGTTTGTTTGAAGATCTGGAAATTGAGAGTTTGGCAAAAGAAAAACTAACGAGCTTGACAACGGATGGCGAAAATGCTAACACAGGTAAGAACAGTGGTCTGTGGATCAGAATGAAGAACTATCTGGAAAGAAATATTTTATGCATCTGGTGCGTTGCCCACAGATCTGACCTCGTACTTTTCGATCTTGAGTTAAGTGTAATGGAAGTTAAACACTGGAAAGCGAACTTGAAGGCCGTGGCTACGTTTTACAGAGGGTCATCTGTAAGATTCAATGAACTTGAACAAATAGCCAAAGCTGAGAATCTTAAGGTTTACAAATTCCAGCTTACTTCGAAGTTAGATTCGTAGAACATCTAATTAATTTAACAAAAGCAGTGTGGAATAATCTTCTGTGTATAGAAAAGCACTGGAAGTCAATAGTTGATAACCCTGATTCATCAAAAGTCGAAAAAGCCACTGCAAGAGGATTTATGCGACTGTGGCAAAAAGAGGGTGACCAGCAACTCTTAACAAACCTCATGCTCGATATCTTGAGGCAAATTGAAAGGCTACAGAAAGAGAGTCAACGATCAATGGTAACTCTGCCTGATATTGAAACCACAAAAGAAATTATTGTCACTTCACTCTCGCTGATGGAAAGTCAACCTTATCCGGGAGGATGTGAAGAACAACTGTTGGAAAAGAATGCAGTCAAAAATGGAAATGATGATAAACCTGATGTAGAGTTTTGCAAAAGAAGAGCAGTTAACTCTTTAGTATCCACATCCACGAGAAGATGTTGGTCTGCAGTGAGGAAGGAAATAGTTCTCAGCTGTAAGGAGTTCCTCACTGTCAGACTTGCTGACGACCAGCGTAACATCCTGAACACAATGAACAAGTTTCTCAGTGCAAGAACTGCACCAGATATGATCAATGCAGTATGAAGTGAAGTCAAAGACATGTTTGGTGATGACGCCGTTTCGCCGTTTACTGACGATGTAATCTGCTTATTCTGTAGTGAAAAATTACCTGCACCCCTGGAAATGGATGATGCGTCAGCCAAATTGTACCATTACTTCAAAGTGTCTAAGACCCACTCAGTGTTTTCCAAGCTGGTCCAGACATATATTTGCATGACGCCTCACAGTGCAGGACCAGAACGGGCAGTGTCTGTTCACACAACACTCAAGACTAACAAACAGTCCTCATATTCCAGAAAAGCTCTCAACTCTAGAATGTATATAGCTCTCAATGGCGTAGGGACTGCGCTGTTCGACCCAAGACCAGCAGTAGCAAAATTTTTAGAGGTCAAAGAAAGAAGAAGGAAACTTCCAGATGAAGAAATTTATCAAAACCAGAAATTTACAAAAACGTTTTTTTCAAAAGACTCTAACGTATAAGGGTATAGTCTAACAATATTGTTCTGACCTCAGATGTTTTTTTTTTAATAGCCTTTAGCCTTTTTGATGTAGTTACAGCAACATGAACCGTTTACGATTAAATTACTAATTTAATTTTACAAATAAACACTTAATTAACATTATTTGGTGAAATATTGGTATACCTTTAATAAAGGATGTCATATATTTAGGCTTACTTGAACATTACTTAATTTGTTTAATCTGTCAATTAGTACTGTTATATTGTATATTACAAGAAATTATTTTGCATTGCATTTATTCAATGAAATATTATTTAAGAGATAATTTACCTCTGACACTAATTAATAAAGCAGCCATATTTACTTTCAAATTTAGTTTTATTTCTTACCTATAAATTACTACTTTGAGTATTGTTTATTTTTCTTGTTATGTCGTAGTACAATACTACAACTGTACAAATGTATTGGTGACTGGTGAGGCATTTACCCTAAAGCAATGAACACTTTGGGAGAGGGGGGCGCTCAGCGGGCATAGAAGGGGCGCCGGAGTATAGTGTCGCCCAGTGAAAATTCCTTAAAATATGCTCTGCTCTGGTGTACAGAACTGTTTCCGTCATTGTAATATTGGTCTCTGCTACCTTGTACAGCAATTCTTGTAACACTACATGTTCATTAGTATCCATGCCTGCATCAATCACTTTACCATTTATTTTATTGAACAGATATTTCAATGGTACATTCATTATTGATGATTTCACTGATATTTTATTATAACTTTCTATTTTTGGTATATTCCATTTAAATATAGATTTTCTTAAGTTTTACTCACTGGTTTGTTGTGATCCCCTTCTAGAATTTCTTTTAAAGTTCTACAATTCTTAAAATTCATTATTTCAGTATGTTCAGTAATTGGTAGATTAAGCACATTAATTAGTCCATTCTTCACCATCTCCAATTCTTCCCGTGTTTTTGTTAGTTTCTTTATACTTATTTTTTTGTATTTTCTTCATCTTCTTTTCCAGGTATTTATTGTTGCTGTTATTTTTATTCTCAGATAACATTACACCTTTGTATTCTTTAATTTCTATTTCCTTCCTACTATCTTCTATTTTCTGACTTACCAGTTCCCTGTTCTTATCCAATTTCTTTAATACCTTTGGAAGCGCTGTCTAGTGTTTCTTTCAATTTCTTTAAACCACTATTCATTGTTTCATTTAACTTTCTGAAACCTTCGTCCATTTGTTTCTTTAAGTTTTCGCTCAAAACCTCGTTTTGTATCCTTGAATTTTCATTTATTTCTTCCTTCATACTATCTATTTTTTCATTTGTCTGTTTAAAACTCTCGTCATTCCTGTCAAATTTTTCATTTATTTTTTCCTCCATCCGTTTAAAATTTTCATTATTGGCTTCCAATTTTTCATTCATCTGTCTATTATTTTCGTTAGTATTGTCTATTTTATATTCTAACTTTTCAGTAAAGTAAAGGTGTGATTAGTGACTTAATTGTTGTCTTGTACTTATTTTGTTTCCACTGTACCTACGACGATCGAGTAGATCTATTTTATTTTCTAACTTTTCAGTTGTTTGTTTATTGTTTTCATTTAACGATTCAAACTTTTTATTTAATTCTTCCTTGTCTTCCTCCCTTTGTTTCTTTAATTCCTCACTATTTTTGTCCATCTTTTCCTCATCCCTTTTTAGGAATTCCATTATACCATCCCATATCATTTCTTCTGTAGTCCTATTTGGTTCTGCCGGTGTTAATCTTGTTTCGATTTCTTCCACCGGTGTCGCTTCTTTTTCTTCCATATTGATGTCCTCTGTCCTCTTTTTTGATCTGCCTCTTATGTGCATTTTGTTTGCCTTTTCCGTAACCGCCGCTAGAATACTATCTTTCCTACAACTCTAGCCTCACTAGTTGGTCGCCAATTTATGACAACACCTCGTGTCTCCCATGAAAGCCCCAAGTTGTTGGCGTCAATTTGTAACAACAAGCTTCCTTTGTGTTTGTGTTTTAATCAAGTCACATGTTGGTTGCTTCAATTTATAACAAGCTGCCTGAGTCGTACTCTATTTTATTCAACTCCGATCGTGTTATTTTTTACGGCACGGAATTACGGAATTACGGTATGGTGATAAACATTTGCGAGATGTGTACTGCACCCAGTTGAGAGCAAGGCGACAGCATGCCGGGGAGAGCCTTCAAGAGTTTGAAGCAAGTATCGACAGACTAATTACACTGGCCTATCCTGAAGCGCCAGAAGATTTTCGAACGAGTTTTGCGATGCAGACATTTACTGCCGGTGTCCGAGATAACGAACTACACCAAGTGTTACGAATGGCAAGACACCTGAACAGTGCTGACGCCCTGGTACATGCTTTGCAATTTGAGGCCGCCAAATCAGCGTCTGGTTGGACAAGTCATAAAGTGCGCGCGCTAAAAGATCGCGACGGCACAGACGATGAGGAAGAAGAACAAGGAACAGAGACTTGACGGTCGGCGCCACAGAATAAAATAAGAAAGGGTGGAAGACCGAAGTGTTATAGATGTGGGAACCCTGGACAACTACAACGAGATTGTCGGGATAGAATTCAGCAGCAGGGAAACGAGCAGTAGTCGGTACAACGGGGCGTGTGCTGACTAACTGGAGGAACGAAGCCCCTAGACAATACGCAATTTCTACACTTCAGAAAAACAGCGGGAGCTTGGTAGTTACCGGATTTGTTCAAGAAAGGCCAACCTCGATTACAGTTGACACAGGCGCAACAGTTTCTATTGTGCGCCCCGACGTGGTGAAAGATCTCAAGCCAATCTGGTGCTCTTGCAGCTTGCGAACAGCTACTGGACGGCCTGTAAAAGTGTATGGAAAAGTGGAGATACACCTACGCCTCGGTAGACTTGAGTTTAATCATCAAGTACTTGTTGCAGACATTGTGGATGAAGCAATTCTTGGTGTGGACGTTATGAACGCATACGGATTTATAGTTGACTTCAAAAACAATGTCTTGAGAATCGGAGGCGAAGAGGTAATGCTATCAACAATGACGGCACCAGAAAAATCGATGGACGTCATAAACCAAGTGGCCGTAACTGTTCTGCCAAACTCCGAAAAGATCATCATGGTTAGATCTGCGGTAGATATTAGGGGCAATCAGTGCTCTATATTCGAACCCCAGGTAGTCAGCACACCGGGGATACTAATTGCCAGAAGGTTAGTAAAACCTGACGAAACCGGAAATGTACCTATTAGAGTGGCGAATATTTTGGATCAAGCTATCACTTTACAAAGCAATACGCTCCTAGCAAATTGACTCCTGTGGCCTGGGTAGCCGGAATAACGCAACGAAGATCCAGTTCTTCGGATACTTCCGAATTACCAGAGGAACTGCAAGAATTATTGAACAGATCTTCTGACGACCTCTCAAGTGGTGAGGTAAAAGAACTCAGACAGTCTTTACACGAATTCAAAGATTGTTTTGAAGTTCGGGGACAGTCAATGGGAAGAACCTCTCTTGTAATACCGGGGACACAACACCGATACGCCAACCTCCTTGAAGGCCTCCATTATCTGAACAAGAGGAAATGTCTCTGTTAGTACAGGACATGTTGACAGAGGGAGTAATCGAACCTTCGTCAAGTGCTTGGTCTTCCCCTGTAGTGCTGGTAGCGAAGAAGGATGGTGGATTGCGTTTCTCCGTAGACTACCGAAGGTTAAATGACGTTACAAAGAAAGACTCCTATCCATTACCTCGCGTTGACGATACACTCTACACGTTGTCCGGAGCACAGTGGTTTTCCACATTGGACCTGAAGAGTGGATATTGGCAAGTGGGTCTTCATCAAGAAGACAAGGAAAGACCACCGCTTTCTCGACCCCAAGTGGCTTATTCCAATTTAACGTCATGCCATTTGGACTCTGTAATGCACCGGCAACATTTGAGAGATTGATGGACCTGATACTCCGCGGCCTGACGTGGAAAACTTGCCTTGTTTACTTAGACGACGTCATAGTGATCGGGAAGACTTTCAAAGATCATTTGGAAAACCTTAAGGAAGTTCTAACTAGAATTTACGGTGCACAACTGAAGCTGAGCCCGAAGAAGTGTTCTCTATTCCAGAAGGAAGTACAGTATCTGGGCCATATGGTTTCGGCATCGGGTGTTAGCATGGATCCTAATAAAGTAGACACCGTAATAGACTGGCCAGTTCCGAAGAGTAAACACGAAGTTCGGAGTTTCCTGGGGTTATGCTCATATTACCGACGTTTTGTTAAAGGCTTCGCTACTATTGCTAAACCACTACATGAGTTAACGGAAAATAAACGAAACTTCCAGTGGTCGGGAGAGTGTGACCAAGCATTTAGGACTTTGAAAATTGCATTATGTTCCCAGCCAATTCTCGCTTTTCCAGCTTCCGAAGGGAAGTACGTCGTAGACACAGACGCAAGCAATACTGGTCTAGGAGCAGTTTTGTCTCAAGTGCAGAACGATGAAGAACGAGTAATAGCGTATTACAGCAAGACGCTTTCTAAACCAGAGAGAAATTATTGTGTTACAAGGTGAGAGTTGTTGGCAATTGTCAGAGCTTCGGAGCACTTCCATAAATACCTCTATGGGAGTGAGTTTTCACTACGTATCGACCATGCCGCGCTTGCATGGCTCTTGAGATTTAAAAATCAGGAAGGACAGTTGGCAAGGTGGCTCGAACGTCTGCAAGAGTACAACTTCAAGGTACAACATAGGCGGGGGCGCCTCCATGGTAATGCAGATGGCTTATCACAAAGAACGTGCCCGGAAGACTGCCGACATTGCCACAGAAAGGAAGAACAAAACTCAAGCGAACATGTTCAAGCCATCACTGTAGATTTCTTGGCTGACGGCTGGACAACACAAGACTGTCGACAAGAACAGATGACTGATGAAGATATTGGACCGATCTTGACAGCAAAAGAGGAAGGTCGCCGCCCGGATTGGCAAGATATCTGCCATGGTACCGAAGTGCTGAAGGGCTACTGGGCACAATGGGAATCTCTCAGTTTAGAAAACGGATTGCTGAAAAGGGCTTGGGAAAGTGCAGATGGACGAGACGTGGTCATGCAGTTGATAGTTCCCCGAAGTAAAGTGCAGTATGTTTTGAAGGAGTTGCATGATGGAACATCTGGAGGCCATCTTAATGTTAACAAAACCCTTGACAAAATACAGAAGCGATTCCATTGGCTTCATCTTCGCCACGACGTAGAGGAATGGGTTCGGACGTCTAAAAAATATGTGCTGCAAACAAGGGCCCACAAACCAGAAGCAGGGGAAAAATGAGACAGTATAACGTTGAACTGCCTTTCGAGAGAATTGCCATAGACATTGCTGGACCATTCCCAGTTACTGACGATGGAAACCGGTACATCATGGTTGTAGGTGACTACTTTACTAAGTGGGTGGAAGCCTACGCAATTCCAAATCAGGAGGTTACCACGGTGGCGAAGCAGTTAGTTCACAACTTCTGTTGCCGTTATGGAGCCCCTATGGAAATCCATATGGATCAAGGGAGAAATTTCGAATCAGGAGTGTATAAAGAATTATGCCGTCTACTCGGAATTCGCAAGACCAGGACAACGCCTCTGCATTGTCAGTCGGACGGGATGGTTGAGAGATTCAACAGGACACTTGAGCAGCATCTTTCGAAAGTTGTTGACGAGAACCAAACAGACTGGGACCAACGTATACCACTATTCCTTATGGCGTATAGGTCATCAGTACACGACACAACCGGCATGACTCCAGCAAAATTGGTGTTTGGGCGGGAGATTCGTCTTCCTGGGGACTTGATGTTTGGATCACCTGAGACTCAGTCTCAAGAGCCGCAGAACTATTCCTCGCAATTAGAAAACCAACTGCGAGAAATGAATCGCTTGGCTGAAGATTGCCAGTGATAAAATGAAAACTCGGTATGACATTCGCAGCAATAGTGTGGGTTTCCAAGAAGGAGATCAGGTCTGGTTGTTCAATCCAAAGCGTCATCGTGGTCGCTCACCTAAGCTTCAGTCTAACTGGGAAGGACCCTACACTGTGAAAAAAAGAATTAACGATGTTGTTTACCGGATTCAACAGGAAGGACAGCGAAAGTTCAAGGTCGTCCACCTAGCTCGCCTGGCGAAGTACAACTTTAGAGATTGTTTGCCAGTTCGAGACGAACAGGCTTAAGGAGGAGGCAGTGTTAAGACGTCACAGAACAATCTACGTGTTTATCGAACGTTCCAGAGAGACCCAGAATGTAAGCGTGTGGTGTACGTGATATTAGACGCATTTTGCGAGAATCTTCTCGACTGTGCCGGGCTTCGCTTGGTCCTCGTCCTGTGTCAAGGCCGTAGTTAATTACATAGTTCACACGAGAGATAAGACGCAGTTTGGAAGCTTCTGGTGTGTGAGCGTGTGTTAAACTTTGTACTTATAATATCTGTAATACGGCGTGCGTGCAGTGACGTCATTGTCCCCCGCCAAACTGCTGCCAGCCTGTGTTGCAAGCTCGCAACAGTACAGCCTAGTTAGTTGTCCGCTAAACTCCGTACAGGCAACAAGCCTTCGTTGCGCCAGCCTCGGCTATATAATTACTTTCAATTCGTAATATTCCACTTCAAATTTTTAGCATGATCTTCAGTGCTTAATGCACTAAATACTTAGGCGATCTCGGCTTTAATTCACTATCATGACTTTCAATATTTAATTCAACTTTATTTCTCAGACAATGTATGCCACGTTATTCTGCACGCGCCATGTAATCATTTTCTGGCAACATTCAATAAACAGTTAACTCAAAGAATATATACAGTCCACTTCTTTATTTCTTTTCTTACCAGCCAACTCATGACCTAACGTTGTAAGACCAACTTAAGATTATCCGAGAGCGTCGAAAACGTGACATTTTTTTGGTCCTCCGGGCCGGATCCGGATCGTGATTCCGATTAAGATTCTGATCTATATTTCATTTTCATGGGCCCAAACAACGTTTTGTTCAAGCCCGAATATTCTCAAACTTAAGATTGCTGGCCGTAGCATACCTTCATTGTTTTCAAAACAAAAAAAACTTCATACTTGACATCACAAGATTCTGCAGGGCATCATCTCTAAGACAGCAAGATATTACAATTCATCGTCATTTGTCATACAGCAACGAAAAATTAGAACTTCAAGTTTAAACAGAGAGCTACAGTTTCAAGCATTACCCGACCAGCGGAAACAAGACTTGCGCCACCATCCACGGCCTGCCGAACAGGATCACCAAGGAAACAACAGGCAACGGAACCATCTTGAACATGCCGGGGACTCATAATCCACGTGACTATGAACTTGTATTTCTTATAGTTTTTCATTTATAATTTTATGTACAGTAAAAGTCAGTAATATTTTAACACATATAGTTAATAGTATTCATACAAAATCATTAATAATTTTTATATAAACAGAAATTAGTGTCAAGTGACCATAGACTTGTATTTTCGCATAAATTTTCATTTATGCAATTTTACAATAATTCAGTCAGAAACTTAAGTAATGTGATGAAGCTATATGTATATTTTCACTTTGAATGAGTCATATTTTCAAATAATTTCCATGTAACTATTTTTTAAAGAAAATAAGTACCTATTATAATAAGTAATAGATTAAGTTGCATACCGATCACTGGCTCCCACATTATATCAGGATTTAGTAAAGTATTCAAATTACATCAATTGTTCACCTGCTCTGTATTTATCTATCTGTTTCGAATCACAGCTTGCATTTCAATCATGACTGATGTGAAAGCGTTAATTAAAAAACTTGGCACAATTAAGGCCTCTATATCCCGTGTAAATACCTTCGCTGACAATTTCGATCCTGATATAAACGATCACCATGCCTTAAAACTTAAACTCCGCCACATGATGGAGTTGTCCGCGAAGTAGATGAAATTCAGACCCAAATTGAGGCTGATGAGTCTGATTTCACATCGGTAAGTAACAGGGTTCAGACAGAGGATGATCTCTGTACTATTGAGTGCAAGCTGCACAATTTATTGGAACGTGTAGAAGAGGTGAACAAAAAACCATTGATTCAAGCGGAAGTTACGCCAATTAAAACCTCCCCTATTCAGTTAGAACCAATTAAATTGCCCTGCTTCTCAGGCAACATTATTGACTGGCAGCATTATTACAACATGTTTTTGGAGTTAGTACAAGTCAGAACTGACCTGACGGACATTCAGAAATTGCACTATTTACATTCTTCACTAAGGGACGAGGCTTTAAATGTAATAAAATCTCTCCCAATCACCCATGATAATTATGCGGTAGCCATTTATCTATTGAGGGCCAGGTATGATAGAAAATTAATTGTCTCAGCGTATCATATAGGGAATGTCTTGTGCATGAAGTCCATTCAGCAACAGTCCATGGTTGGCAATTCAAAATTTATTGACGAAATCATCGCAAATATAAATGCTTTAAATTCATTAAGTTTACCGGTAAATACCTTTGAAATTATTTTCGTTCAATATTTAACGCAGAAGCTCGATAACCAGACATGCCGACTATGGAAGGAAAGCCTATCCGACGAGCAATTCCCGAATTTCAACAATTTTATTAAATTTTTAAATGGTAGAAGGCAATTAATGCAAAAAGTCGGCGCCTCGACCAGTTCAGTAAATAGAATAGAAGTTAGCGATAAGACTCCCTATCGCAAAACTATTAAACCCGTTGATCTCACTAGGTCAACATTTCATACTCATATCAGCAATAACATTTGTCAGGTGAGTCGAGGTAAACATAGACTCTCTGAATGCCCAAAATTCGTGGCTATATCTCCCCTTGAGCGAAAAAATATTTTAATCAAACACAAACTTTGCTTAAATTGCATGCGTCCAGGCCATGATCCCTCACACTGTCCTTCCAAATTTGCTTGTAGAATATGTTCTAAACGACATCATACAATGATCCACATATCTGGCAGTAACAATCAATTCTCACTGAAACTGCAAACAAACAAATCTATTCTATTATCCACCGCTGTCTGCATGACAACGGACCATGCCGGTAGGAAGCATCCAGTAAGGATTTTATTAGACTCAGGATCTCAAGCAAACTTCTGTACCATGAGTTTCACACGCCGCATGGGTCTAAAATTAACCAAGTCTCAATTACCCATCACTGGTATAAACAATTCCTTATGTCAAGCAGACTTTAGTACAAGGGTAAGGCTGAATTCTCGTTATAAGGATTTTAATTTGAACGTGCATTGCGCTGTGCTTCCCAGTATTACGAATAATCTTCCTGCAGACTCGTTTGATATCTCATCCCTAAATATACCAAAGGGCATATTTCTAGCTGACCCGCAACTGAACTTTTCTTCACAAATCGACATATTACTTGGTGCCCAGTACTATTTACAATTGATTGAACCTGTCAAATTCATCCACAGCCCACACTTTCCCATAATACAGGAGACAAAATTGGGATTCATCCTCGCGGGTAACCTGCCCTTTAATGTCGACATGACAAAACCTGTCTCGTCATTCATAGCATGCGAAGATAATAATGCCATTTCATCGCAATTAAAAGACTTCTGGCAATTGGAGGACGTTGCTGCTCGTGCTCCCTCCGTTGAGGACTCAGAATGCGAAAGTCATTTTGTCGCTAACACTTTCCGCAATAATAGTGGTAGATTTGTGGTGTCCCTACCTCGCAGGGTATACAATTCTCATTTGGGCGATTCTCTTCCCGAAGCTATTCGCAGATTTCAATCACTGGAACTCAAGTTCAAGGAGAACCCTGCCCTTCATAAGGACTATAGCACATTCATGCAGGATTATTTAACTCTGGGTCACATGTCTTTGCTTGATTCTTACGATTTGTCAGTCAATAAGTCAGACACCTTTTACTTACCGCACCATTCGGTTTTTAAGGGCTCTAGTATAACCACCAAATTGCGAGTTGTTTTCGACGGCTCTGCCAAAACAACAAATAATTTATCCTTCAACGACACATTGATGGTTGGTCCCACGGTCCAGCAGGATCTTTTCTCGATTATGTCTCGGTTTCGTACGCACCGATATGTCCTCATTTCGGACATTGAGAAGATGTACCGTCAAATTTTAGTTAATCCCAGGGACTCTAATTTGCAACGAATTGTCTGGCGCGACGCCCCCCATAGGGAACTTCAACACTACGCCTTGAGGACAGTCACATATGGGACTGCAAGTGCTTCATTTCTGGCCACAAGATGTTTGGCACAAATAGCCCAGGAAAACAAAACTCAACACCCTATAGCCTGTTCTGCTATCGCAAACGATTTCTATGTGGACGATCTTATGACCGGCTCACATAACCCACACATCTTATCTCAAATGAAGTCCGACATTACAAATTTATTAAATCAATACGGGTTTACTTTGCACAAGTGGTTTTCCAATCATCAAACCATTATAGCTTCACACGCCAACTCTTCCCTTGACTTTAACAAGAATAAAACTGTACGTACTTTGGGTATTCAATGGGACATTAACGATGATAGTTTCGTATATAGTTTCCAAAGACATGTCGAAGTGGAGGTATTTAACAAGAGAAGGGTATTATCAGTTATCGCCGGAATTTACGACCCATTGGGACTTATTGGCCCGGTTACATTTTGGTGCAAGCATTTCATGCAGATATTGTGGTTAACCGGAACAAGTTGGGACGACCCCCTGTCAGACTCATTATCTAATAATTGGGTAGAGCTTTATGCTCAGCTGATTTCCGACACTTACTTTAAGATTCCAAGGTCTGTAAAGAATTTAAATAATTCCCAAATCATTTCATTTCTGCTCCATGGGTTTGCCAACGCGTCAGCAAACGGTTACGCGTGCTGCATTTATGTGCGAACGGTGTATTCAAACCACAGCATTTAATCAAACTTGTTATGCTCTAAATCTAGAGTCGCTCCCTTGAAGAAGGTAACATTACCCAGACTTGAACTTTGCGCCTGTCTCTTGTTGGCTCAGTTGGTTTCCAAGGTTGTAAACGCGGTGAGTTACAAATTCGACGACTTGTATTTTTACTCCGACTCAATGACCGCCTTACACTGGATTCACCAGCAGTCTTCCAGATGGAAGGTATTTGTCTCCAACCGCGTTGCGGAGATACAACGACTCACTGCAAAGGGTACCTGGCATCATGTCTCTTCACATGACAACCCTGCCGACATTCTATCGCGTGGTTGTCTGCCCCGGTTTTTACACGGTCACCCACAATGGTGGCATGGTCCATCCTGGTTGTCCCATGAGTCATCATCATGGCCCACCAGTGCTTTCGATGCCCATTCACCCTGCACTCATCCCGATCTTGAGCAAGAACAATGTAAGCAAGTCCAAACCTCACTGGTTGCCGCTTCATCTACGGCTAGTTATTTTGAAAACTACTCTTCGCTTTAAAAACTCCTTCGTGTATTTTCGTATTGCCTTCGATTCATTCGGAACTCGATGCTTCCCATAGCTGATAGAAACATTTCTTTTTTAACTTCCCATGAGTTACATGGTACACTTTTGAGTTTTATTCGCCAGTCCCAGCGATCGTACTTTAGCATCGAAGTCAAGGAACTTGAGGCACAACGCTCTATCCCTAATAATAGTAAAATTCTTTCACTTAACCCCTTTCTGGACACTCCGGGGATATTACGCGTGGGCGGACGCCTTCAGCACTCCCAGCTTACCTATGATAACAAACACCAAATCATACTCCACCCGCATTCTCATCTCAGTAAACTAATTATAGAAGGCGAGTATCTTCGTCTACTACATGCTGGGGTACAATTGACTCAGTACTCTCTACGGCAGAAATACTGGATAATTAATGATAAATGATACATACGATCAGTAATACACAAATGTATCACTTGCTTTCGATTCCGTGCTAGGGGCTGAAGCCAATTATTAGGACAATTGCCCTCTTCCCGAGTTACTCCTACCAAGCCATTTTCTCAATGTGCAGTCGACTATGCCGGTCCTGTATTTATACGTCATGGCGGGCAGCGTTCCAAATCGACGTCAAAGGCTTATATTGCTCTATTTATATGCATGGCCACTAAGGCCATTCACCTTGAATTAGTTTCAGATCTCACCTCAGACGCTTTCATAGCAGCCTTAAAACGGTTTATAGCTCGTAGGGGTATCCCTTCACAGATATTGTCCGACAATGGTACAAATTTTCGTCGTGCTAGCAGTACACTTCACGACTTACACAAACTTCTCCAATCTAACAGATATGAACAGACTACCCAGGATTTTATCAGTGCCCAAGGAATCAAATGGTTCTTCATTCCCCCGTCAGCACCTCATTTCGGTGGCCTGTGGGAGAGTGGAGTCAAGAGCGTCAAGTTTCATTTGCGGCGCCTTGTCGGCAGAACCATTCTTACGTTTGAAGAGTATTACACTATTTTAACTCAAATAGAGCCCTGCCTTAACTCACGCCCCTTGTTCGCCATCTCAAATGACTCTAGGTATCCCGAACCTTTAACTCCAGCGCACTTCTTGGTTGGTTCTCCACTCACTTCACTCCCGGAACCTGACTATTCCGAAGTCAAAATTGGTCGTTTGGGGAGATGGCAGCTGCTCCAAAGATTCACCCACACTATATGGAAGAGGTGGTCGAAGGATTATTTGCACCAGTTGCAACAACGCAACAGATGGCGCATCCAGTCAAAAAATTTGGCTCCCGGACAACTCGTCCTTATTTTGGAAGATAATCCCCCCCTGCAGTGGAAACGCGGGGTAGTCACTCAGGTCTATTTGGGTCAGGATTCACTAGTGCGCGTAGCGGATGTTCGCACCGCATCCTACGTAGGCCCATTCACAAATTATATCCACTTCCAGTGGCCTCAGATTAATTACATTAGCGTTCATGCGATATGAATCATTGATTTGAACCTTTATCGCATGCTTTCCATTTGTTATACTTATATTATTATTATGCTTTTTATTATTGTATTACTATGAATTATTATCATGTTATTATGTGTTATTGAATCTTTGGTATCATTATTCTATCATTATGTAATGTCAATCATTATGTATTATGTATACTCATACAATCATATTATGTATCCTTACATCAATTGGGTATGTCAATCATATTGTTATGTTCTATTGAATTTTTGGTGTAATTATTCTAATATTATGCATGTAAATTATTATGCCTTTTATTACTGTATTACCATATTCAATCAGTTTTTGAGGATGGTTTTTTTATATAGATTAAGTGTTATTACTTACGTTTTGTTAAAAATTAAATGTATTTATTTACTGGACATATGTTAATGCTTCAAGAAAGATCATGTTAGTTATATAAGAACTTTTATTTTTATCATGAGTTTTTATTTTGTACATTTTTTAGCTCAGAAATTGTTTTGTTTTGCTTTGAGTTTTTCTGATAGCTTTAATTAATTTTGTTATTTACAGATTTTTATGTCAGGGATTATTTACTTTAAAAAAAGGGTCAATTTAATGTAGAAAGCTTTCAAGTATATTGTGTATTGCCTTTGTATATAACATTTGATAATAATTTGTGATGTACTATTCACATAATGACTTAAGCTGCAAAATCGCCCGATTTTGTGCGGGCAGTATGTTAAACTTTGTACTTATAATATCTGCAATGCGGCGTGCGTGCAGTGACGTCATTCTCCCCCGCCAAACTGCTGCCAGCCTGTCTTCCAAGCTCGCAACAGTCCAGTCTAATTAGTTATCCGCTAAACTCCGAACAGGCAACAAGCCTTCGTTTCGCCAGCCTCGGCTATATAATTACTTTCAATTCGTAATATTCCACTTCAAATTTTTAGCATGATCTTCAGTGCTTAATGCACTAAATACTTAGGCGATCTCGGCCTCAATTCACTATCATGACTTTCAATATTTAATTCAACTTTATTTCTCAGGCAATGCATGCCGCGTTATACTGCACGCGCCATGCAATCATTTTCTGGCAACATTCAATAAACAGTTAACTCAAAGAATATATACAGTCCACTATTTAATTTCATTTCTTACCAGCCAACTCATCACCTAACGTTGTAAGACCAACTCAAGATTATTCAAGAGCGTCGAAAACGTGACAGCGTGACTATAAATACATGGGGTAGCGGCCTTAGTTTTCAGTTCAATGCGAGATATTGTATAGTGCGGTTCGAGAGTATTAGTGCGATATATTTCCAGAGCGGTTCGAGTTATTACTGTGTACGTTCTAGTAGTTATTAGTGAAGTGTTGCGTTTTATAATTGGACGGTATAATTGTAATACAATTGAGTTTTAATATTAGTGGACATTTTATTGCATGTGAACAATTTTCATTTGATTTGTTGTAGAGACTGTGTTGTTAATTACGAACTGTTTAACTGTAAAAAGTAAAGGTGTGATTAGTGACTTAATTGTTGTCTTGTACTTATTTTGTTTCCACTGTACCTACGACGATCGAGTAGATCTATTTTATTTTCTAACTTTTCAGTTGTTTGTTTATTGTTTTCATTTAACGATTCAAACTTTTTATTTAATTCTTCCGCGTCTTCCTCCCTTTGTTTCTTTAATTCCTCACTATTTTTGTCCATCTTTTCCTCATCCCTTTTTAGGAATTCCATTATACCATCCCATATCATTTCTTCTGTAGTCCTATTTGGTTCTGCCGGTGTTAATCTTGTTTCGATTTCTTCCACCGGTGTCGCTTCTTTTTCTTCCATATTGATGTCCTCTGTCCTCTTTTTTGATCTGCCTCTTATGTGCATTTTGTTTGCCTTTTCCGTAACCGCCGCTAGAATACTATCTTTCCTACAACTCTAGCCTCACTAGTTGGTCGTCAATTTATGACAACACCTCTTGTCTCCCGTGAAAGCCCCAAGTTGTTGGCGTCAATTTGTAACAACAAGCTTCCTTCGTGTGTGTGTGTTTTAATCTAGTCACACGTTGGTTGCGTCAATTTATAACAAGCTGCCTGAGTCGTACTCTATTTTATTCAACTCCGATCGTGTTATTTTTTACGATGTCTGAAACCTCGTAGCCTTCCCGATACTCGTCGTTCGTGTGACCTCGCCAATACCTGTTTACCTGATTCCACGTAGTTGTTATTTTTCCGATTATAGGCGCCAAATTGTTTGTTCAAAACAATTAAAAAAATTTTACTTCTTTCTTTTGAGGCAACCGTATCTCTCGTCGCTTGGTGTCTGTTAAATTCGAAATCCGCTCTCTACGTACGTGCCGACACGTACAGACGGAATTTTCGCGCGCTCGCCGGTCGATTTTTATGATAACAGAATTATAACAGTATAAAAACTAATGCGAACGCGTATATAAATAATTTTACATAAAACGTAGATCACATCTTTCGTTAATGTACACAGCTAAATAATTATAATTATATAACTAATGCGAACACATATGTAAATCATATATACAGTACATTACCACAGACTATAAGAATATCATTAAGATTACTGTATAATGAAAGTGTATCAAATGAAATAGACTCTACTCTACTTACATTCTGTTAATACTCAAGTGGAAAGACGCCACACTCCTCGTAAATGTCGATTTCTGCGGCCTCATCACTGGAATCACTGGTGTCACTGCTGTCGTTATCCAAGGAAATAATTAACTGTTCCACACGTGTTTCCACTATACCGTCGGCTTCCTTTGCTTGCTGCAGAACTTTCCAAGTGTGAGCGACAACACTTTTCCACTTATCCACTGACACATGTTGGATTCCTTGCTGCACTAGGTGTTCGACATTCGTGAGGCGGAAAGTCGTGTTATTTTCTGCAACATAATCTTTCACTTGTGCCCAAATTAGTTCAATGGAATTGAAGTGGCAGTGATAAGGTGGGAGTCTAATAACAATGTGACCGTGAGCAGTGGCGATAGAGTCTATTTCATAAGTGCAGAATCGAGGTTTATAAAATTTTACACTCTGTATCAGCTCTGCTTTCGTCATGTCTGCAGATACCCCTGGTACATCATTTTCCACCAACCATTTCAGAATGATGTCTTTCCTGTCTTTCATTGTTGGTGCTTTGTTTAATTGCACAGAGTGGTAGGGAGCGTTGTCCATAACTACAGAATAGGCACTTATGTTCGGCAGAAGAGTACTTTTAAACCAGTTCGTGAAAGTCTTCCCATTCATTTCTTCTTGATAATCACGAGTGCTCTTTGACCTGAAAAGAAGCATTGCCCCCGGAACAAATCCATGCACACTACCTGCATGAAGCAGAATAAGTCTACTTACTTTCCCAATGGTCGCTTTAAATGTCCCTGCTACAGTATCGTCTGTCCAAGCCAGTGATTTTGTGTGTCCAGCATTTACCCACGTTTCGTCTAACCACACCACTTTTTCGGGACTGATGTTCAGAATCTCCCTCAAAAATCTACCACGCCATGCCACAATCTCACTTCTTTCCATCACAGCTCGCCTCCCTGAGAATTTCTTATATCTAAAACCAAGTTGTTTTAGCACTATACTCAAGCTGGTTTTTCCGCCATCGAATAAGCTCGCTTCTTTCAAAGAAACGAGGAGCTTCTCACGAGTAGGAAATTCCTTCATATAATACTGATGAATATGCTGTCTTATCTCGTCCTTCTGAAATGTATCGAGTGATGTCTTGGAACTGGGTCGTGGTCTTTGCTTTCCAGGAGTACGTAGCACTTCAGAAGGCGTATTAAAATCCAATGGACACTTTTCTTTTGTCACACTTTTAACGGTTGTTTATCCCACCTTCAAAGCGTCACAAACTCTATCTACTACTTTTGTCACAGGGAGAAGAGGTCCTCCATTGTCTCGCTCCTTCTCAAAATATTCACGCAATCTGTATATAAATTCACGGCTTTGGCTCTTAAAAGAGGCGATTTTTTTCTTTTTCGATTCTGACGAACCACTGGCCATATTACTATATCAATAACTAGCGAGTACCCGGCATGCGTTGCAATGCCACTCAAAGAAAGAAAGTGTTTGTATATATATAATATATAAAGACTTCGTTCGCGTGGTCTTCAATTTAATGCGATAATATATTTAGAACAGAATCTATTCCATTGGGTTGCCATAGTAACCAGATCTAATAAGTTAGTTTTTTAAGACTCCAAAGGACCCCCCAGAGGATCGTATCGAAAAAAAAAACACCTGTCCTATGTTGGTTCTCCCGTTGCGTAAAATATTTGTGCCAAGTTTGGTTGAAATCGGTCCAGTGGTTTAGGAGGAGATGTGGAAGACCCCAAAGAACCCCCAAAAGAACCCCATCGAAAAAACACCTATCCTATGTTGGTTCTCCCTTTGCGTAAAATATTTTGTGCCAAGTTTGGTTGAAATCGGTCCAGTGGTTTAGGAGGAGATGTGGATGACCCCAAAGGACCCCCGAAGTATCATATCGAAAAAACACATATCCTATGTTGGTTCTCCCGTTGCGTAAAATATTTGTGCCAAGTTTGGTTGAAATCAGTCCAGTGATTTAGGAGGAGATGTGGAAGACCCCAAAGAACCCCCAAAAGAACCCCATTGAAAAAACACCTATCCTATGTTGGTTCTCCCTCTGCGTAAAATATTTGTGCCAAGTTTGGTTGAAATCGGTCCAGTGGTTTAGGAGGAGATGTGAAAGACCCCAAAAGGACCCCCCGAAGGATCATATCGAAAAAACACATATCCTATGTTGGTTCTCCCGTTGCGTAAAATATTTGTGCCAAGTTTGGTTGAAATCGGTCCAGTGGTTTAGGAGGAGATGTGGAAGACCCCAAAGGACCCCCCAATGGACCCCGTCGAAAAAAACACCTATCCTGTGTTGGTTCTCCCGTTGCGTAAAATATTTGTGCCAAGTTTGGTTAAAATCGGTCCAGTGGTTTAGGAGGAGATGTGGAAGACCCCAAAGGACCCCCAAAGGACACCATCGAAAAAACACCTACCCTATGTTGGTTCTCCCGTTGCATAAAATATTTGTGCCAAGTTTGGTTGAAATCGGTCCAGTGGTTTAGGAGAAGATGTGGAAGACCCCAAGAACCCCCCAAAGGACCCCATCGAAAAAAATTCACAAACCTTCGCGGGCGTGCGCACAACAACTCACCGAAGTTTCATCGCAATCGGATGAATGGTATAGGAACGCATACGGGACAAAGAAAGAAAGAAAGAAACAAACATTCATTTTTATAGATATAGACAAGGCTTACAGACACCGTAAATCGCTCAAGCACGAAACAACACAAGAACTTCACTGTACTAACACAAAGAACTGACGCTCTTTCGCCACGTGCCTCGCATAAAAAAAGGAAGTGGCAACATCGCGCTAACTTTAGCAGATGTTAATAGCTGATTGGTTCTAGGAGAAAACTTTCACAACTGGTGACAACCCCTCTCCCAGCATTGCAAATTGCGGTTGAATTATTCTTCGCATATCAGAACTCAAGTCTTGTAGCAGCAAACTACAGTAGAATTAAAAACATTACATTAAACCGAACCAGAGTGTTTTAAGGTTAAAATTTAGCAGAATAGTGTCATTTACAGTAGAATTTAGAGGTTCTGTTCACAACTTCAAAACGCCACAGTTGGGAATGCTGGTCTCTATATTTCTCTCTCTTTCTCCCTTCTCTTTCTACGCGGAATGTCAGGGCCGGAAACTCATCAACTCGACTATAAATATTATACATTACAACTTCATCGATGTTTGATAGATTATTTTCATGAATTCTGGTGTTCAGGTCTTCTTTCTATTATTTCATTAGTTTATATTGGTTTTATTTTCTGTAATTCTCAATTAAATTGGATGGATCTTGCTAATAGGTTCTGTTAATGTTGTTTTTTCATTTGCATTTAGTATTATTTGTTTTAATTCATCTGGTTGGTTTATTTTCTAAATTTTATGGAGCGACTATTTTGTCATCTGCTCTCTGCTGATGCTAAAAATGGACTGTTAATGAATTTGTAAAGGTTTTTTGTTCTAACTGCCAAAATCTACCTTCTCATTGGTTGAAAGAATTTTGTACTCATTGTTAGGTATGGCTTGGGTTTTTGCCCAAAATGAATAAATATTTTCTAATTAGGATAATTTCCTTGTATTATTATTAATCTGCTTTTTTTTATTATCATTGAATAGCTTTTCTGATGTAGATTAATTTGCCACCAAACCTGACTAGGTTCTGTTATCTCTGGGCTGTTTTAACATTTGGCTATTTTTGTTCTTTGTACTTATCTTGTTTATTACCATTATTTTGGGTTTGTAATGTTCCTTGGTTTGATATTTTATGTTTACTTATCTTTTTCCCTCACTGTGTACTGTTGTTTGTTTATATTTTACAATGTTTTTTCACATTGCTTTAGGCCTACCTTTGCCTATCCTTTTGACATTGTTTAAACTTTAATTTTGCTCTTATTACTAGTTTTTTATTGCTTTGTTTTAGCTAGTTTACAATGATTACGGATTTACATCCCTTAGTATATGAATATTACCGCTTCTCCGACATATTAATGCCTTTTATATCTAAATTTATAAATTTAACATGAACTGTTTCTTAGGCTTTCATCATCACTCAACATAATACAACTTACTCTTAAGACTATTTCAACAATTATAACATTTGCGCATTTCTATAATATTACTATTATCTTCTCTGCTTTTCTTTATGACATAATAACAATAGTTTCAAACATTTATTATATAATTCTAGTATTGTAACATTCATTTCTTTTTTATGCCTACTTGTCTTTTATATCATATTATTGGTTTAAAGTTTGATCTGGCCCTTTTAACTATTAACTCTATCTGTTAACAATAATACCTTGAATAATATTAATGGATTCTTATCCTGAATAATATAATATAATGCTATCTTATCTACTACTGTTTTTGGTCCCTTTCCAAAACTAAACTCTAGTATTGTTCACTTATTTTGGTGTCTTTATACAGATTGTGTTTGTGTTTTATTTTTAGTTAATCACTGTCCTTCCGCACTCTCAATTTTATATGAGTTCGTGCTTATATTTGATGTTTTTTATTTATATTTTGTGTCACACCTGCACTTGTACTGCTTGACTGTACTTAGTGTCAATAGTGTTATACACTTTTATTTTGTTTCTGTATACACTGTACATACTGTGTACAGTAATGTATGTGTACATAATGTGTGTGTGTGTGTAATACTGTGTATTATTAATCACATTGGGGTTATCACCATTATCACAGAGTGTTTATTTGTAATTCACTCCCTATTCATATCATGCACTCTTGGTTCACTTTGGTCTATGACTATTTTGAGTATTATCTATCTCTATTATATTTCATTTTTGTTATTATACTTTTCTGTATCATTGTTTGTGTATTTTATTATTTGTTTATTTCATCATTATGCTATACTTACTTAGCTAATATTACAACATTTTCTTTTTGTTTGTACTTTCTATATTCAATGGTATATTTAATTATATTTACTTTTCTTAGTTTTTTATTTCATGGGTTTATTTCATATAATTTGTCATTTGGCCAATCACTTGGGTTGGGTCATAGTCATTTGTCTCGTATACATTACAGTCATTCTAATGCTATTTATTTAAAATTGTTAATTCTCCTTCTTTTATCTACCTTTAGTCGCATGCTTTTTACTTTATATTCTATGGTATATCTTCCCTTGTATTGGGCTGCTTTTGGTATTGTAACATAATGCCTCGCCATTAAAATTGATCATTTTGTAAAACACTAACATAGTTTTTTATGAAATTATCAGTTTTTTTTCTTATTCTTCACGTTTATCTCTTCCTTCTGGTTTCTCATCTTACTTATTTCATTCCTTATTATGTAGTTATTTTAGATCTGTAGTTACTTATTCTCATTTGTGAGTTCTCCCTGTAATATATAATTTCCCTAATTCTCCCTAACACTTCGTAGCTGGCATCGAATCGGGTGGGCTCTCTTGGCTACCAATACTCCGTCGTCCATTACTACTTTTTTCTGAGATCAGAGGAACACCATCTCTGCTCAGTTAATTGATTGCTGTAACTATTCTCAGTCAATCTTCATAAATAAACCTAAAAAGGTAGTGTGACTCTCAATAATAATAATAATAATATTTTGGGGATTGTTCACTTTATTGTCCTTCAGATCATTTTAACTTTCCCTACTCATTCTTCCTTCCCCTATTCCTTTGCTATATTCTTTTATATACTCACACATTTAATTGTTTTCATTTATTTATTTATTTCATTACTTCTAACTCTTAAATAGTCTGTTTTCCTTTTCTTCTTGTGGTCGTTTTAATTATTATAGACATTTTTTCCTTTCTTTTCATCTGTTGATTATCCTTATTTTGCTTCAGCTGCTTATTGTATTTGGTTGTTATATTTCCTTATACCATTTCTTTATACTCTCTTAATATTCTATATTCCTTACAATTTTATTTATTTGTCTTAGGACGTCTTGATTGTTTTATAATTGTTTATTTTAACTTATATCCTTTCTATCTATCTTGTCCTATTATTTCTTACTTTCACTTTGTTCCTTTGTTTGTTTATTTCATCTCATATGGTTTCTAAATAGTGGTGTAAGCTGTTCTTACTTATATTTTAAAATTTTGTCGGTTCTAAAATATTATTCTGGAATTTTGTCGATTTCATTTTTATGAGTCAATAGACCATCCACGTGGAATTTCTTTATTGAAGCTTGGTTCTTTAATTATTTCCATTAATTTGTCTTAAGTATTCATTTATGTTTTCCTTTTGATTATTATTAACTGGTCTCAATTAATTTAGTGTTACTTCTTTTCCATTGGTTTGTTTGGTCGGTAATCAGAAAATCAGTCCCATTTCTCGGTGTTCATCTGCACTTAGTTTACCCATGGTCCATTATTTCATCTGCACTTGTCGTTCGGATCACTCTGGTGTACAGAACTGTTTCCGTCTTTGTAGGTCTCTGCTACCTTGTACAGCAATTCTTGTAACACTACATGTTCATTAGTATCCATGCCTGCATCAATCACTTTACCATTTATTTTATTGAACAGATATTTCAATGGTACATTCATTATTGATGATTTCACTGATATTTTATTATACCTTTCTATTTTTGGTATATTCCATTTAAATATAGATTTTCTTAAGTTTTTACTCACTGGTTTGTTGTGATCCCCTTCTAGAATTTCTTTTAAAGTTCTCCTACAATTCTTAAAATTCATTATTTCAGTATGTTCAGTAATTGGTAGATTAAGCACATTAATTAGTCCATTCTTCACCATCTCCAATTCGTCCCTTGTTTTTATTAGTTCCTTTTTACATATTTTTTCTATTTTTTCATCTCCTTTTCCAGGTATTTATTATTCTCTTTGTTGCTGTTATTTTTATTCTCAGATAACATTATACCTTTGTATTCTTTAATTTCTATTTCCTTCCTACTATCTTCTATTTTCTGACTTACCGGTTCCCTGTTTTTATCCAATGTTTCTTTAATACCTTTGGAAGCGCTGTCTAGTGTTTCTTTCAATTTCTTTAAACCACTATTCATTGTTTCATTTAACTTTCTGAAACCTTCATCGATTTGTTTCTTTAAGTTTTCGCTCAAAACCTCGTTTTGCATCGTTGAATTTTTATTTATTTCTTCCTTCATACTATCTATTTTTCATTTGTGTGTTTTAAACTCTCGTAATTCCTGTCAAATTTTTCATTTATTTTTTCCTCTATCCGTTTAAAATTTTCATTATTGGCTTCCAATTTTTCATTCATCTGTCTATTATTTTCGTTAATATTCTCTATTGTTACGACGTCACAGAACAATCTACGTGTTTATCGAACGTTCCAGAGAGACCCAGCATGTAAGCGTGCTACTAGACGCATTTTGCGAGAATCTTCTCGACTGTACCGTGCTTCGCTAGGGCGCTCGGCCTGTGTCAAGGCCGTAGTTAATTACGTAGTTAACACGAGAGATAAGACGCAGTTTGGAAGCTTCTGGTATGTGAGCGTGACTATAAATACATGGGGTAGCGCTCCTAGGCAAATTGACTCCTGTGGCCTGGGTAGCCAGAATAACGCAACGAAGATCCAGTTCTTCGGATACTTCCAAATTACCAGAGGAACTGCAAGAATTATTGAACAGATCTTCTGACGACCTCTCAAGTGGTGAGGTAAAAGAACTGAGACAGTTTTTACACGAATTCAAAGATTGTTTTGCAGTTCGGGGACAGTCACTGGGAAGAACCTCTCTTGTGCAACATCGCATCAATACCGGGGACACAACACCGATACGCCAACCTCCTCGAAGGCCTCCATTATCTGAACAAGAGGAAATGTCTCTGTTAGTACAGGACATGTTGACAGAGGGAGTAATCGCACCTTCGTCAAGTGCTTGGTCTTCCCCTGTAGTGCTGGTAGCGAAGAAGGATGGTGGATTGCGTTTCTGCGTAGACTACCGAAGGTTAAATGACGTTACAAAGAAAGACTGCTATCCATTACCTCGCGTTGACGATACACTCTACACGTTGTCCGGAGCACAGTGGTTTTGTAACGTCTTTTCGCCGCGTTACAAATCCAGGGAACCCCTCGTAATTAAACTCCGTTAATTAGATGGGCTGCCTACGTTGTAACAGAATTGATCACAAATAATTAATGTAACAAATTACTTACTAACTGTGTAAGGAAACAATGGCAAGGTATACAATTGATTTAAGCACTCCTCATATGTGTGTAACAAGAAGACTTCTCTTTATTTAACATTTAAAAAAACATATACTGACAGATCCCATGACATTACTAATTCAATTATTAAGTTATTTGAAAGGTTTCTTTAAACTTTGAGATCAAACTTGATTTTATATAGCTATACCTCGGATCCGGGTCAACTTTCTGTATTTCTGTAATTAAGACTTTTAATTATACACATTTCATGATATTAGCTTGCAAGACTTTCTTTTATTCAACCATTGGAAGAATGGTATTATTGCTTGAATTATATTACTCTACATTAGCATATAAATTGTTACAACGTATGAAGTTAGAATAGTTACATGAAATTCTTAGATTTAATTTATAAGTCTTTACAAAGTTAATAGTTTCAGAAGCATCAGAAGCAGTAGAGTTTGTGGCTTCTGATAGTTCACATCTCCGGGTATGACTTTGGAATTGTTGTTATTTGTTGAAGCACGAAGTCATCTTGTGTTACACTCCTTTTCTTACGTTTCGATTTTTTTTACTTTACTTTTCTTGTCTATTTACATGACTATATTAATTAACACATCCAGATGCTTTAAACAGCTACATCTGGTACACCATCTTAAGGTGAGACAAAATGTAGTTAACATATTTTAAGCGCACAGCTCCTACGTCTATACTGTACGAAGTCACCATTGCAAGAGAGAGAAATTCCGCTCCCTTCGCCTGGTACTGGGCAAAAGTTAGTGGGACAATTTCCGCGCGAGAATATAGTTCCTAACTATATTTAAGTTAACATTTTTATTTATACAAACTATCCCTAAACAAATATACATAATTTAAATCAGTTGTGTTAGCGACTATTTATGTCTTCAGATTTTTTAATTATTAACATTAGTTTTTTTTATCTTATTCTAACTCACACAAGACTCGGAAAACATGTCGAGTCTGGAATCAACAGGACAGCGCCTGCTTACAAGCAAAGGGTTAAATACGATATTAATAACTCTTTAGAATTTATCTTTTTATTAGAGTATCTTCTAAATAACTAATTAATTACTGCTTCCTCTCATACTGAGTACATACAGGTATTTTATATTAATACAGTGAGATTTAAATGGCTAAAGAGCTCGCAACCTTAATTTTTTTTTAAATTTTTATTTTCCTGATTATTTCTTTTATTTAAATCGTCACATACTCCACCGCTTAAATTGCACGCTACGGTTAAGCTTTTTGAGTCTAACTCATTATTGGGCACTGGGATATTGAATGGGGTTAGTGTGTGTAATTTCTTTTCACATAGTTGTTGTACACTTTACAACGTTGTCCACATAGTTATTACCTATATTACCTATAGTTACAACACAGTACACTTTATATTCTTATGAACTACCTTTTTTTTTTTTTTTTTTTTACATACTATTTACACAATTAAAACACAAAACTCTTTCTTATCTCTATCACTTAATTTTACTACCGGTTTTTTAGTTTGTCTTACTCTCTCTTCTATAGAGTAACTTTCTAAATCTTTACTATTTAGAATTCTATCTTTTCTTCTGTGAGTCCTATATAACTCATGTAGTTAATGAGTGTTAGTACCCATCTAGTTAATGATTATTCATTAATGCATGCTTCGCAGAACTGGAACTCAGGTTGATCAGGCCTCGTTTCCAAACTCTACGTTTTACATTTCTTACGTGGATTCAGAAATATAATTTTCTTTACTGCCTAGTATTCCCTTTTCTTTTTTGGGTTATACTATACCGTCACTTCTTCTTATACAACTTTAGTTGCGAAATATGCGTTCTCCGCACATATTTCTGAGTTGCAGTTTCGCACAGGGCTACTGTAACTGGAGTTAGGTACTTTTGGATTTGGTAAGGGCCACACCATCTGAATGATAGTTTCGAGGTGGTCTTATCAATCGCACTACTAATGGGGTGAGTCTTGTACATTACTAAGTCACCTACTTGGTACCTGACTGAGTTGCTATGATTACCTTTCTCGTGGTATCTTCTGGATTTTTCCAAGCTTGCTCTTAAGTTAGAGCGGGCTTTGTTCCATATTCGCTTTATCTGCTTATCCGTTATTTGCGGAGGCAGCAGATCGTGTATATTCCATCTTGTGGGCAAAGGGTGGTTTGGTCGATACTTGTATAGTAACTCGAACGGGGTCGACTTGTGACCTTCGTGGTAAGCTGAATTAAAAGCGTATTGAATCCAGGATAGATTTTGGTCCCACGACGTGTGATCGTTCGCATGATAGGCTATTAGCGCAGATTTGAGGTTTCGTAGATACCTTTCAGCAATATTGCCTTGCGGTCGATACTCTGTAGTGGTTATATGGTCTATCCCTAACTTGAAACACATATTCCTAAATTCTTTTGCTTTAAACTGCGGGCCGTTATCAGATACTATACGTACTGGAGTACCGTAGTCTTTAAATAATCTTTCCTGTAGTATTTTAACTGTTGTCGACGCTAATGCTCGTCGCATGGGATACATCCAAACAAATTTGGTGAACGAATCTACACATATCAGTAACATGGTATTTCCTGATTTGGATCGTGGATACGGACCTGAGAAATCTAGATAAAGTTTCGAAAAAGGGGTCTTTGGGATTTCTGATATCAATTGGCTTACTTGAGTATTTCTGGCGGTTTGCTAAGGGCGCATAATGAACATTTCTTTACGAAGGTAGCTATTTCGCAGTTCATATTGTTCCAATGATATTCCTTTCGAATACGATGTATCGTCTTATTGATTCCCATATGGGCTCCTATGGTAGATGAATGGAAGTATTCCATTAGCATGGGCTTAATTACATCCGGGGCTATTATTCTTAATTCCTTTCCGTCTCTTATTTTGAGACACAGTACATTCTTACTCAATACGTACTTCTCGGATTTAATACCTTGGGTAAGTTGTTCTATAATAGGCTTCAGTAAGGGGTCTTGTTGTTGATATAGGGCAATGTTTGTAAAGGCAAGGGGGAATTCAGTAATTACGGCGTTCGCACTTGCTATTTCCGGCTTCACTATGTTTTCGGAAGTTTTAGTGGGTGACTGGAACATACGGGACAGGGTATCGGCGACTACATTTTGAGTACCTTTAATATGCTGCACTCTGAATTTGTAGCAGTTTAATTTCAATATCCATCTGCCAATTCGTCCTAATTGTTTAGGGTGATTCAATAACCATGATAACGCCTGATTGTCGGTTTCTAAAAGAAATTCTTTATGTTCTAGGAAGGGTTTAAACTTTTCGAATGCAAAAACAATTGCTAAACATTCCAATTCATATGCAGAATACTTTCTTTCTTGATCGCTCAGTGTTCGTGATGCATAACTAATTGGTAGTCTACAGTTATCTACCTCTTGGTATATCACTGCACCTAACGCTACACTGGAACTGTCGGTTTGCACGACGAATGGTTTTGTGAAATCAGCTAATTGCAAAACTGGGGGAGATATAATGCTTTCTTTAAGTTGCTCAAACGCGTTTTGATGTATTGAGCTCCATTCGAACTTTGTTCCCTTCTTTCGTAAGGAGTTTAGGGGTGCTGCTATTTCGGTAAGATGGGGAATATATTTGTGGAAATAATTCACCATACCTAAAAATCGGGCTATACCTTTTGCATCTCGTGGGGGTGCAAATTCTCTAATAGCACGGGTACGTTCGGGGTCAATGCTTACCTTTCCATTCGCTTTCACTATGTGTCCTAAGAAAGAAAACTGAGGGACAGCAAAACTTACCTTATTTGGGTTCACCGTTAATCCTGCTCTTAGTAAACGAGATAACACTTCACTCAAATGTCTGAGATGTTGTTCCATTGATTCACTGTATATTACGATGTCGTCCAAATAGTGGTACACATATTTAAATTTTATGTCGTGAAATATCTTCTCCAATAGTCTACTACATACGGAACTTCCTTGAGATATTCCAAAGGGTACCCTAGTAAATTGGTACAAGTTAAAAGGAACTGCAAACGCGGTTAGACGTTTGGATTCTTCTGAAAGAGGTATTTGGTGAAAAGCTTGATTTAGATCCATTACCGTAAAAACTATTGCTTTAGTAAAATAATGAAACGCACTATGGATGTCTGGAAGAGGGATTGATTCAAATTCTATTCTTTTATTTAATTGCCTGTAGTCTACAACTAGTCGGTGTTTATCTGGTCCTTTCGGTACTAAAAAGGAGGGTGAAGAATATGAGGACGTAGAGGGTTCTATGACTCCTTGATCCAATAACTTATTGATATGGTTTCGCATGACTTCCATCTTGGGAGGCGACAACTTGTACGGGGGTAGTCGTATTACTTTCTGATCACTCAGATTAATTTTATACTCTATTAGGTCCGTAAGTCCTAGTTTTGGTGTAAGAACAGAGGAAAATTCTTTTATTAGTTTTACTATTTTGACTCTATCTCTTCGTTCTAGGTGAGATAAATCTGAATCTTGGTGTATTACATGTGCAGTAGATGAACAACGTTTATCTTCATTACTATCAAATTTATGTTTTCTTGCACGGTCAAATCTGAAATAAAATTCTCGCTCGTAGATGTCAAGAATCATTCCTGTCTTACTAATAAAATCTGCACCTAATATTAAATCAGGTCCTAATTCTTTACATACTAACATTGTAAATATCCAACTTAGGTTTTTTATTTTAACCTTAACGGTAATGCTCAGGTTTATATTTATTTTACGTTTATCAGCGGTAGCACACTTTATATTCACAGGTTGGTTCCGTTTTACTAGATGATGTTTAGCTAACATGTCCGCTAATTCTTGGCTGATTAAGCTTCTACTAGATCCCGAATCAATTAAGGCGATGGGGGATGTAACGCCTAAATCGACTTGTATTAAAGGTAGTAGATTTTTTTTCCATTTACATCTATTAATCGCATTACACTTTTCACGAAATTCTCGCACATAGGGGTCGATTTCTTTCGCACCTTTTTTGTTTTTCACTTGGTTACAGAATAATTCATTCTTATTATAATTACTGGTTTCTTTTAGTTTACCCAATTTTGAGTAGCTGCGGAAGACACAGGTTTTCGGGTCTCCCTGCCTTACATGTTTTTTGAATTGGGGTTATTCCGTTCCAATGGCTTACTTTTGCACTCTCTTCTTATGTGCCCATATTTGCCACAATTATAACAGGTGGGTTTTCTGCGGGGTGGGTACTTGGTTTCCGCTTTATCTGGGTTTACAGTTAACTTACCAGCTTTGCGCACATTGTGAGGTCTACTAGGAACTTGTCTTTCATACGAGGTTGTTACATCAGGCAGTAGTGCTCGCAATTGATGTCTATTAGTTCCAGAGGTTTTCATTGCTTCCCTATTTTGATCTGAGTACCATACATTTGAAGAATGGATACTGCACTGTTCTAGATCAGCAATTGTATTGGGTCTATTCATCAATGATAGTCGAGATCTTTCTTCAGGTGACACTCCTATTAAAATGGTGTCCACCAGTTGTGTTTCATTCCAGCTTACACGTAGTAGTCGAGAGGACTCCCTAATATCGGAGATGTAGTGAGCTAATCTCTCCTGATGTCCTTGTACTCGGAGTACTGTCTTCCTTTTTATTTCTTCATAGATGCCGGTGGGAATAAAGTATTTTATTAAAGAGCTATGTAGCTCTTCTACTGGGAAAGTAGAGGTTAGGGCTTCTAGCACACGATTTTTTAACGGGGGTTTACACTTTGGTAACAGAACTTGTAAAATTTGCCAGTCATTCAGCTGCTGTAGATCCTTTATCTGAAGAAGATAACTAATAAATGTTAGTAACTTGGTAACATTTAAACCATCTGTATAAGGGATTTCGGTTAAAATCTTCTCCACAGGGTGAGTCATTTTCCGTATAGATCTGCGTTATAGTTCATAGGGGTAATTCCTCGATGAGGGTGATTAGATTCATTGGGGGTGTTGGTCAATTCATTATTTCCGGGACGAAACTGAAAATGCTCGGGAGGAGGGACATTTACATCTGTATCAGTTTTTTGTTCTGGGTTCGCTTGCACTTGCGATACGATAGGTGAGTTCCGATCCGAGTTAGGCGGAGGTAAACCAGTGGTGGGGGATTGTACTGGGGAGATGTGTAATTTCATTAATGATTTCTCTAATTCGTCCATCCTGAATGAGTCGGATTTTCGTCTTAAATCGTTGTTAATTGAAGGTAAGCGGCGTAGAGCTTCGTCTGCTAGCTTTTGTACATCAACGGGTATTTCTGTGAGATTCGGCCAGATCGACAAATTTTTTATTCGCCTGGTTAAATGCTCTGTTCTCTGGGTAGTCCGCAAAATTTTTTGCCGGAGATTTCTCGTCTTGGAGTGTTTGAGACAATAAGTATAGTTCACTATACTTGGCATTACAAATTTCTTTCTCGCTTTCATAATCGAGTTGGCTTAGATTGTTTAATTGCACGGGCGCATCAAATCCACATTCGCGAATTGAACTTCGTAATTCCGCGACTGTTACATCAGCATGGGGTAGTCCACGCAAAAGGGCTTCGTAAGACAGCTCGTCTTTTAGTAACAAATCCGGGTTAAATTGGGCCATTTTGTTCTAACACATTAGCACGTACTTAAAATTAATACTAGTATATTACACATATATTACATATACATACAATAAATTCATAAGTAATCAATTTACACAAATTAGAAAAGAACAATTTCTCTTCTAAGGGAGAGACAGAAATCACACACACATATCTTTCAAAGTTAAATAGCCGATCAGCTGTTTACTGGAATGTAGGTCAGAGGGTGGCCTACATATTTAGTTAACAAAGGAGGGTTGAGCGTGTCAGTGAGAAAGGGGGGTTTTACTCTTATTGTTCTCCACAATGCGACTGAATAACACAACTACTGTATACCGGTTTAAACAAGAGAAGGGGAGCGCAGACGCTAGATTCTATTATTATTATTCCGCTTAGACAACACTTTGGCTCCGTTCATTCATAAACTTTTCTCAATTAAATAATTACTTATTTTGTTCACAAGTTTTAAATCACGAACTTCTACTTAATTACTTTATTATTATTAATAAAGTTATTTTTAATCAAAAAAATTTTTTTTTGTAACACTTTCTCGTGTATGTAAGCTAGATAGTTGGACATACACTGTGCAGAATGATTCAGGAAACAACAGGTCATAGATTGTCGTAAACAAACCTGTTGCAGATTGTTCGGTTGACCAAAATTGTTATGCTTGGTCACAATTCATGTATGCAAGCAACTTATATCGAATTATGCAGGTTCCTACTGGCCTATAGAATGCAAAAGCTACATGCATTGTATGACGCTAAGGATATTTTACTTATACATACTACCATCTACGTAACTTAATACACTATTAAATATGTTTTGAACATTACATTTATTAAAGTAACTTTCTGAGTGCATATATCAATATTATATATTTAGTTGTTGATCATACAATTTATCCACGCATAGTGAATGCAATTTTGTTTGTGACACTATATACACAATTAAAACTCTTTCCTTTGTTTCCTTTATTTTTTTTGAATGACGCAATTTTGTTTGCTTAAAACACCTTTATAAAATTTAGCAGAGTGCCGCACTTTTGTGACACTCTGTAAACAATTACCCTTTTATTTTTTTACAAGAAAGCTGAGTGGCGCACTTTTGTAACGTCTTTTCGCCGCGTTACAAATCCAGGGAACCCCTCGTAATTAAACTCCGTTAATTAGATGGGCTGCCTACGTTGTAACAGAATTGATCACAAATAATTAATGTAACAAATTACTTAATAACTGTGTAAGGAAACAATGGCAAGGTATACAATTGATTTAAGCACTCCTCATATGTGTGTAACAAGAAGACTTCTCTTTATTTAACATTTAAAAAAACATATACTGACAGATCCCATGACATTACTAATTCAATTATTAAGTTATTTGAAAGGTTTCTTTAAACTTTGAGATCAAACTTGATTTTATATAGCTATACCTCGGATCCGGGTCAACTTTCTGTATTTCTGTAATTAAGACTTTTAATTATACTCATTTCATGATATTAGCTTGCAAGACTTTCTTTTATTCAACCATTGGAAGAATGGTATTATTGCTTGAATTATATTACTCTACATTAGCATATAAATTGTTACAACGTATGAAGTTAGAATAGTTACATGAAATTCTTAGATTTAATTTATAAGTCTTTACAAAGTTAATAGTTTCTGAAAAGTCTCTTTCAAGATGTGTTGTGTAACAAATATTAGTAACCCTCGATAGACAGGCTATCGAGTCACCTTTTAATTGGTATGCAGAAGACTCGTTCTGGGGTATCCGTCTTGGGAAACAGGAATAGCTACGTCGTCATCTCGGTCTGGCCTTCCTCTGTAAAGGGCTCCAAAAGTTCGCAGGTTGAACAATATGTCGTGTAGATATCTACGATGATCTTGTAGATTCTCGGATGTCCTGATCTGCATATTCTGTCACGTGCAGTAGAGTTTGTGGCTTCTGATAGTTCACATCTCCGGGTATGACTTTGGAATTGTTGTTATTTGTTGAAGCACGAAGTCATCTTGTGTTACACTCCTTTTCTTACGTTTCGATTTTTTTACTTTACTTTTCTTGTCTATTTACATGACTATATTAATTAACACATCCAGATGCTTTAAACAGCTACATCTGGTACACCATCTTAAGGTGAGACAAAATGTAGTTAACATATTTTAAGCGCACAGCTCCTACGTCTATACTGTACGAAGTCACCATTGCAAGAGAAAGAAATTCCGCTCCCTTCGCCTGGTACTGGGCAAAAGTTAGTGGGACAATTTCCGCGCGAGAATATAGTTCCTAACTATATTTAAGTTAACATTTTTATTTATACAAACTATCCCTAAACAAATATACATAATTTAAATCAGTTGTGTTAGCGACTATTTATGTCTTCAGATTTTTTAATTATTAACATTAGTTTTTTTTATCTTATTCTAACTCACACAAGACTCGGAAAACATGTCGAGTCTGGAATCAACAGGACAGCGCCTGCTTACAAGCAAAGGGTTAAATACGATATTAATAACTCTTTACAATTTATCTTTTTATTAGAGTATCTTCTAAATAACTAATTAATTAATGCTTCCTCTCATACTGAGTACATACAGGTATTTTATATTAATACAGTGAGATTTAAATGGCTAAAGAGCTCGCAACCTTAATTTTTTTTAAAATTTTTATTTTCCTGATTATTTCTTTTATTTAAATCGTCACAGTTTTCCACATTGGACCTGAAGAGTGGATATTGGCAAGTGGGTCTTCATCAAGAAGACAAGGAAAGACCACCGCTTTCTCGACCCCAAGTGGCTTATTCCAATTTAACGTCATGCCATTTGGACTCTGTAATGCACCGGCAACATTTGAGAGGTTGATGGACCTGGTACTCCGAGGCCTGACGTGGAAAACTTGCCTTGTTTACTTAGACGACGTCATAGTGATCGGGAAGACTTTCAAAGATCATTTGGAAAACCTTAAGGAAGTTCTAACTAGAATTTACGGTGCACAACTGAAGCTGAGCCCGAAGAAGTGTTCTCTATTCCAGAAGGAAGTACAGTATCTGGGCCATATGGTTTCGGCATCGGGTGTTAGCATGGATCCTAATAAAGTAGACACCGTAATAGACTGGCCAGTTCCGAAGAGTAAACACGAAGTTCGGAGTTTCCTGGGGTTATGCTCATATTACCGACGTTTTGTTAAAGGCTTCGCTACTATTGCTTAACCACTACATGAGTTAACGGAAAATAAACGAAACTTCCAGTGGTCGGGAGAGTGTGACCAAGCATTTAGGACTTTAAAAATTGCATTATGTTCCCAGCCAATTCTCGCTTTTCCAGCTTCCGAAGGGAAGTACGTCGTAGACACAAACGCAAGCAATACTGGTCTAGGAGCAGTTTTGTCATAAGTGCAGAACGGTGAAGAACGAGTAATAGCGTATTACAGCAAGACGCTTTCTAAACCAGAGAGAAATTATTGTGTTACAAGGAGAGAGTTGTTGGCAATTGTCAGAGCTTCGGAGCACTTCCATAAATACCTCTATGGGAGTGAGTTTTCACTACGTATCGACCATGCCGCGCTTGCATGGCTCTTGAGATTTAAAAATCCGGAAGGACAGTTGGCAAGGTGGCTCGAACATCTGCAAGAGTACAACTTCAAGGTACAACATCGGCGGGGGCGCCTCCATGGTAATGCAGATGGCTTATCACAAAGAACGTGCCCGGAAGACTGCCGACATTGCCACAGAAAGGAAGAACAAAACTCAAGCGAACATGTTCAAGCCATCACTGTAGATTTCGTGGCTGAAGGCTGGACAACGCAAGACTGTCGACAAGAACAGGTGACTGATGAAGATATTGGACCGATCTTGACAGCAAAAGAGGAAGGTCGCCGCCCGGATTGGCAAGATATCTGCCATGGTACCGAAGTGCTGAAGGGCTACTGGGCACAATGGGAATCTCTCAGTTTAGAAAACGGATTGCTGAAAAGGGCTTGGGAAAGTGCAGATGGACGAGACGTGGTCATGCAGTTGATAGTTCCCCGAAGTAAAGTGCAGTATGTTTTGAAGGAGTTGCATGATGGAACATCTGGAGGCCATCTTGATGTTAACAAAACCCTTGACAAAATACAGAAGCGATTCCATTGGCTTCATCTTCGCTACGACGTAGAGGAATGGGTTCGGACGTCTAAAAAATATGTGCTGCAAACAAGGGCCCACAAACCAGAAGCAGGGGAAAAATGAGACAGTATAACGTTAAACTGCCTTTCGAGAGAATTGCCATAGACATTGCTGGACCATTCCCAGTTACTGACGATGGAAACCGGTACATCATGGTTGTAGGTGACTACTTTACTAAGTGGGTGGAAGCCTACGCAATTCCAAATCAGGAGGTTACCACGGTGGCGAAGCAGTTAGTTCACAACTTCTGTTGCCGTTATGGAGCCCCTATGGAAATCCATATGGATCAAGGGAGAAATTTCGAATCAGGAGTGTATAAAGAATTATGCCGTCTACTCGGAATTCGCAAGACCAGGACAACGCCTCTGCATTGTCAGTCGGACGGGATGGTTGAGAGATTCAACAGGACACTTGAGCAGCATCTTTCGAAAGTTGTTGACGAGAACCAAACAGAGTGGGACCAACGTATACCACTATTCCTTATGGCGTATAGGTCATCAGTACACGACACAACCGGCATGACTCCAGCAAAATTGGTGTTTGGGCGGGAGATTCGTCTTCCTGGGGACTTGATGTTTGGATCACCTGAGACTCAGTCTCAAGAGCCGCAGAACTATTCCTCGCAATTAGAAAACCAACTGCGAGAAATGAATCGCTTGGTAAGAGGACGGCTGAAGATTGCCAGTGATAAAATGAAAACTCGGTATGACATTCGCAGCAATAGTGTGGGTTTCCAAGAAGGAGATCAGGTCTGGTTGTTCAATCCAAAGCGTCATCGTGGTCGCTCACCTAAGCATCAGTCTAACTGGGAAGGACCCTACACTGTGAAAAAAAGAATTAACGATGTTGTTTACCGGATTCAACAGGAAGGACAGCGAAAGTTCAAGGTCGTCCACCTAGCTCTCCTGGCGAAGTACAACTTTAGAGATTGTTTGCCAGTTCGGGACGAACAGGCTTAAGGAGGAGGCAGTGTTAAGACGTCACAGAACAATCTACGTGTTTATCGAACGTTCCAGAGACCCAGAATGTAAGCGTGTGGTGTACGTGATATTAGACGCATTTTGCGAGAATCTTCTCGACTGTGCCGGGCTTCGCTTGGTCCTCGTCCTGTGTCAAGGCCGTAGTTAATTACATAGTTCACACGAGAGATAAGACGCAGTTTGGAAGCTTCTGGTGTGTGAGCGTGTGTTAAACTTTGTACTTAGAATATCTGTAATACGGCGTGCGTGCAGTGACGTCATTGTCCCCCGCCAAACTGCTGCCAGCCTGTGTTGCAAGCTCGCAACAGTACAGCCTAGTTAGTTGTCCGCTAAACTCCGTGCAGGCAACAAGCCTTTGTTTCGCCAGCCTCGGCTATATAATTACTTTCAATTCGTAATATTCCACTTCAAATTTTTAGCATGATCTTCAGTGCTTAATGCACTAAATACTTAGGCGATCTCGGCTTTAATTCACTATCATGACTTTCAATATTTAATTCAACTTTATTTCTCAGACAATGTATGCCACGTTATTCTGCACGCGCCATGTAATCATTTTCTGGCAACATTCAATAAACAGTTAACTCAAAGAATATATACAGTCCACTTCTTTATTTCTTTTCTTACCAGCCAACTCATGACCTAACGTTGTAAGACCAACTTAAGATTATCCGAGAGCGTCGAAAACGTGACATTTTTTTGGTCCTCCGGGCCGGATCCGGATCGTGATTCCGATTAAGATTCTGATCTATATTTCATTTTCATGGGCCCAAACAACGTTTTGTTCAAGCCCGAATATTCTCAAACTTAAGATTGCTGGCCGTAGCATACCTTCATTGTTTTCAAAACAAAAAAAACTTCATACTTGACATCACAAGATTCTGCAGGGCATCATCTCTAAGACAGCAAGATATTACAATTCATCGTCATTTGTCGTACAGCAACGAAAAATTAGAACTTCAAGTTTAAACAGAGAGCTACAGTTTCAAGCATTACCCGACCAGCGGAAACAAGACTTGCGCCACCATCCACGGCCTGCCGAACAGGATCACCAAGGAAACAACAGGCAACGGAACCATCTTGAACATGCCGGGGACTCATAATCCACGTGACTATGAACTTGTATTTCTTATAGTTTTTCATTTATAATTTTATGTACAGTAAAAGTCAGTAATATTTTAACACATATAGTTAATAGTATTCATACAAAATCATTAATAATTTTTATATAAACAGAAATTAGTGTCAAGTGACCATAGACTTGTATTTTCGCATAAATTTTCATTTTTGCAATTTTACAATAATTCAGTCAGAAACTTAAGTAATGTGATGAAGCTATATGTATATTTTCACTTTGAATGAGTCATATTTTCAAATAATTTCCATGTAACTATTTTTTAAAGAAAATAAGTACCTATTATAATAAGTAATAGATTAAGTTGCATACCGATCACTGGCTCCCACATTATATCAGGATTTAGTAAAGTATTCAAATTACATCAATTGTTCACCTGCTCTGTATTTATCTATCTGTTTCGAATCACAGCTTGCATTTCAATCATGACTGATGTGAAAGCGTTAATTAAAAAACTTGGCACAATTAAGGCCTCTATATCCCGTGTAAATACCTTCGCTGACAATTTCGATCCTGATATAAACGATCACCATGCCTTAAAACTTAAACTCCGCCACATGATGGAGTTGTCCGCGAAGTAGATGAAATTCAGACCCAAATTGAGGCTGATGAGTCTGATTTCACATCGGTAAGTAACAGGGTTCAGACAGAGGATGATCTCTGTACTATTGAGTGCAAGCTGCACAATTTATTGGAACGTGTAGAAGAGGTGAACAAAAAACCATTGATTCAAGCGGAAGTTACGCCAATTAAAACCTCCCCTATTCAGTTAGAACCAATTAAATTGCCATGCTTCTCAGGCAACATTATTGACTGGCAGCATTATTACAACATGTTTTTGGAGTTAGTACACGTCAGAACTGACCTGACGGACATTTAGAAATTGCACTATTTACATTCTTCACTAAGGGACGAAGCTCTAAATGTAATAAAATCTCTCCCAATCACCCATGATAATTATGCGGTAGCCATTTATCTATTGAGGGCCAGGTATGATAGAAAATTAATTGTCTCAGCGTATCATATAGGGAATGTCTTGTGCATGAAGTCCATTCAGAAACAGTCCATGGTTGGCATTTCAAAATTTATTGACGAAATCATCGCAAATATAAATGCTTTAAATTCATTAAGTTTACCGGTAAATACCTTTGAAATTATTTTCGTTCAATATTTAACGCAGAAGCTCGATAACCAGACATGCCGACTATGGAAGGAAAGCCTATCCGACGAGCAATTCCCGAATTTCAACAATTTTATTAAATTTTTAAATGGTAGAAGGCAATTAATGCAAAAAGTCGGCGCCTCGACCAGTTCAGTAAATAGAATAGAAGTTAGCGATAAGACTCCCTATCGCAAAACTATTAAACCCGTTGATCTCACTAGGTCAACATTTCATACTCATATCAGCAATAACATTTGTCAGGTGAGTCGAGGTAAACATAGACTCTCTGAATGCCCAAAATTCGTGGCTATATCTCCCCTTGAGCGAAAAAATATTTTAATCAAACACAAACTTTGCTTAAATTGCATGCGTCCAGGCCATGATCCCTCACACTGTCCTTCCAAATTTGCTTGTAGAATATGTTCTAAACGACATCATACAATGATCCACATATCTGGCAGTAACAATCAATTCTCACTGAAACTGCAAACAAACAAATCTATTCTATTATCCACCGCTGTCTGCATGACAACGGACCATGCCGGTAGGAAGCATCCAGTAAGGATTTTATTAGACTCAGGATCTCAAGCAAACTTCTGTACCATGAGTTTCACACGCCGCATGGGTCTAAAATTAACCAAGTCTCAATTACCCATCACTGGTATAAACAATTCCTTATGTCAAGCAGACTTTAGTACAAGGGTAAGGCTGAATTCTCGTTATAAGGATTTTAATTTGAACGTGCATTGCGCTGTGCTTCCCAGTATTACGAATAATCTTCCTGCAGACTCGTTTGATATCTCATCCCTAAATATACCAAAGGGCATATTTCTAGCTGACCCGCAACTGAACTTTTCTTCACAAATCGACATATTACTTGGTGCCCAGTACTATTTACAATTGATTGAACCTGTCAAATTCATCCACAGCCCACACTTTCCCATAATACAGGAGACAAAATTGGGATTCATCCTCGCGGGTAACCTGCCCTTTAATGTCGACATGACAAAACCTGTCTCGTCATTCATAGCATGCGAAGATAATAATGCCATTTCATCGCAATTAAAAGACTTCTGGCAATTGGAGGACGTTGCTGCTCGTGCTCCCTCCGTTGAGGACTCAGAATGCGAAAGTCATTTTGTCGCTAACACTTTCCGCAATAATAGTGGTAGATTTGTGGTGTCCCTACCTCGCAGGGTATACAATTCTCATTTGGGCGATTCTCTTCCCGAAGCTATTCGCAGATTTCAATCACTGGAACTCAAGTTCAAGGAGAACCCTGCCCTTCATAAGGACTATAGCACATTCATGCAGGATTATTTAACTCTGGGTCACATGTCTTTGCTTGATTCTTACGATTTGTCAGTCAATAAGTCAGACACCTTTTACTTACCGCACCATTCGGTTTTTAAGGGCTCTAGTATAACCACCAAATTGCGAGTTGTTTTCGACGGCTCTGCCAAAACAACAAATAATTTATCCTTCAACGACACATTGATGGTTGGTCCCACGGTCCAGCAGGATCTTTTCTCGATTATGTCTCGGTTTCGTACGCACCGATATGTCCTCATTTCGGACATTGAGAAGATGTACCGTCAAATTTTAGTTAATCCCAGGGACTCTAATTTGCAACGAATTGTCTGGCGCGACGCCCCCCATAGGGAACTTCAACACTACGCCTTGAGGACAGTCACATATGGGACTGCAAGTGCTTCATTTCTGGCCACAAGATGTTTGGCACAAATAGCCCAGGAAAACAAAACTCAACACCCTATAGCCTGTTCTGCTATCGCAAACGATTTCTATGTGGACGATCTTATGACCGGCTCACATAACCCACACATCTTATCTCAAATGAAGTCCGACATTACAAATTTATTAAATCAATACGGGTTTACTTTGCACAAGTGGTTTTCCAATCATCAAACCATTATAGCTTCACACGCCAACTCTTCCCTTGACTTTAACAAGAATAAAACTGTACGTACTTTGGGTATTCAATGGGACATTAACGATGATAGTTTCGTATATAGTTTCCAAAGACATGTCGAAGTGGAGGTATTTAACAAGAGAAGGGTATTATCAGTTATCGCCGGAATTTACGACCCATTGGGACTTATTGGCCCGGTTACATTTTGGTGCAAGCATTTCATGCAGATATTGTGGTTAACCGGAACAAGTTGGGACGACCCCCTGTCAGACTCATTATCTAATAATTGGGTAGAGCTTTATGCTCAGCTGATTTCCGACACTTACTTTAAGATTCCAAGGTCTGTAAAGAATTTAAATAATTCCCAAATCATTTCATTTCTGCTCCATGGGTTTGCCAACGCGTCAGCAAACGGTTACGCGTGCTGCATTTATGTGCGAACGGTGTATTCAAACCACAGCATTTAATCAAACTTGTTATGCTCTAAATCTAGAGTCGCTCCCTTGAAGAAGGTAACATTACCCAGACTTGAACTTTGCGCCTGTCTCTTGTTGGCTCAGTTGGTTTCCAAGGTTGTAAACGCGGTGAGTTACAAATTCGACGACTTGTATTTTTACTCCGACTCAATGACCGCCTTACACTGGATTCACCAGCAGTCTTCCAGATGGAAGGTATTTGTCTCCAACCGCGTTGCGGAGATACAACGACTCACTGCAAAGGGTACCTGGCATCATGTCTCTTCACATGACAACCCTGCCGACATTCTATCGCGTGGTTGTCTGCCCCGGTTTTTACACGGTCACCCACAATGGTGGCATGGTCCATCCTGGTTGTCCCATGAGTCATCATCATGGCCCACCAGTGCTTTCGATGCCCATTCACCCTGCACTCATCCCGATCTTGAGCAAGAACAATGTAAGCAAGTCCAAACCTCACTGGTTGCCGCTTCATCTACGGCTAGTTATTTTGAAAACTACTCTTCGCTTTAAAAACTCCTTCGTGTATTTTCGTATTGCCTTCGATTCATTCGGAACTCGATGCTTCCCATAGCTGATAGAAACATTTCTTTTTTAACTTCCCATGAGTTACATGGTACACTTTTGAGTTTTATTCGCCAGTCCCAGCGATCGTACTTTAGCATCGAAGTCAAGGAACTTGAGGCACAACGCTCTATCCCTAATAATAGTAAAATTCTTTCACTTAACCCCTTTCTGGACACTCCGGGGATATTACGCGTGGGCGGACGCCTTCAGCACTCCCAGCTTACCTATGATAACAAACACCAAATCATACTCCACCCGCATTCTCATCTCAGTAAACTAATTATAGAAGGCGAGTATCTTCGTCTACTACATGCTGGGGTACAATTGACTCAGTACTCTCTACGGCAGAAATACTGGATAATTAATGATAAATGATACATACGATCAGTAATACACAAATGTATCACTTGCTTTCGATTCCGTGCTAGGGGCTGAAGCCAATTATTAGGACAATTGCCCTCTTCCCGAGTTACTCCTACCAAGCCATTTTCTCAATGTGCAGTCGACTATGCCGGTCCTGTATTTATACGTCATGGCGGGCAGCGTTCCAAATCGACGTCAAAGGCTTATATTGCTCTATTTATATGCATGGCCACTAAGGCCATTCACCTTGAATTAGTTTCAGATCTCACCTCAGACGCTTTCATAGCAGCCTTAAAACGGTTTATAGCTCGTAGGGGTATCCCTTCACAGATATTGTCCGACAATGGTACAAATTTTCGTCGTGCTAGCAGTACACTTCACGACTTACACAAACTTCTCCAATCTAACAGATATGAACAGACTACCCAGGATTTTATCAGTGCCCAAGGAATCAAATGGTTCTTCATTCCCCCGTCAGCACCTCATTTCGGTGGCCTGTGGGAGAGTGGAGTCAAGAGCGTCAAGTTTCATTTGCGGCGCCTTGTCGGCAGAACCATTCTTACGTTTGAAGAGTATTACACTATTTTAACTCAAATAGAGCCCTGCCTTAACTCACGCCCCTTGTTCGCCATCTCAAATGACTCTAGGTATCCCGAACCTTTAACTCCAGCGCACTTCTTGGTTGGTTCTCCACTCACTTCACTCCCGGAACCTGACTATTCCGAAGTCAAAATTGGTCGTTTGGGGAGATGGCAGCTGCTCCAAAGATTCACCCACACTATATGGAAGAGGTGGTCGAAGGATTATTTGCACCAGTTGCAACAACGCAACAGATGGCGCATCCAGTCAAAAAATTTGGCTCCCGGACAACTCGTCCTTATTTTGGAAGATAATCCCCCCCTGCAGTGGAAACGCGGGGTAGTCACTCAGGTCTATTTGGGTCAGGATTCACTAGTGCGCGTAGCGGATGTTCGCACCGCATCCTACGTAGGCCCATTCACAAATTATATCCACTTCCAGTGGCCTCAGATTAATTACATTAGCGTTCATGCGATATGAATCATTGATTTGAACCTTTATCGCATGCTTTCCATTTGTTATACTTATATTATTATTATGCTTTTTATTATTGTATTACTATGAATTATTATCATGTTATTATGTGTTATTGAATCTTTGGTATCATTATTCTATCATTATGTAATGTCAATCATTATGTATTATGTATACTCATACAATCATATTATGTATCCTTACATCAATTGGGTATGTCAATCATATTGTTATGTTCTATTGAATTTTTGGTGTAATTATTCTAATATTATGCATGTAAATTATTATGCCTTTTATTATTGTATTACCATATTGAATCAGTTTTTGAGGATGGTTTTTTTATATAGATTAAGTGTTATTACTTACGTTTTGTTAAAAATTAAATGTATTTATTTACTGGACATATGTTAATGCTTCAAGAAAGATCATGTTAGTTATATAAGAATTTTATTTTTATCATGAGTTTTTATTTTGTACATTTTTTAGCACAGAAATTGTTTTGTTTTGCTTTGAGTTTTTCTGATAGCTTTAATTAATTTTGTTATTTACAGATTTTTATGTCAGGGATTATTTACTTTAAAAAAAGGGTCAATTTAATGTAGAAAGCTTTCAAGTATATTGTGTATTGCCTTTGTATATAACATTTGATAATAATTTGTGATGTACTATTCACATAATGACTTAAGCTGCAAAATCGCCCGATTTTGTGCGGGCAGTATGTTAAACTTTGTACTTATAATATCTGCAATGCGGCGTGCGTGCAGTGACGTCATTCTCCCCCGCCAAACTGCTGCCAGCCTGTCTTCCAAGCTCGCAACAGTCCAGTCTAGTTAGTTATCCGCTAAACTCCGAACAGGCAACAAGCCTTCGTTTCGCCAGCCTCGGCTATATAATTACTTTCAATTCGTAATATTCCACTTCAAATTTTTAGCATGATCTTCAGTGCTTAATGCACTAAATACTCGGCCTCAAAATGCGATCTCGGCCTCAATTCACTATCATGACTTTCAATATTTAATTCAACTTTATTTCTCAGGCATGCATGCCGCGTTATACTGCACGCGCCATGCAATCATTTTCTGGCAACATTCAATAAACAGTTAACTCAAAGAATATATACAGTCCACTATTTAATTTCATTTCTTACCAGCCAACTCATCACCTAACGTTGTAAGACCAACTCAAGATTATTCAAGAGCGTCGAAAACGTGACAGCGTGACTATAAATACATGGGGTAGCGGCCTTAGTTTTCAGTTCAATGCGAGATATTGTATAGTGCGGTTCGAGAGTATTAGTGCGATATATTTCCAGAGCGGTTCGAGTTATTACTGTGTACGTTCTAGTAGTTATTAGTGAAGTGTTGCGTTTTATAATTGGACGGTATAATTGTAATACAATTGAGTTTTAATATTAGTGGACATTTTATTGCATGTGAACAATTTTCATTTGATTTGTTGTAGAGACTGTGTTGTTAATTACGAACTGTTTAACTGTAAAAAGTAAAGGTGTGATTAGTGACTTAATTGTTGTCTTGTACTTATTTTGTTTCCACTGTACCTACGACGATCGAGTAGATCTATTTTATTTTCTAACTTTTCAGTTGTTTGTTTATTGTTTTCATTTAACGATTCAAACTTTTTATTTAATTCTTCCGCGTCTTCCTCCCTTTGTTTCTTTAATTCCTCACTATTTTTGTCCATCTTTTCCTCATCCCTTTTTAGGAATTCCATTATACCATCCCATATCATTTCTTCTGTAGTCCTATTTGGTTCTGCCGGTGTTAATCTTGTTTCGATTTCTTCCACCGGTGTCGCTTCTTTTTCTTCCATATTGATGTCCTCTGTCCTCTTTTTTGATCTGCCTCTTATGTGCATTTTGTTTGCCTTTTCCGTAACCGCCGCTAGAATACTATCTTTCCTACAACTCTAGCCTCACTAGTTGGTCGTCAATTTATGACAACACCTCGTGTCTCCCGTGAAAGCCCCAAGTTGTTGGCGTCAATTTGTAACAACAAGCTTCCTTCGTGTGTGTGTGTTTTAATCTAGTCACACGTTGGTTGCGTCAATTTATAACAAGCTGCCTGAGTCGTACTCTATTTTATTCAACTCCGATCGTGTTATTTTTTACGATGTCTGAAACCTCGTAGCCTTCCCGATACTCGTCGTTCTTGTGACCTCGCCAATACCTGTTTACCTGATTCCACGTAGTTGTTATTTTTCCGATTATAGGCGCCAAATTGTTTGTTCAAAACAATTAAAAAAATTTTACTTCTTTCTTTTGAGGCAACCGTATCTCTCGTCGCTTGGTGTCTGTTAAATTCGAAATCCGCTCTCTACGTACGTGCCGACACGTACAGATGGAATTTTCGCGCGCTCGCCGGTCGATTTTTATGATAACAGAATTATAACAGTATAAAAACTAATGCGAACGCGTATATAAATAATTTTACATAAAACGTAGATCACATCTTTCGTTAATGTACACAGCTAGCGTAGATCACAAAAAAACTAATGCGAACGCGTATGTAAATCATTTTACACAAACCTAGATCACATCTTTCGTTAATGTACACAGCTAAATAATTATAATTATATAACTAATGCGAACACATATGTAAATCATATATACAGTACATTACCACAGACTATAAGAATATCATTAAGATTACTGTATAATGAAAGTGTATCAAATGAAACAGACTCTACTCTACTTACATTCTGTTAATACTCAAGTGGAAAGACGCCACACTCCTCGTAAATGTCGATTTCTGCGGCCTCATCACTGGAATCACTGGTGTCACTGCTGTCGTTATCCAAGGAAATAATTAACTGTTCCACACGTGTTTCCACTATACCGTCGGCTTCCTTTGCTTGCTGCAGAACTTTCCAAGTGTGAGCGACAACACTTTTCCACTTATCCACTGACACATGTTGGATTCCTTGCTGCACTAGGTGTTCGACATTCGTGAGGCGGAAAGTCGTGTGTTATTTTCTGCAACATAATCTTTCACTTGTGCCCAAATTAGTTCAATGGAATTGAAGTGGCAGTGATAAGGTGGGAGTCTAATAACAATGTGACCGTGAGCAGTGGCGATAGAGTCTATTTCATAAGTGCAGAATCGAGGTTTATAAAATTTTACACTCTGTATCAGCTCTGCTTTCGTCATGTCTGCAGATACCCCTGGTACATCATTTTCCACCAACCATTTCAGAATGATGTCTTTCCTGTCTTTCATTGTTGGTGCTTTGTTTAATTGCACAGAGTGGTAGGGAGCGTTGTCCATAACTACAGAATAGGCACTTATGTTCGGCAGAAGAGTATTTTTAAACCAGTTCGTGAAAGTCTTCCCATTCATTTCTTCTTGATAATCACGAGTGCTCTTTGACCTGAAAAGAAGCATTGCCCCCGGAACAAATCCATGCACACTACCTGCATGAAGCAGAATAAGTCTACTTACTTTCCCAATGGTCGCTTTAAATGTCCCTGCTACAGTATCGTCTGTCCAAGCCAGTGATTTTGTGTGTCCGGCATTTACCCACGTTTCGTCTAACCACACCACTTTTTCGGGACTGATGTTCAGAATCTCCCTCAAAAATCTACCACGCCATGCCACAATCTCACTTCTTTCCATCACAGCTCGCCTCCCTGAGAATTTCTTATATCTAAAACCAAGTTGTTTTAGCACTATACTCAAGCTGGTTTTTCCGCCATTGAATAAGCTCGCTTCTTTCAAAGAAACGAGGAGCTTCTCACGAGTAGGAAATTCCTTCATATAATACTGATGAATATGCTGTCTTATCGCGTCCTTCTGAAATGTATCGAGTGATGTCTTGGAACTGGGTCGTGGTCTTTGCTTTCCAGGAGTACGTAGCACTTCAGAAGGCGTATTAAAATCCAATGGACACTTTTCTTTTGTCACACTTTTAACGGTTGTTTATCCCACCTTCAAAGCGTCACAAACTCTATCTACTACTTTTGTCACAGGGAGAAGAGGTCCTCCATTGTCTCGCTCCTTCTCAAAATATTCACGCAATCTGTATATAAATTCACGGCTTTGGCTCTTAAAAGAGGCGATTTTTTTCTTTTTCGATTCTGACGAACCACTGGCCATATTACTATATCAATAATAAGGCTTACAGACACCGTAAATCGCTCAAGCACGAAACAACACAAGAACTTCACTGTACTAACACAAAGAACTGAAGCTCTTTCGCCACGTGCTTCGCATAAAAAAAGGAAGTGGCAACAACGCGCTAACTTTAGCAGACGTTAATAGCTGATTGGTTCTAGGAGAAAACTTTCACAACTGGTGACAACCCCTCTCCCAGCATTGCAAATTGCGGTTGAATTATTCTTCGCATATCAGAACTCAAGTCTTGTAGCAGCAAACTACAGTAGAATTAAAAACATTACATTAAACCGAACCAGAGTGTTTTAAGGTTAAAATTTAGCAGAATAGTGTCATTTACAGTAGAATTTCGAGGTTCTGTTCACAACTTCAAAACGCCACAGATGGGAATGCTGGTCTCTATATTTCTCTCTCTTTCTCCCTTCTCTTTCTACGCGGAACGTCAGGGCCGGAAACTCATCGACTCGACTATAAATATTATACATTACAACTTCATCGATGTTTGATAGATTATTTTCATGAATTCTGGTGTTCAGGTCTTCTTTCTATTATTTCATTAGTTTTTATTGGTTTTATTTTCTGTAATTCTCAATTAAATTGGATGGATCTTGCTAATAGGTTCTGTTAATGTTGTTTTTTCATTTGCATTTAGTATTATTTGTTTTAATTCGTCTGGTTGGTTTATTTTCTAAATTTTATGGAGCGACTATTTTGTCATCTGCTCTCTGCTGATGCTAAAAATGGACTGTTAATGAATTTGTAAAGGTTTTTTGTTCTAACTGCCAAAATCTACCTTCTCATTGGTTGAAAGAATTTTGTACTCATTGTTAGGTATGGCTTGGGTTTTTGCCCAAAATGAATAAATATTTTCTAATTAGGATAATTTCCTTGTATTATTATTAATCTGCTTTTTTTATTATCATTGAATAGCTTTTCTGATGTAGATTAATTTGCCATCAAACCTGACTAGGTTCTATTATCTCTGGGCTGTTTTAACATTTGGCTATTTTTGTTCTTTGTACTTATCTTGTTTATTACCATTATTTTGGGTTTGTAATGTTCCTTGGTTTGATATTTTATGTTTACTTATCTTTTTCCCTCACTGTGTACTGTTGTTTGTTTATATTTTACAATGTTTTTTCACATTGCTTTAGGCCTACCTTTGCCTATCCTTTTGACATTGTTTAAACTTTAATTTTGCTCTTATTACTAGTTTCTTATTGCTTTGTTTTAGCTAGTTTACAATGATTACGGATTTACATCCCTTAGTATATGAATATTACCGCTTCTCCGACATATTAATGCCTTTTATATCTAAATTTATAAATTTAACATGAACTGTTTCTTAGGCTTTCATCATCACTCAACATAATACAACTTACTCTTAAGACTATTTCAACAATTATAACATTTGTGCATTTCTATAATATTACTATTATCTTCTCTGCTTTTCTTTATGACATAATAACAATAGTTTCAAACATTTATTATATAATTCTAGTATTGTAACATTCATTTCTTTTTATGCCTACTTGTCTTTTATATCATATTATTGGTTTAAAGTTTGATCTGGCCCTTTTAACTATTAACTCTAACTGTTAACAATAATACCTTGAATAATATTAATGGATTCTTATCCTGAATAATATAATATAATGCTATCTTATCTACTACTGTTTTTGGTCCCTTTCCAAAACTAAACTCTAGTATTGTTCACTTATTTTGGTGTCTTTATACAGATTGTGTTTGTGTTTTATTTTTAGTTAATCACTGTCCTTCCGCACTCTCACTTTTATATGAGTTCGTGCTTATATTTGATGTTTTTTATTTATATTTTGTGTCACACCTGCACTTGTACTGCTTGACTGTACTTAGTGTCAATAGTGTTATACACTTTTATTTTGTTTCTTTATACACTGTACATACTGTGTACAGTAATGTATGTGTACATAATGTGTGTGTGTGTAATACTGTGTATTATTAATCACATTGGGGTTATCACCATTATCACAGAGTGTTTATTACTTAGTGTTTATTTGTAATTCACTCCCTATTCATATCATGCACTCTTGGTTCACTTTGGTCTATGACTATTTTGAGTATTATCTATCTCTATTATATTTCATTTTTGTTATTATACTTTTCTGTATCATTGTTTGTGTATTTTATTATTTGTTTATTTCATCATTATGCTATACTTACTTAGCTAATATTACAACATTTTCTTTTTGTTTGTACTTTCTATATTCAATGGTATATTTAATTATATTTACTTTTCTTAGTTTTTTATTTCATGGGTTTATTTCATATAATTTGTCATTTGGCCAATCACTTTGGTTGGTTCATAGTCATTTGTCTCGTATACGTTACAGTCATTCTAGTGCTATTTATTTAAAATTGTTAATTCTCCTTCTTTTATCTACCTTTAGTCGCATGCTTTTTACTTTATATTCTATGGTATATCTTCCCTTGTATTGGGCTGCTTTTGGTATTGTAACATAATGCCTCGCCATTAAAATTGATCATTTTGTAAAACTCTAACATAGTTTTTTATGAAATTATCAGTTTTTTTTCTGATTCTTCACGTTTATCTCTTCCTTCTGGTTTCTCATCTTACTTATTTCATTCCTTATTATGTAGTTATTTTAGATCTGTAGTTACTTATTCTCATTTGTGAGTTCTCCCTGTAATATATAATTTCCCTAATTCTCCCTAACACTTCGTAGCTGGCATCGAATCGGGTGGGCTCTCTTGGCTACCAATACTCCGTCGTCCATTACTACTTTTTTCTGAGATCAGAGGAACACCATCTCTGCTCAGTTAATTGATTGCTGTAACTATTCTCAGTCAATCTTCATAAATAAACCTTAAAAGGTAGTGTGACTCTCAATAATAATAATAATAATATTTTGGGGATTGTTCACTTTATTGTCCTTCAGATCATTTTAACTTTCCCTACTCATTCTTCCTTCCGCTATTCCTTTGCTATATTCTGTTATATACTCACACATTTGGTTGTTTTCATTTATTTATTTATTTCATTACTTCTAACTCTTAAATAGTCCCTTTTCCTTTTCTTCTTGTGGTCGTTTTAATTATTATAGACATTTTTTCCTTTCTTTTCATCTGTTGATTACCCTTATTTTGCTTCAGCTGCTTATTGTATTTGGTTGTTATATTTCCTTATACCATTTCTTTATACTCTCTTAATATTCTATATTCCTTACAATTTTATTTATTTGTCTTAGGACGTCTTGATTGTTTTATAATTGTTTATTTTAACTTATATCCTTTCTATCTATCTTGTCCTATTATTTCTTACTTTCACTTTGTTCCTTTGTTTGTTTATTTCATCTCATATGGTTTCTAAATAGTGCTGTAAGCTGTTCTTACTTATATTTTAAAATTTTGTCGGTTCTAAAATATTATTCTGGAATTTTGTCGATTTCATTTTTATGAGTCAATAGACCATCCACGTGGAATTTCTTTATTGAAGCTTGGTTCTTTAATTATTTCCATTAATTTGTCTTAAGTATTCATTTATGTTTTCCTTTTGATTATTATTAACTGGTCTCAATTAATTTAGTGTTACTTCTTTTCCATTGGTTTGTTTGGTCAGTAATCAGAAAATCAGTCCCATTTCTCGGTGTTCATCTGCACTTAGTTTACCCATGGTCCATTATTTCATCTGCACTTGTCGTTCAGATCACTCTGGTGTACTGAACTGTTTCCGTCTTTGTAATATAGGTCTCTGCTACCTTGTACAGCAATTCTTGTAACACTACATGTTCATTAGTATCCATGCCTGCATCAATCACTTTACCATTTATTTTATTGAACAGATATTTCAATGGAATGGTTACAAAGGAAGACTGCTATCCATTACCTCGCGTTGACGATACACTCGACACGTTGTCCGGAGCACAGTGGTTTTCCACATTGGACCTGAAGAGTGGATATTGGCAAGTGGGTCTTCATCAAGAAGACAAGGAAAAGACCGCTTTCTCGACCCCAAGTGGCTTATTCCAATTTAACGTCATGCCATTTGGACTCTGTAATGCACCGGCAACATTTGAGAGATTGATGGACCTGATACTCCGAGGCCTGACGTGGAAAATTTGCCTTGTTTACTTAGACGACGTCATAGTGATCGGGAAGACTTTCAAAGATCATTTGGAAAACCTTATGGAAGTTCTAACTAGAATTTACGGTGCACAACTGAAGCTGAGCCCGAAGAAGTGTTCTCTATTCCAGAAGGAAGTACAGTATCTGGGCCATATGGTTTCGGCATCGGGTGTTAGCATGGATCCTAATAAAGTAGACACCGTAATAGACTGGCCAGTTCCGAAGAGTAAACACGAAGTTCGGAGTTTCCTGGGGTTATGCTCATATTACCGACGTTTTGTTAAAGGCTTCGCTACTATTGCTACACCACTAACATGGGCTAACGGAAAATAAACGAAACTTCCAGTGGTCGAGAGAGTGTGACCAAGCATTTAGGACTTTGAAGATTGCATTATGTTCCCAGCCAATTCTCGCTTTTCCAGCTTCCGAAGGGAAGTACATCGTAGACACAGACGCAAGCAATACTGGTCTAGGAGCAGTTTTGTCTCAAGTGCAGAACGGTGAAGAACGAGTAATAGCGTATTACAGCAAGACGCTTTCAAAACCAGAGAGAAATTATTGTGTTACAAGGTGAGAGTTGTTGGCAATTGTCAGAGCTTTGGAGCACTTCCATAAATACCTCTATGGGAGAGAGTTTTCACTACGTATCGACCATGCCGCGCTTGCGTGGCTCTTGAGATTTAAAAATCCGGAAGGACAGTTGGCAAGGTGGCTCGAACATCTGCAAGAGTACAACTTCAAGGTACAACATCGGCGGGGGCGCCTCCATGGTAATGCAGATGGCTTATCACAAAGAACGTGCCCGGAAGACTGCCGACATTGCCACAGAAAGGAAGAACAAAACTCAAGCGAACATGTTCAAGCCATCACTGTAGATTTCCTGGCTGAAGGCTGGACAACGCAAGACTGTCGACAAGAACAGGTGACTGATGAAGATATTGGACCGATCTTGACAGCAAAAGAGGAAAGTCGCCGCCAGGATTGGCAAGATATCTGCCATGGTACCGAAGTGCTGAAGGGCTACTGGGCACAATGGGAATCCTCTCAGCTTGGAAAACGTATTGCTGAAAAGGGCTTGGAAAGTGCAGATGGACGAGACGTGGTCATGCAGTTGATAGTTCCCGGAAGTAAAGTGCAGTATGTTTTGAAGGAGATGCACGATGGAACATCTGGGGGCCATCTTGGTGTGAACAAAACCCTTGACAAAATACAGAAGCGATTCCATTGGCTTCATCTTCGCCACGACGTAGAGGAATGGGTTCGGGCGTGTGAAATATGTGCTGCAAGCAAGTGCCCACAAACCAGAAGCAGGGGAAAAATGAGACAGTATAACGTTGGACTGCCTTTCGAGAGAATTGCCATAGACATTGCTGGACCTTTCCCAGTTACTGACGATGGAAACCGGTACATCATGGTTGTAGGTGACTACTTTACTAAGTGGGTGGAAGCCTACGCAATTCCAAATCAGGAGGTTACCACGGTGGCGAAGCAGTTAGTTCACAACTTCTGTTGCCGTTATGGAGCCCCTATGGAAATCCATACGGATCAAGGGAGAAATTTCGAATCAGGAGTGTTTAAAGAATTATGCCGTCTACTCGGAATTCGCAAGACCAGGACAACGTCTCTGCATCGTCAGTCGTACGGGATGGTTGAGAGATTCAACAGGACACTTGAGCAGCATCTTTCGAAAGTTGTTGACGAGAACCAAACAGACTGGGACCAACGTATACCACTATTTCTTATGGCGTATAGGTCATCAGTACACGACACAACCGGCATGACTCCAGCAAAATTGGTGTTTGGGCGGGAGATTCATCTTCCTGGGGACTTGATGTTTGGATCACGTGATCCAATTGGTACTTAGTCCCAATCGCCGCAGAACTATTCCTCGCAATTAGAAAACCAACTGCGAGAAATGAATCGCTTGGTAAGAGGACGGCTGAAGATTGCCAGTGATAAAATGAAAACTCGATATGACATTCGCAGCAATAGTGTGGGTTTCCAAGAAGGAGGTCAGGTCTGGTTGTTCAATCCAAAGCGTCGTCGTGGTCGCTCACCTAAGCATCAGTCTAACTGGGAAGGACCCTACACTGTGAAAAAAAGAATTAACGATGTTGTTTACCGGATTCAACAGGAAGGACAGCGAAAGTTCAAGGTCGTCCACCTAGCTCGCCTGGCGAAGTACAACGTTAGAGACGGTTGCCAGTTCTGGACGGACGAACAGGCTTAAGGAGGAGGCAGTGTTACGACGTCACAGAACAATCTACGTGTTTATCGAACGTTCCAGAGAGACCCAGAATGTAAGCGTGTGGTGTACGTGCTACTAGACGCATTTTACGAGATTCTTCTCGACTGTGCCGGGCTTCGCTTGGGCGTCCGGCCTGTGTCAAGGCAGTAGTTAATTACGTAGTTCACACGAGAGATAAGACGTAGTTTGGAAGCTTCTGGTGTGTGAGCGTGACTATAAATACATGGGGTAGTGGCCTTAGTTTTCAGTTCAATGCGTGATATTGTATAGTGCGGTTCGAGAGTATTAGTGCGATATATTTCCAGAGCGGTTCGAGTTATTACTGTGTACGTTCTAGTAGTTATTAGTGAAGTGTTGCGTTATATTCGGACGGTATAATTGTAATACAATTGAGTTTTAATATTAGTGGACATTTTATTGCATGTGAACAATTTTTATTTGATTTGTTGTAGAGACTGTGTTGTTAATTACGAACTGTTTAAGTGTAAAAAGTAAAGGTGTGATTAGTGACTTAATTGGTGTCTTGTACTTATTTTGTTTCCACTGTACCTACGACTATCGAGTAGAGCTATTTTATTTTCTAACTTTTCAGTTGATTGTTTATTGTTTTCATTTAACGATTCAAACTTTTTATTTAATTCTTCCTTGTCTTCCTCCCTTTGTTTCTTTAATTCCTCACTATTTTTGTCCATCTTTTCCTCATTCCTTTTTAGGAATTCCATTATGCCATCCCATCTCTTTCTTCTGTAGTCCTATTTGGTTCTGCCGGTGTTAATCTTGTTTCGATTTCTTCCACCGGTGTCGCTTCTTTTTCTTCCATATTGATGTCCTCTGTCCTCTTTTTTGATCTGCCTCTTATGTGCATTTTGTTTGCCTTTTCCGTAACCGCCGCTGAATACTATCTTTCCTACAACTCTAGCCTCACTAGTTGGTCGCCAATTTATGATAACACCTCGTGTCTCCCGTGAAAGCCCCAAGTAGTTGGCGTCAATTTGTAACAAGCTTCCTTTGTCTGTGTGTTTTAATCTAGTCACACGTTGGTTGCGTCAATTTATAACAAGCTGCCTGAGTCGTACTCTATTTTATTCAACTCCGATCGTGTTATTTTTTACGATGATTGAAACCTCGTAGCCTTCCCGATACTCGTCGTTCTTGCGACCTCGCCAATACCTGTTTACCTGATTCCACGTAGTTGTTATTTTCCCGATTATAGGCGCCAAATTGTTAGATTCAAAACAATTAAAAAATGTTTACTTCTTTCTTTTGATGCATCCGTATCTCTCGTCACTTGGTGTCTGTTAAATTTGAAATACGCTCTCTTGCGACAGTCGTACCAACATGTAATTCTGGTAGAAAATTTTCACGGTGCATTATAAACACATAAATATTATTAATTGAAATAATGAACAGGAATTACTTTTGAGAATTGGTTTTGTAGTTATCGGTTCTGCTTTTGATAGTTACTAAGACATAAGATTATAAAAATATATAACTTTTTTGCTCCGGCTTTAAAGAAATTACAACTCAGCGGTTGGCAATTGATCGTTGGGTCATGGACTGGACACGGACTAATGTCGAGTTGATATTATACAACGTGTAATCAGTCACAGATTTCTTTTGATTACGGCAAAAAGATAACAAAATGATTTTCGAAAGTACAATCCTTCACATCAAGTTAATTAAATATTACGATCCTTCTTTACAAAGTTTTCTTAGTATTTAAAACAATAGTGAGTTCAATTTACAAATATAGATATCACTATTGTTTGACGACTCGGAACGCTAAGTTTTTTATAAGTAAAATCGTAAAGATTTTACGATTACCTTACAGGCTGTAAGGTAAATCTTTACGATTTTACTTATAAAAAACTTAGTGTTCTGAGTCTTCAAACTATAGTGATATTTAGTTAAGTAACGGACACGTCATGGACAACGAAATCCAAGAATACAAATATAGGGTAACTTAGATATCGTGTACAAATATTATCTTATTTCCCAAAGTGTTAATAATTAATTTGAGTAATCTTTTAATAATGATTATTACATGTTTTGACAGTCATTCAGTGTTTTTAGTGTTTGAACCAAGTTTTCGATATTGTGCATTAATTTTGAAGTGTAGTAATTAGTCTCGTGGGTGTAGTAAATTAATTAAATATTATACATTACAACTTCATCGATGTTTGATAGATTATTTTCATGAATTCTAGTTGTTCAGGTCTTCCTTCTCTTATTTCATTAGTTTATATTTGTTTTATTTTCTGTAATTCTCAATTAAATTGGATGGATCTTGCTAATAGGTTCTGTTAATGTTGTTTTTCAATTCCATTTAGTATTATTTGTTTTAATTCATCTGGTTGGTTTATTATCTAAATTTTATGGAGCGACTATTTTGTCACCTGCTCTCTGCTGATGCTAAAAATGGACTGTTAATGAGTTTGTAACGGTTTTTTAGTTCTAACTGCCAAAATCTACCAGCTCATTGGTTGAAAGAATTTTGTACTCATTGTTAGGTATGGCTTGGGTTTTTGCCCAAAATGAAAAAATATTTTCTAATTAGGATAATTTCCTATAATTATTATTAATCTGGTTTTTATTATTATCATTGAATAGCTTTTCTGATGTAGATTAATTTGCCATCAAACCTGACTAGGTTCTATTATCTCTGGGCTGTTTTAACATTTGGCTATTTTTGTTCTTTGTACTTATCTTGTTTATTACCATTATTTTGGGTTTGTAATGTTCCTTGGTTTGATATTTTATGTTTACTTATCTTTTTCCCTCACTGTGTACTGTTATTTGTTTATATTTTACAATTTTTGTTCACATTGCTGTAGGCCTACCTTTGCCTATCCTTTTGACATTGTTTAAACTTTAATTTTGCTCTTATTACTAGTTTCTTATTGCTTTGTTTTAGCTACTTTACAATGATTACGGATTTACATCCCTTAGTATATGAATATTACCGCTTCTCCGACATATTAATGCCTTTCATATCTAAATTTATAACTTTAACATGAACTGTTTCTTAGGCTTTCATCATCACTCAACATAATACAACTTACTCTTAAGACTATTTCCACAATTATAACATTTGCGCATTTCTATAATATTACTATTATCTTCTCTGCTTTTCTTTATGATATAATAACAATAGTTTCAAACATTTATTATATAATTCTAGTATTGTAACATTCATTTCTTTTTTATGCCTACTTTTCTTTTATATCATATTATTGGTTTAAAGCTTGAACTGGCCCTTTTAACTATTAACTCTAACTGTTAACAATAATACCTTGAATAATATTAATGGATTCTTATCCGGAATAATATAATATAATGCTATCTTATCTACTACTGTTTTTGGTCCTTTTCCAAAACTAAACTCTTATATTGTTCACTTACTTTGGTGTCTTTATACAGATTGTGTTTGTGTTTTATTTTTAGTTAATCACTTTCCTTCTGCACTCTCACTTTTATATGAGTTCTTGCTTATATTTGATGTTTTTTATTTATATTTTTGTGTCACACCTGCACTTGTACTGCTTCACTGTACTTAGTGTCAATAGTGTTATACACTTTTATTTTGTTTCTTTATACACTGTACTGGTTATTATTAATCACATTGGTGTTATCACCATTATCACAGAGTGTTTATTACTTAGTGTTTATTTGTAATTAACTCCCTATTCATATCATGCACTCTTGGTTCACTTTGGTCTATGACTATTTTGAGTATTATCTATCTCTATTATATTTCATTTGTGTTATTATACTTTTCTGTATCATTATTTGTGTATTTTATTATTTGTTTATTTCATCATTATGCTATACTTACTTAGCTAATATTACAACATTTTCTTTTGGTTTGTACTTTCTATATTCAATGGTATATTTAATTATATTTACTTTTCTTAGTTTTTTATTTCATGGGTTTATTTCATATAATTTGTCATTTGGCCAATCACTTGGGTTGGGTCATAGTCATTTGTCTCGTATACGTTACAGTCATTCTAGTGCTATTTATTTAAAATTGTTAATTCTCCTTCTTTTATCTAGTTTAGCCGCATGCTTTTTACTTTATATTCTATGGTATATCTTCCCTTGTATTGGGCTGCTTTTGGTATCATAACATAATGCCTCGCCATTAAAATTGATCATTTTGTAAAACACTAACATAGTTTTTTATGAAATTATCAGTTGTTTTTTTCTTATTCTTCACGTTTATCTCTTCCTTCTGGTTTCTCATCTTACTTATTTCATTCCTTATTATGTAGTTATTTTAGATCTGTAGTTACTTATTCTCATTTGTGAGTTCTCCCTGTAATATATAATATCCCTAATTTTCCCTAACACTTCGTAGCTGGCATCAAATCGGGTGGGCTCTCTTGGCTACCAATACTCTGTCGTCCATTACTACTTTTTTCTGAGATCAGAGGAACACCATCTCTGCTCAGTTAATTGATTGCAGTAACTATTCTCAGTCAATCTTCATAAATAAACCTTAAAAGGTAGTCATCTTTTGACTCTCAATTATAATAATAATATTTTGGGGATTGTTCACTTTATTGTCCTTCAGATCATTTTAACTTTCCCTACTCATTCTTCCTTCCACTATTCCTTTGCTATATTCTATTATATACTCACACATTTGGTTGTTTTCACTTATTTATTTATTTCATTACTTCTAACTCTTAAATAGTGTGGTTTTCTTTTCTTCTTGTGGTCGTTTTAATTATTTTAGACATTTTTTCCTTTCTTTTCATCTGTTCATTACCCTTATTTTGCTTCAGCTGCTTATTGTATTTGGTTGTTATATTTTTTTATACCTTTTCTTTATACTCTCTTAATATTCTATATTCATTACAATATTAATTAATTATCTTGTTGATTCATCCTCTTCGTTCACTTTATTAAATTTATTAATATATATAAACTTTCACGTATGAACTTACTATTCGTTGTCACTTCCCCAAACGTTTTGAGGTGATGTTCCTCTTCCTCAGTGGTAATAATACTGAATGTCGATTACAGAATAACTGTTATGGACTATAGGTGTGTGTGGTGGGGGTTGATGGTGGGAAGGGATTGGCGCTGAGGTTCAAATTGTGAGTTTTGATCAGTGTATCGAATAGTGTATGTGATTTATAATGTAATTGTTCATTTAATATGTTGTTTGGTTGTAGTTTGTGATATCTGTATATTTCAAATTGTTCAGCTGTATTTAGTTTTCTACTTTTAGGTATGTAGTGCAATATTTCCATGTTGTGTTCTATGTTTGTGTAACTGTGGTTTTCGTTATGTAAATGTGTGGCAAATGTGGAATGTATGTAATTTGTGGTGAGGGCTTTTAAATGTTCTGAAAATCTGGAAGAAAAAGATCTTCCCGTCTGGCCGATGTAGAATTGTTGACAATCATTACAATTTAATTTATAAACCCCTGTTTTGCTGTATGTGTCAGTGTCTTTGTTAGTATTATTTATGTGTTTTCTAATGGTGTTGTTGGTTCTGTAGGCTACTTTATAATTGTGTTTCCTAAATGTGTTTGCAATTTTGTGTGTATTGTAATTGTAGTATGTAAGTGTTATGTATTTGCTGGGTTGTGTGCTGTTAGTCTGATGTGTTTTATTTTTTGTGTTTAGGATTCGTTTGTGTAATTTATTTATTAATTCGGGGTTGTATCCATTTTTGACTGATATATATTTGATTGTGTTTAATTCATCTTGGTAGTCATGTGTGTTTAGTGGTATTGAAGTGAGCCTATGGTGCATGTAGTTGAAAGCTGCATGTTTGTGTTGTGTTGGGTGGTTGGATGAGTTGTGTATGACCATGTCTGATGTGGTGGGTTTCCTGTATATTTTGTATGTGTGTGTGTTGTTTGTTTTGGTGATTGTAAGGTCTAAGAATTTTATGCTATTATTTATTTCTATTCACACTAATAGCACTAAATAGCACTGTAATGCACACTTGAAATAGGCTCACTCCATAGGCTCACTTCAATACCCCTAAACACACATGACTACCAAGATGAATTAAACACAATCAAATATATAGCAGTCAAAAATGGATACAACCCCGAATTAATAAATAAAGTACACAAACCAATCCTAAACACAAAAAATAACTAAATATCACTATTTTTACAAAATCTATACAATCTAATAATATAATCTATATAATCTAATCTAATCTATAAAATCTAAATATCACTATATAACTAAATATCACAAAAAATAAAACACATCTGACTAACAGCACACAACCCAGCAAATACATAACACTTACATACTACAATTACAATACACACAAAATTGCAAACACATTTAGGAAACACAATTATAAAGTAGCCTACAGAACCAACAACACCATTAGAAAACACATAAATAATACTAACAAAGACACTGACACATACAGCAAAACAGGGGTTTATAAATTAAATTGTAATGATTGTCAACAATTCTACATCGGCCAGACGGGAAGATCTTTTTCTTCCAGATTTTCAGAACATTTAAAAACCCTCACCACAAACTACATACATTCCACATTTGCCACACATTTACATAACGAAAACCACAGTTACACAAACATAGAACACAACATGGAAATATTACACTACATACCTAAAAGTAGAAAACTAAACACAGCTGAACAATTTGAAATATACAGATATCACAAACTACAACCAAACAATATATTAAATGAACAGTTACATTATAAATCATATACACTATTCGATACACTGATCCAAACACACAATTTTAAACTCAGCGCCAATCCCTTCCCACCATCAACCACCACCACACACACCTATAGTCCATAACGGTTATTCTGTAATCGACATTCAGTATTATTCCCACTGAGGAAGAGGAACATCACCTCAAAACGTTTGGGGAAGTGACAACGAATAGTAAGTTCATACGTGAAAGTTTATATATATTAATAAATATTATTTATTTGTCTTAGCACGTCTTGATTGTTTTATATTTGTTTATTTTAACTTATATCCTTTCTAACTATCTTGTCCTATTATTTCTTACTTTCACTTTGTTCCTTTGTTTGTTTATTTCATCTCATATGGTTTCTAAATAGTGGTGTAAGCTGTTCTTACTTATATTTTAGAATTTTGTCGGTTCTAAAATATTATTCTAGAATTTTGTCGATTTTTTTTTTGTTAGTCAATAGACCATCCTCGTGGAATTTCTTTATTGAAGCTTGGTTCTGTAATTATTTCCATTAATTTGTCTTAAGTATTCATTTATGTTTTCCTTTTGATTATTATTAACTGGTCTCAATTAATTTAGTGTTACTTCTTTTCCATTGGTTTGCTTGGTCGGTAATCAGAAAATCAGTCCCATTTCTCGGTGTTCATCTGCACTTAGTTCACCCATGGTTCATTATTTCATCTGCACTTGTCGTTCGGATCACTCTGGTGTACAGAACTGTTTCCGTCCTTGTAATATAGGTCACTGCTACCTTGTACAGCAATTCTTGTACCACTACATGTTCATTAGTATCCATGCCTGCATCAATCACTTTACCATTTATTTTATTGAACAGATATTTCAATGGTACATTCATAATTGATGATTTCACTAATATTTTATTATAACTTTCTATTTTTGGTATATTCCATTTAAATATAGATTTTCTTAAGTTTTTACTCACTGGTTTGTTGTGATCCCATTCTAGAATTTCTTTTAAAGTTCTCCTACAATTCTTAAAATTCATTATTTCAGTATGTTCAGTAATTGGTAGATTAAGCACATTAATTAGTCCATTCTTCACCATCTACAATTCTTCCCGTGTTTTTATTAATTTCTTTTTACTTATTTTTTCTATTTTCTTCATCTTCTTTTCCAGGTATTTATTATTCTCTTTGTTGCTGTTATTTTTATTCTCAGATAGCATTGCACCTTTGCATTCTTTAATTTCTATTTCCTTCCTACTATCTTCTATTTTCTGACTTACCGGTTCCCTGTTCTTATCCAATGTTTCTTTAATACCTTTGGAAGCGCTGTCTACTGTTTCTTTCAATTTCTGTAAACCACTATTCATTGTTTCGTTTAGCTTTCTGAAACCTTCATCCATTTGTTTCTTTAAGTTTTTGCTCAAAACCTCGTTTTGTATCCTTGAATTTTCATTTATTTCTTCCTTCATACTATCTATATTTTCATTTGTCTGTTTTAAACTCTCGTCATTCCTGTCAAATTTTTCATTTATTTTTCCTTCATCCGTTTCAAATTTTCATTATTGGCTTAAAATTTTTCATTCATCTGTCTATTATTTTCGTTAATATTGTCTATTTTATTTTCTAACTTTTCAGTTGTTTGTTTATTGTTTTCATTTAACGATTCAAACTTTTTATTTAATTCTTCCGCGTCTTCCTCCCTTTGTTTCTTTAATTCCTCACTATTTTTGTCCATCTTTTCCTCATTCCTTTTTAGGAATTCCATTATGCCACCCCATCTCATTTCTTCTGTAGTCCGATTTGGTTCTGCCGGTGTTAATCTTGTTTCGATTTCTTCCATCGGTGTCACTTCTTTTTCTTCCATATTGATCTCCTCTGTCCTCTTTTTTGATCTGCCTCTTGTGTGCATTTTGTTTGCCTTTTCCGTAACCGCCGCTAGAATACTATCTTTCCTACAACTCTAGCCTCACTAGTTGGTCGCCAATTTATGACAACACCTCGTGTCTCCCGTGAAAGCCCCAAGTTGTTGGCGTCAATTTGTAACAACAAGCTTCCTTTGTGTGTGTGTTTGAATCCAGTCACACGTTGGTTGCTTCAATTTATAACAAGCTGCCTGAGTCGTACTCTATTTTATTCAACTCCGATCGTGTTATTTTTTACGATGTCTGAAACCTCGTAGCCTTCCCGATACTCGTCGTTCTTGTGACCTCACCAATACCTGTTTACCTGATTCCACGTAGTTGTTATTTTCCTGATTATAGGCACCAAATTGTTTGATTCAAAACAATTAAAAAATTTTTACTTCTTTCTTTTGAGGCAAGCGTATCTCTCGTCGCTTGGTGTCTGTTAAATTCGAAATCCGCTCTCTTGCGACAGTCGTACCAACCTGTAATTCTGGTAGAAAATTTTCATGGTGCTATATTAATGAAATAAACACATAAATATTATTAATTGAAATAATGAACAGGTATTACTTTTGAGTATTGATTTATTAGTTATCGGTTCTGCTTTTGATAGTTACTAAGACATAAGATTATAAAAATATATAACTTTTTTGCTCCGGGTTTAAAGAAATTACAACTCAGCAGTTGGCAATTGATCGTTGGGTCATGGACTGGACACGCTGTAATGTCGAGTTGATATTATACAACGTGTAATCAGTCACAGAGTTCTTTTGATTACGGCAAAAAGATAACAAAATGATTTTCGAAAGTACAATCCTTCGCATCAAGTTAATTAAATATTATGATTCTTCTTTACAACAGTTTTCTTAGTATTTAAAACATTAGTGACTTCAATTTACAAATATAGGTTAGGTTAGATATCGTGTACAAATATTGTCTTATTTCCCAAAGTGTTAATAATTAATTTGAGTAATCTTTTAATAATGATTATTACATGTTTTAACAGTTGTCTTGTTTGTTCATCATCTTTTTTCACATCACTACACTTTATATAATAATGAAACTTTCACATGTGAAACTTACTTGTCTTTTTCCATAGAACGCGTTTCAGCGTCGTGTTCGCCTTCCCTTTTTCTAAGCTAAAGAAGGCGAACACGACGCCGAAACGCGTACTACGGAAAAAGAGAAGTAACTTTCACATGTGAAAGTTTCATTATTATATAAAGAAAAATGTTTTAATAGTCATTCAGTGTTTTTAGTGTTTGAACCAAGTTTTGGATATTGTGCATTAATTTTGAAGTGTAGTGATCAGTCTCGTGGGTGTAGTAAATTAACTAAATATTATACATTACAACTTCATCGATGTTTGATAGATTATTTTTATAAATTCTGGTGTTCAGGTCTTCCTTCTCTTATTTCATTAGTTTATATAGGTTTTATTTTCTGTAATTCTCAATTAAATTGGATGGATCTTGCTAATAGGTTCTGTTAAGGTTATTTTTCATTTCCATTTAGTAGTATTTGTTTTAATTCATCTGGTTGGTTTATTTTGTAAATTTTATGGAGCGGCTATTTTGTCATCTGCTCTCTGCTGATGCTAAAAATGGACTGTTAATGAATTTGTAACAGTTTTTTGTTCTAACTGCCAAAATCTACCTTCTCATTAGTTGAAAGAATTTTGTACTCATTGTTAGGTATGGCTTGGGTTTTTGCCCAAAATGAATAAATATTTTCTAATTAGGATAATTTCCTTCTATTATTATTAATCTGCTTTTTTTTATTATCATTGAATAGCTTTTCTGATGTATATTAATTTCCCATCAAACCTGACTAGGTTCTATTACTCTGGGCTGTTGTAACATTTTGCTATTTTTGTTCTTTCTACTTATCTTGTTTATTATGTCGTTTATTGCCATTATTTTGGGTTTGTAATGTTCCTCGGTTTGATATTTTAGGTTTACTTATCTTTTTCCCTTACTGTGAACTGTTATTTGTTTACATTTTACAATTTTTGGTCACCTTGCTTTAGGTCTACCTTTGCCTATCCTTTTGACATTGTTTAAACTTTAATTTTGCTCTTATTACTAGTTTCTTATTGCTTTGTTTTAGCTAGTTTACAATGATTACGGATTTACATCCCTTAGTATATGAATATTACCGCTTCTCTGACATATTAATGCCTTTCATATCTAAATTTATAACTTTAACATGAACTGTTTCTTAGGCTTTCATCATCACTCAACATAATACAACTTACTCTTAAGACTATTTCAACAATTATAACATTTGCACATTTCTATAATATTACTATTATCTTCGCTGCTTTTCTTTATGACATAATAACAATAGTTTCAAACATTTATTATATAATTCTAGTATTGTAACATTCATTTTTTTTTATGCCTACTTTTCTTTTATATCATATTATTGGTTTAAAGTTTGATCTTGCCCTTTTAACTATTAACTCTAACTGTTAACAATAATACCTTGAATAATATTAATGGATTCTTATCCTGAATAATATAAAAAAATGCTATCTTATCTACTACTGTTTTTGGTCCTTTTCCAATTCCATTTCCTTTTCCTTTTCCTTTATCTTTTTCTGTATTTGGTGTCTTTATACGAATTGGGTTTGTGTTTTATTTTTAGTTAATCACTTTCCTTCCGCACTCTCACTTTTATATGAGTTCTTGTTTATATTTGATGTTTTTTAATTATATTTTGTGTCACACCTGCACTTGTACTGCTTCACTGTACCGTCAACCGGGGTGACTTGGGACAATTTGAGGTATTTCAAGTGTTGGACAGTTGGCAACACTGAAAAAATGGAGACCAGCTGATTCAGTAGTATTTTTGTGTAATGCACGTCTGTTTTCATCTTTTGTAGGCAAATCATATTGTTCTGAATGAAGGTAAGTGTTATTAATAATAATTTATCAAATTAAAAAATGTTCACAGTTTTATTTGCCCAAAATAACTTAGAGTCTGTAACCATATATGTGTGATAGTTAGAACTAAACAAGTAGTTCACTTTGGTTATGTGGATAGTTGGTTAAATGTTGTACATGTTATAACCTCACCTATATCACATTCATATTTTTCATGTCAATTTGAAAAATTTTTGTTTTTTACGGGGTGACTTCCATTTTTATTGATTTTTTTTCTTATTTATGGTATCTAACCTAATCAAACCTAGCCTAGGGCTTAACAATATAGTAAAGCTGTAATAAAGAGTACTAAAAATACTATTTTTCTGTTACAGATGCCAAGAATATATAAAAAAAAATTTGCGGGTGACCATATCAGCGTTATCAGCACGAAAATCTTTTGAAAGCTGTGAGGGAAGTTTAAAATAAACATCTCTCTGTTCGAGCTGCAGCTGAAAAGTATGGTGTACCTAAAAGCTCAGTAAAGGTGGGCTTCTAAGCCTTTACAAACACTCACATACAACCAACAGGGAGGAGAAGCTGGACCTTCGATGCAACAAGAGCCTTCAGCACAAACAATGTCGCTGGCAGTTCTTTCTATGAAGAAGCCTGGAGGCCAGACGTCTTTGACTCCCGAAGAAGAAGGTAAAATAGTGGATAATTTACTTGTTGCATGCAAATGGGGATTCCCATTGTCATCGTATGACATCAGGATCATTGTTAAACAATATCTTGACTCTAGTGGGAAAAGACTGACTAAATTTAAGAATAACCTGCCTGGCCGTGACTGGGTTGTGCTATTCATTAAGTGGCACAAAAAGTTATTGTCTGGAAGATGGATTCATAATATAAAAAGCTCCCGAGCAAAGGTTGATAAGAAAATGATTGGGGAATATTTTTCTGAGTTGGGTGACAGTTTGAAGGGTGTTAGAGCTGAATGCATAGTTAACTACGATGAAACAAACATCGTAGATGACCTGGGAAAGAAAAAAGTAATTGGTAGAAGAGGTGCAAAACACTGTTACAGAATTATGGATTCATCCAAATGCAGTGTAAGTGTTATGTTCTCAGGAACTGCTTCAGGAAAGTTACTACCTCCATATATTGTTTATGGTGCAGAACATATTTATGATACATGGACACAAGGAGGGCCTAAGAGTGCCTTATATAATCGCATAAAATGTGGATGGTTTAACGAATGTACCTTTCAAGACTGGTTTGAAGGCATTGCTTTGCCTTATTTCAGGTCCTTTCCTCAAGGTTCTCCTAAGGCACTAATCGGAGACAACCTTTCGAGCCATATTTCGATTGGTGTACTGGAAAAATGCCAGTTGTTCAACATAAGATTTATTCTTCTGCCAGCAAATGCAACCCATCTTTGTCAACCTCTAGATGTAGCCTATTTTAGGCCGTTAAAAATTGAATGGAGGAAGACTTTGGAAGAGTGGAAACTCAACAACAGAGGGTCAATTCCAAAGGACAGATTTCCAGCAAAATTAAAACAAACCCTAGATAGTATAGATGACAATGGTAGAACTAAGAAAAATTTGATTGCAGGGTTCAGAAAGACAGGAATTCACCCATTGTGTGCTGAAAAAGTTCTCGAACAAGTTCCTTAGACTGAAGAGGAAGAATATACCAACTCAAATGTAGGAAATGCAATCAATCAGTCATTTGAAGTTTATATGAAACAATTGTTTCAAAAAGAAACCCAGCCTTTAAAGAAAAAATGTAAGAAGAAGTTGAACATTCCACCTGGGAAAAGTGTTGAGAACATGTCTTTTTCAGATGATAGCAGTAGAGAAGATGATCCAGATGATAAATTTAATGGGAATGAAGAGGAAGTTACAGAAAAAGCGTCTCTGCCTTGGACACAAGTCCTTCCCTCTGCAACGACTCAAGAAAGATTTGAACTCAAAGACTTGAAAGAAGGGGGATTCATTGTTGCTAAATTTGAATATCATGGTCAGAAGGGCATGAAAGTTCAAAAACATTACATTGGCAAAATTCTTTTAGTCACAGATTCAATAATTGAAGCTTCTTTCATGAGAAAATCAAATAAAATAGATGGTGTTTATTTGTTCCCTCAAGAGCCAGACATAGAAGATATTGAACTGTCGCAAGTGGTTTCAATTGTGCAGCCAAAGAGTGTTCGTCTAAGTAGATACTATTTTGATTATAAATTTGCTGAATAAGTTCAATAAATAGTACTTTAGAAATCTGATATGTATTACATTTAATTATAAAAAAATTAAAATTGTTTTGATATAAATTGTTTTTGTTAAATAATTTTTTGTATTTTTTATAAAAAAATGATAATTGTCACTTAAAATATAGTTTTTATAAATAAAAGTCATTTTCCTTTTTTTAAAAAGCATTTTTACCGTCCCAAGTCACCTTTTATATGAGGTGAGATGGGTCATAAGGCAAAACATATGACTGTCCCAAGTCACCCCTACCTGCGGGGTGACTTGGGGTCAGCAATTAAAAAAAATATATAAATCAGAATATGTAAGATATTGGTTTGCTTTTTTGTATATGTATTATACAAAGGTAGACTGAACGTTTAGCATTGTTTTGAGATTTTTTTTCAATTAATAAAAAAACTACACTAAAAAGAAAATGAGAATCGTCTCAAGTCAACCCGGTTGAAGGTACTTAGTGTCAATAGTGTTATACACTTTTATTTTGTTTCTTTATACACTGTGCTGGTTATTATTAATCACATTGGTGTTATCACCATTATCACAGAGTGTTTATTACTTAGTGTTTATTTGTAATTCACTCCCTATTAATATCATGCACTCTTGGTTCACTTTGGTCTATGACTATTTTGAGTATTAGTCTATCTCTATTATATTTGATTTTAGTTATTATACTTTTCTGTATCATTGTTTGTGTATTTTATTATTTGTTTATTTCATCATTATGCTATACTTACTTAGCTAATATTACAACATTTTCTTTTGATTTGTACTTTCTATATTCAATGGTATATTTAATTATATTTACTTTTCTTAGTTTTTTATTTTATGGGTTTATTTCATATAATTTGTCATTTGGCCAATCACTTGGGTTGGGTCATAGTAATGTGTCTCATATACGTTACAGTCATTCTAGTGCTATTTTATAAAATTTTTGATTCTCCTTCTTTTATCTACCTTTAGCCGCATGCTTTTTACTTTATATTCTATGGTATATCTTCTCTTGTATTGGGCTGCTTTTGGTATCGTAACATAATGCCTCGCCATTAAAATTGATCATTTTGTAAAACACTAACATAGTTTTTTATGAAATTATCAGTTGTTTTTTTCTTATTCTTCACGTTTATCTCTTCCTTCTGGTTTCTCATCTTACTTATTTCATTCCTTATTATGTAGTTATTTTAGATCTGTAGTTACTTATCCTCATTTGTGAGTTCTCCCTGTAATATATAATTTCCCTAATTCTCCCTAACACTTCGTAGCTGGCATCGAATCGGGTGGGCTCTCTTGGCTACCAATACTCCGCCGTCCATTACTACTCTTCTCTGAGATCAGAGGAAAATCATCTCTGCTCAGTTAATTGATTGCTGTAACTATTCTCAGTCAATCTTCATAAATAAACCTTAAAAGGTAGTCAGTCATCTTGTGACTCTCAATAATAACAATAATAATAATAATAATATTTTGGGGATTGTTCACTTTATTATCCTTCAGATCATTTTAACTTTCCCTACTCATTCTTCCTTCCACTATTCCCTTGCTATATTCTGTTATATACTCACACATTTGGTTGTTTTCATTTATTTATTTATTTCATTACTTCTGACTCTTAAATAGTCTGTTTTTCTTTTCTTCTTGTGGTCGTTTTAATTATTTTAGACTTTTTTCCTTTGTTTTCATCTGTTGATTACCCTTATTTTGCTTCAGCTGCTTATTGTATTTGGTTGTTATATTTCCTTATACCATTTCTTTATACTCTCTTAATATTCTATATTCCTTAGAATTTTATTTATTTGTCTTAGCACGTCTTGATTGTTTTATATTTGTTTATTTTAACTTATATCCTTTCTAACTATCTTGTGCTATTATTTCTTACTTTCACTTTGTTCCTTTGTTTGTTTATTTCATCTCATATGGTTTCTAAATAGTGGTGTAAGCTGTTCTTACTTATATTTTAGAATTTTGTCGGTTCTAAAATATTATTCTGGAATTGTGTCGATTTCTTTTTTATGAGTCAATAGACCATCCTAGTGGAATTTCTTTATTGAAGCTTGGTTCTTTAATTATTTCCATTAATTTGTCTTAAGTATTCATTTATGTTTTCCTTTTGATTATTATTAACTGGTCTCAATTAATTTAGTGTTACTTCTTTTCCATTGGTTTGCTTGGTCGGTAATCAGAAAATCAGTCCCATTTCTTGGTGTTCATCTGCACTTAGTTCACCCATGGTCCATTATTTCATCTGCACTTGTTGTTCAGATCACTCTGGTGCAGAGCATATTTTAACATGTTAACTGGGCGACATAAATGTCGCCCAGTGATGGGCTGAGGCGCCGGGCGGGCGGGGCGCCGGCAGCAGCAGTACTACTAGGTGTCTATAGCTGCTAACAATCATAGACTACTAGCCGTAGCAGGAGTTCAAGAGTGGGGGTGCCAAATTACGTCTAAAATACTTTGCTACGAGGTATAAATATATAATTGGCATAACTTGACATTGAAATTTGTAAAATAATATTTGAGGGATAATTTGGTCAATATTTTTAATATAACATTAGTTTGGACATTTTCAAGTCCCCAAACAATAGACTCGTCCGTATCTGTTCGTCCCCGCCTCCCTCCACCGCTGCCATCCACCAGACAGCAGTCACCGCGGACTGCTCTGTCAAGTGTCACGTATAATTTATGCAAATTAAATTGTTAGTGCGTTTTGGTGCTTAAGCCTTTCGTCCGGTTGTACGAGTGTAATGTGTTTTGTGTATAGTGCATAAAATTTACTAATACGATATGTCTGAGAAAAAGAAACCTTCGGGTTCGTTTTATAGAAAAAGAAGAGCCGAGGCTCTTAAGGAGAAAGAAAAACAAGCTAAATTAATGAAAAGGTTTGTTACACTACCATCTATTTCTCCCTCGTCATCACAACCTCAGGTAAACTGCAGTGATCAGCCAACAGAAACAGAACAAGAGGATGAAGCTGCCAAATTTGATACTTGTGTGGTAAGTTGTTTTATTTTTCAATTAGATTAAATATTAACTCTTTTGGGTCATTATAATTACTATTCCAATTCGCCTGTTGATGTTTTTCTAGCTTCATCAAGTCCTTAAATAGAAATCAGTTCTTTTTAGTAGACGTAATAATTTGGTGAAAAAAATCACCGCAGCTAACACGGAGAAAAATAATCCTGTACCCTCTACTAAACTGAGTCGAGTTGAGTGATATCGTTGAGTCCCCTGCACTCGAGAGTTGAGTTCTCACAACTCGGTTTCTTTCCAGTTACGTCACGTTGTGTAAACTCGGAAAGTCTACACTCAGAGAAATTTTGAAATGCATTACCTCGATGTTTTAGATAAAATTTACCTCTACGATTCCACAGAGTTAAAGATTTACTAATTTGGAATAAAAATAAGCCTAAATTAGAGTTGCGGCAGTTCGCTTTGTTATGGAGTTGCGTTGACTCGAGTTTAGGAGTGTAGCACCTCTAAAACTCGAGTCCCCCGACCTCGATTGTTTTGAAAGCGGGCATCTCTAAATTCGAGGAATGGATATTCGAAAAATAGAGGACGACAAAAACACACGATTTCAATATTAATAATTATTATAAAAAATACATGCTACTTGAAAATATGTCTTAATACATTATGTAATGTAATTAATTAACTAAACAAACTATTTAATTTTTTATAATACTGAAACATAAAAAAAAATTCATTTGTAACTTATTGTTTAACATAAATACTGTATATTATTTTTATTTGTCCAAATGTCGAGCTTAAAACTGCTTAAAAAATATAATTTTTTAATTATTTATTGTTGCAAATAATTGTTTTTAATGTAAATAATTAAAACATATACAAAATTTCACCCAAATCTAATGAAATTTACTCAAGTTATTGTGTCCCATAGAAATAAATTTTTTAAAAATTTTGGTTTTAATTATTAAAAAATTATACAATTTTTAAATTATTTACACGTTTACAATTATACACAATTTTTTTTTACAGGGCATGATTTTTTTTTCGTTTTACTAATTGTATTTTGGGCTTTGCAGGCTAAAACTTCTGGCGTGAAAATATCAAAAACAATCATAGATTTCTTCAATTTTTGGTCCAACAAACGCCAGCATGAAGTCCAGGATCTAGCTCAAAGTGAAACACATCAAACTGAAAATACACAGGAAAATGTAACAGCTACCAGACCAACATTATCCTCTCATTCCTCTAGAGAATGTAATAATTTATCCAAAACTTTTCCCGCTCACGATTCTGCCTCAGAGTCTAAAGACGCTACTGGTGAATGGTATAAGGGGACAAAATTAGAGTCATCCTGGATACTTAATACTTACCCATGCCTTGAAAAAGTAAAACTGGGAAAACGGAGTGGGATGAAATGTACAACCTGCTTTAAGCAAATACAAGAAGCAAAAAAATTTTCAAAGAATGGTAGTATTCCAATAGCTGACGGAGTTCGAATGGACGGACACAGGGAACTTGAAAGGATAGTCGATCATTTTACATTCAGAATCTCATATTGCGGCAGAACAATTGGAACAAATGCAGCAGAGATAAATGTTACAGTCTGAAAAGCACCCGTGGGTAAAAAGTTTAAAATCTCAAAATGCAGAAAAAATTTAAATATTGATTGAGATGGCTGTCGATGTGTATAATGATAGTCGTCAGCTAACCCTTAGTGCCAATTCTTGGCCGTCAAGATCTCTAGCAAAAATGCACACTGACATTCAGATAGCGTCTTATAAAGACAATGGACTGGATGCACAGTTTGTTAAACTGAATCCTTCCCCTGAACTTCTGCAGTATAGAAATCCTGTAATCTACAGGGAAATGCTAGACGTTGTCAGTAGTTTGACGATGGAAAAAGTCATAAAAGAGCTAGAAAAAGCTGACTGTTTCGCAATTCAGATAGATGGATCATGTGATAAATATGGTGTTGATAATAAGTTTGTAACCGCCCGATTTATTTCTGAAGACAAAGAGATGAGGTCGATATTTCTAGGTGTGAGTAAATCCGTCAAACGAGGAGCAGAAGGCCTTCTTGATGCTGTTAAAAGTTTGTTTGAAGATCTGGAAATTGAGAGTTTGGCAAAAGAAAAACTAACGAGCTTGACAACGGATGGCGAAAATGCTAACACAGGTAAGAACAGTGGTCTGTGGATCAGAATGAAGAACTATCTGGAAAGAAATATTTTATGCATCTGGTGCGTTGCCCACAGATCTGACCTCGTACTTTTCGATCTTGAGTTAAGTGTAATGGAAGTTAAACACTGGAAAGCGAACTTGAAGGCCGTGGCTACGTTTTACAGAGGGTCATCTGTAAGATTCAATGAACTTGAACAAATAGCCAAAGCTGAGAATCTTAAGGTTTACAAATTCCCAGCTTACTTCGAAGTTAGATTCGTAGAACATCTAATTAATTTAACAAAAGCAGTGTGGAATAATCTTCTGTGTATAGAAAAGCACTGGAAGTCAATAGTTGATAACCCTGATTCATCAAAAGTCGAAAAAGCCACTGCAAGAGGATTTATGCGACTGTGGCAAAAAGAGGGTGACCAGCAACTCTTAACAAACCTCATGCTCGATATCTTGAGGCAAATTGAAAGGCTACAGAAAGAGAGTCAACGATCAATGGTAACTCTGCCTGATATTGAAACCACAAAAGAAATTATTGTCACTTCACTCTCGCTGATGGAAAGTCAACCTTATCCGGGAGGATGTGAAGAACAACTGTTGGAAAAGAATGCAGTCAAAAATGGAAATGATGATAAACCTGATGTAGAGTTTTGCAAAAGAAGAGCAGTTAACTCTTTAGTATCCACATCCACGAGAAGATGTTGGTCTGCAGTGAGGAAGGAAATAGTTCTCAGCTGTAAGGAGTTCCTCACTGTCAGACTTGCTGACGACCAGCGTAACATCCTGAACACAATGAACAAGTTTCTCAGTGCAAGAACTGCACCAGATATGATCAATGCAGTATGAAGTGAAGTCAAAGACATGTTTGGTGATGACGCCGTTTCGCCGTTTACTGACGATGTAATCTGCTTATTCTGTAGTGAAAAATTACCTGCACCCCTGGAAATGGATGATGCGTCAGCCAAATTGTACCATTACTTCAAAGTGTCTAAGACCCACTCAGTGTTTTCCAAGCTGGTCCAGACATATATTTGCATGACGCCTCACAGTGCAGGACCAGAACGGGCAGTGTCTGTTCACACAACACTCAAGACTAACAAACAGTCCTCATATTCCAGAAAAGCTCTCAACTCTAGAATGTATATAGCTCTCAATGGCGTAGGGACTGCGCTGTTCGACCCAAGACCAGCAGTAGCAAAATTTTTAGAGGTCAAAGAAAGAAGAAGGAAACTTCCAGATGAAGAAATTTATCAAAACCAGAAATTTACAAAAACGTTTTTTTCAAAAGACTCTAACGTATAAGGGTATAGTCTAACAATATTGTTCTGACCTCAGATGTTTTTTTTTTAATAGCCTTTAGCCTTTTTGATGTAGTTACAGCAACATGAACCGTTTACGATTAAATTACTAATTTAATTTTACAAATAAACACTTAATTAACATTATTTGGTGAAATATTGGTATACCTTTAATAAAGGATGTCATATATTTAGGCTTACTTGAACATTACTTAATTTGTTTAATCTGTCAATTAGTACTGTTATATTGTATATTACAAGAAATTATTTTGCATTGCATTTATTCAATGAAATATTATTTAAGAGATAATTTACCTCTGACACTAATTAATAAAGCAGCCATATTTACTTTCAAATTTAGTTTTATTTCTTACCTATAAATTACTACTTTGAGTATTGTTTATTTTTCTTGTTATGTCGTAGTACAATACTACAACTGTACAAATGTATTGGTGACTGGTGAGGCATTTACCCTAAAGCAATGAACACTTTGGGAGAGGGGGGCGCTCAGCGGGCATAGAAGGGGCGCCGGAGTATAGTGTCGCCCAGTGAAAATTCCTTAAAATATGCTCTGCTCTGGTGTACAGAACTGTTTCCGTCATTGTAATATTGGTCTCTGCTACCTTGTACAGCAATTCTTGTAACACTACATGTTCATTAGTATCCATGCCTGCATCAATCACTTTACCATTTATTTTATTGAACAGATATTTCAATGGTACATTCATTATTGATGATTTCACTGATATTTTATTATAACTTTCTATTTTTGGTATATTCCATTTAAATATAGATTTTCTTAAGTTTTACTCACTGGTTTGTTGTGATCCCCTTCTAGAATTTCTTTTAAAGTTCTACAATTCTTAAAATTCATTATTTCAGTATGTTCAGTAATTGGTAGATTAAGCACATTAATTAGTCCATTCTTCACCATCTCCAATTCTTCCCGTGTTTTTGTTAGTTTCTTTATACTTATTTTTTTGTATTTTCTTCATCTTCTTTTCCAGGTATTTATTGTTGCTGTTATTTTTATTCTCAGATAACATTACACCTTTGTATTCTTTAATTTCTATTTCCTTCCTACTATCTTCTATTTTCTGACTTACCAGTTCCCTGTTCTTATCCAATTTCTTTAATACCTTTGGAAGCGCTGTCTAGTGTTTCTTTCAATTTCTTTAAACCACTATTCATTGTTTCATTTAACTTTCTGAAACCTTCGTCCATTTGTTTCTTTAAGATTTCGCTCAAAACCTCGTTTTGTATCCTTGAATTTTCATTTATTTCTTCCTTCATACTATCTATTTTTTCATTTGTCTGTTTAAAACTCTCGTCATTCCTGTCAAATTTTTCATTTATTTTTTCCTCCATCCGTTTAAAATTTTCATTATTGGCTTCCAATTTTTCATTCATCTGTCTATTATTTTCGTTAGTATTGTCTATTTTATATTCTAACTTTTCAGTAAAGTAAAGGTGTGATTAGTGACTTAATTGTTGTCTTGTACTTATTTTGTTTCCACTGTACCTACGACGATCGAGTAGATCTATTTTATTTTCTAACTTTTCAGTTGTTTGTTTATTGTTTTCATTTAACGATTCAAACTTTTTATTTAATTCTTCCTTGTCTTCCTCCCTTTGTTTCTTTAATTCCTCACTATTTTTGTCCATCTTTTCCTCATCCCTTTTTAGGAATTCCATTATACCATCCCATATCATTTCTTCTGTAGTCCTATTTGGTTCTGCCGGTGTTAATCTTGTTTCGATTTCTTCCACCGGTGTCGCTTCTTTTTCTTCCATATTGATGTCCTCTGTCCTCTTTTTTGATCTGCCTCTTATGTGCATTTTGTTTGCCTTTTCCGTAACCGCCGCTAGAATACTATCTTTCCTACAACTCTAGCCTCACTAGTTGGTCGCCAATTTATGACAACACCTCGTGTCTCCCATGAAAGCCCCAAGTTGTTGGCGTCAATTTGTAACAACAAGCTTCCTTTGTGTTTGTGTTTTAATCAAGTCACATGTTGGTTGCTTCAATTTATAACAAGCTGCCTGAGTCGTACTCTATTTTATTCAACTCCGATCGTGTTATTTTTTACGATGTCTGAAACCTCGTAGCTTTCCCGATACTCGTCATTCTTGTGACCTCGCCAATACCTGTTTACCTGATTCCACGTAGTTGTTATTTTCCTGATTATAGGCGCCAAATTGTTTGATTCAAAACAATTAAAAAATTTTTACTTCTTTCTTTTGAGGCAAGCGTATCTCTCGTCGCTTGGTGTCTGTTAAATTCGAAATCCGCTCTCTCGCGACAGTCTTACTTGACTTTTTCCGTAGAACGCGTTTCGGCGTCGTGTTTGCCTTCTCTGTTTCTAAGCTGAAGAAGGCGAACACGACGCCGAAACGCATTCTACGGAAAAAGACAAGTAACTTTCACATGTGAAAGTTTCATTATTATATAAAGAAAAATGTTTTAATAGTCATTCAGTGTTTTTAGTGTTTGAACCAAGTTTTGGATATTATGCATTAATTTTGAAGTGTAGTGATCAGTCTTGTGGGTGTAGTAAATTAATTAAATATTATACACTACAAATTCATCGATGTTTGATAGATTATTTTCATAAATTCTGGTGTTCAGGTCTTCCTTCTCTTATTTCATTAGTTTATATTTGTTTTATTTTCTGTAATTCTCAATTAAATTGGATGGATCTTGCTAATAGGTTCTGTTAATGTTGTTTTTTCATTTCCATTTAGTATTATTTGTTTTAATTCATCTGGTTGGTTTATTTTCTAAATTTTATGGAGCGACTATTTTGTCATCTGCTCTCTGCTGATGCTAAAAATGGACTGTTAATGAGTTTTTAATGGTTTTTTAGTTCTAACTGCCAAAATCTACCTTCTCATTGGTTGAAAGAATTTTGTACTCATTGTTAGGTATGGCTTGGGTTTTTGCCCAAAATGAATAAATATTTTCTAATTAGGATAATTTCCTTGTATTATTATTATTCTGCTTTTTTTATTATCATTGAATAGCTTTTCTGATGTAGATTAGTTTGCCATCAAACCTGACTAAGTTCCATTATCTCTGGGCTGTTTTAACATTTGGCTATTTTTGTTCTTTGTATTTATCTTGTTTATTATGTTGTTTATTGCCATTATTTTGGGTTTGTAATGTTCCTTGGTTTGATATTTTAGGTTTACTTATCTTTTTCCCTCACTGTGTACTGTTATTTGTTTATATTTTACAATTTTTTGTCACATTGCTTTAGGCCTACCTTTGCCTATCCTTTTGACATTGTTTAAACTTTAATTTTGCTCTTATTACTAGTTTCTTATTGCTTTGTTTTAGCTAGTTTACAATGATTACGGATTTACATCCCTTAGTATATGAATATTACCGCTTCTCCGACATATTAATGCCTTTCATATCTAAATTTATAACTTTAACATGAACTGTTTCTTAGGCTTTCATCATCACTCAACATAATACAACTTACTCTTAAGACTATTTCAACAATTTTAACGTTTGCACATTTCTATAATATACTATTATCTTCTCTGCTTTTCTTTATGACATAATAACAATAGTTTCAAACATTTATTATATAATTCTAGTATTGTTACATTCATTTCTTTTTTATGCCTACTTTTCTTTTATATCATATTATTGGTTTAAAGTTTGATCTGGCCCTTTTAACTATTAACTCTAACTGTTAACAATAATACCTTGTGACGATATAAAAAATTATTTAAATAGCACAAATTAAATTTTTTTTCTTATAACAAGTGAGAGTATTATCCATCCCTTATCTGTACCTAGATTCCTGTATCAACGTGCAAATTGTCCAGTATGAACACGCAAAGTACGATGTTATTAAGCGAAAAATAATAATTCTTTTAATTAAATAAAAGACGTATTAATTATAAAGGAAATATCTAACTCATAACTGAAAGGTAGCATAATTTATTACTAGTTAATTAATGAACAATTAATAATACTAAAGGAACGAACTACTTTTCTCAGCGCGTAAACCGCGCCAGCTCACAGACCCCTTACCGCTAAACAACCCCAGTCGCCGGAGAAACTTCGACATGTAAGCAGGTCAAAAATGTGTTGTCAAGTTACACTTAGGTGTATACCGCCAAACAACGATACAACCAGACGTTAGTTGTTATAATTGATTTAATCCAAAGTAGCGTTGGAAAATAACTAAAAAACTAGTAATGTAGTGCGTGAAGCAAATATTGGTAATATATGAAAAAAATCTTAGCCGACACATCTCTTTACAAACAGTAAGTGGTAAGATATGTTCCTTACCATATTTTAGTGCTGCTAAAATAAGAACAATTAAAATGTAAAATGTGAACAACCAACTCCAGAAGAAGAAAGTTACAACAACAACCGTGTGAACTTCAAGTAGCAGAATCCAATCGTCATGACCTAGACTACAATTCGGAAACAATCAATTAAATGGAGGATCCAGAGGAATAACGAACCACACCCAAGAAGACTACTGAAGAAGACCATCATGAACACCCAAAGCATCATCACGTTCTATTCAGGTGATATTAAATCATAACATTTGTGCATATCTTGTTTTTTTAAAAAAAAAAACGAAACAAAAAGAACTGTAAAGTTTCTTGTAAAGACTTTTAGATAACTTAAAGATTAACATATAAATGTTGGTAATTTCTGTAATGATATAGTAATAACATGATGATGTTTAAGGGTAAAGTAATTCTGCAAATTACACCGGACTATTCTTCAAATAGTTTGGATGTTGTTGTGATATATTAGAATATTGCAAAGTTAAGACCCGGATCCGTGGTACTTGAAATAATACATAGCTGAATGATTTTGAGATAAAAAAGAGTAAAGAATAAAAATTTAAAGAATATTTAATGCAGAATTTATAAGAATTTTCCTTTTAAAAGTAAAGTAAAGTAAGTAAAAAATTAAAGGATGACCATTAAAGCTATTACTTTTATACTTAGTTAAAATATAAGAATAAAGAGATGTTTTCGCTAATACCCAGAGAGTGAATAAATTTATGTAACCCTTGACTAATTCCTGATATATATATATATTATATATATTGTTATAATTTGATGGTTAGTAAATTTTACTAACTATGGCAGCTAGTTTAATTAACAGCGAACAATTGAACTGGTTCCCGATGTTATAATGTCTTTGCAGGAGAGACGTTATAAGATGCGTCACTCTGCTATGGTGTAGAGAATAATTAATCATGTACAGAGTGACACATATAAGATGCGCCACTCTGCTTTTGTGTAAAAATAATTGTGTACGTCGTGATAATTAATTAACAGTAACTTTGTAGAATATATAAATTTATTCACTCTGAAATCGTGAACAAATAAATAAATATAGTTTTAATTAAGAAATAATAATATTAGTATTAGGATATTGCCGTAATAAACAAGTCCTTGCTGGTAAAAATATTCCATTTTAAACCTGTCGGTATTTACAGGCTATTTCATGTTAAATACGTGTCGAGAAATGTACTCCCTCCCCCTTGTACACAAGTAAGTTGTTTGTATTGGATTCCCTCGTGGACATAACAGACAGTCCAGAACAGGAAATAATCATGTTTGAGATTGTCCGAATCACAATAAGACTCCCCAAACAGCTGATCCATTGTGCTACTATAAAAGCAATGAACTCTTCGTGTGTGAAATTTCTCTCCACAATAATATAATATTATCATTTTGTATTGACTGATAATTGTTTTGAGATAATTTTAATTTGATTAATTAGTATAAGATTCTATGTGTAGTAATAGATATATATATATATATGTGTGTGTGTGTGTGTTTAAATGAATTCAAATTTAATAAGTGTTTAAAGTAGATGACATAAGATTTGTCGTACATAACACTAAGTTATTTAAAAGTCATTATTACCACTACAATGGCTCAATTTAACACCGACTTGTTGCTGAAGGACGAATTAAGCTATGAAGCCTTGTTACGCGGTCTCCCATACGCAAATGTAACGGTCGCGGAACTGCGCAAAACATTACGTGAAAATAGACCAGACAAACCCTCACTGTTAAATCGTTTAAGTGTATTAGACTTCGAAAGTGAAAAGGAAACATGCTATCACAAATATACGGAACTTACCTCCATCGCACAAACCCTGCGAGATGAAAAATCCCCCGCAGTAATTTTACGAACCACTCAAAGAATCGAACATCTGACCCGCCGCATCACCAATTTGTTGAATTGGCCCGGTGATAAAGTTACTCCACCGGACGTGCAAAAATTCGCGGAAGAAGCATTACAACAATTACCCGAGATAATGCGCGAATTACGTCGAAGGTCAGAATCGTTTAGATTAGAAGAGATCGAAGAAGCAATGACGAAACTAAATATTTCCCCTACCCTATCTGCTACTCAAGAACAGCAACCCGGTGCTGTAAAATTTCAGGAATATAATATAGATCCCGTTAAGGAACGGTTAACCGATAGACAAGTAAACATCCAACCCGTAAACGTCACGTTACTTCCAAATGAACTAGAGAGTATGACTAGTACCTACGAATTACCTCCTCACTTATTGACGGATCAATCTGCGGAAAACCCTAGAATGAAGACTCAATTAAATCCTACTACCGAGCTTTATGGAAAAATAACTCACCCTGTAGAACGTATTTTATCTGCGATATCAACCACTGATGGGCTGAATATTACAAAACTCCTAGATTTTATCAAGCACCTCCTACAAATAAAGGATCTGCGACAATTAAGAGATGACCAAATTTTACAAGTAATTCTACCTAAATGTAGATCTCCTTTAAAAGATCGTGTGTTAGAATCTCTAAGGTATAATCACCCTGTAGAAGAACTTCATACCACCCTGATAAGACACTTCATTCCCACCGGTATCTACGAAGAATTGAAGCGGAACCTAGTACTGCGTGTACAAGGAGCATACGAGAGATTAGCTCATTATATATCTGAAATAAGGGAATCGGCCTTATTGCTACAAGTTAAATGGAGTGAACAACAGCTAGTAGACACTATCTTAGTAGGACTATCTCCCGAGGAGCGATCTCGCCTAGCACTCATGAAGAGACCAACCACTTTCACAGAACTAGAACTGTGTTGTATACATTCGTCCAACATCTGGTATTCTGACCAAAAGAGACGCGTTTTTATGTCCCAGACTCAACGCAGAGATTCATTCCTACCTCTACCCATTGGGACTGATACTCGAACCTACCGCGATAAGCGATTCGTAAGAACATCTAAAATCCAAAGCTACCCCAATACTTCAAACTCTCTACAAAAACCCCGACAACATGCAAGCGATGTAAATGAGGAAAAAAGATGTTATAACTGTGGAAAGTCCGGCCACATTAGCAAGAATTGTAAACAAAAGCGGTACCAACAGAAAACCGACCAGTCAAAAAACATGTGAAGCGGGAAGAACAAAAATCCTACGTCTTCCGCAGCATCAGAAGGAAAGGTATAAACACTAATAATTCTAAAGTAAAAATAAATAGAAATAAACGTATAGATCCCTTACTTAACAAGATTTATTGAAAAGTGCAACTCTATTGGTACATGCAAAACAAGTATATGCCAATTACCCTACATACAGATAGACCTTGGAGCAACGAATATCCTTGGTTTAATCGATTCAGGATCTACACGTAGTATAATCAGTCAACAGCTAGCCAGCGTATTAGCTAATCATAATCTTATTAAACGTAGCCAAAACGTGAACGTAAATTGTGCCACCGCAAATAAGCAAAACCTAAATATATCGCGCAGTATTACGGTGAAATTAAAAATAAAGAATTTTACTTGGTATGTTCCACTACTCGTAGCTGAAGTGTTAGGACAAAACTTAATACTAGGCGCTGACTTTATAAGTAAAACTGGCTTAATCCTTGACATATACGCAAAACAATATTTCTTCAGATTTGATCGTACTCGAAAATATCAGTTTGACTCCGAGCTAAATAACAACGCGAATTGTGAAACATCAACTATTCAGTTAGAGCATCATGAATCTAGTTTGAGTCATTTAAAAGGAAATGAGCAACAAAGAATTCAAAAGTTAATAAAGGAATGTTCTACTGTACTCACACCCAAGTTAGGATTAACCCACTTAATCGAATACAAAATAAATCTAATTGACAACAAGGTAATACGTCTTCACCCATACAAATTATCACCGCCCAAGATGGAAATAATGAGAACCAAATCAACAAACTCCTAGAGCAACACGTCATAGAACCGTCAACTTCTCCATACTCATCACCTGCATTCCTAGTACCAAAAGGAACTGACAAACATAGACTAGTCGTGGATTATAGACAGCTAAATAAGAATATAGAATTTGAATCGATTCCCCTGCCCGACATTCATAGCGCGTTCCACTATTTTACCAAAGCGAAAATCTTCACCATAATGGATCTCAACCAGGCTTTCCACCAAATCCCCCTAGCTGAGAAATCAAAACATCTAACTGCGTTTGCTGTCCCATTTAATCTATATCAATTTACTAGAGTACCATTCGGTATATCACAAGGAAGTTCAGTATGTAGCAGACTATTAGAAAAAATTTTTCATGACGTTAAATTTAAATTCGTATATCACTATCTTGACGATATAGTAGTATATAGTGAATCGATGGATCAACATATTGATCACTTGCGTGAAGTATTATCGAGGTTAAAGAAAGCTGGACTAACGGTAAACCCTAGTAAAGTTAATTTCGCAGTAAAACAATTCTCTTTCTTAGGTCATATAGTATCGGCCGAAGGTAAGGTTAGCATCGATCCCGAACGTACGCGCGCAATCCGAGAATTTTTACCACCTAGAGACACCAAAGGTATAGCTCGATTTTTAGGTATGATCAATTACTTACACAAGTACATACCCCACCTAGCGGATATAGCAGCCCCATTAAATGCATTAAGAAAGAAAGGAGCGAAATTCGAGTGGACTACTCGACATCAAGACGCTTTTGAAACACTCAAAGAAAGCATAATATCCCCACCGGTATTGCAGTTAGCAGATTTCAGTAAACCATTTGTCGTACAGACCGACAGTTCGAGTGTAGCATTAGGAGCTGTAATATACCAAGAAATCAATAATACAAAACTCCCGATCAGCTATGCATCACGTACACTGATGGAGCAAGAAAGGAAGTTCTTAGCCTATGAACTTGAATGTTTAGCTGTAGTATTCGCCTTCGAAAAATTCAAACCGTTTTTGGAACACAAGGAATTTCTACTAGAAACCGACAGTCAAGTTTTGTCATGGTTATTGAACCATCCAAAACAGTTAGGTCGTATCGGAAGATGGGTGTTAAGATTAAATTGCTACAAGTTCAAAGTACAACATATTCGTGGTACCCAAAATGTAGTCGCCGATACACTATCCCGCATATTCCAACTACACAATACCAGACCTGGCGAAGACAGTGTTGAAACCACTACTGTTAATACGCTAATTACTAACTTTCCCCTTGCATTTAAGGATATAGCATATCACCAGCAACAAGATCCGAAATTGTATAAAATAATAGAACAAATAGATAAAGGAAATTATTCTGACAAATATACCTTGAGTAAACGAGTACTTTGTTTTAAAAAGGCTAACGGAAAATCACTGAGAATAATCGCCCCGGAAATAATTAAACCTATGCTAATGGAATACTACCACTCATCAACCATTGGAGCTCATATGGGAATTAGGAAAACTATACATCGTATTCGCAAGGAATACCATTGGGAAAACATGAACAGTGAAATAACAAAGTTCGTGAAACAATGCGAAATCTGTGCCCTGAGCAAGCCAGCACGAATCAGTCAAGTCGGAAAATTAATCTCAGAAATCCCCACATCACACTTCTCAAAGATATACATAGACTATTCTGGACCTTATCCCCGTTCTAAGTCCGGAAATACTATGCTATTAATTTGCGTGGACTCCTTCACTAAATTCGTATGGATGTACCCTATGAGACGTGCCTTAGCATCTACGACAATAAAGATTCTACAAGAGAGACTATTTAAAGATTATGGTACACCAGTACACCTAGTATCTGACAATGGACCTCAGTTTAAATCGAAAGAATTTAATGACATGTGTTTTAAATTAGGAATAAATCATATTACAGTGACAGAGTACCGACCGCAAGGAAACCTAGCAGAGAGATACTTGTGAAACCTAAAATCAGCCTTAATTTCTTATCACGCTAAAGATCAGACAGCGTGGGATCAAACTCTATCATGGACACAATTTGCCTTCAACTCAGCTTATCATGAAGGACATAAATCAACACCATTTGCTTTACTGTACAAGTATAAACCGAACCACCTGTTAACCACAAAGTGGAAAATTCATGAGTTATTGCCCCGCGAAATAAATGGAAATAACATAAGGAAAATATGGAACGAAGCTCGCGCAAATTTGAGAGCGAATTTACAAAAATCGCGGAAATATCATGAGCAGAATAATAGGAAAATAAAGTACAAAATAGGTGATTTAGTGATGTATAAAACTCACCCTACGAGTAAAGCCGTTGAAAGGACCACTTCCAAACTATCATACCGATGGTGTGGCCCCTACAAGATTCACAAGTTCATCACCCCCATTACAGTAGCGCTGTATGAACCCAATACAGACAATTACGTTCGCAGAAGCCATGTGTCTCAAATAAAAAAATTGTTTTCGTGTAAATATAAAGAAGCACGACTACGAGAAAGATAGTAAACCAAGAATACTACTTAAGCATTAAGAATAAAATATGTTGTATATACTTATACAGGAATATAATAAGATTTTGCAACATCCTATATCGTAATTGAGTTTAAACTCAAACACCTTGTAAGAATACTAGCGAGGGCTGATCAACCTTAGCTAATGTCCTGCGAGAATGAAATAAAGAATGAGAAGTCAGCTGACGAACAACAAACCTCTAGCGCAGTAAACTAAAAGTAATTCGATTGTTATTACAATACGTTATTATTATTAGTAACCTACTCATGAGTATAACTCCGTAAAACGAGTGAAGAAAGAAAAAAAAACCGGTAGTAGATGTAAGACTTAAATATAAGGTAGATTTATGTATTTGTGTATTTTATGTGTAGTAGATGTATTAGATTTTAAATATTTTGTATAAAATGTAAGATAATCAATTGATGGACAGAAATCATCTGAGGGCGAGAAATTTCAGCACGAAGTTCCGTGCCCAAATGTAATTGTACTTCTTAGGTTATCATTTAATACCCCGTCGCCCCGTCCTCATCTTTAAGTGCAGGAGGATGTGACGATTTAAAAAATTATTTAAATAGCACAAATTAAATTTTGTTCTTATAACAAGTGAGAGTATTATCCACCCCTTATCTGTACCTAGATTCCTGTATCAACGTGCAAATTGTCCAGTACGAACAAACAAAGTACGATGTTATTAAGCGAAAAATAATAATTCTTTTAATTAAATAAAAGACGTATTAATAATAAAGGAAATATCTAACTCATAACTGAAAGGTAGCATAATTTATTACTAGTTAATTAATGAACAATTAATAATACTAAAGGACCGAACTACTTTTCTCAGCGCGTAAACTGCGCCAGCTTACAGACTCCTTGCCGCTAAACAACCCCAGTCGCCAGAGAAACTTCGACATGTAAGCAGGTCAAAAATGTGTTGTAAATAAAACAGTGTGAAATTCTAACTAATATTGGAACGTAAGAAATATAAATTATAATAATAATAATCTGTGAACAGTACAAAATTTGGAATGACAGTTTCGGCCGTAAAAATGTTAAAAGTGAAAACGCACGCCACAAAGAGACGTCCCATGTGATGGAACCTACGCACCATTAAAGGAAAGTAAGTTAAATATAATTAAATACTGGCACTTTTAAATTGAGCTCAATAAAAAAAATTTAGAAATGTGAAAGTGTGTGTGATTGAGTGAATGTAAAAATATAGGCCTAACAAGAAGTGTTGAGTTTGCGTTATTCTTGATATACTTATTCGTATTTTGACGTAATAGTTGTTGGAAAACAGTTTTACGCCTTAAGGCGGAATAAGAGTGTTCATGATTATTTTTTATGTTATCAAAAGAAAATAAATAATGTTATATTTTACTCGATATACGCATTTTGTTATTTGTATTTGCCCACTGTTCTCTGCCAAAGTACACTAAACGAATTTCTGGTTTAAACCTTACAGATAAAATCAATATTCATCTTTATAGATATTAAAAACAATATTAAATTAATAAACAATTTACTTATTAATAACTGAACATACTTCAGTTGGCGCCCGGGAACAGTTGGACATCGTAAATTTAAGCTGAAATTTACATTATTTACATTAAAGTTGATTTACAATTTAGTCGAAAAATGGCAGAGAAAGACGCAAATACAAATTTAGATGAAAGTGCAGATGTGGGGTCAGTGTTGAATGTTACGCAAGATAGTATAGTAACCACGCATGAAAATGTCGAGAGCGTAGGCGAAATAGTGAATGTAAATGAAACGGTAGTAGCTGATAGTAGTATGAATAACGAGGTAAATTTATTTAAGCGATTAACAATGATTATGGAAATGGTGTCAGGGATAAATGCAAGTAACATAGAGTCAAAGTCAGATTTGAACACGAGCTTGAATGAATTTAAAACTGAAATCAAGTCAGAGATAAATGCAAGTAACCTAGAGATGAATAATAAGTTTGGCCAACAAAATAAGAATAATGATAATTTGAATACGAGTTTAAGTGAATTTAAAACTGAAATGAAGTCAGATAATGATAATTTGAACACGAATTTGAATGAATTCAAAACTGAAATGAATAATAAACTTGATAAACAAGACGAGTAATTAGGAGACGTGTATAACGAATTCGTTAGTAAAAGAAGCGAAATAGAAATGAGTAAATTAAGTATGAATAACCAATTTAAAAGTATAAGTGAGAGTTTTAATGGAGTGAGTGAGAAATATGTTGAAATATATAATAAACTAGAGAAACAGAGTGAGACTATTGCGAGAGTGAAAGGTGAAATGACTGTAAAGATAAATAAAATACAAACGGAGTTAAAAAATGATATAAAAATAATTAGTGAAAAGCAGGGTGAGAAACTGCTAGAGACGAACAAAAAATTTGATGCGTTAACTAATAAATTTAACGATAAATTTAAGAAACAGAATGACAAAATTGAAAGTAATGTTCAAGGTGTAATTGATGAATGTGAACGGATTAAAAAAGCAAATATGCTACAAGAGAGTGTCAATGAGAGCTTTTATGCTTCGGCATAAATCCTCTCATTGAGGGGGTATTGTAATGGGTCTAATAAATATTATTGTCAAAGTTTATGAATTCTATAACATGTGTAGATGAGGCCCCGTTAAGGTGAACGCGATTGCCAGTAAATGTTTTCATGACTATATATATATATATATATATATATGCACAAATCTCAAGTTTATTTGTAGTCAGTGATTAATAACGAAGGAACGTTGTTGACGAAAGTCAGTTCGTGACCAGTTGAAAAGGTGATACTAAGATCAGTGAAACTCTTCAATGCTGAGGACGAGACGTAAGGCGGGGAGCGGAGTGAACCAGTTTAAGAGACGAACCAAACGGAAATTTTTAACACTGAAAGTCAGTCGACCACCATCTTTTGCGGTGCGCAGCAGCAATCGCGTGCACCCGCATAAACAGCTGAAAACGTAAATCAAACAATGTGAAATTCTAACTAATATTGGAACGTAAGAAATATAAATCATAATAATAATAATCAGTGAACAGTAGAAAATTTGAAGTGACAGTTTCGGCCGTAAAATGTTAAAAGTGAAAACAACAAACAGTGCACGCCACAAAGAGACGTCCCATGTGATGGAACCTACGCACCATTAAAGGAAAGTAAGTTAAATATAATTAAATACTGGCACTTTTAAATTGAGCTAAATAAAAAAGAAATGTAGAAGTGTGAAAGTGTGCGTCATTGGTGAGTGAAAAAATATAGGCCTAACAAGAAGTGTTGAGTTTGCGTAATTCTTGATATACTTATTCGTATTTTGATGTAATATTTGTTGGAAATCAGTTTTACGCCTTAAGGCGGAATAAGAGTGTTCATGATTATTTTTTATGTTATCAAAAGAAAATAAATAATGTTATTTTTTACTGGATATACGCATTTTGTTCATTATTTGTATTTGCCCACTGTTCTCTGCCAAAGTACACTAAACGAATTTCTGGTTTAAACCTTACAGATAAAATCAATATTCGTCTTTATAGATATTAAAAACAATATTAAATTAATAAACAATTTAATTATTAATAACTGAACATACTTCTGTTGGCGCCCGGTAAAAGTTGGACATTGTAAATTAAAGCTGAAATTTACATTATTTACATTAAAAGTTGATTTAAAATTTAGACGAAAAATGGCAGAGAAAGACGCAAATACAAATTTAGATGAAAGTGCAGATGTGGGGTCAGTGTTGAATGTTACGCAAGATAGTATGGTAACCACGCATGAAAATGTCGAGAGCGTAGGTGAAATAGTGAATGTAAATGAAACGGTAGTAGCTGAGAGTAGTATGGAAATCGAGGTAAATATATTTATGCGATTAACCATGATTATGAAAATGGTGTCAGGGATAAATGCAAGTAACGTAGAGTTAAAGTCAGATTTGAACACGAGCTTGAATGAATTTAAAACTGAAATCAAGTCAGAGATAAATGCAAGTAACGTAGAGATGAATAATACGATTGGCCAACAAAATAAGAATAATTATAATTAAATACGAGTTTAAGTGAATTTAAAACTGAAATGAAGTCAGATAATGATAATTTGGACACGAATTTGAATGAATTCAGAACTGAAATGAATAATAAACTTGATAAACAAGACGAGAAATTAGGAGACATGTATAACGAATTCGTTAGTAAAAGAAGCGAAATATAAATGAGTAAATTAAGTATGAATAACCAATTTAAAAGTATAAGTGAGAGTTTTAATGGAGTGAGTGAGAAATATGTTGAAATATATAATAAACTAGAGAAACAGAGTGAGACTATTGCGAGAGTGAAAGGTGAAATGACTGTAAAGATAAATAAAATACAAACGGAGTTAAAAATGATATAAAAATAATTAGTGAAAAGCAGGGTGAGAAACTGCTAGAGACGGACAAAAAATTTGATGCGTTAACTAATAAATTTAACGATAAATTTAAGAAACAGAATGACAAAATTGAAAGTAATGTTCTAGGTGTAATTGATGAATGTGAACGGATTAAAAAAGCAAATAAGCTACAAGAGAGTGTCAATGAGAGCTTTTATGCTTCGGCATAAATCCTCTCATTGAGGGGTTATTGTAATGGGTCTAATAAATATTATTGTCAAAGTTTATGAATTCTATAACATGTGTAGATGAGGCCCCGTTAAGGTGAACGCGATTGCCAGTAAATGTTTTCATGACTATATATAGATATGCACAAATCTCAAGTTTATTTGTAGTCAGTGATTAATAACGAAGGAACGTTGTTGACGAAAGTCAGGTCGTGGCCAGTTGAAAAGGTGATACTAAGATCAGTGAAACTCTTCAATGCTGAGGACGAGACGTATGGCGTGGAGCGGAGTGAACCAGATTAGAGACGAGCCAAACGGAAATTTTTAACACTGAAAGTCAGTCGACCACCATCTTGTGCGCTGCGCAGCAGCAATCGCGGGCGCCCGCATAAACAGCAGAAAACGAAAATAAAACAACGTGAAATTCTAACTAATATTGGAACGTAAGAAATATAAATCATAATAATAATAATCAGGGAACAGTAAAAAATTTGGAGTGACAGTTTCGGCCGTAAAAACGTTAAAAGTGAAAACAACAAACAGTGCACCCCACAAAGAGACGTCCCACGTGATGGAACCTACGCACTGTGACGTCTCCCTTGTTAAGATATCACAAATGTCGGGAACCAGTTCAATTTTTTACCCGTTAATTGAACTAGCTGCCGTTGTTAGTAAACCTTAATCACTAACAAATTATAACCCTTTATTATTCAGGAATTAAGCAAGGATTGTATAAATTTATTCACTCGTTGGGTGTTAGCAAAAACATCTCTTTATTAACATATTTACCTCTCATACTTTACTTTACTTTTAAAACTCAGATTCTAAAAAATTCTGCATTAAATATTTTGTAAATTTACTTCTTATTCTTTTTATATTAAAAGCATTCAGCTTGTTCATACCGATAGGTTTAGAATGGAATATTTACCAGCGATGACTTGTTTATTACGGCAATCTCACGATACTAATATTATTATATCTTAATTAAAATTCTACTCATTTATTTGTTCCCGATTTCAGAGTGAATAAATTTATGTTTGTCAAAATTATTGTTAAAGAATTATAACAATATACACAATTATTTTTATTTTTACAAAGCAGATTATATTTACACAATAGTTAAAATAGTTGCGAGCATCGTGACGCACAATATTGCGCCACTCTGCTATTGTGTAAATATAATCTGCTTTGTAAAAATAAAAATAATTGTGTATATTGTTATAATTCTTTAACAATAATTTTGACAAACATAAATTTATTCACTCTGAAATCGGGAACAAATATATGAGTAGAATTTTATTAAGATATAATAATATTAGTATCGTGAGATTGCCGTAATAAACAAGTCATCGCTGGTAAATATTCAATTCTAAACCTGTCGGTATGAACAAGCTGGTTCATGTTAAATACGTGTTGAGGAATGTAAACTCTTCCCTTTTGTATGCACGCATCTCATTCAAAACCTCCCTTCGCTGACCTAACAGACAATCCTAGACATGAGTTTTTCCTGTTCTTAATTGTCCTACCCGTGTTACCACCCTATGCAAACAATGAGGCTCCCCAAAACAGCTGACCCTTTGTGCTACTGTTAAAGCAATGAAACATCGTATATGAAATTTCTCTCTACTATACAATGGTATTAGCGTTTTGTTTTGACTAATTATATATGACATTACAGAAAATTGAATTGTTGTGAGATAAGTTTATTGTAATTAATTAATATAAGATTCAATGTGTAATAAGAGATATATGTATGTGTTTAAATGAAGTCGAGCTTTACAAGTGTTTAAGCTGATATAAGATTTGTCGTACGTAATACCTCGTTTATTTAAACGACGTTATTATCAAAAATGGCTCAATTTAACCCCGACTTGTTGTTGAAAGACGAATTAAGCTATGAAGCATTATTGCGTGGTCTTCCATACTCAGATGTAACTGTCGCGGAACTTCGCAAAACGTTACGTGAAAATAAACCGGACAAACCCTCACTGTTAAAGTGTATTAACGATTACACTAATCGTTTAAGTGTTTTAGATTTTGAAAGCGAGAAAGAAACATGCTATCACAAGTATACAGAACTAACTTCGATCGCAAAAACCCTGCGTGATGAAAAATCCCCCGCAGTAATTTTACGCACCACCCAAAGAATCGAACATCTGACCCGCCATATCACCAATTTGTTGAATTGGCCCGGTGATAAAGTAACCCCACCGGATGTACAAAAATTCGAGGAGGAAGCATTACAACAATTACCCGAGATAATGCGCGAATTACGTCGAAGATCCGAATCATTTAGATTAGAAGAGACTGAAGAAGCAATGACAGAACTAAATATTTCCCCTACCCAATCCCCTACTCAAGAACAGCAAACTGGTACTGTAAAGTTTCAGTTTCTGCAGGAATCCAATATAGATCCATTTAAAGAACGGTTAACTGATAGTCAAGTAAATATCCAACCAGCAAACGTTACGTTACTCCCTAATGAACTAGAGAATATGTCTCGTACCTACGATTTACCTTCTCACTTGCCGACGAATCAATCTCCGGAAAAACCGAGAATGACGACTCCATTTAATTTAACTACAGAGCTTTATGGTAAGATAACCCACCCTGTAGAACATTTTGTCGGACATACCAATCACTGATGGGCTGAATATTACAAAGCTCCTAGATTTTCTCAAGCATCTTTTACAATTAAAGGATCTGCGACAACTAACAGATGACCAGATTTTACAAGTAATTTTACCTAAGAGTAGATCTCCTTTAAAAGATCGTGTGTTAGAATCCCTAATGCATAATCACCCAGTAGAAGAACTTCATACCACCCTAATAAGACATTTCATTCCCACCGGTATCTACGAAGAATTGAAGCGGAATCTAGTACTTCGTGTACAAGGAGCATACGAGAGATTAGCTCATTATATATCTGAAATAAGAGAATCTGCTTTATTGCTACAAGTCAAATGGAGTGAACAACAGTTAGTAGACAATATCTTAGTCGGACTATCCCCCGAGGAGAGATCTCGCCTAGCACTAATGAAGCGACCAATCACTTTCACCGAACTAGAACTATGTTGTATACATTCGTCCAACGTCTGGTATTCTGACCAGAACAGACGCGTTTCTATGTCCCAGACTCAACACAGAGACTCATTCCAAACTCTACCAATTGGAACAGATACCCGAACCTACCGCGATAAGCGATTCGTAAGTACATATAAAACCCAAAGCTACCCCCATATTTCATAATCTAGATCATAACCCCGACAACCTACGAGCGAAGTAAATGAGGAAAGAAGATGTTATAACTGTGGAAAGGCCGGACACATTAGCAAGGTATGTAAACAAAAGCGCTACCAACAGAAAACCGACCAATCAAAAAACATGTGAAGCTGGAAGAACAAAAATCCTACGTCTTCCGCAGCAACAGAAGGAAAGGTAAAAACAATAATAATCATAGAGTAAAAATAAATAAAAATAAACGCATAGACCCTTACCTAACAAGATTTATTGAGAAGTGCAACTCTATTGGTGCATGTAAAACAAGTATCTGTGAACTACCCTACGTACAGATAGACCTTGGAGCAACGAATACCCTTGGTTTAATTGATTCCGGATCTACTCGTAGCATAATTAGTCAACAGTTATCCACCTTATTAGATAATCATAATCTGATTAAACGTAGCCAAGACGTGAACATAAAGTGTGCCACCGCAAATAAACAAAACCTAAAGATATCGCGCAGTATTACGGTGAAATTAAAAATAAAGAATTTTACTTGGTATATTCCCCTGCTAGTAGCTGAAGTGTTAGGACAAAACTGAATACTAGGCGCTGATTTCATAAGTAAAACTGGCTTAATCCTTGATATATATGCAAAACAATATTTCTTCAGATTTGATCGTACTCGAAAATATCAATTCGACTCCGAGTCAAGCAACGACGTTAATTGTAAAACCTCAACTATTCAATCAGAGCACCAAGAGTCTAGTCTGAGTCATTTAAAAGGAAATGAGAGACTAAGAATTCAAAAGTTAATAAGGGAATTTTCTACAGTACTCACTCCCAAGTTAGGATTAACCCATTTAATCGAATATAAAATAAATCTTAGTGACAACAAGGTAATACGACTTCATCCATACAAATTATCACCGCCCAAGATGGAAATAATGAGAAACCACATTAACAAACTCCTAGATCAGCACGTCATTGAACCGTCAACTTCTACATACTCATCACCTGCATTCCTAGTACCAAAAGGAACTGACAAACATAGACTAGTCGTGGATTATAGACAGCTAAATAAGAGTATAGAATTTGAATCGATACCACTGCCCGACATTCACAGCGCGTTTCACTATTTTACAAAAGCGAAAATCTTCACCATAATGGATCTCAACCAAGCATTCCATCAAATCCCACTAGCTGAGGAATCAAAACATTTAACTGCTTTTGCTGTCCCATTTAATCTATATCAAATTACAAGATTACCATTCGGTATATCACAAGGAAGTTCAGTATGTAGCAGACTATTAGAAAAAATTTTTCATGATGTTAAATTTAAATTTGTATATCACTATCTTGATGATATAGTAGTATATAGTGAGTCAATGGATCAACATATTGATCACCTGCGTGAAGTATTATCCAGGTTAAAGAAAGCTGGACTAACGGTAAACCCGAGTAAAGTGAATTTCGCAGTAAAACAATTCTCCTTCTTAGGTCACATAGTATCTGCCGAAGGTAAGGTTAGCATCGATCCCGAACGTACACGCGCAATCCGAGAATTCTTACTACCGAGAGACGCCAAAGGTATAACTCGATTTTTAGGTGCGATTAATTATTTTCATAAGTACATACCCCACTTAGCGGATATAGCAGCCCCATTGAATGCTTTAAGAAAGAAAGGAGTGAAATTCGAGTGGACTACTCAACACCAAGAAGCGTTTGAAACACCTAAAGAAAGCATTATATCCCCACCTGTATTGCAGTTAGCAGATTTCAGTAAACCATTTGTTGTACAGACCGATAGTTCGAGTGTAGCATTAGGAGCCGTAATATACCAGGAAATCAATAATACTAGACTCCCGATCAGCTATGCATCCCGTACATTGACCGAGCAAGAAAGGAAGTTCTCAGCCTACGAACTTGAATGTTTAGCCGTAGTATTCGCCTTTGACAAATTCAAACCATTTTTGGAACATAAGGAATTTCTACTAGAAACCGACAATCAAGCTTTGTCATGGTTATTGAACCACCCAAAACAGTTAGGTCGTATCGGAAGATGGGTGTTAAGATTGAATTGCTACAAGTTCAAAGTACAACATATTCGTGGTACTCAAAATGTAGTAGCCGATACTCTATCCCGCATGTTCCAACTACCCAATACTAGATCTGGCGATGAAAATGTTGAAACCACTACCGTTAATACGCTAATTACTAACTTCGCCTTGCATTTAAGGATATCGCATACCACCAAGAACAAGATCCGAAATTGTGCAAAATAATCGAACAAATAGAAAAAGGAAATTATTCTGACAAATATACCTTGAGTAAACGAGTACTTTGTTTTAAAAAGGCAAACGGAAGATTACTGAGAATAATCGCCCCGGAAATAATCAAACCTATGCTAATGGAATACTACCATTCATCGACCATTGGAGCTCATATGGGAATTAGGAAAACCATACTCGTATTCGCAAGGAATACCATTGGGGAAACATGAACAGTGAAATTAAAAAGTTCGTGAAAGAATGCGAAATCTGTGCCCTGAGCAAGCCAGCAAGAATCAGTCAAGTAGGAAAATTAATCTCAGAAATACCCACAACTCCCTTCTCGAAGATATATTCATAGACTATTCTGGACCTTATCTCCGTTCTAAATCCGGAAATACCATGCTATTAATTTGTGTAGACTCCTTCACTAAATTCGTGTGGATGTATCCTATGAGACGTGCATTAGCATCTACGACAATAAAAATTCTACAAGAAAGACTATTTAAAGATTATGGTACACCTTTAAACCTAATATCTGACAATGGACCTCAGTTTAAGTCGAAAGAATTTAACGACATGTGTTTTAAATTAGGGATAAATCATATTACAGTGACCGAGTACAGACCGCAAGGAAACCTAGCAGAAAGATACTTGCGTAACTTAAAATCAGCTCTAATATCTTATCACGCTAAAGACCAGACAACCTGGGATCAAAATGTATCGTGGATACAATTTGCGTTCAACTCAGCGTATCATGAAGGCCATAAATCAACACCATTTGATTTACTGTACAAATATAAACCCAACCATCCTTTAACCACGAAATGGAAAATCCATGAGTTATTACCCCGTGACATGAATACGAATAACGTAAGAAAAATATGGAACGAAGCTCGTGCAAATTTGAGAGCGAATTTACAAAAATCACGAAAATACCATGAGCGGAATAATAGGCAAATAGAATATAAGGTAGGTGATTTAGTAATGTATAAAACGCATCCAATGAGTAAAGCCGTTGATAGGACCGCTGCGAAACTATCATACCGATGGTGTGGCCCCTACAAAATTTATAAGTTCATCACCCCCGTTACTGTAGCTCTGTATGAACCCAATACAGAAAATTACGTTCGCAGAAGCCATGTGTCTCAAATAAAAAAATGTTTTTCGTGTCAAAATACAGAAGCACGACTACGAGAAAGATAGCAAACAGAGAATACTATTTAAGTATTGAGAATAAAAAAAGTTGTATATACTTATACAAGAATACGATAAGATTTTGCAAAATCCTGTATCGTAAATGAGTATAAACTCAAAACCCTCGTACGAATACTAACGAGGCCTGATCAACCTTAGCTAATGTCTTGCGAGAATGATATAATAAATGAGAAGTCAGCTGACGATGAAGATGACGATGACGAGAAAGTAAAGAAATAATCCCTAGCGAAGTAAACTAAAAGTATTTCGATTGTGATTACAATACGGTATTATTATTAGTAACATACTCATGAGTAGAACTCCGTAAAACGAGTGATGAATTCAAGCAAAAAACCGGTAGTAGATGTAAGAATTAAATATAAGCTAGATTTGTGTTTCTGTGTATTTTATGTGTAATAGATGTATTAGAAGTTAAATAGTTTGTATAAGTTGTAAGACCCTACGCCCCTAAAGTCCTCTTCTAGGGTGTGATCCACGGTTGCTCTTGAAGTTCCATGAGGATGATTGTTTCTGGTAGTCTCTCCCTAGACGATTAGATTTTGGTACTAGAAGTTCATCCGGTTGCTGTTCGTGTTATCTTCTTTCGGAGTCGGTAGTTTACATTTTACTTTTGGTTACAGTTCATATTTTATCAGCACTAAAATCTGGTAAGTAACATTTCTCACCATTTACAGTTTGCTAAGAGATGTGTCGGCTAAGTTTCCTTTTTCTTTTATTCTTTGCATGTCGCTTCACGCACTAGGCCCTACATTATAATTTTGTTTTTATTATTATTATTATTATACTACATAGGTCAAATCGAACTCATTATAAACTTGATTAAATATTGTTTAACGGTATACACCTATGTGTATGTTCACAACATAGCAGCTACATCCTTACATCTCGGTGTCTATCGGGCGAGTGAATGCAATGTTTAGCGGCAAGGGGTCAGTAGCTGGCGCGGTTTTACGCACTGAGAAAATAGTTCGTTCTTTTAAGTTATATTAATTATTTACTAATTAAGTCGTAATACATTATTTTACCTTTTGGTTACGAATTAGGAATTCCTTTATTTATTTTGTACATATTTTCTTTAATTAAAGTAATTATTATTATCAGCTAAATAACACCGTTCTTAATGTGTTGGTACGGGACAATTTCAAGTTGATGCATGAATCTAGGCATAGGTAAGGGGTGGATAATACTCTTACTTATATTGAAAGCAATTTTTTATTTGTGCGATTTAAATATTTTTTTAAATCGTCACAGCACCATTACAGGAAAGTAAGTTAAATATAATTAAATACTGGTACTTTTAAATTGAGCTCAATAAAAAAGAAATGTAGAAGTGTGAAAGTGTGCGTGATTGAGTGAATGAAAAAATATAGGCGTAACAAGAAGTGTTGAGTTTGCGTAATTCTTGATATACTTATTCGTATTTTGATGTAACAGTTGTTGGAAATATGTTTTACGCCTTAAGGCGGAATAAGAGTGTTCATGATTATTTTTTATGTTATCAAAAGAAAATAAATAATGTTATATTTTACTCGATATACGCATTTTGTTATTTGTATTTGCCCGTTTTTGGAGCTTTTAATTCAGCAAGAGTATCTACGGAGAAGCTACAAAAGGCGACGCGATATACTGGACGTTAGGAGATGCTTTCTAGACACCTAACAGACGAATGAGATCCACCTCGCGGTAGATAGTAATTCTCTGGGATGGACCACACACTGCTGGAGAACGACGTTGGACTCTGGACATATCCAGGACCATGCCAAGCCAGGAGTAACGGAAACCCAACTCTGGACAACGCTGGACCCCGTCAATAAGTCGTAAGGTCATCAAAACTCGAGGTGACATGCATAATGCATTTATAAATGATTTTTTTTAAAAGAGCTCATAAAGACTAAAGAGACAACGAATTAAACAAAAATGTTTATAATTAGAAATAATGTAATAGAGTCTTAGATAAATGTTTTAGTCGTAAGACTGAGCGATCTCCTATAAAGAAATATAGAAAAAAAAGAGTTTAAATTTGAGATAGTATATTTTTGTTTATCAAAGTAAATAATTGAAATGATTTGATATTTGCATTTTGTAGAAAAGAATAATTTTAATTTTGAATATTGTAGTGAAACTCGATCTCGTTACGTATTAAGTTACACGTTGAATGCGTTACTTTGTTATAAACTATTCGTGTAGTCTGTATTAATTTGTACTAAAGCTGTCGCTGATAATGGTGATCGCGATCGCGCTAAATAAGCCGTCCCGAATCTTGTTGTTGTCTGTTAGTCCTTACTTGTCCTTACTCACTGGTTTTTTTCTTCCCGGTAGGCGCCAAGTTGTTTTCCAGACAAAACAATTAAAAGTTTCAATATTTTATGTTCTACTTTTTCTCTCCCTATGGGTTATTAATAATACATATAATATTATATTAACACATGTTTTATCTTAATTACTATTGGTAGTGTACTTTTGTTTACATACTCTATATAATACTTGTTACTGGTTTTTTGCTGTATTATTTGTGTTCTGGTATTGTTTGTCTACCTTAGGTTATTTTATTTGTCTTTATATGTCCTATCACTGGTGTTGGGGCTTGTTCTACCTACTCACTTATTTTATTTGTTTTTATATATCCTATCACTGGTGTTGGGGCTTGTTCTACCTACTCACTTATTTTATTTGTTTTTATATATCCTATCACTGGTGTTGGGGCTTGTTCTACCTACTCACTTATTTTATTTGTTTTTATATATCCTATCACTGGTGTTGGGGCTTGTTCTACCTACTTACTTATTTTATCTATTGGGTTATTTTGGTTAAATCGCATTGTACTATCGTTTGTTTTTCAAGTTTTGTTTCGTTGTTTGCTACATTTCTCTTATCAGAGGTTACTTTTACTATTACTTTTATTTGTTTGATCGCATAATTATGTTAACTACCCATTCCTTTATCTCTGACTCATCCCTTTTAATTCATAGTGTTAATCATTTAGCATTTTATTCTTATCATGTTGCTTCATAAATGTATGTTGAAGATATGTACCCTTACATATTGCCCTGCCACTAAAATTAATTATTTCAGCAAATATCGTTCAGCTGTTTGAGTGAAATTATCAATCATATATTTAATTTATTTTATTAATCACTTGTTAGTTTTGAGTTATCGGTTCATAATGCTTTGTTTAGTGTCAGTATTCTCCTTGATTTCCTGTATTATATTCATGTTTAATGTTTTTTATCCCTATAATATCTAATTCCCTAACATTTCTTCCCTAAAAATTATATTGATTCGGACCGGAGGAGGGTACTTTTGACTCCTTTGCTCCGCCGTCAATTATATCATCTGGGTACAGAGGAACGTATCGTCTGCCCAGGCATATGATTGCTGGATCATCTACAGTCATTCATTAACAAAATTATATAAGTAGTCTAAGTACGACTATAAATAAATATCATTATGGGATTCTTCACATTATTGTTATTTAGATTATACAATACATTATTTCAAATTATAAAATTTTTTTCTTTTTCTTCTGACTCATACTCTTTAGCTCTTAGTGATACGATATTACTGATGGGTATGATACACATGATATTATTATTATTAGTTTTTCATTACTTCTCTTTCAACACTAATTATTTATTAATCGGGTTCAGGATGCTTTTCTTGCATTTAATAATATTTTTTCATTGAAGATTGGTTATATGTTCCCTTTCTTCTTTGTGTATTTGGGTCTACGATCTCATATGTATTATTTTGATTATCTTTACTCACTATATAAGGTCCGGTGTAAAGTAGCAATAGCTTCTTGGCTGTCCCTTCCATGGTACTTGGTAACTCTCTGTTTTTAAGTAGTACTTGCTCTCCAATCTGTAATTGTAGGGGTTTTGGTTGCAATTGCTTATATCGTTGTCGTATCTTGTCCGTCTTCTCGAGTACCTTGTTGTGAAATTGCACGTTATCGAACTGGTATTCTGCTCCACTGGGAAATTGGATTAATGAGGAAATTTCTCTTCTCACCGCTTCCTTCAACGAAAATGCGATCGGGTAAGATTTTTTATCAAAGTTGACAGGCTCTCGGAATTCAATTTCGCACTGATAATCTCTGACCTTCCCAGGTGTATCTGAAAATACGTGTCGGTATCTATTGTACACGTCTATAAGTTGTTCCGCTTGTTGAACGGTTAATTGCGCGTTCGTCTTCTCTCTCTGGAAAGTTCGGATCTCGTCGATTTTTTCGTGCCATAGCTGTTCATTGTCGGTCTCGTCACAAATTCCATTGTTCGGTGTTTGTTCCCCAGTATTTCGGTATTTCTGGATATGATACGTGGTTTTGTTCGATTGTTTTTCGTCACTACTTGTTCAGACTTTGAACTTGTAACCTCTGTACTTTAAATACTGCAATGCGACACGCGCAGATGACGTCACGTTTTTCTTATCTACCGTCTACAGCCGGCTCAGCTGGGCTGTCTGTAGCGAAATTTTCGTTAGTTGTTTTAAATACTCCGAGACGATCACTCGTAACATTCCCAGCCGCGGCTGCTGGCTTTCATTATTTAATTATTATTATGTGCAACATGCACTGATCATACTTGGCGATCTCTGCCTTATTCATTATGTCTTTCGACTTTTATTACTAATTAATTAACGGGAATCATGGCGAGTAAACTTCTGCACGTGTCAGCAATAGTATCAAAATTCAAAAGTTTTCAATAAAAGATTATTACATGAAAAATTATACAGTCCACTTCAATTTACTTCCGAACCAGCCCTCTTCATTTAGCGTTCCAGGAATAGCTCAAGAGCCTTCAAGAGCTTCCAGACGCAACACTACTGACTAAATCCGTTGTCCATTGTATGTCACCCTTCTTCAAGAATAGTTTGGATTTACTTAGATCAATTATTGCTGAGTACTGGCGCAGCATATCGCAACCAATTAGCATCTGGAATGGTAATCCACTGGCTACTAGGAATGTCATTGTTATGGTTTGTCCGTCGCTCGTCAGTTCGAGTTGTACCTGTTTTCGGACGGTTCTATTCTGTCGCCCGGTCGCTCCTACAAGGACAATGTTGCTGATGGGTAATGTAAGTATTGCCGTCGTACTCCTTTCCTGTATTCTATGAAGTTCGATGGTGTCGATTAATGAAATGTATGTTGGATCCCGTGTCTATCATTACTCGCGTTAGTACTCCATTAACTTTAGTCGAGATATAAGCAATTTCACTGTTGTGGTTGTTATCAGATTGGTTGTCTTTTTCTTCCAGCAATTCTTCCCTTATATTCTTTAAGTAATTATTCCGTACGATTGTAATTGTTAGTTCATTGTTTGCGTGAGCAAAGTTACGATTTAACCCAATAGATTGGTTCAGTGAGGGTACAAGTAGATTTTTCACTGCCGCTCTTAGTATAAAGCCGGTTCGGGCTGTTCGTCACGCCTGTCTTGTTGACCCGACGGCTGACTTCCGCTTGTTGACGGTCGGGGTTCAGGCTGGTTACGATCTTCTTCATAGTGGTCACGCCGGTATACTTCTTGACTACGACTTCTGCCTACATTGGTTCTGGTATCCCGTCCGTAGTTGCTGTTACTGTACCGGTGTCCGTATGCGTTTCGATAGGTACTTCGTCGTCCTTGATAATACGATCTGCCTCTCCCGTCATCTTCGGCCCTCACATAGTGTACTTGGTGATTGTTACGATCCTGGTTATTCCGATTTCTATTGTCGTTATTATTATTATTATTATTGTAATTTGGCCTGTTGTAGTTTGGGTTATTCGGCCTACAGGGTTGATGCTGTGGATTATTTGGCCGGTTGTATTGATTATTTTGGTTGTTTGGCCGGTTGTTACTATTATAACTGTTGTTTGGTTGATTGGCCGGATGGCTATTATTTTGTCTATTATACGACTCATTGGTGTGGTTGTTATTGTTATTACGGCTGTTATAGTTTGAACGGTAATTGTAGTTATTGAAGTGGTTACCGTTCTGGAAGTTTCTGTTGTCACCTCTGTCGTCCCGTTGTCGAATTCTGCGATAGTATCGCTCCCTTTCATAATCTTCCAACAGGGCTGCCATTGATTGTACTGTCTTGATCTGACTGCCGAGTCGCGCTCTGGAGACACCCTCTTCATAATGAAAGGCACGTTTTGTGACCAAGCTCTCTTCCGGAATTTTCGGCTTCAGGTTCCTCGCTAGACAGACCTTCCCCAAAAAAATAAGCGGTGAAAGTCGTCCCTCTGCTGGCATCATACCTGCCGAAACATATGTTATCTCGGACGATGTTCTGGGTTGCCTCCGACCAGTATTTTCCCTTAAACACATCTTTGAATTCCTCGTAACTCGTGAGGTCGTGTCTCGTTGCCGTCCACCAGTTGTCATTTATATCCCGGAAGTATTCATCCAGATATCCTCGGATGATTGTCCATCGATTCTCCCGAGTCTTTGCCAGCTGTTCATCAACTCTCTCAAGGAATTCCATCGGGTTCCGCTTGTACTGTTTAAAATTGACGACCTCCCGGTTGTCCATGTGTTGGATTGCGATATCATGGGTGGTCTGCTATTAATAATTTCCAACTCCTCTCTGATTTTGGCGATTTCCCGTTTCTGGATCTCTTCAATTTTATCCTGGTTGTGTTGACCTTCCCCTCGAACTTCGCTTACGGCGGTGTCGATCTCCCGGCATTTCTCTCCGAAACCCGCCCGTACTTGTTGCAGGCCCTCTTCGGTCCTTGTCCGTATCAATTCTATTTTAGTCTGGCTGACTTCCTCAAAGTTGGTTATTCGGGAGTTAACATTTTCCGTGACTTGTTGTATTTCTTTACTGGCGTCCTCTAATCTGCCGTTAACCATTGTAATTTCTTGTCGAACTCCTACCATCTCCTCCTCGATTTTCTTATTCATCTTTTCGTTGTTCTCTGCCATTTTCGTGTTTAAGACCTCCATATTTCTCTGGCTGTCTTGCTTCAGTTCGTCTATTTTTTTATTGTTGCTGTCTATTTTTTCTTCCATGGTCTTGCTGTTGTTGTCTATTTATTCTTCCATCTTCTTAAAATCTCCCTTAAATGACGCTATATTTTTGTTGGTCTCTTTTAATTCCTCCTTATTTTTCTTAAATTCTTCCTTAAAATCTTTTTTTATTGATGCTATATTTTTGTTCAATTCTTCAGTTCTCTTATTTATTCCCATCATCTCCTGGAATCTCTCCTCCTCAGTTTGTGTTGGGTTTTCTGGTTGGTTTTCTGACTGTACGGGCTCAGCAGGTTCCATGGGAGGTAATATCTGTTCTACGTCCTCGATCAGAGTCGCTTCCTTATCATCCATGTCGACGTCCTCCGTCCTCTTCTTTGGTCTGCCTCTAGTAATCATCTTGATCTTCTTTTTTCGTAATCGCCGCTAGATACAATTCTTCCTGTAAATCTACCCTCACTAGTTGGTGCGCCACTCAGGGCCGGAACTAGGGGGGGGCAGACGGGGCATGTGCCCCGGGCGCCAGCTTGGAGGGGGTGCCGAAGGCGCCAGCCCAGACACGGGGCGCCGAAAAAGCGAAGAAATAGTAAAATTATTTTCTATATCGTCTATATGTTACAATTTTTCAAATAATAAAGCATTATTTGTGCGATTTAGTTTTTAACGTCTTCAATTTTATTTTTATTTAATTTGATGTAATTTAAAAAGCAGTAATCATATCACATAGATGTTAAGAATTCATTATTAATTGAGAATTATCCCCGCCCGGTTTCAATCGGCCATATACAAGTTACAACCGATGTTCGTAAGTGCTCGAGCGTGTTCGGCTACTTCCGGCTCGTTGCGGTTTAATGCAGATAAATTTTTGGAGGGAAAAGAAAAGATTGTGCCAAAGTTGCCAAGGAAACCACTGTTCAGTAGTTCAGTTTATCATTTACGTGCAAGGTGCAAGTAGTGAAATCGTTCCATTGCTGATATTTTTGTAATAAATACGAATAATTAGATTAATTTTCTGTATATTTCTCGGTACCATTAGCCGAATTAGCCACTCAACACAACAAAAATGTCAAGGAAACCTTCTGGAGCACAATACAGGAAAAAAGCCAAGGAGCGGCATCACAATGAAAACAGATTATCATCATTTATGTCGTCGTGGTTGACAGAAAAAGGTAAGCCCAGTATTTTTTGAATTTTTAAAAATTAGTTTAATTTATAACATTAATTGTTGATGCTAGGCTTTGAAATGTTAAAAATGTTTGCCTTTTATCATGACAAAACTGTTTACGGGAAAATTAACAGACAACTCCAATTCCTTTTTGTTCATATATCGCTCCACCCATGACCGGGGGGGGGGGGATAGGAAAAGTTTCAAAAATTGGATGGAAATTGGAAGTTTTCGAGGTTTTCTGCAGTGAAATTCAGCTCGTAATTTAACTCATTCTTAGAATAGATTTAAAAATCGTAAACAGTTGGGGAGTTTAGGGGATCTTTAAAGAAGAATTCAGCTCGTTATATAATTTTGTTTTCCCAGGGAATTTTTTGGGCTTTCTGGATCAACCGCGCAGCCATGAATTTCTCCTGGGGTGGGGGATTTGAGATTCTCTTTGTGGAAACACTGAAACTCACCCAATCCCCAAACCCCACCACTATTGCGCGCCTCACGGCCGAAGTCAGCCGATCGCTTACAAACATTCCCAATAATTTGCATATTTTCCTACATTCTACACATAGCGGTGGCAAACACTCATCGAGTGAACTTGCAAAGTCGCAGTTTACGGTCATGGAATTGACATTAATACTCCTTAGTCCACTGTCAGCATGTTTTGATATGAGAACTTCTTAAACTTTTTTAAATTCTTTATTATGTAGCCCATTCAACATAAAAAAAATATATTTTTTAATTTCTCTGGGGGGGAGTTTGACGAGTTACATATGTTAGGGAGTTGATGATAGTTATAATGGTACAACCCATGTTGTCGAGGGCAATGTTGTGAGATGTTTTCAATAAAAACAAGAAGATTTTTTTCTCACAATTTTTATTTTTGTATTTTTATTTTTATTTTCGTATCTTTTAGATCCAATAAAACTGATTAAAAAAAATTTTTTTTGTCTAAGTTTGAAGATGAGGAAACATTGAGGATGTATCTATTATGAATTCAAATGCTACCTCCGTTAAAAAAAATTTTCTTGCTTTTATTTTCTAATAGTAACCTATTACCTAATAGTGACCAATAAACGGTTCTAACTTTTAGGTGAGGTAAGCTGCCAACAACGAGACGAAAAAGGTTTACAAGGAGAAGAACATCCAGTTGAGGCCGACCAGTCTAACTATGTACATATGGAAGCCATGAACACTGACACTGTAAGTACTGCTAAAGATATAGAAATCGCTGAACAGCTAGCTCTCAGTAAAATGGACGATTCTGCAGTTTCGAACATGATAGATAATAGCTCAAAAATTTATAGAAACAAAGAGCTTCAGGACTCACAGTTAGATTTTGATATTAACGACCCAGGGTCATGGCCAAGTACAATATCTGATAATCAGAGATGTTACATAACGAAAATGAGGTTAGATAAAGATAATGAACAAGAGCTAGATCTAAGTAAAAGTATGAGGGAGGGCCGTAGCCTCACAAAGGACTGGTTTTTCAAACTGTTGCCTAATGGAGAGCAAGTAAAAAGATCCTGGCTAGGTTATAGCAAGATTAAAAATGCACTATTTTGCATCCCATGTAGGCTATTTTCACAAACTTTTAAAGAATCTACAACTAGCTTGTCATTTTTAGCTAAAGAAGAGGGTTTCACCCAATGGAAAAAGGTGAGTGAAAGAATTCCAGATCATGAAAATTCTCAAAATCACAAGCGTTGTTTTTGTTCTTGGAAATCACTTGAAACGTCAATGAAAAAGGGAGGAATAGATAAAGAACTACAGGAACATATAGCAAGAGAAGAAACTCACTGGCGACAAGTGCTTCGCTGTATCATTGACGCAATAGTTTTTTTAGCAAAACAAGGAGGGCCATTAAGAGGATCATCTGAGCTAGATAATTTCGGTGATCCAAGAAGTGGGAGGTTTTTAAACACAATCGATTTGATTTCCCATTACAATGCTGATTTACGTGATCATATCAATCACCATAGAAAAGGTCAGATTGGGTATTTTTCCCACAAGATTCAAAATGAATTTCTCACGTTAATTAGCAGCAAAGTAAGAGAAGATATTCTCAAAGATGTGAAAGATGCCAATTATTTTTCAATTATATTTGATGCTACTCCCGATATAAGCCACAAAGAACAGATGACCCAAATTGTTCGGTATGTGAAAATGACTGAAACTGGGCCTGAAATAACAGAGAGTTTTATAGATTTTTTCATTATCCGTGACAAAACGGGGTTAGGAATATCGGAAGAAATTTTAAAAAAATTAGAAAATGACGGATTGGACATCAAAAATTGCAGAGGCCAGTCTTACGACAATGGAGCTAACATGGCCGGCATCTATAAGGGAGTTCAAACTAGAATTCTAACAGAAAATAAGCTGGCATGTTTTATACCATGCTCAGCTCATTCATTAAATTTAGTTGGTGTGCATGCTGCTGAGCTCTCTCCACAAGCGCAATCTTTTTTTGGCATAGTGAATCGTCTGTTTGTTTTTTTCTCATCTTCTACTTCAAGATGGGAAGTTTTAAAGAAGCATGTGCCGATTTCCTTAAAATCCCTGAGTAAGACCAGGTGGTTAGCAAGGAAGGAGTCGGTGGATGTTTTTCATAAGCATTTAAACGATTTGAATTATGCTTTAGAGGAATTGGTCGAAAGTTTGCTCTGTAACGCTGAAACAAAAGCGGAAGCTAGATGTTTGGCACAAAACATTTGCAAATTTGAATTTATTGTCCTAACCTGCTTCTGGAGCAAAATGCTGTAAAAAATTGATCGCGTAAATAAATACCTACAAAGGGATGATGTCACCGTAGACACAGCTGTGAGACACGTCAAGGGCTTAATAACAGATTTACAATCAATAAGGAGCAATGCACCAGAAGATGCTATTTCGGAAGCCAGAAGAATAGCTGAAAGCCTTGATGTCCCTCAAGAATTTGAGGAAAAACGGAAAAGGAAAAAAAAGAAAATGTTTGACGAGAGGTGTGAAGATGAGATCAGTGGATTATCGCAAGAAGACTTTTTTAAAGTGGGATTGAGGGGAATATTGGACAGCATTTTAAACGACATGAATGTCCGATTTAAAGCTCTGGAAGAAGTAAACTTTAAATTTAGTTTCTTGAATGGAAAAATAATGAATAAAATGAGTGTTGCAGAGCTAAGGTTAGAAGCTGAAAAAGTCGCGGATTCCTACAAAACGGATTTGAACAAAGAAGAACTTTTTCAAGAAGTAGAAAGCTTTAAGCACCATGCGATGGAAATTGACAACGGATTAAAAACGGCACATGCAAAGGCAATGCTCCAGATTATTTATAAACATGGGCTTCAAATGCTTATCCAAACTTGACTACGGCATTGAAGATTTTTCTAACTTTACCAGTTACAGTTGCTTCAGCCGAAAGAAGCTTCAGTAAATTGAAAATAGTCAAAAACTACTTGAGGAGCACAATGGAACAAGACAGACTCTCTAACTTGAGCATCATTTCTATCGAGCACCAGAGAACATCATCTACTTCTTTTGATGACATTATTAACACCTTTGCTGCCAAAAAAGCTCGAAAAGTGACAATATGATTTATTTAGATTCAAGAATGAATAAGGACTGTTAGTAAATTTAGTACCCAAAACTCATGTAAAAATCTAATTTGTTTTCAATGTGTTCCGAATTGAAATAGTAAAGTACTACATGAATACTGTACCAATTTATAACCAAAATACCAAATAAACTTAAGAATGATTTGAAGTTTAACTGAATGTCTCATTTCTTAATGTGTTACCCACTTCTGTAATTTCAGATTAACAAATGAAGAAAAAACCTTTTACTTTTTAGATTCCGTTAAAAATTATTACACAAAATACAATAGAGGAGTGCTGTAATTTCACAACTGAATTTCACTTGATCTGTTTGCACTATAGTGTAGTGTGTTGATGAGTAAAGCTACGAAGCTGTAATTAATAGCATTGACTTAAGTACAGGAAAGTATATGCTTTTGTTTTTTGTTAAATAGTTTTAAATGGAGCGAGTATGGCGCAAAAGGGGAGGAGGGGGCGCCGAAATATACCCTTGCCCCGGGTGAAAGGAGGGCTAGTTCTGGCCCTGGTCTTTGTTAGTATTATTTATGTGTTTTCTGATGGTGTTGTTAGTTCTGTAGGCTACTTTATAATTGTGTTTCCTGAATGTGTTAGCAATTTTGTGTGTTTTGGAATTGTAGTATGTGAGTGTGATGTATTTACTGGGTTGTGTACTGTTGGTTTTATGTGTTTTACTTTTTGTGTTTAGGATGCGTTTGTGTAGTTTGTTTATTAAATCGGGGTTGTATCCATTTTTAACTGCTATATATTTGATTGTATTGAGTTCTTCTTAGTAGTCATGTGTGTTTTGGGGTATTGAAGTAAGCCTATGGAGCATGTAGTTGAAAGCTGCATGTTTGTGTTGAGTTGGGTGGTTGGATGAGTTATGTATGACCATGTCTGTTGTGGTGGGTTTTCTGTATATTTTGTATGTGTGTGTGTTGTTTGTTTTGGTAATTGTAAGGTCCAGGAAGTTTGCACTTAAATTAGTTACACTATGTACTAATGTGTGATTATCAGTTGAATTTCTGAATTCCTTTGATTCATTAATAAATTTTACTAATTTGTTTCTTTATGTCTATTGAATGATTTCTTATTAGTTTTTAATCTTTGTGTTTTCATTATTCATTTGTAAATTCTTGGATTTTGTTGTCCATGACGTGTCCATTACTAATTATCATTAAAACACGCACACACACAATTCCTTTTTCTTTATTAAATTTGAATTCTGTATTAGAACAAATGTTTATTACTTAAACAAAATTCAGTTTCTAATGTAAATTTGATAGAAATTAAGATTAATTTGTAAGTATTGTACTTTCAATTTCTGTGTCCTGATTTGTACTAAATCTGTTTTCTTCACAAGTAACTAATAGCAGGTTATGGAGGTTATGTACGACAATGTAACTTACACTGAAATTTCCTTTGTTAGTGTACACTAAAAGGCTGTATTTATTGGAAGTACAGAAATTAAAACCTAGTTTCCATTTATCGCGCATAATTACGGTACAGAGACGATTTTTGGAGGTTGTATCTACGTTTAACAATCTAACTTAACCTTTTTGATTTTTAAAATTAATTAGACTTAACAAAAATTTCCTTAGTTAGTTGTACATTAAAAGGCTGCATTTATTGTATGGATAAAAGGCTGTATATAACATTAAAGGCTGTATTTATTTGAAGTACCAGAATTAAAACATAGTTCCAATTTATAACGTATAACCTAGTACAATTTAACGTATAACCAAACAAGTACATTAAAATCCTTCTTTCAACATAATGCAATAAAAAGTATTGTGAAATTAGTTACACTATGTACTAATGTGTGATTATCAGTTGAATTTCTGAATTCCTTTGATTCATTAATAAATTTTACTAATTTGTTTCTTTATGTCTATTGAATGATTTCTTATTAGTTTTTAATCTTTGTGTTTTCATTATTCATTTGTAAATTCTTGGATTTTGTTGTCCATGACGTGTCCATTAATAATTATCATTAAAACACGCACACACACAATTCCTTTTTTCTTTATTAAATTTGAATTCTGTATTAGAACAAATGTTTTCAGAGTTTTCAGGCACAAGTTTTTTTTTAATTTTATGCAATGTGGACACTACAGAGGAGTGTCAGTATTTTTATATATATCAATAAATAAAAATGAGAGGAGGGAGACGGAGAGAGAGAGAGAGAGAGAGAGAGTGTGTGTGTGTGTGTAGAGACCAAAAATGGCGTGTACAGAAACTTCATCAGAACTTTTCCTGATAGTAAAAAAATAAATAAATAATGAATGGCAAAGAACATTAACAAAATTAATGGAAATTATAGTTATAATTTCTTGTCTAATGAATAGGTACTAATTATAAACCCATTAAAAACATATTTGGTATACTCAGCTTGAAACAAACATTCAGACAAAAAAAAAAATGGTTTAAATTTTGCCATGCTGCATTATTAGTACTGATGAAACAGCAGTTTGATTATAATTGTTTTTAGAACAGACTTCTGGAATGATGTGTGCAAAGTGATTACATACAGCATACCTCCCTACAGTGTGCCTTAACAAGTTGTTGATTATTCTAACTGATACATTCTCATGCCATTATCATATGACAGTTCTCAGAGCTTTAGTAATAGTCATCTTTGCTGTTAACATGGACACAAGTCTCTTTTTAAAAAGACTTTTCATTAGTAAAGTTACTTTTAAGTAGGCATACATTTGTACTCATAATATGAGGTTAAGAATTAAGAAAAGGTGAAACCAACTCGTTACACTGAAAAACTTCTAGGTATACTACTACTGATTGGAAAAGACAAGATTACTCAGGGTGAACTTTTTTTCAAACCTTTTAACACCATTGATTCTGCGTTTATCCACAGTTACTTCGCCCTTTTTTACATTTTATCAACTTGTGTTCCCAGAGTCACAGTATTCTGAATTGTTCTTAAAATTTCCATTTAGGATTAGACCCATCCATACTTATGTGTAGCACTTTATTAAGATGCAGATTTATTCCTAGTAGAGCTATCTTTGAATCCTTTAAAAAAGCTGAAAGATTAGGGAGTCAAAGAAACACAGAATTCAAGTAGCAAGTTTCCACTACTTTATAAAACATAGCCTAGAAGCAAACTTTGACATCCAATAACTGTTGCTGAGAAACCTTACTATGGGACTTATAAAAAAAAAACAATTACTCACTTGCTCTTTTGAACATCTGATGAAAAGGTTTTGTAAAGTGTACCTAACCTTATGTATACACATAATTTGATCTGGATAGAACATTTATTAAACAATAATACTATTTGATGCAAATAATTAAAATATCGGTACGGAGAACTATACATGACTTCCATGTTTTAAGATTTATATTTAAAATCATTTTAGAAATGAAATATTTCTACAGAAACTACTTCTATCTTCAGCCTCAACCACAGAATTGTGGTCACTAACATATAGGCCTACCACCTCACGTTAGTGCACTCGATTGTCACTGATGATGGTAGTCGATGGCACTTCCGAAACGTCTGGTTTTGCAGAAAACATTGGACCACGGCCAAACAGCCCATAAAGGAATTTTATCAACAAACTAGGCCTACTTCTTTGTTGCCGAGAACATAGTACGCATATAAAAAATTATCCCCTCCCCTTCACCTATCATTTTCATTTATAGAAAATTATCCCCTCCCCCTTCAACTTCCCCCTACCCGTTTTCATTTATAGATATTTCATCTACCTTTCTACAGTGGATTATTATGACCTTCTTTTCAGGATACTTTATTTTATCAAATTTAAGCACTTTACTCTTGTTAAAACATAAAACGTTGCAGATAAACTACCCCTTCTCCTTAACTGATCTTCACCAAAATCAACAGACCTTGAGTCCTCTACAATATGCAAAAAATTATTTGAATTTGTGGCAGTTATCATTCGCCATAGACAAAATTCTACACACAGACATCTTTCGAAAAACGAATTTTCTTCATGTTTTGAGGGTAGTACAATCAGAATCAGCCTTTATCTCGAACGTGATTTTTTTCTCCATCCATTTCCTTATGGAACATGGAAGTAAAAACAATATCCTTCTTTTTATAATATGTATTGCGCATGTTTTCTAACATGGGACACTAATTATTAGATAAAATGTTTACCTTCATTTAAGCCAGCTTCCACTCACTGTGTACTTTCTCAGAGGCCATAACATGTTCTTTTTAACGTTGCTGAACATAAATTGACGTTAAATTAAAAATAAAGTAAAGGCTTAGCACCTGAAGTTTGCAACGTGCAAGTTGAAGAATCTATTTAATTATTTCACTTTACTTGATTTAAGTACTGATTACATTTCAGGATTATTATTTTCAGAAATAATGTATGTAAACCAGTTTTCCCCATATAAAGTTAGTTAAAATTTTTAATGCATAGCATTCCAGGCCTTTATGGTCAGAAGCGGCGTAAGGCGTGGGCGACGTGGGCCACCGCCTATGGCCTCGCGCCTCGAAGGTTTATGCAGCTTTCTTTAACTCATGAAAAATATTTAGCTAGGACCATTAAAAGCCGTGACCGCGAGTAAAGATTTTACTCATCATAAAACGATAAATCCCACCGGCTAGCAAACATCTGGCAATACTAACCTACCACATTCGTTTTTAAAAATCTAGTCTAGAAACCAGTGTTGCCAAATTACGGGTAATTACCCGAACTGCGGGTAAATTTACCTTATGCGGGTAAGGTAGTGGGTATTTTCTATCATTGGTAACACTGCTAGCAACATTTGCTGGTGTTGCAGTGACTGTCGCGGGGAATCCCCGCCATAGAGGTATATAGATAGAGGTGGTAACTGGCTGAGAAACCGTCCGGCTGGAAAAGAGAGATGGAATCACGCGAGTTCCACTCTCGCGCATGGGTCAGTAGACAAGGATAGAAACGAGCGTGTGATGTTTCTGCGTGGACACTTCCACTAAGGGCCCCTCACACAACGCCACCATGGCCGCGCCACCACGTCAACACATAGGTTCAAATGAGCAGTGGCAGGGAAAAAATGCAGTGGCAGATGAACCTATACAGTCTCCCAAAAGCCGGTACGAAACAGATTTTTTTAACACCATGATTGATTCCATAGTGAGCAATATGGATTCAAGATTTATATCTTTAAATCAACATTTTGAAAATTTTGGTTTTCTCTATAATCTAAGCAAGTTAAAAAATATTCCAAAAGAGCATATATTAAAAAACTGTCAAGATTTACACACAGTTCTGCGAGTGGGTGAGAGCAGTGACTTCCAACCTTACGAATTATATGAAGAATTACAAACAATGATCCCAAGTTTACCCGACTTCATTAAAGATGTGAAACAGCTGCTCCAATACGTAACAGAAAATAACTTACCATAAAAGAAATTTACCAAAACATTTATATTGTCATTCGAATTTTGTTAACAGTACCAGTAAGTACAGCCTCCGCTGAAAGGAGCTTTTCAAAATTAAAACTAATAAAAAATTATTTAAGAAGTACAATGGGTCAGCAAAGACTTTCAGCATTGGCAGTTTTATCTATTGAAGCAGATACAGCATCTAAGCTGGATTACGATACAGTTATTAAGGAGTTCAGTAAGGCTAAAAGCAGGAAATTTCTGTTTCTTTAATTCTTTACTGTTAGTTATTACTTAATATTAATAATGTTAGTTAAAGTGAAGATGTTTGCATTTTTATGAATAAAAATTTGACAGTTTCAAACAATTTTTTTCTCTATATAAAATCTGTCCTCTTGCGCCACCAGAGGGCCTCGCAAAATTTATCTTGCCCACATCAAATTTAGGTATTGCCCCGCCGCTGTTTATGGTAGTAGATTTGTCTTACTATATTTGAATTTACACAAATAATTCTCTTTGATTAACCATAGTTACACACACAAACTAAATGTTGAGTGTCCTCCAAGTGTATAAATTCAGCTAAAACAGTATTCCAAAATAGAATATTACCTTGTTACTAGAATATGTGACATGATGAACTTTTCATGTTAAATAGTTTAAACACTTTGTATTGAGAGTTAAGCATTTTAATAATTTTTATTTATGCAGGCGTATAGCAAAATCTGATCATCATGAAAAAGGAATAAGGCATTTTGTAATAGCAATTAACTGATTAGTTCCCACTGTATTACAGACTCATATTACAAGACACATTTTTGTTTAATTGAAAAGATATATTTTAATTGTTTCTTTTGGTGCAATCTATAAATTACATGACACACATCCATAAAGGTTTGAAAATATGTGTATTGCAGTTTGATAAGAATACATTCTCAAAAAACTAATACAAATTTGTTATGACTGATCATACCAGCTATCCTTTCTATTTCAAATGAGCCTTTTATCAAAATTTATTACTGTACATAGTACTGTGCCAAGATATTTCACTACATTTGTACTGTATACTGTATTACAGTAGTTGGAGAATATTGTCATTCCACTAATATTACCCTAACATAATAAATGAAAATACATTATATACACATCTTTTGACATAATCGTCCTTTCATTTATTACTTTATGCCTATCAATTTATTTGATGAATATATATTTAACGATTTATGTAAAATACAACAGGTGTTTAATGGCCATGTACTATGTGTAGACGTCTTATTTCCCTCCTCGGCAGGTCGAAGCTCAATTGGCACTAGAGTTGGGTATGAAATTATGCTATGCTCATAGTCTGTCTGTTAGCAGCTAGTGGCATCTATTGACATTCACTCATGTCAAATTACAGAGTCAGTAAAGGATGTTTGAAATTTGAATGTAAACAAATTAATAGTTAAATAATTAATATAATGGAAGTATCACATATATAATGTATGTAAATGTAAGTGTGAAAAAACGATGTAGGGCCTACTTCATATACAGATCAGAAGTAAATGATGAACTATTCTCTTTATGTAATAAGCCTAGTTACTAAACAATAATAATTTGAAAATGTTATATCTGTTTTCTTCACAAGTAACTAATGGCAGGTTATGATTTGTAAACATGTTTTCTCATAATGTATGTTGTTAATGGATCTTTTTTTAAGAGTATGAGAAAACAATAGATACTGTACTTGAAAAAAGGTGAATTTTATTGGTATATACTAAAGTATAGAGTCCTGTTTGTTTCTGTTCATTAACAAAGGTCCATACTGTAATAATTTTGTGTGTAATATACAAGCATTCTTTAATATATTTACGAGATTCTCCAATTTTATTTGCATTAATTCAGACCATAGTAACATTAAATTCTACTGTAACCCATTATTAATACTTAATCATTTGCGTGTTAACAGAAAGTGCACATTGCTTTTTATTACATTATGTTGAAAAAAGGATTTTAATGTACTTGTTTGGTTATACGTTAGATTGTACTAAGTTATACGTTATAAATTGGAACTAGGTTTTAATTCCGGTACTTCGAATAAATACAGCCTTTAATGTTATATACAGCTTTTATCCATACAATAAATCCTTTTAATGTACACTAACTAAGGAAATTTTTGTTAAGTCTAATTAATTTTCAAAATCTAAAAGGTTAAGTTAGATTGTTAAACATAGACACAACCTCCAAAAATCGTCTCTGTACCGTAATTGTGCGCGATAAATGGAAACTAGGATCTAATTTATGTACTTCCAATAAATACAGCCTTTTAATGTACACTAACAAAGGAAATTTCAGTTAAGTTACATTGTTGTACATAACCTCCATAACCTGCCAGTAGTTACTTGTGAAGAAAACAGACTTAGTAGAAATCAAGACACGAAAATTCAGTACAAACGAGGACATGGAAATTGAAAATGCCCCACGCTAAGCGATAAAATCCCAAATTTGATTTACCTAGTGTTTACAAACTAAACTGTTCAGTATGTGATAAATTCTACATAGGCCAGACAGGACGTTGCTTCAAACAGAGATACATTGAACAAAGGCACTATACTCCACCACCGAATCCACATTTGCGAACCCCCTCATGAAGCAAACCACACATACACAAATATCGACAACAACATGGATATTTTACACGTACACACAAAAGGCCGAAAACCAGACACTCTTGAACAACTAGAAATATACAAACACATAAAAACGACATCCTAAATGACCAGACACAATTCAAATCACACGTATTATTCGAACATATCATACCGCACACATACACATCGATCTTTCAAACGATGGAGCCGTCACGAAGAACAAGATGGACAGCGCTCCTAGTGGCAATCTCTGACGAAGCTTAAAATAAGTGAAAACTGGTTCAGGCTATAAGGTAAAAATTTTATGTTTTTACCATTAAAATACTTTGTTTTCCGAGTCAGTAGTGTGATACTTATAATTAAATATTTTCGTCTTCATTTAATAAGGTTACTTGATTTATTTACATAGTTGTAGCTGACTTTCGAATGAAACCTGTTTCTCCAGGTAGCACTATGATACAATGTCGCCTCCTTACCACTCAGGACTACCTGTGGCTAGCTAGTGGTTCTCCAAAAATTAATATTCAATATCTACCATTTTTTAGAAAAAGAAGGAATATTCATTTTCTTACTGTCACTCAGAGAATTTTTTTCGAAAGGCAACTACAACTATTTAACATTAATCAAGTAACAATACAAGAACTAATACAATAAAAAACGTTAATTTTCGTCCATTTTACACATAGTCTCCACACTTCCACGAAATGATGTAGCTGCGTTGTGTACTGTTTACGAGAGGAAAAAGACGAGAGTGAGAAATAACGTTAAAATGAATTTTTCAGTGAAGGGTTAGTGAGGATCGGTAAAAAATAACACAAATTTTTAACTTATTTGTGTCGACGTTTCGACCATTCGTTTTGAAAAGTGTACCTAACATAAAAATATATAGTTGGGTTATTGGAAATGAAATATGAAGGATTGGAGAATGTTTATTGATTAAAAATTATTATTATATATATAAACTTTCACATATGAACTTACTTTGGTTATCACTTTCCCATACGTTTCAAGGTGATGTGCCTCTTCCTCAGTGGGAGTAAATACTGAATGTCATTTTACAGAATAATGGTTATGGACTATAGGTGTGTGTGGTGGGGGTTGATGGTGGGAGGGAATTGGCGCTGAGGTTCAAATTGTGTGTTTGGATCAGTGTATCGAATAGTGTATGTGATCTATAATGTAATTGTTCATTTAATATGTTGTTTGGTTGTAGTGCATGATATCTGTATATTTCGAATTGTTCAGCTGTGTTTAGTTTTCTACTTTAGGTAAGTAGTGTAATATTTCCATGTTGTGTTCTATGTTTGTGTAATTGTGGTTTTCGTTTTGCAAATGTGTGGCAAATGTGGAATGTATGTAATTTGTGGTGAGGGCTTTTGAATGTTCTGAAAATCTGGAGGAAAAAGATCTTCCCGTCTGGCCGATGTAGAATTGGTGACAATCATTACAATTTAATTTATAAACCCCTGTTTTGCTGTATATGTCTGTGTCTTTGTTAGTATTATTTATGTGTTTCCTAATGGTGTTGTTGGTTCTGTAGGCTACTTTATAATTGTGTTTCCTAAATGTGTTAGCAATTTTGTGTGTATTGGAATTGTAGTATGTAAAAGTAGAAAACTAAACACAGCTGAACAATTCGAAATATACAGATATCACGCATCAAGAAGAATTAAACACAATCAAATATATAGCAGTCAAAAATGGATACAACCCCGATTTGGTAAATAAAATACACAAACGCATCCTAAGCACAAAAAGTAAAACACATCAGACCAACAGCACACAACCCAGTAAATACATAACACCTACATACTACAATTTCAATACACACAAAATTGCTAACACATTTAGGAAACACAATTATAAAGTAGCCTACAGAACCAACAACACTATTAGGAAACACATAAATAATGTTAACAAAGACACAGACATATACAGCAAAACAGGGGTTTATAAATTAAATTGTAATGATTGTCACCAATTCTACATCGGCCAGACGGGAAGATCTTTTTCCTCCAGATTTTCAGAACATTCAAAAGCCCTCACCACAAATTACATACATTCCACATTTGCCACACATTTACAAAACGAAAACCACAGTTACACAAACATAGAACACAACATGGAAATATTACACTACTACCTAAAAGTAGAAAACTAAACACAGCTGAACAATTCGAAATATACAGATATCACGCACTACAACCAAACAACATATTAAATGAACAATTATATTATAGATCACATACACTATTCGATACACTGATCCAAACACACAATTTGAACCTCAGCGCCAATTCCCTCCCACCATCAACCCCCACCACACACACCTATAGTCCATAACCGTTATTCTATAAAATGACATTCAGTATTTACTCCCACTGAGGAAGAGGCACATCACCTTGAAACGTATGGGAAAGTGATAACCAAAGTAAGTTCATATGTGAAAGTTTATATATATATAATAATATTTAGAAAAGTGAACGAAGAGGATGAATCAACAAGATAATTAAAAATTATGTATAGGTTTTAAAATGAAATAACTGCAAATAATAATTATTTCAAACTTTGTTATTACGTTGCATGCAAAAATGTTGTTTAAATATCAATAATAAACACCTCTAAATCTCAATTTTTAATAATACCATTTATTTCCAGTTACTCCAACCTCTTAGGGGCAATTGTAAACATGCGTTTTCTTTATCTTTTCTTTATACGTTGAAATATTGGAACAACTGTAAACTAGTTGACATTGTACTATTTTGTGTTGTGTTCTTAATCCTAACTGCATGTTTACAATTACACCTTCTTTGTCTATGTGAAAAGTGAATGAAAACACGGAAAACAAGATACTTCAGCCACTAAGTTTATTACAAATCATAAAGAAATGTTGTTCTGTTACATAATACAACAAGTAAGTAAGGGACTATAATTATTTCACTACGACTTGGAACACAAAACTTTTTATGGGTAAAAACGTAAAAGCATTGTATGTGTGGTTTGCTTCAATGAGGTGGTACAAAAACATTGACAATAACATGAACATTCTACACGTACACACAAAAGACCGAAAACTAGACACTCTAGAACAATTGGAAATATACAAACACACGAAAACAAATAAAAACGACATCCTAAACGAACAGACGCAATTCAAATCACACGCATTATTCGAACATATCACACCTCACACACACAACATCGATATTTCGAAAATCGATTTCATCGCCAACAACAAGACAGACAGTGCTACCAGCGGCAACTTCTGAAGAAGCTTTTTAAAAGTGAAAACCGGTGCAGGTTGTAAGGTAAAGCTTTTACGTTTTTACCCATAAAAAGTTTTGTGTTCCTAGTCGTAGTGAAATAATTATTATATTTAGAAGTAACGGACACGTCATGGACAACGAAATCCAAGTAAGTAAGAGAATAAAGTTTATCATTTTCCAAACACAGAAACATTTCCAGGGAATTCATAGACAATTTGTTTGTTAATTTCCTTAATTTCTGGATTGGGCAAATCTTGTCAATATTTGTTCAAAGCTTGTTATTTTCATAATTTTCTTTTAATATAACTTTGTAGAAATTTCCATCTTTGGATTGATATCCTGTGGCATAAATTTCTCCCTCATCATTGTCTACTTTCTACACAACAAACATACTTGCAGTGAGTTTTATTTCTTGGTCCTCCAGCAAAAACAATGAGAACAAATTTTCCCGGTTGAATCTTTTGCGACTCTGGTATTTTGTAGTTACTTCCATGGTAGTGACTTTCAAAACACGTGACTTTCAAAACACTTATTGCGAATTAATCTTTGTTATAATCAGAGTCATCGCAATAAATAGAATGTTGTTTAGAATCTTGTTTAGATATTTTATTACTTTATGATCAAAATACAATCTTCTTCTTAGATTTGTTTTTCTGTTAACATTGTTTCTGCTAGATATTTCTTCTTGCTCTTTTACACGATATTGTCTTCAGCTTCTTTTGCCAGGGGTCTTCTGTTCTTAAAACTTCTCTGTATCCTCCAGGTTTCAAGCAAGGTATATTTCTTTCTTTTTGTATAGTGGGATCTGTAGACATCATAGACTTTTGAGTTTTTCTAATTTCTGATGTAAATATTTCTATGATTCTAGTTTATGTTTCTGGAGTTGAATTTTGTTGTGGCATTTTAATAGGTGTCTTCTCAATAATCTTACTTGGTGGAGTACTTATCTGAGAAGCAGACGTGCCTCATGAGTAGAGTTGCTTGCAGATGAACTGAACATTTAATATGTATAACATCCCTACTCTTCTTATACTCATTGCGTTCTTTTCAACTGAAAGCAGATTCTGAAAACTTTCTTCCATCGACTTGAAAAATTCCTGTTGTTAAAACCAGCTATGACTTTTTTACTAATCATACCTTCTCTCCACACTTGGCCTAATAGTGTAGAAAATTCACATTTTGTCAGTGGACAAACTTCTTGCCTTTCAGTCTGTTTTTTCCTCAGTCAAGCTTATCAATTTTTTCTTCCAAGAAATATTTTACTGAGTCAGAAACACGTTTATGAATTGGTTGAATTTTTATCAGTTATGTGACTTAGTGACAATTAAGCACTAACATTGTGACTGTTGAAATATTATATAAAACTAAACAGAAGAAACTAAACCCCGTTTATTACTCTTTACGACTTACTTTTACACAGAAGATTCCCAAAGTCCCCAGGTCGCCACCACATTTTCAGGAGGAAATGTGGAAACCATTCACATTCCCTGAAGAAACAAATTAATCAATTAACAAAAACTCCCTTACAGAAAAAACTCCAGGGCCATCTAGGCAAACTTATTGACACAGAGATAGGGGTTTGGGTAGGACGGCGTAATTAACTAAACTAACACATTATATTGAATAATCTTATTTAATTTTATCAAAACACATGGTTTTATTTTAATAACTTAAAAAATTATTAATTTCTTTTATGATGTTATAAAACAAAAACTATAAGACAAAGAAAGTTTTTAAAATGCAAATCAGTATTTTATACCCCCCTTTTTTGTTTCTTTATACTCGCACTCTCTTTCACTCTCTCTCTCTTTACTGAGATCTCATTAATTATTTTATAAATTTGGATTTTATATTTTTTTAAATAATTTTACAATATAAACAAACTTTGAATGACTTTGATCAATTGTTTTTGTCCTTTCTAGTTACTTGTCTGGCACGTGGTCTCCACAATGGCTACACACTATGATGAAAGTCCCTTTTTCACGAAAACACCAAAATATCCCCTTCCAAATCATTTATATCATAGTCACTTTTCCTTATTTATTACTTTAAAAGTCTGTTACTACTCCAGCACATTTTTGAACATAATTTTAGGTAGGCCTACCGTAACTGTAACACGTAGGCCTACCTACACTATTACAATACGACCGTACGGTTCGACTATGAGTTGGAGACTGCTCGCTTTGCTGGCATTCATACGCTACAATTCCGTTTTGCCATGCCATTGAAACCAGTTCTAGGCAGATTTCTACTCCCGTCCCATCGTAGTCATTTAATTTTCCGTTGTACCTCGTAACACCATTTCGGCTGGCTGCCCTCAGACTCTGACTGGTTTGTCGTAAACAATGTGACTTTTGTGTGATTCACTGATTAAAAATAGAACTTGCTGTTACATCTTTACCTTATTTGGAAATCTCATCCCTTTTCTTTTATATTTTTAATTAGATCTGCTTTATTACAATAAAATATTTTAGACTGAGTATATAAATTTTATTACCCAAATTTTGTTCCGCTACAACATAACAATACCCCTGACTATTTATCAGATGCAGAGAGAAATATTTTTTTCACATCCGTTCTATGCTAACACAGACCTAACAAAATATCTGGAAATCTTTTTACATAGGTTACTTAACTAAATATAACTATTACATTAACGACTCGGAACACTATAGTGTTACGAGTCGTTTTTGTAATAGTTATATTGTGACGGTACAATTCTGGTACTATAATAATTTTGTAAACCTATGGTTCCAATCCTAATTATTGTATTTTATTTTCTAACCATTTTTTAATAATAATAATTTTATTTTGTATTCCCTACAAGAGTTTTGGTGAATATTTTAAGCAACGCACATTTGAATTAACAGGATTTATGTCGAATTCAGTGGAAAATTACAAAAGCCGCAAAAAACAGTTTGTCACAATAACTGGTAAACAAGACCAACCCATGTTTACGTCAGACGCAAAGAATGGAAGGCGCATTGTATTCCACTGGGCTGGGCCGTTTGAACAAAGAGCCAGTGACGTATTTTTGCTCCACCTCTGCAATGTTGACTGATGAAACAGTGTCATTCTCGTCCGGACCATGAAGTGGGCCAGTCGGCTATTCACGGCCGGCGTTTTCACTAAGTGTAGTTATTTAAATTTTACACCACCAAAAGTGGGTTAATAACTGTGGTACAGTAACAAATTTTGAGTTGATGTCATCGACAGAGTGAAATTCACGATCAAAGAATCTGGCAAAAGTGTGATCCGAGGGGGGATGCTACAATAGAGAGTGTGTACCCAAAGACGATGTGACAGTTCAGATTTTTGCACGTGCAATCGAAGGATTCAAGGTGTTCGATGTCGTCAACACAAAAGTGCAGCTAAGTACCAGCTACAACCATTTAATATTTAAAAATTTTTTAAATGACCAAAATTCAGTAAATTCATTAACTAAATTGGTATATCGTAAATTGAAATGAGCTCATAATAATAATTGTACCAGAGAGAGAAAGAGTGGATAATAAAATCTTATTAAAAAGTGCTGGGTTGTGCAAAATAAATGCCTATATATCTATATACATGTTTAAAATGTTTAATATTTCAATAAGATAATACCTATGTATTTTGGAGGGCTTGTGAAATAGTTAAGGGGAAATTTAACTTGAGGAATTGAATGGCGCCACCTGGGGGATAATAGCTTGTTTGTCTTATGTAAGTAAATTCCATCTTATATAAATAAAAAGGGTAATGTCAATGGTAACAAACAAAACAAAACGAGTGAATTATTTCAGGTAATACGTTCCTCGACTCTGGTTCGTATAACACGAATACTGACCTTAGGTAAGTACATATTATATGTTGTTCAGTGTGGCAACAATGGCGCCCGATATCTTAATATACACCTCACATTAAAATAACCAGTGCATTAATTATTGTAATTAAAGTCAATAGTTACAGATGGCGCCCGAACAGGGACTCTACGTAAGACCTAATTTTATGTAGAGTATACATACAAGAGAAAAGGAATAATTTACCTGAAATAGTTTCGACAGTAAATAGACACGTGAGTGAAGTAGGGTTAAGTTACATTATATACCTATATGTGTATTAGAAATAAGCAAAATGAATACTGGTAAAGGTGAAAATGTAGACGAGACAGTTACTATTGAGATGGACGTTAAATTGAACCCAATTAGTCAGATCGGTGACACCAGTGTCACTGAATTAAACCCAGTTCCATTAACCCCCATCTCAACTCAAGACGAAAATAAAACAGATGAGATTGTGCAATGATGCAATTACTGTTAAAGTTAGACAAGAAGTTAGATGAGCAAAAAATTGATTCTAATGTTAAATATACTAACTTGAATGACAAATTTGATGAACAGAGTTTAAGATTTGATAATTTTGATAAAAAATTTAACGAGCAGAAAAATAAAATCAGAAATAGTTTTGATGTAAAGTTTGATGAATTAAAGACTGAAATTAAAAGCCGAAATTGTCACTTTGATAAAAGAATAGAGGAAATGCATGCTCATTTCGATAATATACAGAAACAAACAGTAACGTTAGTAGACGAGAATTACAAGGGTAATAGTGGGGGTAGTAATGATGATACATTCACAGAAAATAGTGCTAGTTTAAGTGCTAACAAGGTGAATAATTTGAATAATGAATTTACAGGTGGTAACAATATTATAATTAAGAATATGGTATTAGAAAATGATAATGAGAATATTGGGAGTGATAATGAGGTGTTTGTGTGTGTTGAGAAAGAGAGAGAGCTGAGAGAAAGTATATTTGTAAAAGGGACGCAGGGGGTAGAATTTTCCTTTGATGTTGTAGTAGTGGGTGAAGAAAAGTCTTCACGTATTTTTAATAAGGACGAGAGTTCCTTAGATTTATATTTGGGAGACGATAGGTCTACAAATAGAATTCCCTGGTGTTTTTGTGTACCTCATAGGTGGTGCAGTAATTATGAATTAGTGACCCCTGCATATTTGGAAAGAGAGAGTGTAACTTGGTGTTATGGTGAGAAATATATTGAGAGAGAGAATAAGAGAGTAATAGAGATTTTTAAAGTAAATAGAAAGTATAGAGAATTGGTAGAAAGGTTAGGAGTAGAGATGGTGAACAATTATAACGAATACTTACCTTGTAGTAAAATTGAGATATTAATAACAGTAGATGGTGATAATAATTATAACAATTACTTACCTTGGGTAGTAAATGGTGTAGTAGTAGAAAATTATGATGACTATATGACTAATATGATTATGACAGATAATACTGAGGTAGACAGAACCATACCCGATCGTGACATGGTATATGATAAAAAGCTACAGAATAAACCTTTTAATTCTGGAAATGAGATTGTGGAAGAATATAAAATTTAGACAAATATTATATAAATAATAATAATATCATTTATATGATAAAAAATATATTGTATCGACCTAAGATTAGAATGTTATTCAATGATGGAGGATAGATTGTTTTATTGTGTATGAACATTTAATACATGTGAACAGTGATTTTGAAATGGACTGCTTATGGACTGATTTTGATCAATGATAAAATAACAAGTTGGACTGTATATTTTTATGTGTTAATGTCAATGTATTTATATATTTTGATGTTGTGTATTACAGGTAAATTTTATGTACACCATGTATGTAACAGTAAGTTTAATTGTTTTAATAATTAACAATTAACATGTTTTTGCTAAACAAGTGAAAGTAATAGTGAAAATTTTAAATAATTGAAGAGTAATTACTGAATTAATGTGGTACAAAAGAAAGTTGTACTAAATTTATAATTGCAGTAGTAATGAAGTTAACGTGTAATGAAGAAAATTTCTAATGAATAATAAATGATTAAGTAAGAATATATATTTGAAGATTGAGATGTATTGTTATGAGTAGGTGAGAGATAAATTTTATAATGCAACTGTCAATGATTACAGTAATGTAGAATGTTTAACAAGGGATAAAGCCTGGGTGTAAATAAAGGCATGTGAGTTAGTCAATCAAAGTTAAGGGGAGTTAGATAGATAAGAATTTTAAAGAAAATAATACAAAGAGAGTATTAGATATTTTAGGGACACGGTAGTTAGTGGTTATTTGTAGAGGTGAGTAAAGTAAAGGTTAAACAAATATTTGTTGCTGATGATATTTTGTAGTGGGGGTGAGGTGATAAGGAGTAGTCAACGTATAGCGTTGTGGCAGGTAATAGCGTAGTTTAAGGGAGTGTTTGCCGATATTTTTGGAAGGGCAAAAAATTATGAATGTATATAGCCAGGTAGGGAACACCCATCTTAATACAAAGACGAGCGGTGCCATAGTATTTTAAAATGGAATTAGTGAAAGTGTTTATAATTGAGAAATTGGTGTCATGATATGTAAATCTGGTTAGTAGTGGTTAGTAGAAAGAAAGGTGAGTAAGAGTATAAATGTTAGTGCCTATATAATAAGTCAAAGCATAGTGAATACAGGAGCCACCCAGACTAAACAATGATAAACATGTGAAAGGTTAGGTAGAAAATTCAGAGTAGAGAGGTAATAAGAAAAGAAATAATAATAATGTAATATGAATAATAATAATGAATTTTTTGTGTGAAGAGTTACATGGTAGTAGATGATGAATAATTGATGGCTAATTAATAAAAGTTTAATAATTAAAATTATTATAAATTATAATAATTATTATAATTAAAATGTAATGTTTATAATCTGATACGCAGATTTAAAGAAATTTTAATCAAAGTTAAATGTAAATAGGTTATTTTAATGTATTAACCGTATTACTGTATTAATATAATGATGAGTGTATTATGTATTAGCATAGGAATTTGAACATGATGTATAAGAAATAGTGTGTGTGTGGAGGAGAAAGAGGGGTAAAATATTGTTAACAGCGCCATATTAATTACTGTTAATAATACAGTAATAATATTAATAATAATAATAATAAGATTTTTTTTATATAAAATGTTTTTCTCCCTCTTACTCAAACAGGGAGATTTTGGTAATTGTATCCATAAACTTTGGATTATATGTTTCATTTATATAAACTTTTGTGTTTCTTCTATAATTATATTAATTATGAAAACAGACAGGGTTAATTATTATCGATGGGAATCGAAAAGATTTTTAAAATTAAGGATAGTCAATGAAGAGAATGGCACTTCTATATAATTCTTGTTGATTTGAAGCAAACCCAGTGCTTCTTAACGCAAACCAGCACATAGCTAAGGGGAAACAGATCAGTTAGGGATATAGCATATACCAAGCCACTATTTTTGATATTTTTGATTTATTGTTTCAGTGTTTGGTGATGTTGTGACGGCGGTCCTGAGCTGGCCAACGCGTCAGAGCAGGAGCGTTACGCGCCTGATTGGCCTTAAGGTGTTGGGATCTCGAAGGAGTAGTCCAGTAAGGTCATGCAGGTACTGTCATCATCATCGGACCACGGGTGAGTTATTGTATTTCTTTTCATATAAATAGTAAGGGGGTTGTGGCGACATATCCTGGCTGATCCCTTTAGGAAGTACGAATGTGTTAATGAAAGTCTTTATGCTTCGGCATAAAATCTTTCATTGAGGGGGTTTTGTGACGGTACAATTCTGGTACCATAATAATTTTGTAAACCTATGGTTCCAAACCTAATTATTGTATTTTATTTTCTAACCATTTTTTAATAATAATAATTTTATTTTGTATTCCCTACAAGAGTTTTGGTGAATATTTTAAACAACGTACATTTGAATCAACAGGATTTATGTCGAATTCAGTGGAAAATTACAAAAGCCGCAAAAAAAAGTTTGTCACAATAACTGGTAAACAAGACCAACCCATGTTTACATCAGACGCGAAGAATGGAAGGCGCATTGTATTCCACTGGGCTGGGCCGTTTGAACAAAGAGCCAGTGACGTATTTTTGCCCCACCTCTGCAATGTTGACTGAAGAAACAGTGTCATTCTCGTCCGGACCGTGAAGTGGGCCAGTCGGCTATTCACGGCCAGCGTTTTCACTAAGTGTAGTTATTTAAATTTTACACCACCAAAAGTGGGTTAATAACTGTGGTACCGTAACAAATTTTGAGTTGATGTCATCGACAGAGTGAAATTCACGATCAAAGAATCTGGCAAAAGTGTGATCCGAGGGGGGATGCTACAATAGAGAGTGTGTGCCCAAAGATGATGTGACAGTTCAGATTTTTGCACGTGCAATCGAAGGATTTAAGGTGTTCGATGTCGTCAACCCAAAAGTGCAGCTAAGTACCAGCTACAACCATTTTATATTTGAAAATTTTTTAAATGACCAAAATTCAGTAAATTCATTAACTAAATTGGTATACCGTAAATTGAAATGAGCTCATAATAATAATTGTACCAGAGAGAGAAAGAGTAGATCATAAAATCTTATTAAAATGTGCTGGGCAAATGCCTATATATCTATATACATGTTTAATATGTTTAATATTTCAATAAGATAATACCTATGTATTTTGGAGGGCTTGTGAAATAGATAAGGGGAAATTTAACTTGAGGAATTGAATGGCGCCACCTGGCGGATAATACCTTGTTTGTCTTATGTAAGTAAATTCCATCTTATATAAATAAAAAGGGTAATGTCAATGGTAACAAACAAAACAAAACGAGTGAATTATTTCAGGTAATACGTTCCTCGACTCTGGTTCGTATAACACGAATACTGACCTTAGGTAAGTACATATTATATGTTGTTCAGTGTGGCAACACTGGCGCCCGATATCTTAATATACACCTCACATTAAAATAACCAGTGCATTAATTATTGTAATTAAAGTCAATAGTTACAGATGGCGCCCGAACAGGGACTCTACGTAAGACCTAATTTTATGTAGAGTATACATACTAGAGAAAAGGAATAATTTACCTGAAATAGTTTCTACAGTAAATAGACACGTGAGTGAAGTAGGGTTAAGTTACGTTATATACCTATATGTGTATTAGAAATAAGCAAAATGAATACTGGTAAAGGTGAAAATGTAGACGAGACAGTTACGATTGAGATGAACGTTAAATTGAACCCAATTAGTCAGATCGGTGACACCAGTGTCACTGAATTAAACATAGTTCCATTAACCCCCAACTCAACTCAAGACGAAAATAAAACAGATGAGATTTTGCAATGATGCAATTACTGTTAAAGTTAGACGAGAAGTTAGATGAGCAAAAAATTGATTCTAATGTTAAATATACTAACTTGAATGACAAATTTGATAAACAGAGTGTAAGATTTGATAATTTTGATAAAAAATTTAACGAGCAGAAAAATGAAATCAGAAATAGTTTTGATGTAAAGTTTGATGAATTAAAGACTGAAATTAAAAGCCGAAATTGTCACTTTGATAAAAGAATAGAGGAAATGCATGCTCATTTCGATAATATACAGAAACAAACAGTAACGTTAGTAGACGAGAATTACAAGAATAATAGTGGGGGTAGTAATGATGATACATTCACAGAAAATAGTGTTAGTTTAAGTGCTAACAAGGTGAGTAATTTGAATAATGAATTTACAGGTAGTAACAATGGTATAATTAAGAATATGGTATTAGAAAATGATAATGAGAATATTGGGAGTGATAATGAGGTGTTTGTGTGTGTTGAGAAAGAGAGAGAGCTGAGAGAAAGTATATTTGTAAAAGGGGCGCAGGGGGTAGAATTTTCCTTTGATGTTGTAGTAGTGGGTGAAGAAAAGTCTTCACGTATTTTTAATAAGGACGAGAGTTCCTTAGATTTATATTTGGGAGACGATAGGTCTACAAATAGAATTCCCTGGTGTTTTTGTGTACCTCATAGGTGGTGCAGTAATTATGATTTAGTGACCCCTGCATATTTGGAAAGAGAGAGTGTAACTTGGTGTTATGGTGAGAAATATATTGAGAGAGAGAGTAAGAGAGTAATAGAGATTTTTAAAGTAAATAGAAAGTATAGAGAATTGGTAGAAAGGTTAGGAGTAGAGATGGTGAACAATTATAACGAATACTTACCTTGTAGTAAAATTGAGATAGTAATAACAGTAGATGGTGATAATAATGATAACAATTACTTACCTTGGGTAATAAAGGGTGTAGTAGTAGAAAATTATGATGACTATATGACTAATATTATTATGACAGATAATACTGAGGTAGACAGAACCATACCCGATCGTGACATGGTATATGATAAAAAGCTACAGAATAAACCTTTTAATTCTGGAAATGAGATTGTGGAAGAATATAAAATTTTAAACAAATATTATATAAATAATAATAATATCATTTATATGATAAAAAATATATTGTATCGACCTAAGATTAGAATGTTATTCAATGATGGAGGATAGATTGTTTTATTGTGTATGAACATTTAATACATGTGAACAGTGATTTTGAAATGGACTGCTTATGGACTGATTTTGATCAATGATAAAATAACAAGTTGGACTGTATATTTTTATGTGTTAATGTCAATGTATTTATATATTTTGATGTTGTGTATTACAGGTAAATTTTATGTACACCATGTATGTAACAGTAAGTTTAATTGTTTTAATAATTAACAATTAACATGTTTTTGCTAAACAAGTGAAAGTAATAGTGAAAATTTTAAATAATTGAAGAGTAATTACTGAATTAATGAGGTACAAAAGAAAGTTGTACTAAATTTATAATTGCAGTAGTAATGAAGTTAACGTGTAATGAAGAAAATTTCTAATGAATAATAAATGATTAAGTAAGAATATATATTTGAAGATTGAGATGTATTGTTATGAGTAGGTGAGAGATAAATTTTATAATGCAACTGTCAATGATTACAGTAATGTAGAATGTTTAACAAGGGATAAAGCCTGGGTGTAAATAAAGGCATGTGAGTTAGTCAATCAAAGTTAAGGGGAGTTAGATAGATAAGAATTTTAAAGAAAATAATACAAAGAGAGTATTAGATATTTTAGGGACACGGTAGTTAGTGGTTATTTGTAGAGGTGAGTAAAGTAAAGGTTAAACAAATATTTGTTGCTGATGATATTTTGTAGTGGGGGTGAGGTGATAAGGAGTAGTCAACGTATAGCGTTGTGGCAGGTAATAGCGTAGTTTAAGGGAGTGTTTGCCGATATTTTTGGAAGGGCAAAAAATTATGAATGTATATAGCCAGGTAGGGAACACCCATCTTAATACAAAGACGAGCGGTGCCATAGTATTTTAAAATGGAATTAGTGAAAGTGTTTATAATTGAGAAATTGGTGTCATGATATGTAAATCTGGTTAGTAGTGGTTAGTAGAAAGAAAGGTGAGTAAGAGTATAAATGTTAGTGCCTATATAATAAGTCAAAGCATAGTGAATACAGGAGCCACCCAGACTAAACAATGATAAACATGTGAAAGGTTAGGTAGAAAATTCAGAGTAGAGAGGTAATAAGAAAAGAAATAATAATAATGTAATATGAATAATAATAATGAATTTTTTGTGTGAAGAGTTACATGGTAGTAGATGATGAATAATTGATGGCTAATTAATAAAAGTTTAATAATTAAAATTATTATAAATTATAATAATTATTATAATTAAAATGTAATGTTTATAATCTGATACGCAGATTTAAAGAAATTTTAATCAAAGTTAAATGTAAATAGGTTATTTTAATGTATTAACCGTATTACTGTATTAATATAATGATGAGTGTATTATGTATTAGCATAGGAATTTGAACATGATGTATAAGAAATAGTGTGTGTGTGGAGGAGAAAGAGGGGTAAAATATTGTTAACAGCGCCATATTAATTACTGTTAATAATACAGTAATAATATTAATAATAATAATAATAAGATTTTTTTTATATAAAATGTTTTTCTCCCTCTTACTCAAACAGGGAGATTTTGGTAATTGTATCCATAAACTTTGGATTATATGTTTCATTTATATAAACTTTTGTGTTTCTTCTATAATTATATTAATTATGAAAACAGACAGGGTTAATTATTATCGATGGGAATCGAAAAGATTTTTAAAATTAAGGATAGTCAATGAAGAGAATGGCACTTCTATATAATTCTTGTTGATTTGAAGCAAACCCAGTGCTTCTTAACGCAAACCAGCACATAGCTAAGGGGAAACAGATCAGTTAGGGATATAGCATATACCAAGCCACTATTTTTGATATTTTTGATTTATTGTTTCAGTGTTTGGTGATGTTGTGACGGCGGTCCTGAGCTGGCCAACGCGTCAGAGCAGGAGCGTTACGCGCCTGATTGGCCTTAAGGTGTTGGGATCTCGAAGGAGTAGTCCAGTAAGGTCATGCAGGTACTGTCATCATCATCGGACCACGGGTGAGTTATTGTATTTCTTTTCATATAAATAGTAAGGGGGTTGTGGCGACATATCCTGGCTGATCCCTTTAGGAAGTACGAATGTGTTAATGAAAGTCTTTATGCTTCGGCATAAAATCTTTCATTGAGGGGGTTTTGTGACGGTACAATTCTGGTACCATAATAATTTTGTAAACCTATGGTTCCAAACCTAATTATTGTATTTTATTTTCTAACCATTTTTTAATAATAATAATTTTATTTTGTATTCCCTACAAGAGTTTTGGTGAATATTTTAAACAACGCACATTTGAATTAACAGGATTTATGTCGAATTCAGTGGAAAATAACAAAAGCCGCAAAAAAAAGTTTGTCACAACTGGTAAACAAGACCAACCCATGTTTACATCAGACGCGAAGAATGGAAGGCGCATTGTATTCCACTGGGCTGGGCCGTTTGAACAAAGAGCCAGTGACGTATTTTTGCCCCACCTCTGCAATGTTGACTGAAGAAACAGTGTCATTCTCGTCCGGACCGTGAAGTGGGCCAGTCGGCTATTCATGGCCAGCGTTTTCACTAAGTGTAGTTATTTAAATTTTACACCACCAAAAGTGGGTTAATAACTGTGGTACCGTAACAAATTTTGAGTTGATGTCATCGACAGAGTGAAATTCACGATCAAAGAATCTGGCAAAAGTGTGATCCGAGGGGGGATGCTACAATAGAGAGTGTGTGCCCAAAGATGATGTGACAGTTCAGATTTTTGCACGTGCAATCGAAGGATTTAAGGTGTTCGATGTCGTCAACCCAAAAGTGCAGCTAAGTACCAGCTACAACCATTTTATATTTGAAAATTTTTTAAATGACCAAAATTCAGTAAATTCATTAACTAAATTGGTATACCGTAAATTGAAATGAGCTCATAATAATAATTGTACCAGAGAGAGAAAGAGTAGATCATAAAATCTTATTAAAAAGTGCTGGGCAAATGCCTATATATCTATATACATGTTTAATATGTTTAATATTTCAATAAGATAATACCTATGTATTTTGGAGGGCTTGTGAAATAGATAAGGGGAAATTTAACTTGAGGAATTGAATGGCGCCACCTGGCGGATAATAGCTTGTTTGTCTTATGTAAGTAAATTCCATCTTATATAAATAAAAAGGGTAATGTCAATGGTAACAAACAAAACAAAACGAGTGAATTATTTCAGGTAATACGTTCCTCGACTCTGGTTCGTATAACACGAATACTGACCTTAGGTAAGTACATATTATATGTTGTTCAGTGTGGCAACACTGGCGCCCGATATCTTAATATACACCTCACATTAAAATAACCAGTGCATTAATTATTGTAATTAAAGTCAATAGTTACAGATGGCACCCGAACAGGGACTCTACGTAAGACCTAATTTTATGTAGAGTATACATACTAGAGAAAAGGAATAATTTACCTGAAATAGTTTCTACAGTAAATAGACACGTGAGTGAAGTAGGGTTAAGTTACGTTATATACCTATATGTGTATTAGAAATAAGCAAAATGAATACTGGTAAAGGTGAAAATGTAGACGAGACAGTTACGATTGAGATGAACGTTAAATTGAACCCAATTAGTCAGATCGGTGACACCAGTGTCACTGAATTAAACCCAGTTCCATTAACCCCCAACTCAACTCAAGACGAAAATAAAACAGATGAGATTTTGCAATGATGCAATTACTGTTAAAGTTAGACGAGAAGTTAGATGAGCAAAAAATTGATTCTAATGTTAAATATACTAACTTGAATGACAAATTTGATAAACAGAGTGTAAGATTTGATAATTTTGATAAAAAATTTAACGAGCAGAAAAATGAAATCAGAAATAGTTTTGATGTAAAGTTTGATGAATTAAAGACTGAAATTAAAAGCCGAAATTGTCACTTTGATAAAAGAATAGAGGAAATGCATGCTCATTTCGATAATATACAGAAACAAACAGTAACGTTAGTAGACGAGAATTACAAGAATAATAGTGGGGGTAGTAATGATGATACATTCACAGAAAATAGTGTTAGTTTAAGTGCTAACAAGGTGAGTAATTTGAATAATGAATTTACAGGTAGTAACAATGGTATAATTAAGAATATGGTATTAGAAAATGATAATGAGAATATTGGGAGTGATAATGAGGTGTTTGTGTGTGTTGAGAAAGAGAGAGAGCTGAGAGAAAGTATATTTGTAAAAGGGGCGCAGGGGGTAGAATTTTCCTTTGATGTTGTAGTAGTGGGTGAAGAAAAGTCTTCACGTATTTTTAATAAGGACGAGAGTTCCTTAGATTTATATTTGGGAGACGATAGGTCTACAAATAGAATTCCCTGGTGTTTTTGTGTACCTCATAGGTGGTGCAGTAATTATGATTTAGTGACCCCTGCATATTTGGAAAGAGAGAGTGTAACTTGGTGTTATGGTGAGAAATATATTGAGAGAGAGAGTAAGAGAGTAATAGAGATTTTTAAAGTAAATAGAAAGTATAGAGAATTGGTAGAAAGGTTAGGAGTAGAGATGGTGAACAATTATAACGAATACTTACCTTGTAGTAAAATTGAGATAGTAATAACAGTAGATGGTGATAATAATGATAACAATTACTTACCTTGGGTAATAAAGGGTGTAGTAGTAGAAAATTATGATGACTATATGACTAATATTATTATGACAGATAATACTGAGGTAGACAGAACCATACCCGATCGTGACATGGTATATGATAAAAAGCTACAGAATAAACCTTTTAATTCTGGAAATGAGATTGTGGAAGAATATAAAATTTTAAACAAATATTATATAAATAATAATAATATCATTTATATGATAAAAAATATATTGTATCGACCTAAGATTAGAATGTTATTCAATGATGGAGGATAGATTGTTTTATTGTGTATGAACATTTAATACATGTGAACAGTGATTTTGAAATGGACTGCTTATGGACTGATTTTGATCAATGATAAAATAACAAGTTGGACTGTATATTTTTATGTGTTAATGTCAATGTATTTATATATTTTGATGTTGTGTATTACAGGTAAATTTTATGTACACCATGTATGTAACAGTAAGTTTAATTGTTTTAATAATTAACAATTAACATGTTTTTGCTAAACAAGTGAAAGTAATAGTGAAAATTTTAAATAATTGAAGAGTAATTACTGAATTAATGAGGTACAAAAGAAAGTTGTACTAAATTTATAATTGCAGTAGTAATGAAGTTAACGTGTAATGAAGAAAATTTCTAATGAATAATAAATGATTAAGTAAGAATATATATTTGAAGATTGAGATGTATTGTTATGAGTAGGTGAGAGATAAATTTTATAATGCAACTGTCAATGATTACAGTAATGTAGAATGTTTAACAAGGGATAAAGCCTGGGTGTAAATAAAGGCATGTGAGTTAGTCAATCAAAGTTAAGGGGAGTTAGATAGATAAGAATTTTAAAGAAAATAATACAAAGAGAGTATTAGATATTTTAGGGACACGGTAGTTAGTGGTTATTTGTAGAGGTGAGTAAAGTAAAGGTTAAACAAATATTTGTTGCTGATGATATTTTGTAGTGGGGGTGAGGTGATAAGGAGTAGTCAACGTATAGCGTTGTGGCAGGTAATAGCGTAGTTTAAGGGAGTGTTTGCCGATATTTTTGGAAGGGCAAAAAATTATGAATGTATATAGCCAGGTAGGGAACACCCATCTTAATACAAAGACGAGCGGTGCCATAGTATTTTAAAATGGAATTAGTGAAAGTGTTTATAATTGAGAAATTGGTGTCATGATATGTAAATCTGGTTAGTAGTGGTTAGTAGAAAGAAAGGTGAGTAAGAGTATAAATGTTAGTGCCTATATAATAAGTCAAAGCATAGTGAATACAGGAGCCACCCAGACTAAACAATGATAAACATGTGAAAGGTTAGGTAGAAAATTCAGAGTAGAGAGGTAATAAGAAAAGAAATAATAATAATGTAATATGAATAATAATAATGAATTTTTTGTGTGAAGAGTTACATGGTAGTAGATGATGAATAATTGATGGCTAATTAATAAAAGTTTAATAATTAAAATTATTATAAATTATAATAATTATTATAATTAAAATGTAATGTTTATAATCTGATACGCAGATTTAAAGAAATTTTAATCAAAGTTAAATGTAAATAGGTTATTTTAATGTATTAACCGTATTACTGTATTAATATAATGATGAGTGTATTATGTATTAGCATAGGAATTTGAACATGATGTATAAGAAATAGTGTGTGTGTGGAGGAGAAAGAGGGGTAAAATATTGTTAACAGCGCCATATTAATTACTGTTAATAATACAGTAATAATATTAATAATAATAATAATAAGATTTTTTTTATATAAAATGTTTTTCTCCCTCTTACTCAAACAGGGAGATTTTGGTAATTGTATCCATAAACTTTGGATTATATGTTTCATTTATATAAACTTTTGTGTTTCTTCTATAATTATATTAATTATGAAAACAGACAGGGTTAATTATTATCGATGGGAATCGAAAAGATTTTTAAAATTAAGGATAGTCAATGAAGAGAATGGCACTTCTATATAATTCTTGTTGATTTGAAGCAAACCCAGTGCTTCTTAACGCAAACCAGCACATAGCTAAGGGGAAACAGATCAGTTAGGGATATAGCATATACCAAGCCACTATTTTTGATATTTTTGATTTATTGTTTCAGTGTTTGGTGATGTTGTGACGGCGGTCCTGAGCTGGCCAACGCGTCAGAGCAGGAGCGTTACGCGCCTGATTGGCCTTAAGGTGTTGGGATCTCGAAGGAGTAGTCCAGTAAGGTCATGCAGGTACTGTCATCATCATCGGACCACGGGTGAGTTATTGTATTTCTTTTCATATAAATAGTAAGGGGGTTGTGGCGACATATCCTGGCTGATCCCTTTAGGAAGTACGAATGTGTTAATGAAAGTCTTTATGCTTCGGCATAAAATCTTTCATTGAGGGGGTTTTGTGACGGTACAATTCTGGTACCATAATAATTTTGTAAACCTATGGTTCCAAACCTAATTATTGTATTTTATTTTCTAACCATTTTTTAATAATAATAATTTTATTTTGTATTCCCTACAAGAGTTTTGGTGAATATTTTAAACAACGTACATTTGAATCAACAGGATTTATGTCGAATTCAGTGGAAAATTACAAAAGCCGCAAAAAAAAGTTTGTCACAATAACTGGTAAACAAGACCAACCCATGTTTACATCAGACGCGAAGAATGGAAGGCGCATTGTATTCCACTGGGCTGGGCCGTTTGAACAAAGAGCCAGTGACGTATTTTTGCCCCACCTCTGCAATGTTGACTGAAGAAACAGTGTCATTCTCGTCCGGACCGTGAAGTGGGCCAGTCGGCTATTCACGGCCAGCGTTTTCACTAAGTGTAGTTATTTAAATTTTACACCACCAAAAGTGGGTTAATAACTGTGGTACCGTAACAAATTTTGAGTTGATGTCATCGACAGAGTGAAATTCACGATCAAAGAATCTGGCAAAAGTGTGATCCGAGGGGGGATGCTACAATAGAGAGTGTGTGCCCAAAGATGATGTGACAGTTCAGATTTTTGCACGTGCAATCGAAGGATTTAAGGTGTTCGATGTCGTCAACCCAAAAGTGCAGCTAAGTACCAGCTACAACCATTTTATATTTGAAAATTTTTTAAATGACCAAAATTCAGTAAATTCATTAACTAAATTGGTATACCGTAAATTGAAATGAGCTCATAATAATAATTGTACCAGAGAGAGAAAGAGTAGATCATAAAATCTTATTAAAATGTGCTGGGCAAATGCCTATATATCTATATACATGTTTAATATGTTTAATATTTCAATAAGATAATACCTATGTATTTTGGAGGGCTTGTGAAATAGATAAGGGGAAATTTAACTTGAGGAATTGAATGGCGCCACCTGGCGGATAATACCTTGTTTGTCTTATGTAAGTAAATTCCATCTTATATAAATAAAAAGGGTAATGTCAATGGTAACAAACAAAACAAAACGAGTGAATTATTTCAGGTAATACGTTCCTCGACTCTGGTTCGTATAACACGAATACTGACCTTAGGTAAGTACATATTATATGTTGTTCAGTGTGGCAACACTGGCGCCCGATATCTTAATATACACCTCACATTAAAATAACCAGTGCATTAATTATTGTAATTAAAGTCAATAGTTACAGATGGCGCCCGAACAGGGACTCTACGTAAGACCTAATTTTATGTAGAGTATACATACTAGAGAAAAGGAATAATTTACCTGAAATAGTTTCTACAGTAAATAGACACGTGAGTGAAGTAGGGTTAAGTTACGTTATATACCTATATGTGTATTAGAAATAAGCAAAATGAATACTGGTAAAGGTGAAAATGTAGACGAGACAGTTACGATTGAGATGAACGTTAAATTGAACCCAATTAGTCAGATCGGTGACACCAGTGTCACTGAATTAAACATAGTTCCATTAACCCCCAACTCAACTCAAGACGAAAATAAAACAGATGAGATTTTGCAATGATGCAATTACTGTTAAAGTTAGACGAGAAGTTAGATGAGCAAAAAATTGATTCTAATGTTAAATATACTAACTTGAATGACAAATTTGATAAACAGAGTGTAAGATTTGATAATTTTGATAAAAAATTTAACGAGCAGAAAAATGAAATCAGAAATAGTTTTGATGTAAAGTTTGATGAATTAAAGACTGAAATTAAAAGCCGAAATTGTCACTTTGATAAAAGAATAGAGGAAATGCATGCTCATTTCGATAATATACAGAAACAAACAGTAACGTTAGTAGACGAGAATTACAAGAATAATAGTGGGGGTAGTAATGATGATACATTCACAGAAAATAGTGTTAGTTTAAGTGCTAACAAGGTGAGTAATTTGAATAATGAATTTACAGGTAGTAACAATGGTATAATTAAGAATATGGTATTAGAAAATGATAATGAGAATATTGGGAGTGATAATGAGGTGTTTGTGTGTGTTGAGAAAGAGAGAGAGCTGAGAGAAAGTATATTTGTAAAAGGGGCGCAGGGGGTAGAATTTTCCTTTGATGTTGTAGTAGTGGGTGAAGAAAAGTCTTCACGTATTTTTAATAAGGACGAGAGTTCCTTAGATTTATATTTGGGAGACGATAGGTCTACAAATAGAATTCCCTGGTGTTTTTGTGTACCTCATAGGTGGTGCAGTAATTATGATTTAGTGACCCCTGCATATTTGGAAAGAGAGAGTGTAACTTGGTGTTATGGTGAGAAATATATTGAGAGAGAGAGTAAGAGAGTAATAGAGATTTTTAAAGTAAATAGAAAGTATAGAGAATTGGTAGAAAGGTTAGGAGTAGAGATGGTGAACAATTATAACGAATACTTACCTTGTAGTAAAATTGAGATAGTAATAACAGTAGATGGTGATAATAATGATAACAATTACTTACCTTGGGTAATAAAGGGTGTAGTAGTAGAAAATTATGATGACTATATGACTAATATTATTATGACAGATAATACTGAGGTAGACAGAACCATACCCGATCGTGACATGGTATATGATAAAAAGCTACAGAATAAACCTTTTAATTCTGGAAATGAGATTGTGGAAGAATATAAAATTTTAAACAAATATTATATAAATAATAATAATATCATTTATATGATAAAAAATATATTGTATCGACCTAAGATTAGAATGTTATTCAATGATGGAGGATAGATTGTTTTATTGTGTATGAACATTTAATACATGTGAACAGTGATTTTGAAATGGACTGCTTATGGACTGATTTTGATCAATGATAAAATAACAAGTTGGACTGTATATTTTTATGTGTTAATGTCAATGTATTTATATATTTTGATGTTGTGTATTACAGGTAAATTTTATGTACACCATGTATGTAACAGTAAGTTTAATTGTTTTAATAATTAACAATTAACATGTTTTTGCTAAACAAGTGAAAGTAATAGTGAAAATTTTAAATAATTGAAGAGTAATTACTGAATTAATGAGGTACAAAAGAAAGTTGTACTAAATTTATAATTGCAGTAGTAATGAAGTTAACGTGTAATGAAGAAAATTTCTAATGAATAATAAATGATTAAGTAAGAATATATATTTGAAGATTGAGATGTATTGTTATGAGTAGGTGAGAGATAAATTTTATAATGCAACTGTCAATGATTACAGTAATGTAGAATGTTTAACAAGGGATAAAGCCTGGGTGTAAATAAAGGCATGTGAGTTAGTCAATCAAAGTTAAGGGGAGTTAGATAGATAAGAATTTTAAAGAAAATAATACAAAGAGAGTATTAGATATTTTAGGGACACGGTAGTTAGTGGTTATTTGTAGAGGTGAGTAAAGTAAAGGTTAAACAAATATTTGTTGCTGATGATATTTTGTAGTGGGGGTGAGGTGATAAGGAGTAGTCAACGTATAGCGTTGTGGCAGGTAATAGCGTAGTTTAAGGGAGTGTTTGCCGATATTTTTGGAAGGGCAAAAAATTATGAATGTATATAGCCAGGTAGGGAACACCCATCTTAATACAAAGACGAGCGGTGCCATAGTATTTTAAAATGGAATTAGTGAAAGTGTTTATAATTGAGAAATTGGTGTCATGATATGTAAATCTGGTTAGTAGTGGTTAGTAGAAAGAAAGGTGAGTAAGAGTATAAATGTTAGTGCCTATATAATAAGTCAAAGCATAGTGAATACAGGAGCCACCCAGACTAAACAATGATAAACATGTGAAAGGTTAGGTAGAAAATTCAGAGTAGAGAGGTAATAAGAAAAGAAATAATAATAATGTAATATGAATAATAATAATGAATTTTTTGTGTGAAGAGTTACATGGTAGTAGATGATGAATAATTGATGGCTAATTAATAAAAGTTTAATAATTAAAATTATTATAAATTATAATAATTATTATAATTAAAATGTAATGTTTATAATCTGATACGCAGATTTAAAGAAATTTTAATCAAAGTTAAATGTAAATAGGTTATTTTAATGTATTAACCGTATTACTGTATTAATATAATGATGAGTGTATTATGTATTAGCATAGGAATTTGAACATGATGTATAAGAAATAGTGTGTGTGTGGAGGAGAAAGAGGGGTAAAATATTGTTAACAGCGCCATATTAATTACTGTTAATAATACAGTAATAATATTAATAATAATAATAATAAGATTTTTTTTATATAAAATGTTTTTCTCCCTCTTACTCAAACAGGGAGATTTTGGTAATTGTATCCATAAACTTTGGATTATATGTTTCATTTATATAAACTTTTGTGTTTCTTCTATAATTATATTAATTATGAAAACAGACAGGGTTAATTATTATCGATGGGAATCGAAAAGATTTTTAAAATTAAGGATAGTCAATGAAGAGAATGGCACTTCTATATAATTCTTGTTGATTTGAAGCAAACCCAGTGCTTCTTAACGCAAACCAGCACATAGCTAAGGGGAAACAGATCAGTTAGGGATATAGCATATACCAAGCCACTATTTTTGATATTTTTGATTTATTGTTTCAGTGTTTGGTGATGTTGTGACGGCGGTCCTGAGCTGGCCAACGCGTCAGAGCAGGAGCGTTACGCGCCTGATTGGCCTTAAGGTGTTGGGATCTCGAAGGAGTAGTCCAGTAAGGTCATGCAGGTACTGTCATCATCATCGGACCACGGGTGAGTTATTGTATTTCTTTTCATATAAATAGTAAGGGGGTTGTGGCGACATATCCTGGCTGATCCCTTTAGGAAGTACGAATGTGTTAATGAAAGTCTTTATGCTTCGGCATAAAATCTTTCATTGAGGGGGTTTTGTGACGGTACAATTCTGGTACCATAATAATTTTGTAAACCTATGGTTCCAAACCTAATTATTGTATTTTATTTTCTAACCATTTTTTAATAATAATAATTTTATTTTGTATTCCCTACAAGAGTTTTGGTGAATATTTTAAACAACGCACATTTGAATTAACAGGATTTATGTCGAATTCAGTGGAAAATAACAAAAGCCGCAAAAAAAAGTTTGTCACAACTGGTAAACAAGACCAACCCATGTTTACATCAGACGCGAAGAATGGAAGGCGCATTGTATTCCACTGGGCTGGGCCGTTTGAACAAAGAGCCAGTGACGTATTTTTGCCCCACCTCTGCAATGTTGACTGAAGAAACAGTGTCATTCTCGTCCGGACCGTGAAGTGGGCCAGTCGGCTATTCATGGCCAGCGTTTTCACTAAGTGTAGTTATTTAAATTTTACACCACCAAAAGTGGGTTAATAACTGTGGTACCGTAACAAATTTTGAGTTGATGTCATCGACAGAGTGAAATTCACGATCAAAGAATCTGGCAAAAGTGTGATCCGAGGGGGGATGCTACAATAGAGAGTGTGTGCCCAAAGATGATGTGACAGTTCAGATTTTTGCACGTGCAATCGAAGGATTTAAGGTGTTCGATGTCGTCAACCCAAAAGTGCAGCTAAGTACCAGCTACAACCATTTTATATTTGAAAATTTTTTAAATGACCAAAATTCAGTAAATTCATTAACTAAATTGGTATACCGTAAATTGAAATGAGCTCATAATAATAATTGTACCAGAGAGAGAAAGAGTAGATCATAAAATCTTATTAAAAAGTGCTGGGCAAATGCCTATATATCTATATACATGTTTAATATGTTTAATATTTCAATAAGATAATACCTATGTATTTTGGAGGGCTTGTGAAATAGATAAGGGGAAATTTAACTTGAGGAATTGAATGGCGCCACCTGGCGGATAATAGCTTGTTTGTCTTATGTAAGTAAATTCCATCTTATATAAATAAAAAGGGTAATGTCAATGGTAACAAACAAAACAAAACGAGTGAATTATTTCAGGTAATACGTTCCTCGACTCTGGTTCGTATAACACGAATACTGACCTTAGGTAAGTACATATTATATGTTGTTCAGTGTGGCAACACTGGCGCCCGATATCTTAATATACACCTCACATTAAAATAACCAGTGCATTAATTATTGTAATTAAAGTCAATAGTTACAGATGGCACCCGAACAGGGGACTCTACGTAAGACCTAATTTTATGTAGAGTATACATACTAGAGAAAAGGAATAATTTACCTGAAATAGTTTCTACAGTAAATAGACACGTGAGTGAAGTAGGGTTAAGTTACGTTATATACCTATATGTGTATTAGAAATAAGCAAAATGAATACTGGTAAAGGTGAAAATGTAGACGAGACAGTTACGATTGAGATGAACGTTAAATTGAACCCAATTAGTCAGATCGGTGACACCAGTGTCACTGAATTAAACCCAGTTCCATTAACCCCAACTCAACTCAAGACGAAAATAAAACAGATGAGATTTTGCAATGATGCAATTACTGTTAAAGTTAGACGAGAAGTTAGATGAGCAAAAAATTGATTCTAATGTTAAATATACTAACTTGAATGACAAATTTGATAAACAGAGTGTAAGATTTGATAATTTTGATAAAAAATTTAACGAGCAGAAAAATGAAATCAGAAATAGTTTTGATGTAAAGTTTGATGAATTAAAGACTGAAATTAAAAGCCGAAATTGTCACTTTGATAAAAGAATAGAGGAAATGCATGCTCATTTCGATAATATACAGAAACAAACAGTAACGTTAGTAGACGAGAATTACAAGAATAATAGTGGGGGTAGTAATGATGATACATTCACAGAAAATAGTGTTAGTTTAAGTGCTAACAAGGTGAGTAATTTGAATAATGAATTTACAGGTAGTAACAATGGTATAATTAAGAATATGGTATTAGAAAATGATAATGAGAATATTGGGAGTGATAATGAGGTGTTTGTGTGTGTTGAGAAAGAGAGAGAGCTGAGAGAAAGTATATTTGTAAAAGGGGCGCAGGGGGTAGAATTTTCCTTTGATGTTGTAGTAGTGGGTGAAGAAAAGTCTTCACGTATTTTTAATAAGGACGAGAGTTCCTTAGATTTATATTTGGGAGACGATAGGTCTACAAATAGAATTCCCTGGTGTTTTTGTGTACCTCATAGGTGGTGCAGTAATTATGATTTAGTGACCCCTGCATATTTGGAAAGAGAGAGTGTAACTTGGTGTTATGGTGAGAAATATATTGAGAGAGAGAGTAAGAGAGTAATAGAGATTTTTAAAGTAAATAGAAAGTATAGAGAATTGGTAGAAAGGTTAGGAGTAGAGATGGTGAACAATTATAACGAATACTTACCTTGTAGTAAAATTGAGATAGTAATAACAGTAGATGGTGATAATAATGATAACAATTACTTACCTTGGGTAATAAAGGGTGTAGTAGTAGAAAATTATGATGACTATATGACTAATATTATTATGACAGATAATACTGAGGTAGACAGAACCATACCCGATCGTGACATGGTATATGATAAAAAGCTACAGAATAAACCTTTTAATTCTGGAAATGAGATTGTGGAAGAATATAAAATTTTAAACAAATATTATATAAATAATAATAATATCATTTATATGATAAAAAATATATTGTATCGACCTAAGATTAGAATGTTATTCAATGATGGAGGATAGATTGTTTTATTGTGTATGAACATTTAATACATGTGAACAGTGATTTTGAAATGGACTGCTTATGGACTGATTTTGATCAATGATAAAATAACAAGTTGGACTGTATATTTTTATGTGTTAATGTCAATGTATTTATATATTTTGATGTTGTGTATTACAGGTAAATTTTATGTACACCATGTATGTAACAGTAAGTTTAATTGTTTTAATAATTAACAATTAACATGTTTTTGCTAAACAAGTGAAAGTAATAGTGAAAATTTTAAATAATTGAAGAGTAATTACTGAATTAATGAGGTACAAAAGAAAGTTGTACTAAATTTATAATTGCAGTAGTAATGAAGTTAACGTGTAATGAAGAAAATTTCTAATGAATAATAAATGATTAAGTAAGAATATATATTTGAAGATTGAGATGTATTGTTATGAGTAGGTGAGAGATAAATTTTATAATGCAACTGTCAATGATTACAGTAATGTAGAATGTTTAACAAGGGATAAAGCCTGGGTGTAAATAAAGGCATGTGAGTTAGTCAATCAAAGTTAAGGGGAGTTAGATAGATAAGAATTTTAAAGAAAATAATACAAAGAGAGTATTAGATATTTTAGGGACACGGTAGTTAGTGGTTATTTGTAGAGGTGAGTAAAGTAAAGGTTAAACAAATATTTGTTGCTGATGATATTTTGTAGTGGGGGTGAGGTGATAAGGAGTAGTCAACGTATAGCGTTGTGGCAGGTAATAGCGTAGTTTAAGGGAGTGTTTGCCGATATTTTTGGAAGGGCAAAAAATTATGAATGTATATAGCCAGGTAGGGAACACCCATCTTAATACAAAGACGAGCGGTGCCATAGTATTTTAAAATGGAATTAGTGAAAGTGTTTATAATTGAGAAATTGGTGTCATGATATGTAAATCTGGTTAGTAGTGGTTAGTAGAAAGAAAGGTGAGTAAGAGTATAAATGTTAGTGCCAATATAATAAGTCAAAGCATAGTGAATACAGGAGCCACCCAGACTAAACAATGATAAACATGTGAAAGGTTAGGTAGAAAATTCAGAGTAGAGAGGTAATAAGAAAAGAAATAATAATAATGTAATATGAATAATAATAATGAATTTTTTGTGTGAAGAGTTACATGGTAGTAGATGATGAATAATTGATGGCTAATTAATAAAAGTTTAATAATTAAAATTATTATAAATTATAATAATTATTATAATTAAAATGTAATGTTTATAATCTGATACGCAGATTTAAAGAAATTTTAATCAAAGTTAAATGTAAATAGGTTATTTTAATGTATTAACCGTATTACTGTATTAATATAATGATGAGTGTATTATGTATTAGCATAGGAATTTGAACATGATGTATAAGAAATAGTGTGTGTGTGGAGGAGAAAGAGGGGTAAAATATTGTTAACAGCGCCATATTAATTACTGTTAATAATACAGTAATAATATTAATAATAATAATAATAAGATTTTTTTTATATAAAATGTTTTTCTCCCTCTTACTCAAACAGGGAGATTTTGGTAATTGTATCCATAAACTTTGGATTATATGTTTCATTTATATAAACTTTTGTGTTTCTTCTATAATTATATTAATTATGAAAACAGACAGGGTTAATTATTATCGATGGGAATCGAAAAGATTTTTAAAATTAAGGATAGTCAATGAAGAGAATGGCACTTCTATATAATTCTTGTTGATTTGAAGCAAACCCAGTGCTTCTTAACGCAAACCAGCACATAGCTAAGGGGAAACAGATCAGTTAGGGATATAGCATATACCAAGCCACTATTTTGATATTTTTGATTTATTGTTTCAGTGTTTGGTGATGTTGTGACGGCGGTCCTGAGCTGGCCAACGCGTCAGAGCAGGAGCGTTACGCGCCTGATTGGCCTTAAGGTGTTGGGATCTCGAAGGAGTAGTCCAGTAAGGTCATGCAGGTACTGTCATCATCATCGGACCACGAGTGAGTTATTGTATTTCTTTTCATATAAATAGTAAGGGGGTTGTGGCGACATATCCTGGCTGATCCCTTTAGGAAGTACGAATGTGTCAATGAAAGTCTTTATGCTTCGGCATAAAATCTTTCATTGAGGGGGTTTTGTGACGGTACAATTCTGGTACCATAATAATTTTGTAAACCTATGGTTCCAAACCTAATTATTGTATTTTATTTTCTAACCATTTTTTAATAATAATAATTTTATTTTGTATTCCCTACAAGAGTTTTGGTGAATATTTTAAACAACGCACATTTGAATTAACAGGATTTATGTCGAATTCAGTGGAAAATAACAAAAGCCGCAAAAAAAAGTTTGTCACAACTGGTAAACAAGACCAACCCATGTTTACATCAGACGCGAAGAATGGAAGGCGCATTGTATTCCACTGGGCTGGGCCGTTTGAACAAAGAGCCAGTGACGTATTTTTGCCCCACCTCTGCAATGTTGACTGAAGAAACAGTGTCATTCTCGTCCGGACCGTGAAGTGGGCCAGTCGGCTATTCATGGCCAGCGTTTTCACTAAGTGTAGTTATTTAAATTTTACACCACCAAAAGTGGGTTAATAACTGTGGTACCGTAACAAATTTTGAGTTGATGTCATCGACAGAGTGAAATTCACGATCAAAGAATCTGGCAAAAGTGTGATCCGAGGGGGGATGCTACAATAGAGAGTGTGTGCCCAAAGATGATGTGACAGTTCAGATTTTTGCACGTGCAATCGAAGGATTTAAGGTGTTCGATGTCGTCAACCCAAAAGTGCAGCTAAGTACCAGCTACAACCATTTTATATTTGAAAATTTTTTAAATGACCAAAATTCAGTAAATTCATTAACTAAATTGGTATACCGTAAATTGAAATGAGCTCATAATAATAATTGTACCAGAGAGAGAAAGAGTAGATCATAAAATCTTATTAAAAAGTGCTGGGCAAATGCCTATATATCTATATACATGTTTAATATGTTTAATATTTCAATAAGATAATACCTATGTATTTTGGAGGGCTTGTGAAATAGATAAGGGGAAATTTAACTTGAGGAATTGAATGGCGCCACCTGGCGGATAATAGCTTGTTTGTCTTATGTAAGTAAATTCCATCTTATATAAATAAAAAGGGTAATGTCAATGGTAACAAACAAAACAAAACGAGTGAATTATTTCAGGTAATACGTTCCTCGACTCTGGTTCGTATAACACGAATACTGACCTTAGGTAAGTACATATTATATGTTGTTCAGTGTGGCAACACTGGCGCCCGATATCTTAATATACACCTCACATTAAAATAACCAGTGCATTAATTATTGTAATTAAAGTCAATAGTTACAGATGGCGCCCGAACAGGGACTCTACGTAAGACCTAATTTTATGTAGAGTATACATACTAGAGAAAAGGAATAATTTACCTGAAATAGTTTCTACAGTAAATAGACACGTGAGTGAAGTAGGGTTAAGTTACGTTATATACCTATATGTGTATTAGAAATAAGCAAAATGAATACTGGTAAAGGTGAAAATGTAGACGAGACAGTTACGATTGAGATGAACGTTAAATTGAACCCAATTAGTCAGATCGGTGACACCAGTGTCACTGAATTAAACCCAGTTCCATTAACCCCCAACTCAACTCAAGACGAAAATAAAACAGATGAGATTTTGCAATGATGCAATTACTGTTAAAGTTAGACAAGAAGTTAGATGAGCAAAAAATTGATTCTAATGTTAAATATACTAACTTGAATGACAAATTTGATAAACAGAGTGTAAGATTTGATAATTTTGATAAAAAATTTAACGAGCAGAAAAATGAAATCAGAAATAGTTTTGATGTAAAGTTTGATGAATTAAAGACTGAAATTAAAAGCCGAAATTGTCACTTTGATAAAAGAATAGAGGAAATGCATGCTCATTTCGATAATATACAGAAACAAACAGTAACGTTAGTAGAGACGAGAATTACAAGAATAATAGTGGGGGTAGTAATGATGATACATTCACAGAAAATAGTGTTAGTTTAAGTGCTAACAAGGTGAGTAATTTGAATAATGAATTTACAGGTAGTAACAATGGTATAATTAAGAATATGGTATTAGAAAATGATAATGAGAATATTGGGAGTGATAATGAGGTGTTTGTGTGTGTTGAGAAAGAGAGAGAGCTGAGAGAAAGTATATTTGTAAAAGGGGCGCAGGGGGTAGAATTTTCCTTTGATGTTGTAGTAGTGGGTGAAGAAAAGTCTTCACGTATTTTTAATAAGGACGAGAGTTCCTTAGATTTATATTTGGGAGACGATAGGTCTACAAATAGAATTCCCTGGTGTTTTTGTGTACCTCATAGGTGGTGCAGTAATTATGATTTAGTGACCCCTGCATATTTGGAAAGAGAGAGTGTAACTTGTGTTATGGTGAGAAATATATGAGAGAGAGAGTAAGAGAGTAATAGAGATTTTTAAAGTAAATAGAAAGTATAGAGAATTGGTAGAAAGGTTAGGAGTAGAGATGGTGAACAATTATAACGAATACTTACCTTGTAGTAAAATTGAGATAGTAATAACAGTAGATGGTGATAATAATGATAACAATTACTTACCTTGGGTAATAAAGGGTGTAGTAGTAGAAAATTATGATGACTATATGACTAATATTATTATGACAGATAATACTGAGGTAGACAGAACCATACCCGATCGTGACATGGTATATGATAAAAAGCTACAGAATAAACCTTTTAATTCTGGAAATGAGATTGTGGAAGAATATAAAATTTTAAACAAATATTATATAAATAATAATAATATCATTTATATGATAAAAATATATTGTATCGACCTAAGATTAGAATGTTATTCAATGATGGAGGATAGATTGTTTTATTGTGTATGAACATTTAATACATGTGAACAGTGATTTTGAAATGGACTGCTTATGGACTGATTTTGATCAATGATAAAATAACAAGTTTGGACTGTATATTTTTATGTGTTAATGTCAATGTATTTATATATTTTGATGTTGTGTATTACAGGTAAATTTTATGTACACCATGTATGTAACAGTAAGTTTAATTGTTTTAATAATTAACAATTAACATGTTTTTGCTAAACAAGTGAAAGTAATAGTGAAAATTTTAAATAATTGAAGAGTAATTACTGAATTAATGAGGTACAAAAGAAAGTTGTACTAAATTTATAATTGCAGTAGTAATGAAGTTAACGTGTAATGAAGAAAATTTCTAATGAATAATAAATGATTAAGTAAGAATATATATTTGAAGATTGAGATGTATTGTTATGAGTAGGTGAGAGATAAATTTTATAATGCAACTGTCAATGATTACAGTAATGTAGAATGTTTAACAAGGATAAAGCCTGGGTGTAAATAAAGGCATGTGAGTTAGTCAATCAAAGTTAAGGGGAGTTAGATAGATAAGAATTTTAAAGAAAATAATACAAAGAGAGTATTAGATATTTTAGGGACACGGTAGTTAGTGGTTATTTGTAGAGGTGAGTAAAGTAAAGGTTAAACAAATATTTGTTGCTGATGATATTTTGTAGTGGGGGTGAGGTGATAAGGAGTAGTCAACGTATAGCGTTGTGGCAGGTAATAGCGTAGTTTAAGGGAGTGTTTGCCGATATTTTTGGAAGGGCAAAAAATTATGAATGTATATAGCCAGGTAGGGAACACCCATCTTAATACAAAGACGAGCGGTGCCATAGTATTTTAAAATGGAATTAGTGAAAGTGTTTATAATTGAGAAATTGGTGTCATGATATGTAAATCTGGTTAGTAGTGGTTAGTAGAAAGAAAGGTGAGTAAGAGTATAAATGTTAGTGCCAATATAATAAGTCAAAGCATAGTGAATACAGGAGCCACCCAGACTAAACAATGATAAACATGTGAAGGGTTAGGTAGAAAATTCAGAGTAGAGAGGTAATAAGAAAAGAAATAATAATAATGTAATATGAATAATAATAATGAATTTTTTGTGTGAAGAGTTACATGGTAGTAGATGATGAATAATTGATGGCTAATTAATAAAAGTTTAATAATTAAAATTATTATAAATTATAATAATTATTATAATTAAAATGTAATGTTTATAATCTGATACGCAGATTTAAAGAAATTTTAATCAAAGTTAAATGTAAATAGGTTATTTTAATGTATTAACCGTATTACTGTATTAATATAATGATGAGTGTATTATGTATTAGCATAGGAATTTGAACATGATGTATAAGAAATAGTGTGTGTGTGGAGGAGAAAGAGGGGTAAAATATTGTTAACAGCGCCATATTAATTACTGTTAATAATACAGTAATAATATTAATAATAATAATAATAAGATTTTTTTTATATAAAATGTTTTTCTCCCTCTTACTCAAACAGGGAGATTTTGGTAATTGTATCCATAAACTTTGGATTATATGTTTCATTTATATAAACTTTTGTGTTTCTTCTATAATTATATTAATTATGAAAACAGACAGGGTTAATTATTATCGATGGGAATCGAAAAGATTTTTAAAATTAAGGATAGTCAATGAAGAGAATGGCACTTCTATATAATTCTTGTTGATTTGAAGCAAACCCAGTGCTTCTTAACGCAAACCAGCACATAGCTAAGGGGAAACAGATCAGTTAGGGATATAGCATATACCAAGCCACTATTTTGATATTTTTGATTTATTGTTTCAGTGTTTGGTGATGTTGTGACGGCGGTCCTGAGCTGGCCAACGCGTCAGAGCAGGAGCGTTACGCGCCTGATTGGCCTTAAGGTGTTGGGATCTCGAAGGAGTAGTCCAGTAAGGTCATGCAGGTACTGTCATCATCATCGGACCACGAGTGAGTTATTGTATTTCTTTTCATATAAATAGTAAGGGGGTTGTGGCGACATATCCTGGCTGATCCCTTTAGGAAGTACGAATGTGTCAATGAAAGTCTTTATGCTTCGGCATAAAATCTTTCATTGAGGGGGTTTTGTGACGGTACAATTCTGGTACCATAATAATTTTGTAAACCTATGGTTCCAAACCTAATTATTGTATTTTATTTTCTAACCATTTTTTAATAATAATAATTTTATTTTGTATTCCCTACAAGAGTTTTGGTGAATATTTTAAACAACGCACATTTGAATTAACAGGATTTATGTCGAATTCAGTGGAAAATAACAAAAGCCGCAAAAAAAAGTTTGTCACAACTGGTAAACAAGACCAACCCATGTTTACATCAGACGCGAAGAATGGAAGGCGCATTGTATTCCACTGGGCTGGGCCGTTTGAACAAAGAGCCAGTGACGTATTTTTGCCCCACCTCTGCAATGTTGACTGAAGAAACAGTGTCATTCTCGTCCGGACCGTGAAGTGGGCCAGTCGGCTATTCATGGCCAGCGTTTTCACTAAGTGTAGTTATTTAAATTTTACACCACCAAAAGTGGGTTAATAACTGTGGTACCGTAACAAATTTTGAGTTGATGTCATCGACAGAGTGAAATTCACGATCAAAGAATCTGGCAAAAGTGTGATCCGAGGGGGGATGCTACAATAGAGAGTGTGTGCCCAAAGATGATGTGACAGTTCAGATTTTTGCACGTGCAATCGAAGGATTTAAGGTGTTCGATGTCGTCAACCCAAAAGTGCAGCTAAGTACCAGCTACAACCATTTTATATTTGAAAATTTTTTAAATGACCAAAATTCAGTAAATTCATTAACTAAATTGGTATACCGTAAATTGAAATGAGCTCATAATAATAATTGTACCAGAGAGAGAAAGAGTAGATCATAAAATCTTATTAAAAAGTGCTGGGCAAATGCCTATATATCTATATACATGTTTAATATGTTTAATATTTCAATAAGATAATACCTATGTATTTTGGAGGGCTTGTGAAATAGATAAGGGGAAATTTAACTTGAGGAATTGAATGGCGCCACCTGGCGGATAATAGCTTGTTTGTCTTATGTAAGTAAATTCCATCTTATATAAATAAAAAGGGTAATGTCAATGGTAACAAACAAAACAAAACGAGTGAATTATTTCAGGTAATACGTTCCTCGACTCTGGTTCGTATAACACGAATACTGACCTTAGGTAAGTACATATTATATGTTGTTCAGTGTGGCAACACTGGCGCCCGATATCTTAATATACACCTCACATTAAAATAACCAGTGCATTAATTATTGTAATTAAAGTCAATAGTTACAGATGGCGCCCGAACAGGGACTCTACGTAAGACCTAATTTTATGTAGAGTATACATACTAGAGAAAAGGAATAATTTACCTGAAATAGTTTCTACAGTAAATAGACACGTGAGTGAAGTAGGGTTAAGTTACGTTATATACCTATATGTGTATTAGAAATAAGCAAAATGAATACTGGTAAAGGTGAAAATGTAGACGAGACAGTTACGATTGAGATGAACGTTAAATTGAACCCAATTAGTCAGATCGGTGACACCAGTGTCACTGAATTAAACCCAGTTCCATTAACCCCCAACTCAACTCAAGACGAAAATAAAACAGATGAGATTTTGCAATGATGCAATTACTGTTAAAGTTAGACGAGAAGTTAGATGAGCAAAAAATTGATTCTAATGTTAAATATACTAACTTGAATGACAAATTTGATAAACAGAGTGTAAGATTTGATAATTTTGATAAAAAATTTAACGAGCAGAAAAATGAAATCAGAAATAGTTTTGATGTAAAGTTTGATGAATTAAAGACTGAAATTAAAAGCCGAAATTGTCACTTTGATAAAAGAATAGAGGAAATGCATGCTCATTTCGATAATATACAGAAACAAACAGTAACGTTAGTAGACGAGAATTACAAGAATAATAGTGGGGGTAGTAATGATGATACATTCACAGAAAATAGTGTTAGTTTAAGTGCTAACAAGGTGAGTAATTTGAATAATGAATTTACAGGTAGTAACAATAGTATAATTAAGAATATGGTATTAGAAAATGATAATGAGAATATTGGGAGTGATAATGAGGTGTTTGTGTGTGTTGAGAAAGAGAGAGAGCTGAGAGAAAGTATATTTGTAAAAGGGGCGCAGGGGGTAGAATTTTCCTTTGATGTTGTAGTAGTGGGTGAAGAAAAGTCTTCACGTATTTTTAATAAGGACGAGAGTTCCTTAGATTTATATTTGGGAGACGATAGGTCTACAAATAGAATTCCCTGGTGTTTTTGTGTACCTCATAGGTGGTGCAGTAATTATGATTTAGTGACCCCTGCATATTTGGAAAGAGAGAGTGTAACTTGGTGTTATGGTGAGAAATATATTGAGAGAGAGAGTAAGAGAGTAATAGAGATTTTTAAAGTAAATAGAAAGTATAGAGAATTGGTAGAAAGGTTAGGAGTAGAGATGGTGAACAATTATAACGAATACTTACCTTGTAGTAAAATTGAGATAGTAATAACAGTAGATGGTGATAATAATGATAACAATTACTTACCTTGGGTAATAAAGGGTGTAGTAGTAGAAAATTATGATGACTATATGACTAATATTATTATGACAGATAATACTGAGGTAGACAGAACCATACCCGATCGTGACATGGTATATGATAAAAAGCTACAGAATAAACCTTTTAATTCTGGAAATGAGATTGTGGAAGAATATAAAATTTTAAACAAATATTATATAAATAATAATAATATCATTTATATGATAAAAAATATATTGTATCGACCTAAGATTAGAATGTTATTCAATGATGGAGGATAGATTGTTTTATTGTGTATGAACATTTAATACATGTGAACAGTGATTTTGAAATGGACTGCTTATGGACTGATTTTGATCAATGATAAAATAACAAGTTGGACTGTATATTTTTATGTGTTAATGTCAATGTATTTATATATTTTGATGTTGTGTATTACAGGTAAATTTTATGTACACCATGTATGTAACAGTAAGTTTAATTGTTTTAATAATTAACAATTAACATGTTTTTGCTAAACAAGTGAAAGTAATAGTGAAAATTTTAAATAATTGAAGAGTAATTACTGAATTAATGAGGTACAAAAGAAAGTTGTACTAAATTTATAATTGCAGTAGTAATGAAGTTAACGTGTAATGAAGAAAATTTCTAATGAATAATAAATGATTAAGTAAGAATATATATTTGAAGATTGAGATGTATTGTTATGAGTAGGTGAGAGATAAATTTTATAATGCAACTGTCAATGATTACAGTAATGTAGAATGTTTAACAAGGGATAAAGCCTGGGTGTAAATAAAGGCATGTGAGTTAGTCAATCAAAGTTAAGGGGAGTTAGATAGATAAGAATTTTAAAGAAAATAATACAAAGAGAGTATTAGATATTTTAGGGACACGGTAGTTAGTGGTTATTTGTACAGGTGAGTAAAGTAAAGGTTAAACAAATATTTGTTGCTGATGATATTTTGTAGTGGGGGTGAGGTGATAAGGAGTAGTCAACGTATAGCGTTGTGGCAGGTAATAGCGTAGTTTAAGGGAGTGTTTGCCGATATTTTTGGAAGGGCAAAAAATTATGAATGTATATAGCCAGGTAGGGAACACCCATCTTAATACAAAGACGAGCGGTGCCATAGGATTTTAAAATGGAATTAGTGAAAGTGTTTATAATTGAGAAATTGGTGTCATGATATGTAAATCTGGTTAGTAGTGGTTAGTAGAAAGAAAGGTGAGTAAGAGTATAAATGTTAGTGCCTATATAATAAGTCAAAGCATAGTGAATACAGGAGCCACCCAGACTAAACAATGATAAACATGTGAAAGGTTAGGTAGAAAATTCAGAGTAGAGAGGTAATAAGAAAAGAAATAATAATAATGTAATATGAATAATAATAATGAATTTTTTGTGTGAAGAGTTACATGGTAGTAGATGGTGAATAATTGATGGCTAAATAATAAAAGTTTAATAATTAAAATTATTATAAATTATAATAATTATTATAATTAAAATGTAATGTTTATAATCTGATACGCAGATTTAAAGAAATTTTAATCAAAGTTAAATGTAAATAGGTTATTTTAATGTATTAACCGTATTACTGTATTAATATAATGATGAGTGTATTATGTATTAGCATAGGAATTTGAACATGATGTATAAGAAATAGTGTGTGTGTGGAGGAGAAAGAGGGGTAAAATATTGTTAACAGCCCCATATTAATTACTGTTAATAATACAGTAATAATATTAATAATAATAATAATAAGATTTTTTTTATATAAAATGTTTTTCTCCCTCTTACTCAAACAGGGAGATTTTGGTAATTGTATCCATAAACTTTGGATTATATGTTTCATTTATATAAACTTTTGTGTTTCTTCTATAATTATATTAATTATGAAAACAGACAGGGTTAATTATTATCGATGGGAATCGAAAAGATTTTTAAAATTAAGGATAGTCAATGAAGAGAATGGCACTTCTATATAATTCTTGTTGATTTGAAGCAAACCCAGTGCTTCTTAACGCAAACCAGCACATAGCTAAGGGGAAACAGATCAGTTAGGGATATAGCATATACCACGCCACTATTTTGATATTTTTGATTTATTGTTTCAGTGTTTGGTGATGTTGTGACGGCGGTCCTGAGCTGGCCAACGCGTCAGAGCAGGAGCGTTACGCGCCTGATTGGCCTTAAGGTGTTGGGATCTCGAAGGAGAAGTCCAGTAAGGTCATGCAGGTACTGTCATCATCATCGGACCACGGGTGAGTTATTGTATTTCTTTTCATATAAATAGTAAGGGGGTTGTGGCGACATATCCTGGCTGATCCCTTTAGGAAGTACGAATGTGTCAATGAAAGTCTTTATGCTTCGGCATAAAATCTTTCATTGAGGGGGTTTTGTGACGGTACAATTCTGGTACCATAATAATTTTGTAAACCTATGGTTCCAAACCTAATTATTGTATTTTATTTTCTAACCATTTTTTAATAATAATAATTTTATTTTGTATTCCCTACAAGAGTTTTGGTGAATATTTTAAACAACGCACATTTGAATTAACAGGATTTATGTCGAATTCAGTGGAAAATTACAAAAGCCGCAAAAAAAGTTTGTCAAAATAACTGGTAAACAAGACCAACCCATGTTTACATCAGACGCGAAGAATGGAAGGCGCATTGTATTCCACTGGGTTGGGCCGTTTGAACAAAGAGCCAGTGACGTATTTTTGCCCCACCTCTGAAATGTTGACTGATGAAACAGTGTCATTCTCGTCCGGACCGTGAAGTGGGCCAGCCGGCTATTCACGGCCGGCGTTTTCACTAAGTGTAGTTATTTAAATTTTACACCACCAAAAGTGGGTTAATAACTGTGGTACCGTAACAAATTTTGAGTTGATGTCATCGACAGAGTGAAATTCACGATCAAATAATCTGGCAAAAGTGTGATCCGAGGGGGGATGCTACAATAGTGAGTGTGTGCCCAAAGACGATGTGACAGTTCAGATTTTTGCACGTGCAATCGAAGGATTCAAGGTGTTCGATGTCGTCAACCCAAAAGTGCAGCTAAGTACCAGCTACAACCATTTTATATTTAAAAATTTTTTTAATTACCAAAATTCAGTAAATTCATTAACTAAATTGGTATACCGTAAATTGAAATGAGCTCATAATAATAATTGTACCAGAGAGAGAAAGAGTGGATAATAAAATCTTATTAAAAAGTGCTGGGTTGTGCAAAATAAATGCCTATATATCTATATACATGTTTAATATGTTTAATATTTCAATAAGATAATACCTATGTATTTTGGAGGGTTTGTGAAATAGATAAGGGGAAATTTAACTTGAGGAATTGAATGGCGCCACCTGGCGGATAATAGCTTGTTTGTCTTATGTAAGTAAATTCCATCTTATATAAATAAAAAGGGTAATGTCAATGGTAACAAACAAAACAAAACGAGTGAATTATTTCAGGTAATACGTTCCTCGACTCTGGTTCGTATAACACGAATACTGACCTTAGGTAAGTACATATTATATGTTGTTCAGTGTGGCAACACTGGCGCCCGATATCTTAATATACACCTCACATTAAAATAACCAGTGCATTAATTATTGTAATTAAAGTCAATAGTTACAGATGGCGCCCGAACAGGGACTCTACGTAAGACCTAATTTTATGTAGAGTATACATACTAGAGAAAAGGAATAATTTACCTGAAATAGTTTCTACAGTAAATAGACACGTGAGTGAAGTAGGGTTAAGTTACGTTATATACCTATATGTGTATTAGAAATAAGCAAAATGAATACTGGTAAAGGTGAAAATGTAGACGAGACAGTTACGATTGAGATGAACGTTAAATTGAACCCAATTAGTCAGATCGGTGACACCAGTGTCACTGAATTAAACCCAGTTCCATTAACCCCCAACTCAACTCAAGACGAAAATAAAACAGATGAGATTTTGCAATGATGCAATTACTGTTAAAGTTAGACAAGAAGTTAGATGAGCAAAAAATTGATTCTAATGTTAAATATACTAACTTGAATGACAAATTTGATAAACAGAGTGTAAGATTTGATAATTTTGATAAAAAATTTAACGAGCAGAAAAATGAAATCAGAAATAGTTTTGATGTAAAGTTTGATGAATTAAAGACTGAAATTAAAAGCCGAAATTGTCACTTTGATAAAAGAATAGAGGAAATGCATGCTCATTTCGATAATATACAGAAACAAACAGTAACGTTAGTAGACGAGAATTACAAGAATAATAGTGGGGGTAGTAATGATGATACATTCACAGAAAATAGTGTTAGTTTAAGTGCTAACAAGGTGAGTAATTTGAATAATGAATTTACAGGTAGTAACAATGGTATAATTAAGAATATGGTATTAGAAAATGATAATGAGAATATTGGGAGTGATAATGAGGTGTTTGTGTGTGTTGAGAAAGAGAGAGAGCTGAGAGAAAGTATATTTGTAAAAGGGGCGCAGGGGGTAGAATTTTCCTTTGATGTTGTAGTAGTGGGTGAAGAAAAGTCTTCACGTATTTTTAATAAGGACGAGAGTTCCTTAGATTTATATTTGGGAGACGATAGGTCTACAAATAGAATTCCCTGGTGTTTTTGTGTACCTCATAGGTGGTGCAGTAATTATGATTTAGTGACCCCTGCATATTTGAAAAGAGAGAGTGTAACTTGGTGTTATGGTGAGAAATATATTGAGAGAGAGAGTAAGAGAGTAATAGAGATTTTTAAAGTAAATAGAAAGTATAGAGAATTGGTAGAAAGGTTAGGAGTAGAGATGGTGAACAATTATAACGAATACTTACCTTGTAGTAAAATTGAGATAGTAATAACAGTAGATGGTGATAATAATGATAACAATTACTTACCTTGGGTAATAAAGGGTGTAGTAGTAGAAAATTATGATGACTATATGACTAATATTATTATGACAGATAATACTGAGGTAGACAGAACCATACCCGATCGTGACATGGTATATGATAAAAAGCTACAGAATAAACCTTTTAATTCTGGAAATGAGATTGTGGAAGAATATAAAATTTTAAACAAATATTATATAAATAATAATAATATCATTTATATGATAAAAAATATATTGTATCGACCTAAGATTAGAATGTTATTCAATGATGGAGGATAGATTGTTTTATTGTGTATGAACATTTAATACATGTGAACAGTGATTTTGAAATGGACTGCTTATGGACTGATTTTGATCAATGATAAAATAACAAGTTGGACTGTATATTTTTATGTGTTAATGTCAATGTATTTATATATTTTGATGTTGTGTATTACAGGTAAATTTTCTGTACACCATGTATGTAACAGTAAGTTTAATTGTTTTAATAATTAACAATTAACATGTTTTTGCTAAACAAGTGAAAGTAATAGTGAAAATTTTAAATAATTGAAGAGTAATTACTGAATTAATGAGGTACAAAAGAAAGTTGTACTAAATTTATAATTGCAGTAGTAATGAAGTTAACGTGTAATGAAGAAAATTTCTAATGAATAATAAATGATTAAGTAAGAATATATATTTGAAGATTGAGATGTATTGTTATGAGTAGGTGAGAGATAAATTTTATAATGCAACTGTCAATGATTACAGTAATGTAGAATGTTTAACAAGGGATAAAGCCTGGGTGTAAATAAAGGCATGTGAGTTAGTCAATCAAAGTTAAGGGGAGTTAGATAGATAAGAATTTTAAAGAAAATAATACAAAGAGAGTATTAGATATTTTAGGGACACGGTAGTTAGTGGTTATTTGTAGAGGTGAGTAAAGTAAAGGTTAAACAAATGTTTGTTGCTGATGATATTTTGTAGTGGGGGTGAGGTGATAAGGAGTAGTCAACGTATAGCGTTGTGGCAGGTAATAGCGTAGTTTAAGGGAGTGTTTGCCGATATTTTTGGAAGGGCAAAAAATTATGAATGTATATAGCCAGGTAGGGAACTCCCATCTTAATACAAAGACGAGCGGTGCCATAGGATTTTAAAATGGAATTAGTGAAAGTGTTTATAATTGAGAAATTGGTGTCATGATATGTAAATCTGGTTAGTAGTGGTTAGTAGAAAGAAAGGTGAGTAAGAGTATAAATGTTAGTGCCTATATAATAAGTCAAAGCATAGTGAATACAGGAGCCACCCAGACTAAACAATGATAAACATGTGAAAGGTTAGGTAGAAAATTCAGAGTAGAGAGGTAATAAGAAAAGAAATAATAATAATGTAATATGAATAATAATAATGAATTTTTTGTGTGAAGAGTTACATGGTAGTAGATGATGAATAATTGATGGCTAAATAATAAAAGTTTAATAATTAAAATTATTATAAATTATAATAATTATTATAATTAAAATGTAATGTTTATAATCTGATACGCAGATTTAAAGAAATTTTAATCAAAGTTAAATGTAAATAGGTTATTTTAATGTATTAACCGTATTACTGTATTAATATAATGATGAGTGTATTATGTATTAGCATAGGAATTTGAACATGATGTATAAGAAATAGTGTGTGTGTGGAGGAGAAAGAGGGGTAAAATATTGTTAACAGCGCCATATTAATTACTGTTAATAATACAGTAATAATATTAATAATAATAATAATAATAAGATTTTTTTTATATAAAATGTTTTTCTCCCTCTTACTCAAACAGGGAGATTTTGGTAATTGTATCCATAAACTTTGGATTATATGTTTCATTTATATAAACTTTTGTGTTTCTTCTATAATTATATTAATTATGAAAACAGACAGGGTTAATTATTATCGATGGGAATCGAAAAGATTTTTAAAATTAAGGATAGTCAATGAAGAGAATGGCACTTCTATATAATTCTTGTTGATTTGAAGCAAACCCAGTGCTTCTTAACGCAAACCAGCACATAGCTAAGGGGAAACAGATCAGTTAGGGATATAGCATATACCAAGCCACTATTTTGATATTTTTGATTTATTGTTTCAGAGTTTGGTGATGTTGTGACGGCGGTCGTGAGCTGGCCAACGCGTCAGAGCAGGAGCGTTACGCGCCTGATTGGCCTTAAGGTGTTGGGATCTCGAAGGAGAAGTCCAGTAAGGTCATGCAGGTACTGTCATCATTATCGGACCACGTGTGAGTTATTGTATTTCTTTTCATATAAATAGTAAGGGGGTTGTGGCGACATATCCTGGCTGATCCCTTTAGGAAGTACGAATGTGTCAATGAAAGTCTTTATGCTTCGGCATAAAATCTTTCATTGAGGGGGTTTTGTGACGGTACAATTCTGGTACCATAATAATTTTGTAAACCTATGGTTCCAAACCTAATTATTGTATTTTATTTTCTAACCATTTTTTAATAATAATAATTTTATTTTGTATTCCCTACAAGAGTTTTGGTGAATATTTTAAACAACGCACATTTGAATTAACAGGATTTATGTCGAATTCAGTGGAAAATTACAAAAGCCGCAAAAAAAAGTTTGTCAAAATAACTGGTAAACAAGACCAACCCATGTTTACATCAGACGCGAAGAATGGAAGGCGCATTGTATTCCACTGGGTTGGGCCGTTTGAACAAAGAGCCAGTGACGTATTTTTGCCCCACCTCTGAAATGTTGACTGATGAAACAGTGTCATTCTCGTCCGGACCGTGAAGTGGGCCAGCCGGCTATTCACGGCCGGCGTTTTCACTAAGTGTAGTTATTTAAATTTTACACCACCAAAAGTGGGTTAATAACTGTGGTACCGTAACAAATTTTGAGTTGATGTCATCGACAGAGTGAAATTCACGATCAAATAATCTGGCAAAAGTGTGATCCGAGGGGGGATGCTACAATAGTGAGTGTGTGCCCAAAGACGATGTGACAGTTCAGATTTTTGCACGTGCAATCGAAGGATTCAAGGTGTTCGATGTCGTCAACCCAAAAGTGCAGCTAAGTACCAGCTACAACCATTTTATATTTAAAAATTTTTTTAATTACCAAAATTCAGTAAATTCATTAACTAAATTGGTATACCGTAAATTGAAATGAGCTCATAATAATAATTGTACCAGAGAGAGAAAGAGTGGATAATAAAATCTTATTAAAAAGTGCTGGGTTGTGGAAAATAAATGCCTATATATCTATATACATGTTTAATATGTTTAATATTTCAATAAGATAATACCTATGTATTTTGGAGGGTTTGTGAAATAGATAAGGGGAAATTTAACTTGAGGAATTGAATGGCGCCACCTGGCGGATAATAGCTTGTTTGTCTTATGTAAGTAAATTCCATCTTATATAAATAAAAAGGGTAATGTCAATGGTAACAAACAAAACAAAACGAGTGAATTATTTCAGGTAATACGTTCCTCGACTCTGGTTCGTATAACACGAATACTGACCTTAGGTAAGTACATATTATATGTTGTTCAGTGTGGCAACACTGGCGCCCGATATCTTAATATACACCTCACATTAAAATAACCAGTGCATTAATTATTGTAATAAAGTCAATAGTTACAGATGGCGCCCGAACAGGGACTCTACGTAAGACCTAATTTTATGTAGAGTATACATACTAGAGAAAAGGAAGAATTTACCTGAAATAGTTTCTACAGTAAATAGACACGTGAGTGAAGTAGGGTTAAGTTACGTTATATACCTATATGTGTATTAGAAATAAGCAAAATGAATACTGGTAAAGGTGAAAATGTAGACGAGACAGTTACGATTGAGATGAACGTTAAATTGAACCCAATTAGTCAGATCGGTGACACCAGTGTCACTGAATTAAACCCAGTTCCATTAACCCCTAACTCAACTCAAGACGAAAATAAAACAGATGAGATTTTGCAATGATGCAATTACTGTTAAAGTTAGACAAGAAGTTAGATGAGCAAAAAATTGATTCTAATGTTAAATATACTAACTTGAATGACAAATTTGATAAACAGAGTGTAAGATTTGATAATTTTGATAAAAAATTTACCGAGCAGAAAAATGAAATCAGAAATAGTTTTGATGTAAAGTTTGATGAATTAAAGACTGAAATTAAAAGCCGAAATTGTCACTTTGATAAAAGAATAGAGGAAATGCATGCTCATTTCGATAATATACAGAAACAAACAGTAACGTTAGTAGACGAGAATTACAAGAATAATAGTGGGGGTAGTAATGATGATACATTCACAGAAAATAGTGTTAGTTTAAGTGCTAACAAGGTGAGTAATTTGAATAATGAATTTACAGGTAGTAACAATAGTATAATTAAGAATATGGTATTAGAAAATGATAATGAGAATATTGGGAGTGATAATGAGGTGTTTGTGTGTGTTGAGAAAGAGAGAGAGCTGAGAGAAAGTATATTTGTAAAAGGGGCGCAGGGGGTAGAATTTTCCTTTGATGTTGTAGTAGTGGGTGAAGAAAAGTCTTCACGTATTTTTAATAAGGACGAGAGTTCCTTAGATTTATATTTGGGAGACGATAGGTCTACAAATAGAATTCCCTGGTGTTTTTGTGTACCTCATAGGTGGTGCAGTAATTATGATTTAGTGACCCCTGCATATTTGGAAAGAGAGAGTGTAACTTGGTGTTATGGTGAGAAATATATTGAGAGAGAGAGTAAGAGAGTAATAGAGATTTTTAAAGTAAATAGAAAGTATAGAGAATTGGTAGAAAGGTTAGGAGTAGAGATGGTGAACAATTATAACGAATACTTACCTTGTAGTAAAATTGAGATAGTAATAACAGTAGATGGTGATAATAATGATAACAATTACTTACCTTGGGTAATAAAGGGTGTAGTAGTAGAAAATTATGATGACTATATGACTAATATTATTATGACAGATAATACTGAGGTAGACAGAACCATACCCGATCGTGACATGGTATATGATAAAAAGCTACAGAATAAACCTTTTAATTCTGGAAATGAGATTGTGGAAGAATATAAAATTTTAAACAAATATTATATAAATAATAATAATATCATTTATATGATAAAAAATATATTGTATCGACCTAAGATTAGAATGTTATTCAATGATGGAGGATAGATTGTTTTATTGTGTATGAACATTTAATACATGTGAACAGTGATTTTGAAATGGACTGCTTATGGACTGATTTTGATCAATGATAAAATAACAAGTTGGACTGTATATTTTTATGTGTTAATGTCAATGTATTTATATATTTTGATGTTGTGTATTACAGGTAAATTTTATGTACACCATGTATGTAACAGTAAGTTTAATTGTTTTAATAATTAACAATTAACATGTTTTTGCTAAACAAGTGAAAGTAATAGTGAAAATTTTAAATAATTGAAGAGTAATTACTGAATTAATGAGGTACAAAAGAAAGTTGTACTAAATTTATAATTGCAGTAGTAATGAAGTTAACGTGTAATGAAGAAAATTTCTAATGAATAATAAATGATTAAGTAAGAATATATATTTGAAGATTGAGATGTATTGTTATGAGTAGGTGAGAGATAAATTTTATAATGCAACTGTCAATGATTACAGTAATGTAGAATGTTTAACAAGGGACAAAGCCTGGGTGTAAATAAAGGCATGTGAGTTAGTCAATCAAAGTTAAGGGGAGTTAGATAGATAAGAATTTTAAAGAAAATAATACAAAGAGAGTATTAGATATTTTAGGGACACGGTAGTTAGTGGTTATTTGTAGAGGTGAGTAAAGTAAAGGTTAAACAAATGTTTGTTGCTGATGATATTTTGTAGTGGGGGTGAGGTGATAAGGAGTAGTCAACGTATAGCGTTGTGGCAGGTAATAGCGTAGTTTAAGGGAGTGTTTGCCGATATTTTTGGAAGGGCAAAAAATTATGAATGTATATAGCCAGGTAGGGAACACCCATCTTAATACAAAGACGAGCGGTGCCATAGGATTTTAAAATGGAATTAGTGAAAGTGTTTATAATTGAGAAATTGGTGTCATGATATGTAAATCTGGTTAGTAGTGGTTAGTAGAAAGAAAGGTGAGTAAGAGTATAAATGTTAGTGCCTATATAATAAGTCAAAGCATAGTGAATACAGGAGCCACCCAGACTAAACAAGGATAAACATGTGAAAGGTTAGGTAGAAAATTCAGAGTAGAGAGGTAATAAGAAAAGAAATAATAATAATGTAATATGAATAATAATAATGAATTTTTTGTGTGAAGAGTTACATGGTAGTAGATGATGAATAATTGATGGCTAAATAATAAAAGTTTAATAATTAAAATTATTATAAATTATAATAATTATTATAATTAAAATGTAATGTTTATAATCTGATACGCAGATTTAAAGAAATTTTAATCAAAGTTAAATGTAAATAGGTTATTTTAATGTATTAACCGTATTACTGTATTAATATAATGATGAGTGTATTATGTATTAGCATAGGAATTTGAACATGATGTATAAGAAATAGTGTGTGTGTGGAGGAGAAAGAGGGGTAAAATATTGTTAACAGCGCCATATTAATTACTGTTAATAATACAGTAATAATATTAATAATAATAATAATAAGATTTTTTTTTATATAAAATGTTTTTCTCCCTCTTACTCAAACAGGGAGATTTTGGTAATTGTATCCATAAACTTTGGATTATATGTTTCATTTATATAAACTTTTGTGTTTCTTCTATAATTATATTAATTATGAAAACAGACAGGGTTAATTATTATCGATGGGAATCGAAAAGATTTTTAAAATTAAGGATAGTCAATGAAGAGAATGGCACTTCTATATAATTCTTGTTGATTTGAAGCAAACCCAGTGCTTCTTAACGCAAACCAGCACATAGCTAAGGGGAAACAGATCAGTTAGGGATATAGCATATACCAAGCCACTATTTTGATATTTTTGATTTATTGTTTCAGAGTTTGGTGATGTTGTGACGGCGGTCGTGAGCTGGCCAACGCGTCAGAGCAGGAGCGTTACGCGCCTGATTGGCCTTAAGGTGTTGGGATCTCGAAGGAGAAGTCCAGTAAGGTCATGCAGGTACTGTCATCATTATCGGACCACGTGTGAGTTATTGTATTTCTTTTCATATAAATAGTAAGGGGGTTGTGGCGACATATCCTGGCTGATCCCTTTAGGAAGTACGAATGTGTCAATGAAAGTCTTTATGCTTCGGCATAAAATCTTTCATTGAGGGGGTTTTGTGACGGTACAATTCTGGTACCATAATAATTTTGTAAACCTATGGTTCCAAACCTAATTATTGTATTTTATTTTCTAACCATTTTTTAATAATAATAATTTTATTTTGTATTCCCTACAAGAGTTTTGGTGAATATTTTAAACAACGCACATTTGAATTAACAGGATTTATGTCGAATTCAGTGGAAAATTACAAAAGCCGCAAAAAAAAGTTTGTCAAAATAACTGGTAAACAAGACCAACCCATGTTTACATCAGACGCGAAGAATGGAAGGCGCATTGTATTCCACTGGGTTGGGCCGTTTGAACAAAGAGCCAGTGACGTATTTTTGCCCCACCTCTGAAATGTTGACTGATGAAACAGTGTCATTCTCGTCCGGACCGTGAAGTGGGCCAGCCGGCTATTCACGGCCGGCGTTTTCACTAAGTGTAGTTATTTAAATTTTACACCACCAAAAGTGGGTTAATAACTGTGGTACCGTAACAAATTTTGAGTTGATGTCATCGACAGAGTGAAATTCACGATCAAATAATCTGGCAAAAGTGTGATCCGAGGGGGGATGCTACAATAGTGAGTGTGTGCCCAAAGACGATGTGACAGTTCAGATTTTTGCACGTGCAATCGAAGGATTCAAGGTGTTCGATGTCGTCAACCCAAAAGTGCAGCTAAGTACCAGCTACAACCATTTTATATTTAAAAATTTTTTTAATTACCAAAATTCAGTAAATTCATTAACTAAATTGGTATACCGTAAATTGAAATGAGCTCATAATAATAATTGTACCAGAGAGAGAAAGAGTGGATAATAAAATCTTATTAAAAAGTGCTGGGTTGTGGAAAATAAATGCCTATATATCTATATACATGTTTAATATGTTTAATATTTCAATAAGATAATACCTATGTATTTTGGAGGGTTTGTGAAATAGATAAGGGGAAATTTAACTTGAGGAATTGAATGGCGCCACCTGGCGGATAATAGCTTGTTTGTCTTATGTAAGTAAATTCCATCTTATATAAATAAAAAGGGTAATGTCAATGGTAACAAACAAAACAAAACGAGTGAATTATTTCAGGTAATACGTTCCTCGACTCTGGTTCGTATAACACGAATACTGACCTTAGGTAAGTACATATTATATGTTGTTCAGTGTGGCAACACTGGCGCCCGATATCTTAATATACACCTCACATTAAAATAACCAGTGCATTAATTATTGTAATAAAGTCAATAGTTACAGATGGCGCCCGAACAGGGACTCTACGTAAGACCTAATTTTATGTAGAGTATACATACTAGAGAAAAGGAAGAATTTACCTGAAATAGTTTCTACAGTAAATAGACACGTGAGTGAAGTAGGGTTAAGTTACGTTATATACCTATATGTGTATTAGAAATAAGCAAAATGAATACTGGTAAAGGTGAAAATGTAGACGAGACAGTTACGATTGAGATGAACGTTAAATTGAACCCAATTAGTCAGATCGGTGACACCAGTGTCACTGAATTAAACCCAGTTCCATTAACCCCTAACTCAACTCAAGACGAAAATAAAACAGATGAGATTTTGCAATGATGCAATTACTGTTAAAGTTAGACAAGAAGTTAGATGAGCAAAAAATTGATTCTAATGTTAAATATACTAACTTGAATGACAAATTTGATAAACAGAGTGTAAGATTTGATAATTTTGATAAAAAATTTAACGAGCAGAAAAATGAAATCAGAAATAGTTTTGATGTAAAGTTTGATGAATTAAAGACTGAAATTAAAAGCCGAAATTGTCACTTTGATAAAAGAATAGAGGAAATGCATGCTCATTTCGATAATATACAGAAACAAACAGTAACGTTAGTAGACGAGAATTACAAGAATAATAGTGGGGGTAGTAATGATGATACATTCACAGAAAATAGTGTTAGTTTAAGTGCTAACAAGGTGAGTAATTTGAATAATGAATTTACAGGTAGTAACAATAGTATAATTAAGAATATGGTATTAGAAAATGATAATGAGAATATTGGGAGTGATAATGAGGTGTTTGTGTGTGTTGAGAAAGAGAGAGAGCTGAGAGAAAGTATATTTGTAAAAGGGGCGCAGGGGGTAGAATTTTCCTTTGATGTTGTAGTAGTGGGTGAAGAAAAGTCTTCACGTATTTTTAATAAGGACGAGAGTTCCTTAGATTTATATTTGGGAGACGATAGGTCTACAAATAGAATTCCCTGGTGTTTTTGTGTACCTCATAGGTGGTGCAGTAATTATGATTTAGTGACCCCTGCATATTTGGAAAGAGAGAGTGTAACTTGGTGTTATGGTGAGAAATATATTGAGAGAGAGAGTAAGAGAGTAATAGAGATTTTTAAAGTAAATAGAAAGTATAGAGAATTGGTAGAAAGGTTAGGAGTAGAGATGGTGAACAATTATAACGAATACTTACCTTGTAGTAAAATTGAGATAGTAATAACAGTAGATGGTGATAATAATGATAACAATTACTTACCTTGGGTAATAAAGGGTGTAGTAGTAGAAAATTATGATGACTATATGACTAATATTATTATGACAGATAATACTGAGGTAGACAGAACCATACCCGATCGTGACATGGTATATGATAAAAAGCTACAGAATAAACCTTTTAATTCTGGAAATGAGATTGTGGAAGAATATAAAATTTTAAACAAATATTATATAAATAATAATAATATCATTTATATGATAAAAAATATATTGTATCGACCTAAGATTAGAATGTTATTCAATGATGGAGGATAGATTGTTTTATTGTGTATGAACATTTAATACATGTGAACAGTGATTTTGAAATGGACTGCTTATGGACTGATTTTGATCAATGATAAAATAACAAGTTGGACTGTATATTTTTATGTGTTAATGTCAATGTATTTATATATTTTGATGTTGTGTATTACAGGTAAATTTTATGTACACCATGTATGTAACAGTAAGTTTAATTGTTTTAATAATTAACAATTAACATGTTTTTGCTAAACAAGTGAAAGTAATAGTGAAAATTTTAAATAATTGAAGAGTAATTACTGAATTAATGAGGTACAAAAGAAAGTTGTACTAAATTTATAATTGCAGTAGTAATGAAGTTAACGTGTAATGAAGAAAATTTCTAATGAATAATAAATGATTAAGTAAGAATATATATTTGAAGATTGAGATGTATTGTTATGAGTAGGTGAGAGATAAATTTTATAATGCAACTGTCAATGATTACAGTAATGTAGAATGTTTAACAAGGGACAAAGCCTGGGTGTAAATAAAGGCATGTGAGTTAGTCAATCAAAGTTAAGGGGAGTTAGATAGATAAGAATTTTAAAGAAAATAATACAAAGAGAGTATTAGATATTTTAGGGACACGGTAGTTAGTGGTTATTTGTAGAGGTGAGTAAAGTAAAGGTTAAACAAATGTTTGTTGCTGATGATATTTTGTAGTGGGGGTGAGGTGATAAGGAGTAGTCAACGTATAGCGTTGTGGCAGGTAATAGCGTAGTTTAAGGGAGTGTTTGCCGATATTTTTGGAAGGGCAAAAAATTATGAATGTATATAGCCAGGTAGGGAACACCCATCTTAATACAAAGACGAGCGGTGCCATAGGATTTTAAAATGGAATTAGTGAAAGTGTTTATAATTGAGAAATTGGTGTCATGATATGTAAATCTGGTTAGTAGTGGTTAGTAGAAAGAAAGGTGAGTAAGAGTATAAATGTTAGTGCCTATATAATAAGTCAAAGCATAGTGAATACAGGAGCCACCCAGACTAAACAAGGATAAACATGTGAAAGGTTAGGTAGAAAATTCAGAGTAGAGAGGTAATAAGAAAAGAAATAATAATAATGTAATATGAATAATAATAATGAATTTTTTGTGTGAAGAGTTACATGGTAGTAGATGATGAATAATTGATGGCTAAATAATAAAAGTTTAATAATTAAAATTATTATAAATTATAATAATTATTATAATTAAAATGTAATGTTTATAATCTGATACGCAGATTTAAAGAAATTTTAATCAAAGTTAAATGTAAATAGGTTATTTTAATGTATTAACCGTATTACTGTATTAATATAATGATGAGTGTATTATGTATTAGCATAGGAATTTGAACATGATGTATAAGAAATAGTGTGTGTGTGGAGGAGAAAGAGGGGTAAAATATTGTTAACAGCGCCATATTAATTACTGTTAATAATACAGTAATAATATTAATAATAATAATAATAAGATTTTTTTTTATATAAAATGTTTTTCTCCCTCTTACTCAAACAGGGAGATTTTGGTAATTGTATCCATAAACTTTGGATTATATGTTTCATTTATATAAACTTTTGTGTTTCTTCTATAATTATATTAATTATGAAAACAGACAGGGTTAATTATTATCGATGGGAATCGAAAAGATTTTTAAAATTAAGGATAGTCAATGAAGAGAATGGCACTTCTATATAATTCTTGTTGATTTGAAGCAAACCCAGTGCTTCTTAACGCAAACCAGCACATAGCTAAGGGGAAACAGATCAGTTAGGGATATAGCATATACCAAGCCACTATTTTGATATTTTTGATTTATTGTTTCAGTGTTTGGTGATGTTGTGACGGCGGTCCTGAGCTGGCCAACGCGTCAGAGCAGGAGCGTTACGCGCCTGATTGGCCTTAAGGTGTTGGGATCTCGAAGGAGAAGTCCAGTAAGGTCATGCAGGTACTGTCATCATCATCGGACCACGTGTGAGTTATTGTATTTCTTTTCATATAAATAGTAAGGGGGTTGTGGCGACATATCCTGGCTGATCCCTTTAGGAAGTACGAATGTGTCAATGAAAGTCTTTATGCTTCGGCATAAAATCTTTCATTGAGGGGGTTTTGTGACGGTACAATTCTGGTACCATAATAATTTTGTAAACCTATGGTTCCAAACCTAATTATTGTATTTTATTTTCTAACCATTTTTTAATAATAATAATTTTATTTTGTATTCCCTACAAGAGTTTTGGTGAATATTTTAAACAACGCACATTTGAATTAACAGGATTTATGTCGAATTCAGTGGAAAATTACAAAAGCCGCAAAAAAAAGTTTGTCAAAATAACTGGTAAACAAGACCAACCCATGTTTACATCAGACGCGAAGAATGGAAGGCGCATTGTATTCCACTGGGTTGGGCCGTTTGAACAAAGAGCCAGTGACGTATTTTTGCCCCACCTCTGAAATGTTGACTGATGAAACAGTGTCATTCTCGTCCGGACCGTGAAGTGGGCCAGCCGGCTATTCACGGCCGGCGTTTTCACTAAGTGTAGTTATTTAAATTTTACACCACCAAAAGTGGGTTAATAACTGTGGTACCGTAACAAATTTTGAGTTGATGTCATCGACAGAGTGAAATTCACGATCAAATAATCTGGCAAAAGTGTGATCCGAGGGGGGATGCTACAATAGTGAGTGTGTGCCCAAAGACGATGTGACAGTTCAGATTTTTGCACGTGCAATCGAAGGATTCAAGGTGTTCGATGTCGTCAACCCAAAAGTGCAGCTAAGTACCAGCTACAACCATTTTATATTTAAAAATTTTTTTAATTACCAAAATTCAGTAAATTCATTAACTAAATTGGTATACCGTAAATTGAAATGAGCTCATAATAATAATTGTACCAGAGAGAGAAAGAGTGGATAATAAAATCTTATTAAAAAGTGCTGGGTTGTGCAAAATAAATGCCTATATATCTATATACATGTTTAATATGTTTAATATTTCAATAAGATAATACCTATGTATTTTGGAGGGTTTGTGAAATAGATAAGGGGAAATTTAACTTGAGGAATTGAATGGCGCCACCTGGCGGATAATAGCTTGTTTGTCTTATGTAAGTAAATTCCATCTTATATAAATAAAAAGGGTAATGTCAATGGTAACAAACAAAACAAAACGAGTGAATTATTTCAGGTAATACGTTCCTCGACTCTGGTTCGTATAACACGAATACTGACCTTAGGTAAGTACATATTATATGTTGTTCAGTGTGGCAACACTGGCGCCCGATATCTTAATATACACCTCACATTAAAATAACCAGTGCATTAATTATTGTAATAAAGTCAATAGTTACAGATGGCGCCCGAACAGGGACTCTACGTAAGACCTAATTTTATGTAGAGTATACATACTAGAGAAAAGGAAGAATTTACCTGAAATAGTTTCTACAGTAAATAGACACGTGAGTGAAGTAGGGTTAAGTTACGTTATATACCTATATGTGTATTAGAAATAAGCAAAATGAATACTGGTAAAGGTGAAAATGTAGACGAGACAGTTACGATTGAGATGAACGTTAAATTGAACCCAATTAGTCAGATCGGTGACACCAGTGTCACTGAATTAAACCCAGTTCCATTAACCCCTAACTCAACTCAAGACGAAAATAAAACAGATGAGATTTTGCAATGATGCAATTACTGTTAAAGTTAGACAAGAAGTTAGATGAGCAAAAAATTGATTCTAATGTTAAATATACTAACTTGAATGACAAATTTGATAAACAGAGTGTAAGATTTGATAATTTTGATAAAAAATTTAACGAGCAGAAAAATGAAATCAGAAATAGTTTTGATGTAAAGTTTGATGAATTAAAGACTGAAATTAAAAGCCGAAATTGTCACTTTGATAAAAGAATAGAGGAAATGCATGCTCATTTCGATAATATACAGAAACAAACAGTAACGTTAGTAGACGAGAATTACAAGAATAATAGTGGGGGTAGTAATGATGATACATTCACAGAAAATAGTGTTAGTTTAAGTGCTAACAAGGTGAGTAATTTGAATAATGAATTTACAGGTAGTAACAATAGTATAATTAAGAATATGGTATTAGAAAATGATAATGAGAATATTGGGAGTGATAATGAGGTGTTTGTGTGTGTTGAGAAAGAGAGAGAGCTGAGAGAAAGTATATTTGTAAAAGGGGCGCAGGGGGTAGAATTTTCCTTTGATGTTGTAGTAGTGGGTGAAGAAAAGTCTTCACGTATTTTTAATAAGGACGAGAGTTCCTTAGATTTATATTTGGGAGACGATAGGTCTACAAATAGAATTCCCTGGTGTTTTTGTGTACCTCATAGGTGGTGCAGTAATTATGATTTAGTGACCCCTGCATATTTGGAAAGAGAGAGTGTAACTTGGTGTTATGGTGAGAAATATATTGAGAGAGAGAGTAAGAGAGTAATAGAGATTTTTAAAGTAAATAGAAAGTATAGAGAATTGGTAGAAAGGTTAGGAGTAGAGATGGTGAACAATTATAACGAATACTTACCTTGTAGTAAAATTGAGATAGTAATAACAGTAGATGGTGATAATAATGATAACAATTACTTACCTTGGGTAATAAAGGGTGTAGTAGTAGAAAATTATGATGACTATATGACTAATATTATTATGACAGATAATACTGAGGTAGACAGAACCATACCCGATCGTGACATGGTATATGATAAAAAGCTACAGAATAAACCTTTTAATTCTGGAAATGAGATTGTGGAAGAATATAAAATTTTAAACAAATATTATATAAATAATAATAATATCATTTATATGATAAAAAATATATTGTATCGACCTAAGATTAGAATGTTATTCAATGATGGAGGATAGATTGTTTTATTGTGTATGAACATTTAATACATGTGAACAGTGATTTTGAAATGGACTGCTTATGGACTGATTTTGATCAATGATAAAATAACAAGTTGGACTGTATATTTTTATGTGTTAATGTCAATGTATTTATATATTTTGATGTTGTGTATTACAGGTAAATTTTATGTACACCATGTATGTAACAGTAAGTTTAATTGTTTTAATAATTAACAATTAACATGTTTTTGCTAAACAAGTGAAAGTAATAGTGAAAATTTTAAATAATTGAAGAGTAATTACTGAATTAATGAGGTACAAAAGAAAGTTGTACTAAATTTATAATTGCAGTAGTAATGAAGTTAACGTGTAATGAAGAAAATTTCTAATGAATAATAAATGATTAAGTAAGAATATATATTTGAAGATTGAGATGTATTGTTATGAGTAGGTGAGAGATAAATTTTATAATGCAACTGTCAATGATTACAGTAATGTAGAATGTTTAACAAGGGACAAAGCCTGGGTGTAAATAAAGGCATGTGAGTTAGTCAATCAAAGTTAAGGGGAGTTAGATAGATAAGAATTTTAAAGAAAATAATACAAAGAGAGTATTAGATATTTTAGGGACACGGTAGTTAGTGGTTATTTGTAGAGGTGAGTAAAGTAAAGGTTAAACAAATGTTTGTTGCTGATGATATTTTGTAGTGGGGGTGAGGTGATAAGGAGTAGTCAACGTATAGCGTTGTGGCAGGTAATAGCGTAGTTTAAGGGAGTGTTTGCCGATATTTTTGGAAGGGCAAAAAATTATGAATGTATATAGCCAGGTAGGGAACACCCATCTTAATACAAAGACGAGCGGTGCCATAGGATTTTAAAATGGAATTAGTGAAAGTGTTTATAATTGAGAAATTGGTGTCATGATATGTAAATCTGGTTAGTAGTGGTTAGTAGAAAGAAAGGTGAGTAAGAGTATAAATGTTAGTGCCTATATAATAAGTCAAAGCATAGTGAATACAGGAGCCACCCAGACTAAACAATGATAAACATGTGAAAGGTTAGGTAGAAAATTCAGAGTAGAGAGGTAATAAGAAAAGAAATAATAATAATGTAATATGAATAATAATAATGAATTTTTTGTGTGAAGAGTTACATGGTAGTAGATGATGAATAATTGATGGCTAAATAATAAAAGTTTAATAATTAAAATTATTATAAATTATAATAATTATTATAATTAAAATGTAATGTTTATAATCTGATACGCAGATTTAAAGAAATTTTAATCAAAGTTAAATGTAAATAGGTTATTTTAATGTATTAACCGTATTACTGTATTAATATAATGATGAGTGTATTATGTATTAGCATAGGAATTTGAACATGATGTATAAGAAATAGTGTGTGTGTGGAGGAGAAAGAGGGGTAAAATATTGTTAACAGCGCCATATTAATTACTGTTAATAATACAGTAATAATATTAATAATAATAATAATAAGATTTTTTTTATATAAAATGTTTTTCTCCCTCTTACTCAAACAGGGAGATTTTGGTAATTGTATCCATAAACTTTGGATTATATGTTTCATTTATATAAACTTTTGTTTCTTCTATAATTATATTAATTATGAAAACAGACAGGGTTAATTATTATCGATGGGAATCGAAAAGATTTTTAAAATTAAGGATAGTCAATGAAGAGAATGGCACTTCTATATAATTCTTGTTGATTTGAAGCAAACCCAGTGCTTCTTAACGCAAACCAGCACATAGCTAAGGGGAAACAGATCAGTTAGGGATATAGCATATACCAAGCCACTATTTTGATATTTTTGATTTATTGTTTCAGTGTTTGGTGATGTTGTGACGGCGGTCCTGAGCTGGCCAACGCGTCAGAGCAGGAGCGTTACGCGCCTGATTGGCCTTAAGGTGTTGGGATCTCGAAGGAGAAGTCCAGTAAGGTCATGCAGGTACTGTCATCATCATCGGACCACGTGTGAGTTATTGTATTTCTTTTCATATAAATAGTAAGGGGGTTGTGGCGACATATCCTGGCTGATCCCTTTAGGAAGTACGAATGTGTCAATGAAAGTCTTTATGCTTCGGCATAAAATCTTTCATTGAGGGGGTTTTGTGACGGTACAATTCTGGTACCATAATAATTTTGTAAACCTATGGTTCCAAACCTAATTATTGTATTTTATTTTCTAACCATTTTTTAATAATAATAATTTTATTTTGTATTCCCTACAAGAGTTTTGGTGAATATTTTAAACAACGCACATTTGAATTAACAGGATTTATGTCGAATTCAGTGGAAAATTACAAAAGCCGCAAAAAAAAGTTTGTCAAAATAACTGGTAAACAAGACCAACCCATGTTTACATCAGACGCGAAGAATGGAAGGCGCATTGTATTCCACTGGGTTGGGCCGTTTGAACAAAGAGCCAGTGACGTATTTTTGCCCCACCTCTGAAATGTTGACTGATGAAACAGTGTCATTCTCGTCCGGACCGTGAAGTGGGCCAGCCGGCTATTCACGGCCGGCGTTTTCACTAAGTGTAGTTATTTAAATTTTACACCACCAAAAGTGGGTTAATAACTGTGGTACCGTAACAAATTTTGAGTTGATGTCATCGACAGAGTGAAATTCACGATCAAATAATCTGGCAAAAGTGTGATCCGAGGGGGGATGCTACAATAGTGAGTGTGTGCCCAAAGACGATGTGACAGTTCAGATTTTTGCACGTGCAATCGAAGGATTCAAGGTGTTCGATGTCGTCAACCCAAAAGTGCAGCTAAGTACCAGCTACAACCATTTTATATTTAAAAATTTTTTTAATTACCAAAATTCAGTAAATTCATTAACTAAATTGGTATACCGTAAATTGAAATGAGCTCATAATAATAATTGTACCAGAGAGAGAAAGAGTGGATAATAAAATCTTATTAAAAAGTGCTGGGTTGTGCAAAATAAATGCCTATATATCTATATACATGTTTAATATGTTTAATATTTCAATAAGATAATACCTATGTATTTTGGAGGGTTTGTGAAATAGATAAGGGGAAATTTAACTTGAGGAATTGAATGGCGCCACCTGGCGGATAATAGCTTGTTTGTCTTATGTAAGTAAATTCCATCTTATATAAATAAAAAGGGTAATGTCAATGGTAACAAACAAAACAAAACGAGTGAATTATTTCAGGTAATACGTTCCTCGACTCTGGTTCGTATAACACGAATACTGACCTTAGGTAAGTACATATTATATGTTGTTCAGTGTGGCAACACTGGCGCCCGATATCTTAATATACACCTCACATTAAAATAACCAGTGCATTAATTATTGTAATAAAGTCAATAGTTACAGATGGCGCCCGAACAGGGACTCTACGTAAGACCTAATTTTATGTAGAGTATACATACTAGAGAAAAGGAAGAATTTACCTGAAATAGTTTCTACAGTAAATAGACACGTGAGTGAAGTAGGGTTAAGTTACGTTATATACCTATATGTGTATTAGAAATAAGCAAAATGAATACTGGTAAAGGTGAAAATGTAGACGAGACAGTTACGATTGAGATGAACGTTAAATTGAACCCAATTAGTCAGATCGGTGACACCAGTGTCACTGAATTAAACCCAGTTCCATTAACCCCTAACTCAACTCAAGACGAAAATAAAACAGATGAGATTTTGCAATGATGCAATTACTGTTAAAGTTAGACAAGAAGTTAGATGAGCAAAAAATTGATTCTAATGTTAAATATACTAACTTGAATGACAAATTTGATAAACAGAGTGTAAGATTTGATAATTTTGATAAAAAATTTAACGAGCAGAAAAATGAAATCAGAAATAGTTTTGATGTAAAGTTTGATGAATTAAAGACTGAAATTAAAAGCCGAAATTGTCACTTTGATAAAAGAATAGAGGAAATGCATGCTCATTTCGATAATATACAGAAACAAACAGTAACGTTAGTAGACGAGAATTACAAGAATAATAGTGGGGGTAGTAATGATGATACATTCACAGAAAATAGTGTTAGTTTAAGTGCTAACAAGGTGAGTAATTTGAATAATGAATTTACAGGTAGTAACAATGGTATAATTAAGAATATGGTATTAGAAAATGATAATGAGAATATTGGGAGTGATAATGAGGTGTTTGTGTGTGTTGAGAAAGAGAGAGAGCTGAGAGAAAGTATATTTGTAAAAGGGGCGCAGGGGGTAGAATTTTCCTTTGATGTTGTAGTAGTGGGTGAAGAAAAGTCTTCACGTATTTTTAATAAGGACGAGAGTTCCTTAGATTTATATTTGGGAGACGATAGGTCTACAAATAGAATTCCCTGGTGTTTTTGTGTACCTCATAGGTGGTGCAGTAATTATGATTTAGTGACCCCTGCATATTTGGAAAGAGAGAGTGTAACTTGGTGTTATGGTGAGAAATATATTGAGAGAGAGAGTAAGAGAGTAATAGAGATTTTTAAAGTAAATAGAAAGTATAGAGAATTGGTAGAAAGGTTAGGAGTAGAGATGGTGAACAATTATAACGAATACTTACCTTGTAGTAAAATTGAGATAGTAATAACAGTAGATGGTGATAATAATGATAACAATTACTTACCTTGGGTAATAAAGGGTGTAGTAGTAGAAAATTATGATGACTATATGACTAATATTATTATGACAGATAATACTGAGGTAGACAGAACCATACCCGATCGTGACATGGTATATGATAAAAAGCTACAGAATAAACCTTTTAATTCTGGAAATGAGATTGTGGAAGAATATAAAATTTTAAACAAATATTATATAAATAATAATAATATCATTTATATGATAAAAAATATATTGTATCGACCTAAGATTAGAATGTTATTCAATGATGGAGGATAGATTGTTTTATTGTGTATGAACATTTAATACATGTGAACAGTGATTTTGAAATGGACTGCTTATGGACTGATTTTGATCAATGATAAAATAACAAGTTGGACTGTATATTTTTATGTGTTAATGTCAATGTATTTATATATTTTGATGTTGTGTATTACAGGTAAATTTTATGTACACCATGTATGTAACAGTAAGTTTAATTGTTTTAATAATTAACAATTAACATGTTTTTGCTAAACAAGTGAAAGTAATAGTGAAAATTTTAAATAATTGAAGAGTAATTACTGAATTAATGAGGTACAAAAGAAAGTTGTACTAAATTTATAATTGCAGTAGTAATGAAGTTAACGTGTAATGAAGAAAATTTCTAATGAATAATAAATGATTAAGTAAGAATATATATTTGAAGATTGAGATGTATTGTTATGAGTAGGTGAGAGATAAATTTTATAATGCAACTGTCAATGATTACAGTAATGTAGAATGTTTAACAAGGGATAAAGCCTGGGTGTAAATAAAGGCATGTGAGTTAGTCAATCAAAGTTAAGGGGAGTTAGATAGATAAGAATTTTAAAGAAAATAATACAAAGAGAGTATTAGATATTTTAGGGACACGGTAGTTAGTGGTTATTTGTAGAGGTGAGTAAAGTAAAGGTTAAACAAATGTTTGTTGCTGATGATATTTTGTAGTGGGGGTGAGGTGATAAGGAGTAGTCAACGTATAGCGTTGTGGCAGGTAATAGCGTAGTTTAAGGGAGTGTTTGCCGATATTTTTGGAAGGGCAAAAAATTATGAATGTATATAGCCAGGTAGGGAACACCCATCTTAATACAAAGACGAGCGGTGCCATAGGATTTTAAAATGGAATTAGTGAAAGTGTTTATAATTGAGAAATTGGTGTCATGATATGTAAATCTGGTTAGTAGTGGTTAGTAGAAAGAAAGGTGAGTAAGAGTATAAATGTTAGTGCCTATATAATAAGTCAAAGCATAGTGAATACAGGAGCCACCCAGACTAAACAATGATAAACATGTGAAAGGTTAGGTAGAAAATTCAGAGTAGAGAGGTAATAAGAAAAGAAATAATAATAATAATGTAATATGAATAATAATAATGAATTTTTTGTGTGAAGAGTTACATGGTAGTAGATGATGAATAATTGATGGCTAAATAATAAAAGTTTAATAATTAAAATTATTATAAATTATAATAATTATTATAATTAAAATGTAATGTTTATAATCTGATACGCAGATTTAAAGAAATTTTAATCAAAGTTAAATGTAAATAGGTTATTTTAATGTATTAACCGTATTACTGTATTAATATAATGATGAGTGTATTATGTATTAGCATAGGAATTTGAACATGATGTATAAGAAATAGTGTGTGTGTGGAGGAGAAAGAGGGGTAAAATATTGTTAACAGCGCCATATTAATTACTGTTAATAATACAGTAATAATATTAATAATAATAATAATAAGATTTTTTTTATATAAAATGTTTTTCTCCCTCTTACTCAAACAGGGAGATTTTGGTAATTGTATCCATAAACTTTGGATTATATGTTTCATTTATATAAACTTTTGTGTTTCTTCTATAATTATATTAATTATGAAAACAGACAGGGTTAATTATTATCAATGGGAATCGAAAAGATTTTTAAAATTAAGGATAGTCAATGAAGAGAATGGCACTTCTATATAATTCTTGTTGATTTGAAGCAAACCCAGTGCTTCTTAACGCAAACCAGCACATAGCTAAGGGGAAACAGATCAGTTAGGGATATAGCATATACCAAGCCACTATTTTGATATTTTTGATTTATTGTTTCAGTGTTTGGTGATGTTGTGACGGCGGTCCTGAGCTGGCCAACGCGTCAGAGCAGGAGCGTTACGTGCCTGATTGGCCTTAAGGTGTTGGGATCTCGAAGGAGAAGTCCAGTAAGGTCATGCAGGTACTGTCATCATCATCGGACCACGGGTGAGTTATTGTATTTCTTTTCATATAAATAGTAAGGGGGTTGTGGCGACATATCCTGGCTGATCCCTTTAGGAAGTACGAATGTGTCAATGAAAGTCTTTATGATTCGGCATAAAATCTTTCATTGAGGGGGTTTTGTGACGGTACAATTCTGGTACCATAATAATTTTGTAAACCTATGGTTCCAAACCTAATTATTGTATTTTATTTTCTAACCATTTTTTAATAATAATAATTTTATTTTGTATTCCCTACAAGAGTTTTGGTGAATATTTTAAACAACGCACATTTGAATTAACAGGATTTATGTCAAATTCAGTGGAAAATTACAAAAGCCGCAAAAAAAAGTTTGTCACAATAACTGGTAAACAAGACCAACCCATGTTTACATCAGACGCAAAGAATGGAAGGCGCATTGTATTCCACTGGGCTGGGCCGTTTGAACAAAGAGCCAGTGACGTATTTTTGCCCCACCTCTGCAATGTTGACTGATGAGACAGTGTCATTCTCGTCCGTACCGTGAAGTGGGCCAGCCGGCTATTCACGGCCGGCGTTTTCACTAAGTGTAGTTATTTAAATTTTACACCACCAAAAGTGGGTTAATAACAGTGGTACCGTAACAAATTTTGAGTTGATGTCATCGACAGAGTGAAATTCACGATCAAATAATCTGGCAAAAGTGTGATCCGAGGGGGGATGCTACAATAGAGAGTGTGTGCCCAAAGACGATGTGACAGTTCAGATTTTTGCATGTGCAATCGAAGGATTCAAGGTGTTTGATGTCGTCAACCCAAAAGTGCAGCTAAGTACCAGCTACAACCATTTTATATTTAAAACTTTTTTAAATGACCAAAATTCAGTAAATTCATTAACTAAATTGGTATACCGTAAATTGAAATGAGCTCATAATAATAATTGTACCAGAGAGAGAAAGAGTGGATAATAAAATCTTATTAAAAAGTGCTGGGTTGTGCAAAATAAATGTATATATATCTATATACATGTTTAATATGTTTAATATTTCAATAAGATAATACCTATGTATTTTGGAGGGTTTGTGAAATAGATAAGGGGAAATTTAACTTGAGGAATTGAATGGCGCCACCTGGCGGATAATAGCTTGTTTGTCTTATGTAAGTAAATTCCATCTTATATAAATAAAAAGGGTAATGTCAATGGTAACAAACAAAACAAAACGAGTGATTTATTTCAGGTAATACGTTCCTCGACTCTGGTTCGTATAACACGAATACTGACCTTAGGTAAGTACATATTATATGTTGTTCAGTGTGGCAACACTGGCGCCCGATATCTTAATATACACCTCACATTAAAATAACCAGTGCATTAATTATTGTAATTAAAGTCAATAGTTACAGATGGCGCCCGAACAGGACTCTACGTAAGACCTAATTTTATGTAGAGTATACATACTAGAGAAAAGGAATAATTTACCTGAAATAGTTTCTACAGTAAATAGACACGTGAGTGAAGTGGGGTTAAGTTACGTTATATACCTATATGTGTATTAGAAATAAGCAAAATGAATACTGGTAAATGTGAAAATGTAGACGAGACAGTTACGATTGAGATGAACGTTAAATTGAACCCAATTAGTCAGATCGGTGACACCAGTGTCACTGAATTAAACCCAGTTCCATTAACCCCCATCTCAACTCAAGACGAAAATAAAACAGATGAGATTTTGCAATGATGCAATTACTGTTAAAGTTAGACAAGAAGTTAGATGAGCAAAAAATTGATTCTAATGTTAAATATACTAACTTGAATGACAAATTTGATGAACAGAGTGAAAGATTTGATAATTTTGATAAAAAATTTAACGAGCAGAAAAATGAAATCAGAAATAGTTTTGATGTAAAGTTTGATGAATTAAAGACTGAAATTAAAAGCCGAAATTGTCACTTTGATAAAAGAATAGAGGAAATGCATGCTCATTTCGATAATATACAGAAACAAACAGTAACGTTAGTAGACGAGAATTACAAGAATAATAGTGGGGGTAGTAATGATGATACATTCACAGAAAATAGTGTTAGTTTAAGTGCTAACAAGGTGAGTAATTTGAATAATGAATTTACATGTAGTAACAATGGTATAATTAAGAATATGGTATTAGAAAATGATAATGAGAATATTGGGAGTGATAATGAGGTGTTTGTGTGTGTTGAGAAAGAGAGAGAGCTGAGAGAAAGTATATTTGTAAAAGAGGCGCAGGGGGTAGAATTTTCCTTTGATGTTGTAGTAGTGGGTGAAGAAAAGTCTTCACGTATTTTTAATAAGGACGAGAGTTCCTTAGATTTATATTTGGGAGACGATAGGTCTACAAATAGAATTCCCTGGTGTTTTTGTGTACCTCATAGGTGGTGCAGTAATTATGATTTAGTGACCCCTGCATATTTGGAAAGAGAGAGTGTAACTTGGTGTTATGGTGAGAAATATATTGAGAGAGAGAATAAGAGAGTAATAGAGATTTTTAAAATAAATAGAAAGTATAGAGAATTGGTAGAAAGGTTAGGAGTAGAGATGGTGAACAATTATAACAAATACTTACCTTGTAGTAAAATTGAGATAGTAATAACAGTAGATGGTGATAATAATGATAACAATTACTTACCTTGGGTAATAAAGGGTGTAGTAGTAGAAAATTATGATGACTATATGACTAATATGATTATGACAGATAATACTGAGGTAGACAGAACCATACCCGATCGTGACATGGTATATGATAAAAAGCTATAGAATAAACCTTTTAATTCTGGAAATGAGATTGTGGAAGAATATAAAATTTTAAACAAATATTATATAAATAATAATAATATCATTTATATGATAAAAAATATATTGTATCGACCTAAGATTAGAATGTTATTCAATGATGGAGGATAGATTGTTTTATTGTGTATGAACATTTAATACATGTGAACAGTGATTTTGAAATGGACTGCTTATGGACTGATTTTGATCAATGATAAAATAACAAGTTGGACTGTATATTTTTATGTGTTAATGTCACTGTATTTATATATTTTGATGTTGTGTATTACAGGTAAATTTTCTGTACACCATGTATGTAACAGTAAGTTTAATTGTTTTAATAATTAACAATTAACATGTTTTTGCTAAACAAGTGAAAGTAATAGTGAAAATTTTAAATAATTGAAGAGTAATTACTGAATTAATGTGGTACAAAAGAAAGTTGTACTAAATTTATAATTGCAGTAGTAATGAAGTTAACGTGTAATGAAGAAAATTTCTAATGAATAATAAATGATTAAGTAAGAATATATATTTGAAGATTGAGATGTATTGTTATGAGTAGGTGAGAGATAAATTTTATAATGCAACTGTCAATGATTACAGTAATGTAGAATGTTTAACAAGGGATAAAGCCTGGGTGTAAATAAAGGCATGTGAGTTAGTCAATCAAAGTTAAGGGGAGTTAGATAGATAAGAATTTTAAAGAAAATAATACAAAGAGAGTATTAGATATTTTAGGGACACGGTAGTTAGTGGTTATTTGTAGAGGTGAGTAAAGTAAAGGTTAAACAAATATTTGTTGCTGATGATATTTTGTAGTGGGGGTGAGGTGATAAGGAGTAGTCAACGTATAGCGTTGTGGCAGGTAATAGCGTAGTTTAAGGGAGTGTTTGCCGATATTTTTGGAAGGGCAAAAAATTATGAATGTATATAGCCAGGTAGGGAACACCCATCTTAATACAAAGACGAGCGGTGCCATAGGATTTTAAAATGGAATTAGTGAAAGTGTTTATAATTGAGAAATTGGTGTCATGATATGTAAATCTGGTTAGTAGTGGTTAGTAGAAAGAAAGGTGAGTAAGAGTATAAATGTTAGTGCCTATATAATAAGTCAAAGCATAGTGAATACAGGAGCCACCCAGACTAAACAATGATAAACATGTGAAAGGTTAGGTAGAAAATTCAGAGTAGAGAAGTAATAAGAAAAGAAATAATAATAATGTAATATGAATAATAATAATGAATTTTTTGTGTGAAGAGTTACATGGTAGTAGATGATGAATAATTGATGGCTAATTAATAAAAGTTTAATAATTAAAATTATTATAAATTATAATAATTATTATAATTAAAATGTAATGTTTATAATCTGATACGCAGATTTAAAGAAATTTTAATCAAAGTTAAATGTAAATAGGTTATTTTAATGTATTAACCGTATTACTGTATTAATATAATGATGAGTGTATTATGTATTAGCATAGGAATTTGAACATGATGTATAAGAAATAGTGTGTGCGGAGGAGAAAGAGGGGTAAAATATTGTTAACAGCGCCATATTAATTACTGTTAATAATAATAATAATAAGATTTTTTTTATATAAAATGTTTTTCTCCCTCTTACTCAAACATGGAGATTTTGGTACTTGTGTAGTGATCGAAAATTTAAAAAATTTTAATTCCTCGATCAAGTGGCACTTTCCCACACTCGAGTCGACGGACACAAGCCCAGGTCGTAAATAATGACGAATTAGGGACACGTCAAACCCGACGCCAGTGCGAAGACAAAGAAAAAACGTCTGAGTACAGCACACAATAAGAAGTTGAGGGCGTCGCTGACAGCTCGCAGTTTGTTACAATTTACAGCACCCAGCAATCGAAAACAAAGACTTCGTCCAGCTGCCGAATTACGCGGAAACGAGATGGAACGCCTGCTGTGGAGGTGAAGTGTAACGAGCACAAATATGAAATGCTTCACTCTGATACAAAGGAGTAAAGAGCAATTTTAACGGACAAATAAACAATAGACGTAACTAAGTGAATACTGCCAGTGCACCCTGCACAGCGTGAAAACAAACCTTTGACAGTTTACTGAGATTTACGACTGGAAAGCGTAGAGATCTACGAGAAACGACTCCAACGAAGGGTTGATAATCGGCGGAACGAACAACGAATAACTTGAACAATTAACCAGGGCTCTGCATTCTGTTAACAAAAGATCGGTCAGAACCTTGACAAAGTCTAAACAAAGGATGACAGACAGCCAGGAAATCGCTCTAGTTTCTTAGAATCCGTACCACGTTCGTCACATGGAATACTCCAGGGATGACGACGACCAACCAGCGTCAAGCATCTTCTAAAAGAGCTCGTGGAGAGAGTAAGAAGGGTTCGGACGACGAATCGGGAAACATAGGATGAGATCTGCAGAAGAGTAGGAATTTGTACAACCAATCAAGAATCCGAGAGGGCGTAGGAATCCAGAATTTAGACTTATGGGTAAGATGTTTCAATAAAACTGTTTTGCGAAGACGCGGAGCGGCAGTCGATAGTCGAGAGTCGATAGTCGATAGTCTATAGTCTACAGTCTACAAGTGAATCGGTCATAAGTTAATAAGTCAGTACGTACGACAGTCAGACGGTTGGTTATAGCCGGAACGGTAATACATTCAGTGATTGAAACAGTTTGCGCTACCTACCGAACTTCCAATTCGGTGAACTCGTATGTGAACTTAGACATACGACTTAGTCTCACTACACACACAAGTCTGTTCGACAATCGTATATGTTCTGGTAAACTATAGTGCGCACGGGACTTGAAACTACAACCGACACGAACATAATAACGCAAGTAATTTACATTCCAAAGCATCACAGTGAGTGACATTTCAAACACTCTCACATTACAATGAATCGCCACATTGAACAATTAACTGAATGAACTATATCGAACAATTAAGCACACAGTACACATTACATCCAGATAGACGGAACAGTTAATCATGTACACGAACACGGCAAACTCTCAGAATAATTCAGCTTAATGACAATATTAACATCTCAATATTTGAACTCCAGACACTCGATATCAGCGGGGTACCACAACACCGTACACATAACGGGAGTGAAGATTGAGTGAAGTGAAGTGATTAGTGCTCTTCATAACAGTGACTAAGATGCTCGACAAATCCTCCAGAAGATATCTTCTCACAACGGTGGAATATTGGATAAACACTCTCACAAGATAAGCTTTTATGTCTATTAAATCTTAGTAATATATACTACTGTTCTGTCTTCTCTTTTCAAAGAACAAACCCCAAGAGATTATATATATATAAACCATATGAATCATAAAATTTATAAAACAACATTAACGTAATTCATCATCTGAGAATAATGAACGCATTTAGGTAGGAATAAATATATTTGTTGATTGTTTATTGTTCGTATATGTTTTGTATATGTATATTATTTACTGCATTTGAATGTACCATATGTTTGTGTTTTCAGGAAACAACGTACAAATTGTATTTATATCATGTGTTTTAATGTGTATGTAATTGCAGGATATAGTCACTTACTTAATTAACAGGTGTAATAAATAAGTAATTATTTTATATTTAGTCTTGCGTTCATTATTGGAATTTAACCTCGATTAATAATTTATTTCATTCTAATCATCTCGCAAAGAGTCTCAAAAGTTATGCTAAGTATCAATGGACACAACAAACTCGACCATTGAGACGTCCGATTAACAGACTCATAAATCATATTTATTTCACAACTGTGTCGAGTCTAATCTGATGAGTATGAACTACTTTTATATATGAATTAAAATTAACGTCCATCATAACTCTTTTAATTAATATACGAAGTTAATGAGATACAGTTTACTAATTCACATTTGGATAGTCCAATATTAGCATAATTACGCTCAACATAAATGGTACGGCAACCCTAATTTACTTAATTAATTGCCACTCCCATTTATAACCTTAAATGTAAATGGCTCCCAATGACCGTGGGACATACCAAGGTTAATTAGAGTCAAAGTGCATTAAATGTAATGGCGCCCAACGTGGGGCAAAAGAGAGCAGGCAGTAGTATTTAGATAAATTAAAATAATATAGTACATAAGATATTAAATAAGTGTAAGGTTAGCTTGACTGGTAAATGATAACGCGAAGCAAGGCTAAAATGGCTAGCGGTAGTTCTGACAGCATGAACTTTGACGTTAACAACCAGTTGGGCGCACCCGACAACGGCGAAGAGAATTCAGTCGAACCAAATATGACTGGGGAGACGTCAGAGGTCAGAGCGCGGGGACAGGAGTCACAACAACCACAGGAGTTCCAGCAATCACATGAAGAGGCATCACTACGTTCATTGTTGATGGACTTCATGCGCACACAAAGCGAAAGTCTCAAAGTAATCAAAGAAAATTTAGAAGAAAACCGAAAGGAAATTAACGAAAAATTCGACCAACAGAAGGAAGAAATCAATCAAAGATTCGATCAACAAAACGAGAAGTTCAACACACTAGAAGAAAAATTAGATCATCACAAAGAAGACGTCAAGCAACAGATGGCCGAACAGCTCACGCTTATACGATCGGAAATGCGTGACCATAAGACCAGTTGCGACGATAAGATAAGCGAAGTCTTAAAGAAACAGGAGGACGCTACAAGAGAAATAAAAGATGACACCACTAAGAAGTTTGAAGAAGTGTGGGAAGCCCGAGAGTCGGACCACCAAGAACTTAAAAACCTTGCACAGACCACACAATCTAGTATAAAGAAAGTTCACAATAAGCTAGAACTACACATCAATAGTAATCAGAAGAAACAGGAAGAACTGAAGACCGAAATATATCACACACTTCGACAGCAGCAACAAGAGATAGGTGAAGCCAACCACACATTGCAACAGAAAATCGATGAAGTAGACGGCCGACAAAAGACGACCGAACAGAAGCTTGACGAAAACGTCAAAGAGAAGACGACCCACATTCAGGAACTCAGGTGTCAAGTAGAGAGACTGCGGCGACAGATCACCGATGGGGAGTCTGGGCCTCACAGGACGGTCAACGGACAAGTACAGGTGGAGCTGAAGTATGACGGGACCGACAGATTCCCAATGGAGTTCCTGAAGGAATTGTCGGAGTTTCAAGAAACATATTACTCGAGCAGCGACATAAGGTGGATCGGTAAGCACCTAGAGAAGGACGCAAGTATATGGTGGCGTGTGATCCGGGACCAAATAAACACCTTCGAAGAATTCAAGGAGGCATTCACATTGAAGTATTGGGGGTTGGAACGACAGGACATTATCCGCGACAACCTCGAGTACGGAAGGTTTGAATGGCATGGACCGGTTACGGCTATACAGTACATCGAACGAATCCTTTTGGAAAGCCGGCCATTAACTCCAGCATTGACCGACCGCCAACTGATAAGAAAAATCTCAAGGCACTTTGGGAGGGACTTGCAGATCGCCGTTATAACACGCGGGATCGTCACCATACCCAATTTTGAAGCCTTGATCACTGAATATACGAGCATTCAGTCAAACAGTGCAGGCAACAGGCGTACGCAATATAGGGCAGCGAACGAAAGGGAAACCGGAAATAGCGATCGACCCAGTGGTAACTTTGTCAACAAAAACGAGGGTGAGAGAAAACCAGCTTGGCAAGGACGGCCGCACGGCGGTAACCGTTATGAGAATAAATCACACGGAGTGGTGAACACTGTCGAATACTTTAACGCCAAACCGAGCACAAGTCATGCCGCCGACGACAACAATTCAAGGTCGAACAATGACCAGAACAGCAAAAAAAAAAACACCCCTTCACAGCGAACGACATAGTTTTTGACAACAAAAACAACCCCACGAATAATGTCAATATCCTAGTACCTGACTTGAGGGATGACCTACTGCATGAATACGACGAGGACATAACTAAACAGATATTAAAATGTCCCGAAATACTCATTCAATTTAACAATAACATTAAAGTTTTGGCACTTGTCGACACCGGCTCAGTTATTAATGGGTTATCAGAAGAGTGGTTCAACGCAAACAAAAGGGACATTGAACCATATGAAATTTTACCCATGACGAATTCTCTAATCATTAGTGCTGTCGGGAACAAGTCCAAACTAATTAGAAAACAAATACTATGCGACATTGAAATTGACGGGATCAAAAATGAGTGTGTCTTTTTAATTATACCTGACCTTATTAAACAATGTATATTAGGGATAAGTTTTTTACAGGAGGTGGGATGTCGCATCGACATCGGTAATAAGAAAATAGAAATAGTGAATGCGGCTGATGAAGAGGTGCACGCCGTACCCATCATTAACATGGAACTAATGGATAATGGAGAAGAAGAAGAAATCTTGAGGAACATCGACGAGAAGATAGCAAGTATGGACTGTCAAGACGAAGAAATATTGGGAAATTTGAGGGAAATACTTATTAAGAATAGAAGAGTGTTTAGGGAATGCCCGGGGAGGATAGAAGGATACGAGCATGAGTTTCAAGTTACGGACAGTACGCCCTACTTTCAACGGGGTTGGCCTGTACCACTTGCTTATCAAAAGAAAGTGAAGGACGAGATTGATAGAATGCTGCGATACGGTGTGATTGAACGATGTACGAGCCCGTTCATAAATCCATTCGTAACAGTCATTAAAAGAGATGGAAGGGTCCGTTTATGCCTGGACGCAAGAAAGATAAACGGCGTTACAATTCCCGACTATGAAGGCGTTTCCCCAATAAACGAAATCTTGGCAAGATGTAGCGAGATGTGCTATCTATCTACTGTCGATTTGTCCAGCAGCTTTTGGCAAGTGCCATTGAAGGAAGAGTGCAGGAAGTATACCGCGTTCATGTATGAGGGAAGGTGCTACCAATTCACCGTCACACCATTCGGCCTTAGTACCAGTTCAGCGGCACTAACACGCGGATTGGATACGGTTTTAAATGAAAATGTTAAGAAAAACACACTAATATACGTAGACGATTGTCTATGTTATTCTGACGATGTTCAGACACACTTAGCACATTTAGAAGCATTGTTAAATAATCTAAACGAAACTAACTTGACCGTCAACCTAAATAAGTCGCAGTTTTTCAGAAAAGAAATATCGTATCTTGGATACCAACTAACAACACCGGCATCCAAGCTACGGAAGAGAAAGTGAAAGCCATTATGGAGTTCCCTAAGCCCAAGAATCAGAAACAGTTAAAGGGTTTCCTAGGCCTCACTAATTTCTATAACCGCTTCACAAGTAAATATGCGGAGACAACACAACCCCTCCATGAATTATTGAAGAAGGATCACAAATTTGTATGGACGGCTGAATTAAACGACTGCTTTGTCAGAGTCAAAAACTTATTTATTGACGCTGTAGTTTTGAGATTTCCGCGCCCAGACCAGAGGTATTATATGCAATGTGATGCTAGTGATTACGCATACGGAGGACAACTTTACCAGCTCGATGAAGATGGGGAGATTGGCGTAATCGCCTACACTAGTAAAACATTCAAGGGTGCTGAGCGGAACTACTATACTACAGAAAAGGAGCTTTTAAGTATCGTCCGATGCTTAGAAAAATTCCGCATATACGTTCTCGGACAACCGTTAACAATCATCACTGACAACAAGGCGTTGACATTCTTAAACAAATGCCATCTAAATAATTCACGGATTACACGATGGATTCTTGCTGTGCAAGAGTATAAGTTCGACATAATTCATTGCAAGGGCAAGGATAACATCGTAGCCGACATCTTAAGTAGGTACCCACACGATGCAAAATTAGAAGAGATTCACGACAACACACATGAATATTTAATCAACCACATCACCGTGAAAATGAAACTTGAAGTGCGGAAACTAATCCAAAACATTGGAAAGCACCAGATAGAAGACGATAAGCTAAAAACAATCATCACTAAAATTAAGGAGGGAAATACAGACCCTAAATTACATAAATTTTATAAATATGTTAACGACAAGTTATATAGGCGACAGCGGAATGAATGGAAGCTGTATGTTCCTAGCAACATATCTGGGGACATAATTGCTGAAATCCATCATATGTTCGGACATTTAGGAACAAAAAAGTGTATTAAAATGCTCCAGGAACATTTCACATTCGACCGGATGTCAAAGAAAGTAAAGACTTATATTAAAACCTGTGACGTTTGCCAGAAGTGCAAAGATACCAACAACAAAGAGCTATTTGGTGGCACACGCGCTGTGATACCTACAGCCAAAGGAGATCTGGTAAGCGCAGATTATTATGGACCCCTACCCACAGGAACGGGTGGAGTCAAATATTTATTAGTCATAGTGGATAATTTCACAAAATATGTCAAATTATTCACCCTTCGGAGAGCAACAACCACTACGACGTTGCGGAGAATAAAAACGTATTGCGAACTATTCGGACAGCCTAGGGCCATTCTGACGGACAACGGGACACAGTTCACCTCCAGGAAATGGGTCAACGGTTTAAAGGAGTTGGACATACAACCAAAGTTTACTGCAATACGTAATCCATGTACCAATCTTGCCGAGCGGATTAACCGGCAACTAGGAAACTTGTTTCGCATTTTCGTAAGTGACCAACACACTAAATGGTCCCAGTACATAAAAACGATTGAAGCGTGTCTAAACGAGGTGTACCACGAAACAATCGAAATTACCCCTCATGAAGCGCACCTCGGCACGAGACCTACACGAGCATGGGAGCAATGCTTGGACAAAGGGGTCATTAGCAGTGACGGGAAACGCGAAAACATCATATTTGTGAAGATAAAGGAGAAGAGGGAGAAGCACGCGAAACGCTGCAATGAGAAAAGGAAAATAACAAAATTTACGATTGGCGACAAGGTACTGGTGAGAGCATACCACCAATCCGACGCTGTGTTGAGGAGAATTGACAAGTTCTTCGAACTTTTCGCAGGACCGTATAAGATCAACCGCATCATCGGCGAGGCCACATATGAGCTCGTGGAGTGCGATAGCGGAAAGATGAGAGGGAAATTTAACATACGGCAAATTAAAGCGTATCATGAGCTAGCGAAAGGAAGTATGGATAACACGAGTGGTAGCGACGACTCCCGGCGGCTAGCAGAAGACGTAGGTTAGGTAATTTGCTCGCGCGGCCAGTCCAGCTAACCAAATAATGATGTGCATTTTACTATATTGTGTTTAGTCCGTATTTCAATGCTAATTGTGTTTATGATCATCATATATTTGTCATTCATTATGTTAATCAGACATGTAAACATCAATATATACATAAAGTGATTTGTTGGAGTGTACCATGTGTCAGAAGGACATTGTGATACTATGACACAGGACACTAAAGACATTAATAATTGTGAATGATAATAACTTGTTAAAATGTAGAGATTCGAATAATTTGTTTATGTAATTAATAATTCAAAATGGACAATTGTTTTATAACTTTAAGAGTAAGCGTTTGAGTATGCATCATGAAGTATGCTGATTCCTCAATTGTCTAGTTAATATGTATGTTTCATTTATCAATGTAATTGTTTATAATATGGCACAAGCTAATCATATGTATATATTTGTTTGTAGCAACTGTATTCTTGAGATAATAATAACAAGTTTGAAAATTATTTTATTGCTATATAAGTCATCGACATAAGATCGATTAATCTAATTGATAGCTAATCTACAGCTTATCTATTACATTGTATATAGATAGAACGAAAGAACGTAAACGATAACTAAACAAACTGTCAAATGGACAGATGTATATGTCTTAAATTCAATTATTTACATAAAATCGTATTGTATAGTCCGCATGTGGACGGATAAAATGTAGAAAATGCGTTCATTTCACTCAGATGAGCGGCAATAAATTCATATGACCATATAAAACATCAAGATGGGGAATAACAATTAATTGCTTCCTATGAGAGATATATATCAGTCAACCATGTCCATTCCGAAGCAGACATCCACGACTGGGACAGAGCGCAGAAATTGGATCAGATGTCTCCTGAAGCCCAACATCCAATCCAATTTGGGGACAATGTAGTGATCGAAAATTTAAAAAATTTTAATTCCTCGATCAAGTGGCACGTTCCCACACTCGAGTCGACGGACACAAGCCCAGGTCGTAAATAATGATGAATTAGGGACACGTCAAACCCGACGCCAGTGCGAAGACAAAGAAAAAACGTCTGAGTACAGCACACAATAAGAAGTTGAGGGCGTCGCTGACAGCTCGCAGTTTGTTACAATTTACAGCACCCAGCAATCGAAAACAAAGACTTCGTCCAGCTGCCGAATTACGCGGAAACGAGATGGAACGCCTGCTGTGGAGGTGAAGTGTAACGAGCACAAATATGAAAGGCTTCACTCTGATACAAAGGAGTAAAGAGCAATTTTAACGGACAAATAAACAATAGACGTAACTCAGTGAATACTGCCAGTGCACCCTGCACAGCGTGAAAACAAACCTTTGACAGTTTACTGAGATTTACGACTGGAAAGCGTAGAGATCTACGAGAAACGACTCCAACGAAGGGTTGATAATCGGCGGAACGAACAACGAATAACTTGAACAATTAACCAGGGCTCTGCATTCTGTTAACAAAAGATCGGTCAGAACCTTGACAAAGTCTAAACAAAGGATGACAGACAGCCAGGAAATCGCTCTAGTTTCTTAGAATCCGTACCACGTTCGTCACATGGAATACTCCGGGGATGACGATGACCAACCAGCGTCAAGCATCTTCTAAAAGAGCTCGTGGAGAGAGTAAGAAGGGTTCGGACGACGAATCGGGAAACAGAGGATGAGATCTGCAGAAGAGTAGGAATTTGTACAACCAATCACGAATCCGAGAGGGCGTAGGAATCCAGAATTTAGACTTATGGGTAAGATGTTTCAATAAAACTGTTTTGCGAAGACGCGGAGCGGCAGTCGATAGTCGAGAGTCGATAGTCGATAGTCTATAGTCTACAGTCTACAAGTGAATCGGTCATAAGTTAATAAGTCAGTACGTACGACAGTCAGACGGTTGGTTATAGCCGGAACGGTAATACATTCAGTGATTGAAACAGTTTGCGCTACCTACCGAACTTCCAATTCGGTGAACTCATAAGTGAACTTAGACATACGACTTAGTCTCACTACACACACAAGTCTGTTCGACAATCGTATATGTTCTGGTAAACTATAGTGCGCACGGGACTTGAAACTACAACCGACACGAACATAATAACGCAAGTAATTTACATTCCAAAGCATCACAGTGAGTGACATTTCAAACACTCTCACATTACAATGAATCGCCACATTGAACAATTAACTGAATGAACTATATCGAACAATTAAGCACACAGTACACATTACATCCAGATAGACGGAACAGTTAATCATGTACACGAACACGGCAAACTCTCAGAATAATTCAGCTTAATGACAATATTAACATCTCAATATTTGAACTCCAGACACTCGATATCAGCGGGGTACCACAACACCGTACACATAACGGGAGTGAAGATTGAGTGAAGTGAAGTGATTAGTGCTCTTCATAACAGTGACTAAGATGCTCGACAAATCCTCCAGAAGATATCTTCTCACAACGGTGGAATATTGGATAAACACTCTCACAAGATAAGCTTTTATGTCTATTAAATCTTAGTAATATATACTACTGTTCTGTCTTCTCTTTTCAAAGAACAAACCCCAAGAGATTATATATATATAAACCATATGAATCATAAAATTTATAAAACAACATTAACGTAATTCATCATCTGAGAATAATGAACGCATTTAGGTAGGAATAAATATATTTGTTGATTGTTTATTGTTCGTATATGTTTTGTATATGTATATTATTTACTGCATTTGAATGTACCATATGTTTGTGTTTTCAGGAAACAACGTACAAATTGTATTTATATCATGTGTTTTAATGTGTATGTAATTGCAGGATATAGTCACTTACTTAATTAACAGGTGTAATAAATAAGTAATTATTTTATATTTAGTCTTGCGTTCATTATTGGAATTTAACCTCGATTAATAATTTATTTCATTCTAATCATCTCTCAAAGAGTCTCAAAAGTTATGCTAAGTATCAATGGACACAACAAACTCGACCATTGAGACGTCCGATTAACAGACTCATAAATCATATTTATTTCACAACTGTGTCGAGTCTAATCTGACAAGTATGAACTACTTATATATATGTATTAAAATTAACGTCCATCATAACTCTTTTAATTAATATACGAAGTTAATGAGATACAGTTTACTAATTCAAATTTGGATAGTCCAATATTAGCATAATTACGCTCAACATAAATGGTACGGCAACCCTAATTTACTTAATTAATTGCCACTCCCATTTATAACCTTAAATTTAAATGGCTCCCAATGACCGTGGGACATACCAAGGTTAATTAGAGTCAAAGTGCATTAAAATTGTATCCATAAACTTTGGATTATATGTTTCATTTATATAAACTTTTGTGTTTCTTCTATAATTATATTAATTATGAAAACAGTCAGGGTTAATTATTATCGATGGGAATCGAAAAGATTTTTAAAATTAAGGATAGTCAATGAAGAGAATGGCACTTCTATATTATTCTTGTTGATTTGAAGCAAACCCAGTGCTTCTTAACGCAAACCAGCAAATAGCTAAGGGGAAACAGATCAGTTAGGGATATAGCATATACCAAGCCACTATTTTGATATTTTTGATTTATTGTTTCAGTGTTTGGTGATGTTGTGACGGCGGTCCAGAGCTGGCCAACGCGTCAGAGCAGGAGCGTTACGCGCCTGATTGGCCTTATGGTGTTAGGATCTCGAAGGAGAAGTCCAGTAAGGTCATGCAGGTACTGTCATCATCATGGGACCACGGGTGAGTTATTGAGTTATTGTATTTCTTTTCATATAAATAGTAAGGGGGTTGTGGCGACATATCCTGGCTGATCCCTTTAGGAAGTACGAATGTGTCAATGAAAGTCTTTATGCTTCGGCATAAAATCTTTCATTGAGGGGGTTTTGTGACGGTACAATTCTGGTACCATAATAATTTTGTAAACCTATGGTTCCAAACCTAATTATTGTATTTTATTTTCTAACCATTTTTTAATAATAATAATTTTATTTTGTATTCCCTACAAGAGTTTTGGTGAATATTTTAAACAACGCACATTTGAATTAACAGGATTTATGTCGAATTCAGTGGAAAATTACAAAAGCCGCAAAAAACAGTTTGTCACAATAACTGGTAAACAAGACCAACCCATGTTTACGTCAGACGCAAAGAATGGAAGGCGCATTGTATTCCACTGGGCTGGGCCGTTTGAACAAAGAGCCAGTGACGTATTTTTGCCCCACCTCTGCAATGTTGACTGATGAAACAGTGTCATTCTCGTCCGGACCGCGAAGTGGGCCAGCTGGCTATTCACGGCCGGCGTTTTCACTAAGTGTAGTTATTTAAATTTTACACCACCAAAAGTGGGTTAATAACTGTGGTACCGTAACAAATTTTGAGTTGATGTCATCGACAGAGTGAAATTCACGATCAAAGAATCTGGCAAAAGTGTGATCCGATGGGGGATGCTACAATAGAGAGTGTGTGCCCAAAGACGATGTGACAGTTCAGATTTTTGCACGTGCAATCGAAGGATTCAAGGTGTTCGATGTCGTCAACCCAAAAGTGCAGCTAAGTACCAGCTACAACCATTTTATATTTTAAAAATTTTTAAAATGACCAAAATTCAGTAAATTCATTAACTAAATTGGTATACCGTAAATTGAAATGAGCTCATAATAATAATTGTACCAGAGAGAGAAAGAGTGGATAATAAAATCTTTTTAAAAAGTGCTGGGTTGTGCAAAATAAATGCCTATATATCTATATACATGTTTAATATGTTTAATATTTCAATAAGATAATACCTATGTATTTTGGAGGGCTTGTGAAATAGATAAAGGGAAATTTAACTTGAGGAATTGAATGGCGCCACCTGGCGGATAATAGCTTGTTTGTCTTATGTAAGTAAATTCCATCTTATATAAATAAAAAGGGTTATGTCAATGGTAACAAACAAAACAAAACGAGTGAATTATTTCAGGTAATACGTTCCTCGACTCTGGTTCGTATAACACGAATACTGACCTTAGGTAAGTACATATTATATGTTGTTCAGTGTGGCAACACTGGCGCCCGATATCTTAATATACACCTCACATTAAAATAACCAGTGCATTAATTATTGTAATTAAAGTCAATAGTTACAGATGGCGCCCGAACAGGGACTCTACGTAAGACCTAATTTTATGTAGAGTATACATACTAGAGAAAAGGAATAATTTACCTGAAATTGTTTCGACAGTAAATAGACACGTGAGTGAAGTAGGGTTAAGTATCGTTATATACCTATATGTGTATTAGAAATAAGCAAAATGAATACTGGTAAAGGTGAAAATGTAGACGAGACAGTTTCGATTGAGATGGATGTTAAATTGAACCCAATTAGTCAGATCGGTGACACCAGTGTCACTGAATTAAACCCAGTTCCATTAACCCCCATCTCAACTCAAGACGAAAATAAAACAGATGAGATTGTGCAATGATGCAATTACTGTTAAAGTTAGACAAGAAGTTAGATGAGCAAAAAATTGATTCTAATGTTAAATATACTAACTTGAATGACAAATTTGATGAACAGAGTGTAAGATTTGATAATTTTGATAAAAAATTTAACGAGCAGAAAAATGAAATCAGAAATAGTTTTGTTGTAAAGTTTGATGAATTAAAGACTGAAATTAAAAGCCGAAATTGTCACTTTGATAAAAGAATAGAGGAAATGCATGCTCATTTCGATAATATACAGAAACAAACAGTAACGTTAGTAGACGAGAATTACAAGGATAATAGTGGGGGTAGTAATGATGATACAATCACAGAAAATAGTGTTAGTTTAAATGCTAACAAGGTGAGTAATTTGAATAATGAATTTACAGGTAGTAACAATGGTATAATTAAGAATATGGTATTAGAAAATGATAATGAGAATATTGGGAGTGATAATGAGGTGTTTGTGTGTGTTGAGAAAGAGAGAGAGCTGAGAGAAAGTATATTTGTAAAAGGAGCGCGGGGGGTAGAATTTTCCTTTGATGTTGTAGTAGTGGGTGAAGAAAAGTCTTCACGTATTTTTAACAAGGACGAGAGTTCCTTAGATTTATATTTGGGAGACGATAGGTCTACAAATAGAATTCCCTGGTGTTTTTGTGTACCTCATAGGTGGTGCAGTAATTATGAATTAGTGACCCCTGCATATTTGGAAAGAGAGAGTGTAACTTGGTGTTATGGTGAGAAATATATTGAGAGAGAGAATAAGAGAGTAATAGAGATTTTTAAAGTAAATAGAAAGTATAGAGAATTGGTAGAAAGGTTAGGAGTAGAGATGGTGAACAATTATAACGAATACTTACCTTGTAGTAAAATTGAGATAGTAATAACAGTAGATGGTGATAATAATGATAACAATTACTTACCTTGGGTAGTAAAGGGTGTAGTAGTAGAAAATTATGATGAGTATATGACTAATATGATTATGACAGATAATACTGGGGTAGACAGAACCATACCCGATCATGGCATGGTATATGATAAAAAGCTACAGAATAAACCTTTTAATTCTGGAAATGAGATTGTGGAAGAATATAAAATTTTAAACAAATATTATGTAAATAATAATAATATCATTTATATGATAAAAAATATATTGTATCGACCTAAGATTAGAATGTTATTCAATGATGGAGGATAGATTGTTTTATTGTGTATGAACATTTAATACATGTGAACAGTGATTTTGAAATGGACTGCTTATGGACTGATTTTGATCAATGATAAAATAACAAGTTGGACTGTATATTTTTATGTGTTAATGTCAATGTTTTTATATATTTTGATGTTGTGTATTACAGGTAAATTTTATGTACACCATGTATGTAACAGTAAGTTTAATTGTTTTAATAATTAACAATTAACATGTTTTTGCTAAACAAGTGAAAGTAATAGTGAAAATTTTAAATAATTGAAGAGTAATTACTGAATTAATGAGGTACAAAAGAAAGTTGTACTAAATTTATAATTGCAGTAGTAATGAAGTTAACGTGTAATGAAGAAAATTTCTAATGAATAATAAATGATTAAATAAGAATATATATTTGAAGATTGAGATGTATTGTTATGAGTAGGTGAGAGATAAATTTTATAATGCAACTGTCAATGATTACAGTAATGTAGAATGTTTAACAAGGGATAAAGCCTGGGTGTAAATAAAGGCATGTGAGTTAGTCAATCAAAGTTAAGGGGAGTTAGATAGATAAGAATTTTAAAGAAAATAATACAAAGAGAGTATTAGATATTTTAGGGACACGGTAGTTAGTGGTTATTTGTACAGGTTAGTAAAGTAAAGGTTAAACAAATATTTGTTGCTGATGATATTTTGTAGTGGGGGTGAGGTGATAAGGAGTAGTCAACGTATAGCGTTGTGGCAGGTAATAGCGTAGTTTAAGGGAGTGTTTGCCGATATTTTTGGAAGGGCAAAAAATTATGAATGTATATAGCCAGGTAGGGAACACCCATCTTAATACAAAGACGAGCGGTGCCATAGGATTTTAAAATGGAATTAGTGAAAGTGTTTATAATTGAGAAATTGGTGTCATGATATGTAAATCTGGTTAGCAGTGGTTAGTAGAAAGAAAGGTGAGTAAGAGTATAAATGTTAGTGCCTATATAATAAGTCAAAGCATAGTGAATACAGGAGCCACCCAGACTAAACAATGATAAACATGTGAAAGGTTAGGTAGAAAATTCAGAGTAGAGAGGTAATAAGAAAAGAAATAATAATAATGTAATATGAATAATAATAATGAATTTTTTGTGTGAAGAGTTACATGGTAGTAGATGATGAATAATTGATGGCTAATTAATAAAAGTTTAATAATTAAAATTATTATAAATTATAATAATTATTATAATTAAAATGTAATGGTTATAATCTGATACGCAGATTTAAAGAAATTTTAATCAAAGTTAAATGTAAATAGGTTATTTTAATGTATTAACCGTATTACTGTATTAATATAATGATGAGTGTATTATGTATTAGCATAGGAATTTGAACATGATGTATAAGAAATAGTGTGTGTGGAGGAGAAAGAGGGGTAAAATATTGTTAACAGCGCCATATTAGTTACTGTTAATAATAATAATATTAATAATAATAATAATAATTCGATTTTTTTTTATATAAAATGTTTTTCTCCCTCTTACTCAAACAGGGAGATTTTGGTAATTGTATCCATAAACTTTGGATTATATGTTTCATTTATATAAACTTTTGTGTTTCTTCTATAATTATATTAATTATGAAAACAGACAGGGTTAATTATTATCGATGGGAATCGAAAAGATTTTTAAAATTAAGGATAGTCAATGAAGAGAATGGCACTTCTATATAATTCTTGTTGATTTGAAGCAAACCCAGTGCTTCTTAACGCAAACCAGCACATAGCTAAGGGGAAACAGATCAGTTAGGGATACAGCATATACCAAGCCACTATTTTGATATTTTTGATTATTGTTTCAGTGTTTGGTGATGTTGTGACGGCGGTCCTGAGCTGGCCAACGCGTCAGAGCAGGAGCGTTACGCGCCTGATTGGCCTTATGGTGTTGGGATCTCGAAGGAGAAGTCCAGTAAGGTCATGCAGGTACTGTCATCATCATCATCGGACCACGGGTGAGTTATTGTATTTCTTTTCATATAAATAGTAAGGGGGTTGTGGCGACATATCCTGGCTGATCCCTTTAGGAAGTACGAATGTGTCAATGAAAGTCTTTATGCTTCGGCATAAAATCTTTCATTGAGGGGGTTTTGTGACGGTACAATTCTGGTACCGTAATAATTTTGTAAACCTATGGTTCCAAACCTAATTATTGTATTTTATTTTCTAACCATTTTTTAATAATAATAATTTTATTTTATATTCCCTACAAGAGTTTTGGTGAATATTTTAAACAACGCACATTTGAATTAACAGGATTTATGTCGAATTCAGTGGAAAATTACAAAAGCCGCAAATAACAGTTTGTCACAATAACTGGTAAACAAGACCAACCCATGTTTACGTCAGACGCAAAGAATGGAAGGCGCATTGTATTCCACTGGGCTGGGCCGTTTGAACAAAGAGCCAGTGACGTATTTTTGCCCCACCTCTGCAATGTTGACTGATGAAACAGTGTCATTCTCGTCCAGACCGCGAAGTGGGCCAGCCGGCTATTCACGGCCGGCGTTTTCACTAAGTGTAGTTATTTAAACTTTACACCACCAAAAGTGGGTTAATAACTGTGGTACCGTAACAAATTTTGAGTTGATGTCATCGACAGAGTGAAATTCACGATCAAAGAATCTGGCAAAAGTGTGATCCGATGGGGGATGCTACAATAGAGAGTGTGTGCCCAAAGACGATGTGACAGTTCAGATTTTTGCACGTGCAATCGAAGGATTCAAGGTGTTCGATGTCGTCAACCCAAAAGTGCAGCTAAGTACCAGCTACAACCATTTTATATTTAAAAATTTTTTAAATGACCAAAATTCAGTAAATTCATTAACTAAATTGGTATACCGTAAATTGAAATGAGCTCATAATAATAATTGTACCAGAGAGAGAAAGAGTGGATAATAAAATCTTTTTAAAAAGTGCTGGGTTGTGCAAAATAAATGCCTATATATCTATATACATGTTTAATATGTTTAATATTTCAATAAGATAATACCTATGTATTTTGGAGGGCTTGTGAAATAGATAAGGGGAAATTTAAATTGAGGAATTGAATGGCGCCACCTGGCGGATAATAGCTTGTTTGTCTTATGTAAGTAAATTCCATCTTATATAAATAAAAAGGGTAATGTCAATGGTAAGAAATAAAACAAAACGAGTGAATTATTTCAGGTAATACGTTCCTCGACTCTGGTTCGTATAACACGAATACTGACCTTAGGTAAGTACATATTATATGTTGTTCAGTGTGGCAACAATGGCGCCCGATATCTTAATATACTGTAACGCAACATAGTTGAAGTTCCCCAACGTTACATAAAAGACTGAATGAAATATGGTCAAAGACCATACCCTGACTTAAGGTTGTTCGATAGTTCATATGTTTGAGAAGGACCTCAAGTAAAAAGGAGGCAATGACTAATATTAAATGTGAAAGAGCCAGACCAATGAATGATTGGATGTAATGATATGTTTGTTTTGTACTGTGACATGTTAAGGTCTACAGAATATTTATATTGTATGTTGAATGTGTTAAAAATGAAATGATGTTGTTTGATAATAATACTTACTCAATAATTATGTTTATATTTTATATTAGATTTGTTTTTATACAGCACAATATAGTTACCAATGTTAGGCACGGTACTAAGTTGTCAGTATTGTATAAAATTGAAAGATACTGTTGTTCTAATTAATGTTTATAAACTGGATCAGGAATGTGACCAGTGTTTCAAGTCTAACAAGTAGTTCTGACAATTATGTCATAAATTAATAAAGGGTTCCAGAACCAATTGATTAATGTAAAAACAAATAACCACCAGTAAATTGAAATTCATGTAATTAACTATGTAATCAATAATTAATTGTACAGTAGGTCAGGTAAAAAGAAAATTAAGTTAAAAACCAAATAATGTTATAATGGTTGTAAATGAATCTATAGGCCTAAATTCCATATTAGTGAAAGGAAATTAATACCTTTTTAGTAAACCCAGTCCATCGAAACTCTAGTAAAACATTTACTGTTTAATAAGGAAGGTTAGGGGAGAATTTTATGTGATTCAATATTAATCCAAGCATGGAGTATTTTACTGGAAAGGAGTAGTAATATTCTATAATGCCGGCTCAAGGATATATAGAAAACCTGGTTGTTAAGGCAACTGATTTTTAGTAACTTGTTGATTTTAAATAGATGGTACTGATTGTTACAAGCTATTAGGTTGAAATGAACCGATATATTTAAAATATATGAATAAATATAAAGAAAATATATATCCAAATTGAAAGAAAAAAAAAAGCATTTTGCAAAACAATTATACTGGAATGTTAATGTATCATACAAATTAAATAACCCTATAAATTATCAATGAATACAATAAAAAAGAACTGAAAGCGTCTCACCTCATTCACTAAACAATTCCGCTGAATTTGGTATCAAACCAATTCATGCTATAAATTGAAGACCAATAAAGAGTTGAAGCCTGAATTAACGGAAATATTTGGAAATACAGAAGTTTCGGTTGACGAAATAACCTTCATTGACAGCGGAAGCTGAGATCCTAATTCCAGTTCGTTGGGACCAAGAATTGTGAAGACGCAAAAGAAGACTCGAAGCACCAGAGTTCCCGTGGGATTATCATCATCCATTCATTGAAGACCAGAGCAGTTTTACTGGGTGAAGACGATATAACCTGCATTTTGATCGTAGTTGACAAACATTCACCGCCTAATGAAGCTTTCGCCGCTTGGGTAAAAAAACAAATTATTTTCATATCATTGTATTTTAAGTAAATAATTTTATTCTTTTTGTAAATTGAACAACCTTAATTATGCGTTTTACCTGGCCTTACTAATGGTTCAAAGAACTACACGAACCCTGGTATAAGAATTATTTGTCATTATTTTCAAAGTATATATGTTTTTCTTTTTAGAATTCGAATAATTAAGAATCGATACATGTTGGGATAGTCGATTGTATTGTCTTATTGTTTGTCTGAGACAACGTAACTGGTTAAATACCAGGGAAAATAAATAAAGTACATTTGTTGTATGAGATAACGTTTTAATCATTGCAGAGAAAATACTATATGTAATTGGTGTAATAATTTATTAACAGATTGATACAAACACTCAGAATAACTAACCTATACGCACACTTATTTATAATAACAGCGCTCCAAGTTTGCAGCTGGTGAGACGGGAGATTGCTGAACTAACGGGTTTTGCCATACTAAATTTGAATGAAATTTTTATCGTTGAGGGACTAGGGTTGAGATAAAAACCACTTACATTCAGTAAATACTCCATATATATTGCTCATATTAAACAACCACTGAGAATTAAATTAAGTCTACAGAATACTACCATTATAAATTCAGGAATATAATTCTAAGTTTGTGGACTTAATAATCTGTGTTCTGAGGGTTTCACTGGTCACAACCGCAAGGTATATTAGTTAATAACATATTAATTAAACCAGGTAACAGCATTTTAATTGTTACGAATCGCCACCTACAACGTACTACTTGGCGTTTGTTACACCGGAGTCTCTTATAACTAATTACACTCATAGACAAGATCTCTTTATAATTTGACGTCTCCAGCTGGTATCATACATTATTACATACGTCCTCACATAATTAACAAGCAGTTCGTTACTAAATTGATTACAACAGTGGGGTTTGAATAAGACGGACATTTTCGCTAGCACCGGCACATATTAGTCTCTTTACAAATTGGCACATAACAACATGGAACTTATTTAAACACGTACTCGACACATTCTATATATTTCATTTTGTTACAAATTGCCGCCTGCAACGTGGGGCTTAAACGAAAACGAGGACGTCCATTTAGTCTCTTTCTTTACAAATTGGCGCTCAACAAGTGGGCTTTAGTTAAGTAAAAACTCATATTATTTGTTACTTAACTTGAGCAGGCAACCATTAGAGGCACAGGAATGCATACGAGAGCTCTGACGAAAAGAATGGAGAAGGAACCAGAAACAGAAGAAGATAGGAGGGAAAAAGAAACAGAGGTAGGTACAGATACTGAAATGGATCAACAGACAGGTGATACGGAAGAAACCGAAGTAGTTATGGACCCGGAAACGGAAATAGTGGAAGAAGATGCCCAAGGGGACCAACCAGATAAAAAGGAAGCCAGAGGAGGCCTAGATTTACAAAAATTATGGGAATTAATTAAAGAAGATTCCAAGAAACAGAAGGAAGAATTAAAAGACAGTATTAAGGAAAGTACTAGTGAACTTTTGAGGCAAACCATAAATGAAAATAATGAACAATTGAAGGCCGATTTCAGACAAATCAATGAAAAGCTAGAAAATAAAATAGACAGTATTAAGGAAAGTACTAGTGAACTTTTAAGGCAAACCATAAAGGAAAATAATGAACGATTGAAGGCCGATTTTAGACAAATCAATGAGAAGATAGACAGTATAAATGAGAATTCAGAGAAGCTGGAAAATAAAATAGACAGTATTAATGAGAACTCGAGAAAACAAAACGAAATTTTGAGCGAAAATTTAATCAAGCAGATGAATGAAAAGTTTGACAAGAATGACGAGAATTTGAGACAGATTCAAGACGATAACAAAATAATGAACGAAAAACTTGAGGAAAACAATAAACGAATGAAAGCAGATCTTGAGAAAATCAATGAGGATAATCTTATACGAATCGATGAGAGGATTGAACATTCTAACCAGGAAATAAGGGAAAATGTTGAAAAACAGAATGAAGTATTAAGACAAGTTATCAATAAGAAAATTGAGGACGCTAGTGAGGCAATCAGCCAGAAGGTAGTTAAGAATGACGGCGAAAGAAAACAGGAGATCGCGGAAACAAATAGAAAACTGAAAGCGACCGATGAAGTTATTATACGAAATAGAGCTGAACTAGAGGTCAAGCTAGGCCATATAGAAGAAGAAAACCGAATTCAAGTGGAATCAATACGAACTGATTGCGGAAACCAGCATCGAAATTTAGATACGATCATGAACGAAGTACAGGAGCAAGGACAACGTAACCAGGATAGAATCGAGAACCTACAACGATCAGTTGACAACCGATCGATCACTGTCCCATATACACAACATATAGACGACCGGGAGACCATCAACTTTAAGACATACAGGAGAAATCCAATGGAATTCTTGGAACGGGTCGGCGAACAAATTATGAGAACCGGTGAAAACAGGTGGCCAATAATTCGTCGTTATTTAGACGATCATTTTAAAGAAACTTATGATAACTGGTGGACAGCCACCAGGCACGAGATACGAAGCTACGAAGAATTTAAAATAGCTTTTAAAGCCAGATACTGGTCAGACGCCACCCAGAACGTAGTGAGGGAGAGCATCAGTTATGGAAGATATGACGCCAGCAGGGGAACAACACTTACCGCCTACTTCCTGGGAAAAGTATGTTTGGCAAGACATCTTGAACCAAAAATCCCAGAGGAAATTCTCGTCACCAGGTTAGCATACCACTATGATAACGGTATATCAATAGCACGATCGGGTGGACAAATAAAAACTATACAGGCCATGTCAACGCTATTAGAAGAGCACGAGCGTGAAGTACACTATCGAAGGAGTCGTCAGAGAAACGACCAGTACGGGAACAGGGATTTCCCAGACTATAACAATAGAAACAATAACCATAACAGTCATGAGGCGAATAACCGGACGAACTATAATGGCAGGCCTGGTAATTATGGTAACGAGGCGTACCAACGGCAAAATAACAACAACAGCCCAAGGAACAACGGAAACAATTACGGGAATAGACAGAGTATTCCGAACAACCAATATAACCGGTCGTATAACCCAAATTACCAGAGTCGGAACACGAACAACCGAAATTATGATAATAGTAACCGTAACCCGAATAACCAAAACCAAAACTACAGAAGAGTTAATTATGTGGGGGCGTACGACAATTATAACGGGAGGACATACTACCAAGGACGTCGAAGTTTTGATAGGGACACCGATTGGAACCAGTACAGTAATAACGATCGAAGGGAGACTAGAACTAATAGGGGCAGAAGTCGGAGTCAGGAGGACTACCTGACTAACTGACTAACAGGAGGACTTCGTTAACTACGAAGAGGATCGTCCATTACGGGTTTCCAGACCAATGGTAAATTTTATAAGGGCTGAAGAGAATGGTCCAAGGAGTGATCAACACCAAGGGGAGAATGATAATGAGTGTTTACAACGGAGCAATAACATCGGAGAATCCAGATCCGGAAGCGAGAACCAAAGAAGGGACGATCCATCTAGGAATGTCCGAATAATTTATAATCAACAGAACCCACCAGAACGCTGGATTCCCCTAAGAGGAGATGGCCACCGACCCAGTACATCCCAGGATGTAAGACAAGAAATAAATGAAGAAGAAGACACGGCCGACAGATGGAATACATGAAGAAACTAAAAAACCACAAAATTCTAAAAGTATGTAAGGACAACTTACTCATGTTATTTCGAACAATACAATTTAAAATGAAGAAACTAAAAAACCCAAAAATTCCAAAGGATGTAAGAACAACTTACTCATAATTATTCAGAAACAGTATGATTTAAAATAAAGAGAATAAATACCCCAAAATTCAAAAAATGAAGTAAGCTCAACTTACAAACAAGTATCTAAGAAAACAATTTATGAATTATATAAGAAAGAGAATTTTGAAGATAAAAAGAACAACCAAAGTCGAAAAATAAGTAAGAACACCTTACTATACAATTTAGAAGAAATTGATTTAAACTGATATGAAAGAAGAAAAATATTTTCACTAATTCAACCTAATAAAAATCATCAAAACCAGAAGACGAAATGAGTTTATCTGATATAATATAATAGCGAGAAATATAATTTTGAATGTAAAAGAAATAATAATGATTGTGCCAGAAGAATATAGCTACATAATGTAATGTATAGTACTGACCAAAATCTCATAACCAGCTGTATTGATCACAAAGGAATATGAGCCAATGAAGACAAGAGAATGAAGAAGCCAAAATTGAACCATCAAAAGGATCACAAGAAAAGAAAAAAAAAAACTAATGGTTAAGAATTATCCGTAAACAAAACCCAATTAATAAATGTCAATAAAATAGCCAAGTATTGGAGAGAAAAAGTGTATAATAGAAGGAAGAATTAATATGAAGAAATAATATGATCTGAGTTAAAGTACAGTGAATAATCCCTAGAATATGATTATTATTTATTATTTTATTTAAGGTCACATGATGACTACCTTACGAGGTTTATTAATGAAGATTGACTGTAGAATATTCCAGCAATCATTTGACTGGGCAGAGATGATGTTCCTCTGATCCCAGAAAGTATGTAACGGACGACGGTAATTGGTTAGCCGATAGAGCACCACCGATTCGATTCCAGTTATAATGTTAGGGAGGTTTAGGAAAATTAAATATTAGAGGGAAAACTCACAAATAAATATAGAGAATTAAATAAAACCAGATCCAAAATGTATAATTAATGAAGAATGTCACAAGAATGATTATAGAAATAAGATTTAAACTTGGGAAATAATTGACTTTAAGAAGGAACGAAGAAATGATAATAAAATAACGAATAATTGGGAAATATAAAAGTACTATAAATAGGAAACCAATTGGCCAGATACAAATTAGAAGTTTATTTCTTGCTAAACTTTGTTTATACCAAAATAAACTTATTTCGAAGGGGGGGTGTTATGTAACGCAACATAGTTGAGGTTCCCCAACGTTACATAAAAGACTGAATGAAATATGGTCAAAGACCATACCCTGACTTAAGGTTGTTCGATAGTTCATATGTTTGAGAAGGACCTCAAGTAAAAAGGAGGCAATGACTAATATTAAATGTGAAAGAGCCAGACCAATGAATGATTGGATGTAATGATATGTTTGTTTTGTACTGTGACATGTTAAGGTCTACAGAATATTTATATTGTATGTTGAATGTGTTAAAAATGAAATGATGTTGTTTGATAATAATACTTACTCAATAATTATGTTTATATTTTATATTAGATTTGTTTTTATACAGCACAATATAGTTACCAATGTTAGGCACGGTACTAAGTTGTCAGTATTGTATAAAATTGAAAGATACTGTTGTTCTAATTAATGTTTATAAACTGGATCAGGAATGTGACCAGTGTTTCAAGTCTAACAAGTAGTTCTGACAATTATGTCATAAATTAATAAAGGGTTCCAGAACCAATTGATTAATGTAAAAACAAATAACCACCAGTAAATTGAAATTCATGTAATTAACTATGTAATCAATAATTAATTGTACAGTAGGTCAGGTAAAAAGAAAATTAAGTTAAAAACCAAATAATGTTATAATGGTTGTAAATGAATCTATAGGCCTAAATTCCATATTAGTGAAAGGAAATTAATACCTTTTTAGTAAACCCAGTCCATCGAAACTCTAGTAAAACATTTACTGTTTAATAAGGAAGGTTAGGGGAGAATTTTATGTGATTCAATATTAATCCAAGCATGGAGTATTTTACTGGAAAGGAGTAGTAATATTCTATAATGCCGGCTCAAGGATATATAGAAAACCTGGTTGTTAAGGCAACTGATTTTTAGTAACTTGTTGATTTTAAATAGATGGTACTGATTGTTACAAGCTATTAGGTTGAAATGAACCGATATATTTAAAATATATGAATAAATATAAAGAAAATATATATCCAAATTGAAAGAAAAAAAAAAGCATTTTGCAAAACAATTATACTGGAATGTTAATGTATCATACAAATTAAATAACCCTATAAATTATCAATGAATACAATAAAAAAGAACTGAAAGCGTCTCACCTCATTCACTAAACAATTCCGCTGAATTTGGTATCAAACCAATTCATGCTATAAATTGAAGACCAATAAAGAGTTGAAGCCTGAATTAACGGAAATATTTGGAAATACAGAAGTTTCGGTTGACGAAATAACCTTCATTGACAGCGGAAGCTGAGATCCTAATTCCAGTTCGTTGGGACCAAGAATTGTGAAGACGCAAAAGAAGACTCGAAGCACCAGAGTTCCCGTGGGATTATCATCATCCATTCATTGAAGACCAGAGCAGTTTTACTGGGTGAAGACGATATAACCTGCATTTTGATCGTAGTTGACAAACATTCACCGCCTAATGAAGCTTTCGCCGCTTGGGTAAAAAAACAAATTATTTTCATATCATTGTATTTTAAGTAAATAATTTTATTCTTTTTGTAAATTGAACAACCTTAATTATGCGTTTTACCTGGCCTTACTAATGGTTCAAAGAACTACACGAACCCTGGTATAAGAATTATTTGTCATTATTTTCAAAGTATATATGTTTTTCTTTTTAGAATTCGAATAATTAAGAATCGATACATGTTGGGATAGTCGATTGTATTGTCTTATTGTTTGTCTGAGACAACGTAACTGGTTAAATACCAGGGAAAATAAATAAAGTACATTTGTTGTATGAGATAACGTTTTAATCATTGCAGAGAAAATACTATATGTAATTGGTGTAATAATTTATTAACAGATTGATACAAACACTCAGAATAACTAACCTATACGCACACTTATTTATAATAACAGCGCTCCAAGTTTGCAGCTGGTGAGACGGGAGATTGCTGAACTAACGGGTTTTGCCATACTAAATTTGAATGAAATTTTTATCGTTGAGGGACTAGGGTTGAGATAAAAACCACTTACATTCAGTAAATACTCCATATATATTGCTCATATTAAACAACCACTGAGAATTAAATTAAGTCTACAGAATACTACCATTATAAATTCAGGAATATAATTCTAAGTTTGTGGACTTAATAATCTGTGTTCTGAGGGTTTCACTGGTCACAACCGCAAGGTATATTAGTTAATAACATATTAATTAAACCAGGTAACAGCATTTTAATTGTTACGAATCGCCACCTACAACGTACTACTTGGCGTTTGTTACACCGGAGTCTCTTATAACTAATTACACTCATAGACAAGATCTCTTTATAATTTGACGTCTCCAGCTGGTATCATACATTATTACATACGTCCTCACATAATTAACAAGCAGTTCGTTACTAAATTGATTACAACAGTGGGGTTTGAATAAGACGGACATTTTCGCTAGCACCGGCACATATTAGTCTCTTTACAAATTGGCACATAACAACATGGAACTTATTTAAACACGTACTCGACACATTCTATATATTTCATTTTGTTACAAATTGCCGCCTGCAACGTGGGGCTTAAACGAAAACGAGGACGTCCATTTAGTCTCTTTCTTTACAAATTGGCGCTCAACAAGTGGGCTTTAGTTAAGTAAAAACTCATATTATTTGTTACTTAACTTGAGCAGGCAACCATTAGAGGCACAGGAATGCATACGAGAGCTCTGACGAAAAGAATGGAGAAGGAACCAGAAACAGAAGAAGATAGGAGGGAAAAAGAAACAGAGGTAGGTACAGATACTGAAATGGATCAACAGACAGGTGATACGGAAGAAACCGAAGTAGTTATGGACCCGGAAACGGAAATAGTGGAAGAAGATGCCCAAGGGGACCAACCAGATAAAAAGGAAGCCAGAGGAGGCCTAGATTTACAAAAATTATGGGAATTAATTAAAGAAGATTCCAAGAAACAGAAGGAAGAATTAAAAGACAGTATTAAGGAAAGTACTAGTGAACTTTTGAGGCAAACCATAAATGAAAATAATGAACAATTGAAGGCCGATTTCAGACAAATCAATGAAAAGCTAGAAAATAAAATAGACAGTATTAAGGAAAGTACTAGTGAACTTTTAAGGCAAACCATAAAGGAAAATAATGAACGATTGAAGGCCGATTTTAGACAAATCAATGAGAAGATAGACAGTATAAATGAGAATTCAGAGAAGCTGGAAAATAAAATAGACAGTATTAATGAGAACTCGAGAAAACAAAACGAAATTTTGAGCGAAAATTTAATCAAGCAGATGAATGAAAAGTTTGACAAGAATGACGAGAATTTGAGACAGATTCAAGACGATAACAAAATAATGAACGAAAAACTTGAGGAAAACAATAAACGAATGAAAGCAGATCTTGAGAAAATCAATGAGGATAATCTTATACGAATCGATGAGAGGATTGAACATTCTAACCAGGAAATAAGGGAAAATGTTGAAAAACAGAATGAAGTATTAAGACAAGTTATCAATAAGAAAATTGAGGACGCTAGTGAGGCAATCAGCCAGAAGGTAGTTAAGAATGACGGCGAAAGAAAACAGGAGATCGCGGAAACAAATAGAAAACTGAAAGCGACCGATGAAGTTATTATACGAAATAGAGCTGAACTAGAGGTCAAGCTAGGCCATATAGAAGAAGAAAACCGAATTCAAGTGGAATCAATACGAACTGATTGCGGAAACCAGCATCGAAATTTAGATACGATCATGAACGAAGTACAGGAGCAAGGACAACGTAACCAGGATAGAATCGAGAACCTACAACGATCAGTTGACAACCGATCGATCACTGTCCCATATACACAACATATAGACGACCGGGAGACCATCAACTTTAAGACATACAGGAGAAATCCAATGGAATTCTTGGAACGGGTCGGCGAACAAATTATGAGAACCGGTGAAAACAGGTGGCCAATAATTCGTCGTTATTTAGACGATCATTTTAAAGAAACTTATGATAACTGGTGGACAGCCACCAGGCACGAGATACGAAGCTACGAAGAATTTAAAATAGCTTTTAAAGCCAGATACTGGTCAGACGCCACCCAGAACGTAGTGAGGGAGAGCATCAGTTATGGAAGATATGACGCCAGCAGGGGAACAACACTTACCGCCTACTTCCTGGGAAAAGTATGTTTGGCAAGACATCTTGAACCAAAAATCCCAGAGGAAATTCTCGTCACCAGGTTAGCATACCACTATGATAACGGTATATCAATAGCACGATCGGGTGGACAAATAAAAACTATACAGGCCATGTCAACGCTATTAGAAGAGCACGAGCGTGAAGTACACTATCGAAGGAGTCGTCAGAGAAACGACCAGTACGGGAACAGGGATTTCCCAGACTATAACAATAGAAACAATAACCATAACAGTCATGAGGCGAATAACCGGACGAACTATAATGGCAGGCCTGGTAATTATGGTAACGAGGCGTACCAACGGCAAAATAACAACAACAGCCCAAGGAACAACGGAAACAATTACGGGAATAGACAGAGTATTCCGAACAACCAATATAACCGGTCGTATAACCCAAATTACCAGAGTCGGAACACGAACAACCGAAATTATGATAATAGTAACCGTAACCCGAATAACCAAAACCAAAACTACAGAAGAGTTAATTATGTGGGGGCGTACGACAATTATAACGGGAGGACATACTACCAAGGACGTCGAAGTTTTGATAGGGACACCGATTGGAACCAGTACAGTAATAACGATCGAAGGGAGACTAGAACTAATAGGGGCAGAAGTCGGAGTCAGGAGGACTACCTGACTAACTGACTAACAGGAGGACTTCGTTAACTACGAAGAGGATCGTCCATTACGGGTTTCCAGACCAATGGTAAATTTTATAAGGGCTGAAGAGAATGGTCCAAGGAGTGATCAACACCAAGGGGAGAATGATAATGAGTGTTTACAACGGAGCAATAACATCGGAGAATCCAGATCCGGAAGCGAGAACCAAAGAAGGGACGATCCATCTAGGAATGTCCGAATAATTTATAATCAACAGAACCCACCAGAACGCTGGATTCCCCTAAGAGGAGATGGCCACCGACCCAGTACATCCCAGGATGTAAGACAAGAAATAAATGAAGAAGAAGACACGGCCGACAGATGGAATACATGAAGAAACTAAAAAACCACAAAATTCTAAAAGTATGTAAGGACAACTTACTCATGTTATTTCGAACAATACAATTTAAAATGAAGAAACTAAAAAACCCAAAAATTCCAAAGGATGTAAGAACAACTTACTCATAATTATTCAGAAACAGTATGATTTAAAATAAAGAGAATAAATACCCCAAAATTCAAAAAATGAAGTAAGCTCAACTTACAAACAAGTATCTAAGAAAACAATTTATGAATTATATAAGAAAGAGAATTTTGAAGATAAAAAGAACAACCAAAGTCGAAAAATAAGTAAGAACACCTTACTATACAATTTAGAAGAAATTGATTTAAACTGATATGAAAGAAGAAAAATATTTTCACTAATTCAACCTAATAAAAATCATCAAAACCAGAAGACGAAATGAGTTTATCTGATATAATATAATAGCGAGAAATATAATTTTGAATGTAAAAGAAATAATAATGATTGTGCCAGAAGAATATAGCTACATAATGTAATGTATAGTACTGACCAAAATCTCATAACCAGCTGTATTGATCACAAAGGAATATGAGCCAATGAAGACAAGAGAATGAAGAAGCCAAAATTGAACCATCAAAAGGATCACAAGAAAAGAAAAAAAAAAACTAATGGTTAAGAATTATCCGTAAACAAAACCCAATTAATAAATGTCAATAAAATAGCCAAGTATTGGAGAGAAAAAGTGTATAATAGAAGGAAGAATTAATATGAAGAAATAATATGATCTGAGTTAAAGTACAGTGAATAATCCCTAGAATATGATTATTATTTATTATTTTATTTAAGGTCACATGATGACTACCTTACGAGGTTTATTAATGAAGATTGACTGTAGAATATTCCAGCAATCATTTGACTGGGCAGAGATGATGTTCCTCTGATCCCAGAAAGTATGTAACGGACGACGGTAATTGGTTAGCCGATAGAGCACCACCGATTCGATTCCAGTTATAATGTTAGGGAGGTTTAGGAAAATTAAATATTAGAGGGAAAACTCACAAATAAATATAGAGAATTAAATAAAACCAGATCCAAAATGTATAATTAATGAAGAATGTCACAAGAATGATTATAGAAATAAGATTTAAACTTGGGAAATAATTGACTTTAAGAAGGAACGAAGAAATGATAATAAAATAACGAATAATTGGGAAATATAAAAGTACTATAAATAGGAAACCAATTGGCCAGATACAAATTAGAAGTTTATTTCTTGCTAAACTTTGTTTATACCAAAATAAACTTATTTCGAAGGGGGGGTGTTATGTAACGCAACATAGTTGAGGTTCCCCAACGTTACATAAAAGACTGAATGAAATATGGTCAAAGACCATACCCTGACTTAAGGTTGTTCGATAGTTCATATGTTTGAGAAGGACCTCAAGTAAAAAGGAGGCAATGACTAATATTAAATGTGAAAGAGCCAGACCAATGAATGATTGGATGTAATGAAATGTTTGTTTTGTACTGTGACATGTTAAGGTCTACAGAATATTTATATTGTATGTTGAATGTGTTAAAAATGAAATGATGTTGTTTGATAATAATACTTACTCAATAATTATGTTTATATTTTATATTAGATTTGTTTTTATACAGCACAATATAGTTACCAATGTTAGGCACGGTACTAAGTTGTCAGTATTGTATAAAATTGAAAGATACTGTTGTTCTAATTAATGTTTATAAACTGGATCAGGAATGTGACCAGTGTTTCAAGTCTAACAAGTAGTTCTGACAATTATGTCATAAATTAATAAAGGGTTCCAGAACCAATTGATTAATGTAAAAACAAATAACCACCAGTAAATTGAAATTCATGTAATTAACTATGTAATCAATAATTAATTGTACAGTAGGTCAGGTAAAAAGAAAATTAAGTTAAAAACCAAATAATGTTATAATGGTTGTAAATGAATCTATAGGCCTAAATTCCATATTAGTGAAAGGAAATTAATACCTTTTTAGTAAACCCAGTCCAACGAAACTCTAGTAAAACATTTACTGTTTAATAAGGAAGGTTAGGGGAGAATTTTATGTGATTCAATATTAATCCAAGCATGGAGTATTTTACTGGAAAGGAGTAGTAATATTCTATAATGCCGGCTCAAGGATATATAGAAAACCTGGTTGTTAAGGCAACTGATTTTTAGTAACTTGTTGATTTTAAATAGATGGTACTGATTGTTACAAGCTATTAGGTTGAAATGAACCGATATATTTAAAATATATGAATAAATATAAAGAAAATATATATCCAAATTGAAAGAAAAAAAAAAGCATTTTGCAAAACAATTATACTGGAATGTTAATGTATCATACAAATTAAATAACCCTATAAATTATCAATGAATACAATAAAAAAGAACTGAAAGCGTCTCACCTCATTCACTAAACAATTCCGCTGAATTTGGTATCAAACCAATTCATGCTATAAATTGAAGACCAATAAAGAGTTGAAGCCTGAATTAACGGAAATATTTGGAAATACAGAAGATTCGGTTGACGAAATAACCTTCATTGACAGCGGAAGCTGAGATCCTAATTCCAGTTCGTTGGGACCAAGAATTGTGAAGACGCAAAAGAAGACTCGAAGCACCAGAGTTCCCGTGGGATTATCATCATCCATTCATTGAAGACCAGAGCAGTTTTACTGGGTGAAGACGATATAACCTGCATTTTGATCGTAGTTGACAAACATTCACCGCCTAATGAAGCTTTCGCCGCTTGGGTAAAAAAACAAATTATTTTCATATCATTGTATTTTAAGTAAATAATTTTATTCTTTTTGTAAATTGAACAACCTTAATTATGCGTTTTACCTGGCCTTACTAATGGTTCAAAGAACTACACGAACCCTGGTATAAGAATTATTTGTCATTATTTTCAAAGTATATATGTTTTTCTTTTTAGAATTCGAATAATTAAGAATCGATACATGTTGGGATAGTCGATTGTATTGTCTTATTGTTTGTCTGAGACAATGTAACTGGTTAAATACCAGGGAAAAATAAATAAAGTACATTTGTTGTATGAGATAACGTTTTAATCATTGCAGAGAACATACTATATGTAATTGGTGTAATAATTTATTAACAGATTGATACAAACACTCAGAATAACTAACCTATACGCACACTTATTTATAATAACAGCGCTCCAAGTTTGCAGCTGGTGAGACGGGAGATTGCTGAACTAACGGGTTTTGCCATACTAAATTTGAATGAAATTTTTATCGTTGAGGGACTAGGGTTGAGACGAAAACCACTTACATTCAGTAAATACTCCATATATATTGCTCATATTAAACAACCACTGAGAATTAAATTAAGTCTACAGAATACTACCATTATAAATTCAGGAATATAATTCTAAGTTTGTGGACTTAATAATCTGTGTTCTGAGGGTTTCACTGGTCACAACCGCAAGGTATATTAGTTAATAACATATTAATTAAACCAGGTAACAGCATTTTAATTGTTACGAATCGCCACCTACAACGTACTACTTGGCGTTTGTTACACCGGAGTCTCTTATAACTAATTACACTCATAGACAAGATCTCTTTATAATTTGACGTCTCTAGCTGGTATCATACATTATTACATACGTCCTCACATAATTAACAAGCAGTTCGTTACTAAATTGATTACAACAGTGGGGTTTGAATAAGACGGACATTTTCGCTAGCACCGGCACATATTAGTCTCTTTACAAATTGGCACATAACAACGTGGAACTTATTTAAACACGTACTCGACACATTCTATATATTTCATTTTGTTACAAATTGCCGCCTGCAACGTGGGGCTTAAACGAAAACGAGGACGTCCATTTAGTCTCTTTCTTTACAATACACCTCACATTAAAATAACCAGTGCATTAATTATTGTAATTAAAGTCAATAGTTACAGATGGCGCCCGAACAGGGACTCTACGTAAGACCTAATTTTATGTAGAGTATACATATTAGAGAAAAGGAATAATTTACCTGAAATAGTTTTGACAGTAAATAGACACGTGAGTGAAGTAGGGTTAAGTTACGTTATATACCTATATGTGTATTAGAAATAAGCAAAATGAATACTGGTAAAGGTGAAAATGTAGACGAGACAGTTACGATTGAGATGGACGTTAAATTGAACCCAATTAGTCAGATCGGTGACACCAGTGTCACTGAATTAAACCCAGTTCCATTAACCCCCATCTCAACTCAAGACGAAAATAAAACAGATGAGATTGTGCAATGATGCAATTACTGTTAAAGTTAGACAAGAAGTTAGATGAGCAAAAAATTGATTCTAATGTTAAATATACTAACTTGAATGACAAATTTGATGAACAGAGTGTAAGATTTGATAATTTTGATAAAAAATTTAACGAGCAGAAAAATGAAATCAGAAATAGTTTTGATGTAAAGTTTGATGAATTAAAGACTGAAATTAAAAGCCGAAATTGTCACTTTGATAAAAGAATAGAGGAAATGCATGCTCATTTTGATAATATACAGAAACAAACAGTAACGTTAGTAGACGAGAATTACAAGAATAATAGTGGGGGTAGTAATGATGATACATTCACAGAAAATAGTGTTAGTTTAAGTGCTAACAAGGTGAGTAATTTGAATAATGAATTTACAGGTAGTAACAATGGTATAATTAAGAATATGGTATTAGAAAATGATAATGAGAATATTGGGAGTGATAATGAGGTGTTTGTGTGTGTTGAGAAAGAGAGAGAGCTGAGAGAAAGTATATTTGTAAAAGGGACGCAGGGGGTAGAATTTTCCTTTGATGTTGTAGTAGTGGGTGAAGAAAAGTCTTCACGTATTTTTAATAAGGACGAGAGTTCCTTAGATTTATATTTGGGAGACGATAGGTCTACAAATAGAATTCCGCGGTGTTTTTGTGTACCTCATAGGTGGTGCAGTAATTATGAATTAGTGACCCCTGCATATTTGGAAAGAGAGAGTGTAACTTGGTGTTATGGTGAGAAATATATTGAGAGAGAGAATAAGAGAGTAATAGAGATTTTTAAAGTAAATAGAAAGTATAGAGAATTGGTAGAAAGGTTAGGAGTAGAGATGGTGAACAATTATAACGAATACTTACCTTGTAGTAAAATTGAGATAGTAATAACAGCAGATGGTGATAATAATGATAACAATTACTTACCTTGGGTAGTAAAGGGTGTAGTAGTAGAAAATTATGATGACTATATGACTAATATGATTATGACAGATAATACTGAGGTAGACAGAACCATACCCGATCGTGTGACATGGTATATGATAAAAAGCTACAGAATAAACCTTTTAATTCTGGAAATGAGATTGTGGAAGAATATAAAATTTTAAACAAATATTATATAAATAATAATAATATCATTTATATGATAAAAAATATATTGTATTGACCTAAGATTAGAATGTTATTCAATGATGGAGGATAGATTGTTTTATTGTGTATGAACATTTAATACATGTGAACAGTGATTTTGAAATGGACTGCTTATGGACTGATTTTGATCAATGATAAAATAACAAGTTGGACTGTATATTTTTATGTGTTAATGTCAATGTATTTATATATTTTGATGTTGTGTATTACAGGTAAATTTTATGTACACCATGTATGTAACAGTAAGTTTAATTGTTTTAATAATTAACAATTAACATGTTTTTGCTAAACAAGTGAAAGTAATAGTGAAAATTTTAAATAATTGATTAATAATTGAAGAGTACTTACTGAATTAATGTGGTACAAAAGAAAGTTGTACTAAATTTATAATTGCAGTAGTAATGAAGTTAACGTGTAATGAAGAAAATTTCTAATGAATAATAAATGATTAAGTAAGAATATATATTTGAAGATTGAGATGTATTGTTATGAGTAGGTGAGAGATAAATTTTATAATGCAACTGTCAATGATTACAGTAATGTAGAATGTTTAACAAGGGATAAAGCATGGGTGTAAATAAAGGCATGTGAGTTAGTCAATCAAAGTTAAGGGGAGTTAGATAGATAAGAATTTTAAAGAAAATAATACAAAGAGAGTATTAGATATTTTAGGGACACGGTAGTTAGTGGTTATTTGTAGAGGTGAGTAAAGTAAAGGTTAAATAAATATTTGTTGCTGATGACATTTTGTAGTGGGGGTGAGGTGATAAGGAGTAGTCAACGTATAGCGTTGTGGCAGGTAATAGCGTAGTTTAAGGGAGTGTTTGCCGATATTTTTGGAAGGGCAAAAAATCATGAATGTATATAGCCAGGTAGGGAACACCCATCTTAATACAAAGACGAGCGGTGCCATAGGATTTTAAAATGGAATTAGTGAAAGTGTTTATAATTGAGAAATTTGTGTCATGATATGTAAACCTGGTTAGTAGTGGTTAGTAGAAAGAAAGGTGAGTAAGAGTATAAATGTTAGTGCCTATATAATAAGTCAAAGCATAGTGAATACAGGAGCCACCCAGACTAAACAATGATAAACATGTGAAAGGTTAGGTAGAAAATTCAGAGTAGAGAGGTAATAAGAAAAGAAATTATAATAATGTAGTATGAATAATAATAATGAATTTGTTTTGTGAAGTGTTACATGGTAGTAGATGATGAATAATTGATGGCTAATTAATAAAAGTTTAATAATTAAAATTATCATAAATTATAATAGTTATTATAATTAAAATGTAATGTTTATAATCTGATACGCAGATTTAAAGAAATTTTAATCAAAGTTAAATGTAAATAGGTTATTTTAATGTATTAACCGTATTACTGTATTAATATAATGATGAGTGTATTATGTATTAGCATAGGAATTTGAACATGATGTATAAGAAATAGTGTGTGTGGAGGAGAAAGAGGGGTAAAATATTGTTAACAGCGCCATATTAATTACTGTTAATAATAATAATATTAATAATAAGGTTTTTTTTTATATAAAATGTTTTTCTCCCTCTTACTCAAACAGGGAGATTTTGGTAATTGTATCCATAAACTTTGGATTATATGTTTCATTTATATAAACTTTTGTGTTTCTTCTATAATTATATTAATTATGAAAACAGACAGGGTTAATTATTATCGATGGGAATCGAAAAGATTTTTAAAATTAAGGATAGTCAATGAAGAGAATGGCACTTCTATATAATTCTTGTTGATTTGAAGCAAACCCAGTGCTTCTTAACGCAAACCAGCACATAGCTAAGGGGAAACAGATCAATTAGGGATATAGCATATACCAAGCCACTATTTTGATATTTTTGATTTATTGTTTCAGTGTTTGGTGATGTTGTGACGGCGGTCCTGAGCTGGCCAACGCGTCAGAGCAGGAGCGTTACGCGCCTGATTGGCCTTATGGTGTTGGGATCTCGAAGGAGAAGTCCAGTAAGGTCATGCAGGTACTGTCATCATCATCGGACCACGGGTGAGTTATTGTATTTCTTTTCATATAAATAGTAAGGGGGTTGTGGCGACATATCCTGGCTGATCCCTTTAGGAAGTACGAATGTGTCAATGAAAGTCTTTATGCTTCGGCATAAATCTTTCATTGAGGGGGTTTTGTGACGGTACAATTCTGGTACCATAATAATTTTGTAAACCTATGGTTCCAAACTTAATTATTGTATTTTATTTTCTAACCATTTTTTAATAATAATAATTTTATTTTGTATTCCCTACAAGAGTTTTGGTGAATATTTTAAACAACGCACATTTGAATTAACAGGATTTATGTCGAATTCAGTGGAAAATTACAGAAGCCGCAAAAAACAGTTTGTCACAATAACTGGTAAACAAGACCAACCCATGTTTACGTCAGACGCAAAGAATGGAAGGCGCATTGTATTCCACTGGGCTGGGCCGTTTGAACAAAGAGCCAGTGACGTATTTTTGCCCCACCTCTGCAATGTTGACTGATGAAACAGTGTCATTCTCGTCCGGACCGCGAAGTGGGCCAGCCGGCTATTCACGGCCGGCGTTTTCACTAAGTGTAGTTATTTAAATTTTACACCACCAAAAGTGGGTTAATAACTGTGGTACCGTAACAAATTTTGAGTTGATGTCATCGACAGAGTGAAATTCACGATCAAAGAATCTGGCAAAAGTGTGATCCGATGGGGGATGCTACAATAGAGAGTGTGTGCCCAAAGACGATGTGACAGTTCAGATTTTTGCACGTGCAATCGAAGGATTCAAGGTGTTCGATGTCGTCAACCCAAAAGTGCAGCTAAGTACCAGCTACAACCATTTTATATTTAAAAATTTTTAAAATGACCAAAATTCAGTAAATTCATTAACTAAATTGGTATACCGTAAATTGAAATGAGCTCATAATAATAATTGTACCAGAGAGAGAAAGAGTGGATAATAAAATCTTATTAAAAAGTGCTGGGTTGTGCAAAATAAATGCCTATATATCTATATACATGTTTAATATGTTTAATATTTCAATAAGATAATACCTATGTATTTTGGAGGGTTTGTGAAATAGATAAGGGGAAATTTAACTTGAGGAATTGAATGGCGCCACCTGGCGGATAATAGCTTGTTTGTCTTATGTAAGTAAATTCCATCTTATATAAATAAAAAGGGTAATGTCAATGGTAACAAACAAAACAAAACGAGTGAATTATTTCAGGTAATACGATCCTCAACTCTGGTTCGTATAACACGAATACTGACCTTAGGTAAGTACATATTATATGTTGTTCAGTGTGGCAACAATGGCGCCCGATATCTTAATATACACCTCACATTAAAATAACCAGTGCATTAATTATGTAATTAAAGTCAATAGTTACAATATTTAGAATAATATGTTGACAGGTCACTAGACAGGCTTGTTGATGATGAGTACTCCTCTGGCATTATATCTGCATTTGTCAAATGTATGTGGAAGTGTTGAACATAACTTGAAATAAGATGTTTTAATACATAACTATACTTTAACATGTGCAGATTGATGAGATGGCTTGTATCTCATTTAAATATAATTTAAAATATAAAGGAATTGTTGTATCTCATTTATGTATTAGGTAAGTACTTAAATAAAGATGAAGTAAAAAGAATGCTTGAGAATAATTTCACTTTATTCCAAAAAGAATCAAATTTTTTTAAAGTGAATGTTTATTCAGAAACTAATTCTTAGGAGGTTGATAATTGTTTCACACATGCTCAGTAACTGAACTGATGAAAAAATTACTCAAGTACAACTTTCATTTGCACCAATCATGGGTACAAGTAACCACAGGATATTTTATAACCAGTGTAATAGGTTTTCTGACTAAACATCTTACAGAATGTACTCCAGAAACCACATATAATCTCAGTGCTAAATCAAATTTTAGCTTTCCTCGAGTTATTCTGGCAAGAAAGAGTCCAATCAGGAAAAGATTATCCAGATCGTGGATGCCACGTCATGAACAAGTTCCTTTGAAATTATCTCAGAGCAATACAAGTAAATAAAAATATATGCATCTAATAAGCGTTTTATTTCATTAACCTAGTCACCATTGTGCACATTTCCTTTTGGCCCTTTATTTTTGTCATATGCAATCTGTTCGTTATAGTTTATTCTTATAAGTTTGTTTGTCATTGACTAATAATAGTCATAATTTCTGTGTATCATAGTAATCACCAGACTTTTTTAGTCTGTTTATTTCAGTGTTCAAACTTGGCACTGTCCTTAATAGAAATTTAATGTGTACATTATAGGTTATCACCATCAAGGTTAAGAAACAGAAAATGGTTTCTAAATCTCCATCTACCAACAAAACAAATTGTGTATAAAAAAGGCAACTATCACAATCTCAGAGCATCGGTGCAGTAGAAAATTGAACTGAACAAATAAATTGCCTTGTATCATCCAATGAGTTTACAGGAATACATTATGGTACCAAGTTTGTAATCTGTTGGTAACAATACTTCATCTGTCAAATGTAGGCCTACTGTGCCAATAATTATGATAAATAACATTACATATTAAAGAAATATATTAATTAATTGCACTTTAAGAAGTATAATTATTTGCTAATGTGGTGAATTAGTTTAATAATTAGTATTGTATACTAGAAAAGTGCAATGTATACGTAAAAAGAAAGATATTGTTTTTTAATTTTTTGAATCAACTAGTATTATTATTTCATAAGTGTCCTATCTGGATCAAATTATGTGTTCACAGTTTCTCAAAAACTCCTCAAGAGATAGTCATAAAATATAATATGTAAGAAAAGCATAAAACATGAGTCTTTATGTCAACATTTGGAAGGTCAGTTCTTTTTGAAAGATGTTGGATTTTTTTTATTTTCAAGTCATCTGCAACATGATTGGTCCTTCACAGGCATCTCAAAGTAATTTTAACATTAATCCTGCCCATCAACAACCCCAGTTTAGTCTAATAAGGCTAGGTGAATCTTTGAAATAGTGTCATAGGTTTTGACATATTTTGAAATAGGTTTTGTATAGTGTCACCAGGTCATAATGGAACTTCAGCTTGCTGTTGAAAACAAGCAGATTTCAGTAGTTACTTGATAAAGGATGATGTTTTAAGAGCAATAATTCTTTCAGAATTGTTTTTATATCCCAGCATTCTGCAAATAACTATTGCTTCTTTAGACATTCAGTTGATTTGAACTTTTCTTAATCATATTACAAAAGTTTCATATACAACTGTTTCTAATCACATAAAACCTCTGGAAGTATGAAACACACGAGGACAAGTTGAATTATGTTGTAGGGTTAGGTGGGATAATTGTAAATGGTAGGGAGGTTTTAGTTTTCAGACAATCAATATTGTCATTATATCATCTGTTGAAGATCCCTTCAAAACTGCAGATTGCTGATGGGCTTCTAATATAAGGGTAGCGTATGTACTAGTATTTATAACCAAAGTTTTCATGTTAAAATATACTGTGAAACAGTTTTGTATGACTTTGAAAGTATACTGATTTTTGGACAGAAATTGCACCAAAACAACATAAATTTAAATCTAACAGTCTTTATTAACTTTTTGTGATGTTCTGTAAAGGTTTTTTAAAAGTTTCAAGCTATACTGCATTTACAATTACCCCACAAAAATTGCCCAGTGTGGTAAATCTAAATGTGATTTTGGGGTAATTGTAAATGCTGTTATTCAAATACTCTTGTTTGTTTAGTACTATTAAATATCAGAATTTACCAAATCTAGATACTATTATGAGTTCACCACTCTTAAAACATTTCTATGAAAGATAAAATTAATTAAATTATTTTTAACTGATAAGGAATCATTCAGTAAACATAAAACAACATATTACTAAAATTATTAATAAAACAAATGAACTCAGAAATTTAATTGAACCAAATTATTTCTATTTAAGACAAATTAAATATAGATTGATAACCACACATTAGTCATAGGATTGCTAATTTCACAATTCCATGAAATTTTAACTATTGGGTATTGAACATTTGATTGAAAATATAGAATACCAGTAAGCCTAGAAGCAGTAAAGCTTGATTTCATAAAAAGTGAATTGAAAGAAAAGAAATACATAATTTCAACATTTGTTTGAACTGTAACGAGAAATTCCTTTGAGTTAGTGCAATGTGAGACACAAAAATACTGCTAGTGCACTAATTAAGGTGTATTTAATGTTTAAATAAAGGTAACTGACGCTATTAAGTTATTCTTAGATGTAGTAAGTTAGGTTAGGCCAAATTGCTAACTAGACTCTGACTAAATTTCAATGATACAAATGACATTTAGGGCTACACTTAAAAAAATTATTTGCACATATGAGCCAGGGGGCCATTCCTACTCTAATTACAATGCACATGAGCAGGAAGCTGATGTATTAATAAAATATTATCACTTAACTATACAGGAATAATTATTTATAATAAATTAAATAGGCAGTGAACTTAAACCTTCAGTAGAAACTCTAGTTTATTTTAAAACAAATAGGAAGAGAATTGAATATTTCTTGTTTGCAAATGTTATACCAGTTTTCTTCACATACCGGTACAAGTAATGGCAGGTTACAATTTTTAATCATATTTTCTCATAATAAACGTATGTTGCTACTGATTTTTTTTGTTAAGAGTATGAAAACATGTTTTTTATTATGATGTGTGAAAATAAGCATGGAACTGTTGGGTCGTGAGTGTCTGTTTTTGTTCAAACCTGAGAAATTGCTATATAAAACAAATCATTACACCACAAAACAAGTTTCTATACACTTTGTAAAATGCTATAAATGTCAAATATTTAATTTTTGTATTCAGAATAAACAAAACTTTGTTTATACATTTGTTATTTCAATCTTTTTAATAACAGTAGACATTATGAAATAATATCTATCAGTTTGTGAATTTTAATGGTACAAACTAAGTATGGAGTCTTATTTGTTTCTATTCATAAACAAAGGTCCTTACTATAATCAGTTTTATGCAAACTACACTCTTTGACATCTTTTAATGCAATATAGGCTAGTTATTTTATATCGGTTTCAAGTGGTTCTTCCAATTTTTTTTTCATTAACTTAGACTAACATAAAATTCCACAGTAACCAATTACTAATACTTAATCATTTGCATATTGATAGAAACTTGCACATTGGTTTTTATTGCATTAGGTTGAAGTGAGGATTTTAATGTATTTCTTTCGTTATAAATTAGATTTACTTAAATTCGTCTTTATAAGGTACCCAATAATGTGCCGTAAATGGGAACTATGTTATAATTTCGGTCCAATAAATTCAGAACAAGAAAGGAAACTGAATAACAATTATGCTTTTAAAAGGTGAACAGGAAAATCGCCATTGAACATATCAACTTTCTTTCTTACAAAATAATGGAAACTGGATAAAAATTATACTGGATGAGAATGGTAATGGGGAATCATGATTCAGCATGGTCTCAGGTTCAAAAGTACAGCCGATTTTTTTTACACTAATTACGGAAATTTTTGTTAAAACGTAGGTTTCTTCTAATACCAACCAGTAGCGTAACTAGGAGCTGCAAGAGCCCACAATGCGGGGGGGGAGCCCCGAGCAAAAGAGGGGCCCCGGGCTCCGGCGCCGCGCCGTATGTTTTTATTTATTAAATTTTTATTTTTATTAATTTTATTTAACAGTGATAAGAAAGATATATTTTATAAAATCAAAGCACTTCGGCGTTCACGTAGTTACAAGAGTTAGCAAAATTTCTGGAAGAAACTCCGGCAGGAATGGGGTGACAAGTCCGATACTGCACATGCACACTGGTGCCGATATGGTTCGTATGGTACAGTCGACAAAGTCAAACTGAAATTTGCGCAGTGGCAAAGTGATTCCCGCTCGAATGATCTTAGCTGAGTACATACAGTCCATTCAATAATTCAGAACGCGATAGAGCGATAGCAGTGTTTCACAAAGCACTTGCTATATAAAATAATAATACCGAACATCACGGAAGGGACGGTAACTACGTGGCTAGTTTATAAAATGATATGAGAGTATTGTTTGATTAGTTTGTTTATAAATGCTGGCGACAGCAAGCTCACTGTGGCAGGACGAAATTGTGATTCATTAAGTTGACGTCATTTAGATTTGTTTGTGTTTGTTTGTTTCTGATTGCTCCATACTCATCTGGTCCAGAGTGTAGTGCCGACTGACTCGACAGTGTGATTCTGTTCAAAGATTGAAGTGGATGGTAGTGACTTAGTGAAATTTTCATCTTTATCGTCATCAAAGAGGTATGTTTAATTATATGTACATATATTTTTATTTTCTCTTACCCTATATGAAATATAGGTTGTAAAGATTTGATGGGTTAACTTAATTGTCACACGTTTTGGGTTTGGGCGTTAATGTAAAAATTGCCAACGCGTACTTTAATAGTTAAAGTTATTCTAATAAAGTCACACATTGTTGGAAACAAAAAATCCTGTCCTTGGCGGTAGTGTATATGCTAACATTATGCTTGACATTTTTCTAAATCTTATAGCGACTACATATTAAAATATTACTACACATGAATCTGATATTTCTTATATCTTAAATATAATATATACAAATCCTAAATTATTACCTATTAAATACATAGCATTGCTCTAGCTAAAATTTCCATTACAAGGTTAGAGGAAGTATTGTGTTCGGCCCAAAAATTCGATATCGAGTTTTCACCGGAACTACACGTTTTGAGGTCCCCTGTTTCCGAAAATACCATTTTTAGAAAAATGTGTGTGTGTGTGTGTGTGTGTGTGTGTGTGTGTGTGTGTGTGTGTGTGTGTGTGTGTGTGTGTGTGTGTGTGTGTGTGTGTGTGTGTGTGTGTGTGTGTGTGTGTGTGTGTGTGTGTGTGTGTGTGTGTGTGTGTGTGATCAAAATATCTGAAAACTAAAAATCGTAAAACAACCAAATTTGGAACTTAAGACAGTTATTGTTCCTGGGATGTGACAGCAAGGTTTTGGTTAAAAGTAGGGTAAGAGAAGGTCGTGTAAGTGTTTCACACCAGATTTTTAATTATTGTTTCATATTTAAAATCTGTTCATCAATATTTGCTTAAATGTTCACATCTAATAAGAACTATTAGTTATTAATCCGGTAAATACTCAAATAGCTCGTACAAATGTGATTCATTTTATCTATTTAGATAAGTAAATAATGGATAAACATAGATCCTATGCCAGTGGAGGGCAAAAGAGGAAGAAGAAGAGAGACGCTGAGGAGAATTTAAAGAAAAATAAGAAAATTGAAAGTTTTTTTCTCAACAAAGGTCAACTTCCTTGAATACTGTTGCGATACCATCATCATATGAAGATATGCCTACACCTAGCAGTAGCACCACCTGTACAGATGAACGTTCTGTTCCTTCAACATTGTTGGATGCCACGGAGATGGAAGTAACGATTTATAACAAGGAAAATGAATCTACCACAAAGCAGCATTACAACAAATTTGAAAATATTATCAATACAGATATGGGTAATTTTCAAACCTCTCTCGACGATGATGTACACAAGTTCGTCATATCTTCTGAACCGTTTCAGCTGAGAGGACCATTCAAAATGGACCCTCTACAAAGTAATAGACATTTCTCTGAAACGTATTATAATTGCGCGTATAAATATGGAAAAATAAGAAGACAATGGTTGTGCTACTCTCAAATTTTAGATATGGCATACTGTGAACCGTGCTGATTATTTTCCTCAGAGAAAAATTCTCAGTGGCGTAGTGGAATTAGTGACTGGCAAGGATTATCTAAAAAAATTGAAATCCATGCTAATAGTTTACATCATGTTAAAGCATATCAGATATATGATAATTGGAAGAAGAATAGAGTTATAGATAAGAACACAGAGACAGTGATTAAACATGAGGCATCGTTTAGGAGAATGGTTCTTGAACGATTGTTTGATATCACCCCTATGTTAACAAAGAATTGGTTAGCATTTCATGGTCATAGAGAAGAGGTAGGAGAAGGTTATAATGGAAATTTCTTATCACAAGTGAATTTACTAGCAAAATATGATGATATTATGAAACAAGTTTTGAATAAACCTAAAGGTACAGTGAAATATCTGAGTCCTGCAATTCAGAATGAAATTATAGAATGCTTGGGAACAAATCTTGAAAAATCATTGATAAATGAAATTAATTCATCGCCATTTTTCTCTTTGATAGTAGATACTACGCAGAATATCAAAAAAATTGATCAGATGAGTATAATTTTTCGTTATGTACAAATTATACGCGATGAAACCTGCAAGCCTCTCAAATTAAATATTAAAGAGACATTCATGGGTTTTCATAATACCACAAATCACAGTGCTTCTGGAATGACTGAGCAGATATTATCATTTTTGAATTCACAGTCAATTAATTTAAAAAAATGTAGAGGTCAAGGTTATGCTGGGGCAAATGTTATGAAAGATTCCTACAATAGTGTGCAAACAAGATTTAAAAATATAGAACCACTTGCGGAATATGTACATTGCGCAAGTCACAATTTAAATTTAGTAATTAACGATACTGTCTCAGGTTGTAAAGAAGTTGTAAATTTTTTCACACTGTTGCAAGAAATTTATACCTTTTTTGGAAATAGTATAAATCGCTGGGATTTATTGTCCAACTTTACAGGGGACTCACAGATAACTTTGAAAAGACTGAATCCAACAAGATGGTCGTCGAGAATATCTTCGTTAAAAGCAGTAAAATTATGATTTTTGGATATACTTAAAGCTTTAACAGAAATAATGTTAAGAAGTACTAAAAAAGACGAAAGCAATGATGCTACCAATACTATTAAGAAAATGCCAAATTTTGAATTTGTGTTTATATGCGTAATACTGGAATCAATTTTGAGTGAAATAAATTATGCTTCAAAAGTCTTACAGAATAAAGATATTGATTTTCAAACTGCAAGCAACATACTATATAGTTGTAAAATAAAAATAGAAAAGTTTAGAGACATTTATGATGAATTAAAGGAAGAAGCAGTTTGTATCTGTGCTAAGTGGAAAATAGTTCCAGAATTTGCAAGTAAACGGCGAATTACTGTAAAACGACACTTCGATGTCGATGAAATATCACATGACCACAAATTTGAAAACGAAGAAAAAAAATTTAGAGTTAATGTTTTTGCTAATATCATTGACATTGTTAATACACAACTAAATGAAAGGTTCTTAAGTATGTTTAAACTGTCAAAGTTATTTTACTTTTTGGAACCTAAACAACTTTTAGAAACTAAGGAATAACTTATACTTAAATCTGCACAACAGCTTCAAGAACATTATTGTCAAGATTTGAGTCTGACTTTCCCGATGCAACTACTAAATGCGATTTCATTGCTCAAACATGATATAACATCAGAAACAACAATAAAAGAAATGACTGAATTGTTGCTTATTAAGTACCACTACTTAGAATGTGATTTTTCTGAAGTGATTACTGGATTACTGCTATTACTATCCTTGCCAGTTACAGTAGCAAGTGCTGAACGATCATTTAGTAAATTAAAACTTATCAAAACTTACACGAGGAATGCAACTAAACAAGATCGTTTACGATATTTGTCTCTTTTAACAATTGAATATGAGATGGCACAAAAACTCAATGTAAAGGAACTGATAAAAGACTTCGCCAATAAGAAAGGTCGTAAGGTAGAGATATGAATACTTCCGAGTACGAATCATTATATGTATGCTCAAAGTAGCTAATATTACTAACTAATTGTTACTTTATTTCTGTAAATATTCTATGTTTGTTTCTTTTGTGAAAATTATATGTTTGGTTTTTTAAATGAAAATTATTTAAGTTTGTTATTGTAAAGATTATTGAAGTTTATATATATCATAAAGTAAACATTTATTGTATAAGTAGTTAATTATTTTTCTACCAGTAACTATCCTCTAAAAAAAGATAATCGACATTAAGTTTAAACTCATTCATCATAAGCATGAGGGGATGGGGGCCCCAAAAAAATATTTGTGGGGGGCCCGTCATTTCTAGTTACCCCACTGGTACCAACTAATCATTTGTTTTTTAAATCCATTACAACCATATAAAAAGTTTGCGATATTTGTACATGTTACACATAACCTCCACGAATTTTTTAAAATAACTAGTTAATATATTTATATAGTCTATAAAAGGCCTTAAGCATCAATCTTTATTTTTTGCCTTTAAGAATGTACTAAATTAAAATCTGTTTCATACAGTTATTATTTTAAATTATTTTCATAGCGAAATATATTTTTGGAACTACGCCTCTGCTCACCGCAGATAGCAAGGCTCGGACAAAATTAATTGGCGGGCTTTTCTACAGAGATGGAAAACAACACTCCCCTCCTTGGTGCTTAGTGCTTACCAGAAGTTGACTATCTCTGAATTAGAATTTTACCAACAAAGATGGTCAACATGGCAACATCCGACTGTTGTCCATCACTGCATTAAGAACGATTCATACGGCCCTCTTCCCGGCGGGTATTCTCAAAACGAATTCTTCATAGAGAAGTTCAGATTTAAGCCCGAAACACAGGGACTGTCGTACGCGGTAGCAGAATTACCACCAAATGCTATTCCGACGTGAAGTGATCCTTTCAGAGGGCACAGAACACACCGTAACGGTAAGCAAGGGGTCAGTTTGAAGATACACTTCTGAGAGAGGTGTAGCCTATACACCAAAAAAGCAGGATACAAAATCGCTTACAAAACTACTGACAAAACAGAACATACACTACCAAAACACACGCACAAAGCACGAAACAAATTCGATCTTCCTGGTGTTTACAAACAAAATTGCTCAGATTGCAACAAATTCTACATAGGCCAGACAGGACGTAGCTTCAAACAAAGATACATTGAACACATAAAGGCACTCCACTCCACTACAGAATCCACCTTTGCAAACTACCTCGTTGAAGCAAACCACACATACAAAAACATCAACAATAACATGAACATTCTACACGTACACACAAAGGGCCAAAAACTAGACACTCTAGAACAATTGGAAATATACAAACACACGAAAACAAATAAAAACGACATCCTAAACGAACAGACGCAATTCAAATCACACGCATTATTCGAACATATCATACCTCACACACACAACATCGATCTTTCGAAAATCGATTTCATCGCCAACAACAAGACGGACAGTACTACCAGCGGCAACCTCTGAACAAGCTTTTTAAATATGAAAACCGGTTCAGGTTGTAAGGTAAAGCTTTTACATTTTTACCCATAAAAAGTTTTGTGTTCCGAGTCATAGTGAAATAATTATATTTACTTTTGAGAGCTTTATGAATTATTTCAGTTTGTCCAGTAAAATGTCGTCTTCAAAGTCTATCGAACAAGACCTACTTTTTGCATTAGCGAGAAAATGAAGATAGCAAGAAAACGCCTCTACTTAATTTAAGAGGACTAACACCATCCTTCTCTGCTGTCTTCAGTGCGCCCCTTCAGTTAAAGGGAGAAGGAAACTCCCTTAATGTAGAAGGGGATCACTTGGACTAGCACCAAGAAGAATCGTTCCTTATTAGGACCACTGCAAACCGGAAAACACCTAGCCAACAGTAATCTCCAGTTAAGAAGAGCACAGGAATCTACTGGGCTTTCGGTGAATGACGTATCTGCCGAATTCTTTCTAGCTGCTCACGCTAGCTAGGAAGCGCTATCCCGGTTGGTACTAGCGAGCCCCAACCAGTGGTAAGCGTCGCTTGTGATATCACCGGGGTAAAAGGACAGAGTGAATATCTGTCTGGTATGGGTAGGTATACAACGAAGCCATTCGTTGGGCCAGCTCTTCCCCGTGAGTTTGGTTGTGGCCAGACCCGCTTTCTCTGTTGTCTTACAGGGACTGGCCGGTGTACAAGCCCATTGGGCAAAATGCCCTCTCCAGGAAACAGGCCAACTAGCGATGAGTCACTCGGCTCTTCTGGTTTATCACACGAGCGACTCGCATCCTCGTCACATGATGGAGAGGGACTAAATCTGTCCCCTTCTCGGCTGACCAACCGGAGGCCTTCATGTCCGTTGCGATCATTGGCATCTGACCGCGGAGAAACCATTCCCGAGACTCGTCCTCTTCCCAGGTCTCAGCCATGTATATTGGCCCTTCTCAGGTACTAATTCTGCAGCTGCTTCAGTGGTCACCCATACGTCCTCTGCTGGTGGCCATGCACAGCCTGTGTTTTCCCATCAAGTGTCAAACGTCATTGCCTTCTACAGACGGTTTATCGCGGCCCGCGACTGGTCTGCAGACAAGCTTGAATTGAAGCTACTTGGTGGCAACACTGTCAAGATTTTCGTTAAATAACTCAGGAGTCATCGCAAGGTCGAGACCTTCCTGCTAGCCTCCTCCATTAGTAAGGCCAGGTAATGTAAAATTAAGGTTACTCAAATATTACAGAAGGTTATTAACTCTAAATATATTGAAATTAAAAATAAGTTGTTTTTACCGGGTTGGCGGAACTCAAACTGGCATTGGACGTCTGTAAACAGTTGAAGATGATCTGCTTAGATTACGTTCATCCAGGAAAAAGTGTTCTGGTCCTTAATAAAATTGATGGTGTAGTATACAAGGAAGCTCCCAGGAACTCTTCTGACTGCCGTTCTTCTCTTGCGATCTTGATAGTTGTCAGTCACGGTGGAAAGGAAATCGTATTCTAGCTTCTTCTTGAAGGTGAAGGTTAAGTCTGCAAAAACGAGGTCTTCGTATATCTTCTCAATAATTCCGTTAGTTTCGGCCTTTACTTCCCTCAATTAGTCTTCTGATTACATGGGAAATCGGTTTAATACCGAATCCAGCGGAATTATCGTGGTGAATGAAGTGAGGAATTCTCGACTCTTTTAGAGGTATTCGGTTATAATTTGGAAGTCTAATTGGTTTTATTATTCATCAGTAGTATTATAGAATTAGGTTTCAAATAGGACTTATTAATTTAGATTCATATTTTTTCAAATTGTATCATTCTTTTTTAAATGTGGCTCCTCATCTCAACTTAATAGCATATAACAATCGAAACGAATGAAACGAAAATCAACATTGTACCTTTTAGTTGCCCTAACAACCATTATTTTCTGTCATTGGATGAAATTTGATATCCTAGAGCCAGAATTATAAAATATTATTACGCTTTTTTATTAAAATACTCCATGCTTGGAATCATACCGAATTACTTAAAACTTTCACCCAACCTACCTTATTATACCATATATAATTTACTACAGTTTCATTGGACTGGACCCATTAAAAAGGTATTAATTTCCTTTTACAAGTATTAAATTTAGGCCTATAGGTTTTCTTACAACTGTTATAATATTGTTTGGTTTTTTAACTTAATTTTCTTTACCTGACCTACTGTACAATTAGTTACTGGTTCATGGTTATTTACATTAATTTTAATTTCCTGGTTTTACTTTATTACATTAATTAATTCATCCTGGAACCTTTCATTAGTTTACAACATAATTATCAGAACTACTTGTCAACTTTGAAACACTTATTGCCATCCTGCCCAAGTTTATAAACATTAATTCAAACAACTTCATTATCCAATTTTAGTCACTACATATAACATAGTATAGTGCCTAACACAGGTAATTATACTCAATTGTCTAAAGACAATTTTAACATAAATAAAAACATTACCACTGATTAAGTATTCCTATAAAACAACAGTTCACCCTTACTATACTCAAAACATAAAACAACTATTCTGTGAACACTAACATGCTACAGTATAAAGAACAAGTACAATTTATTATATAACCATTAATTGGTATAGTACTTTATACGCAACGTTATTTTATTACATCTTTCAACTTGAGGTACATCTCAGATGTACTAATTACTGAGCAACCTTAATATCGGGTTATGGTCCTTGACCATAGTTAATTCATTTTTTTATGTAACGTTGGGGACCTCAATTCTGTTACGTTACATAACACCCCCCCCTTCGAAAGAAGTTTATTTTGTCTGAACGAAGTTTAGTAACAAAAAATAAACTCATAAGTCTTCTATGATAAGGTTATCTTCTCTTTCTATCCTTCAAACTTTTAATTGCACCGGAAAACTGTGTTCATACTCCTTGTGTATCTGGTCATTAATTCACTACTGGTACCTCCCTCAGTTGTAGACCTGTCCTTTTCTCTGGAACTCATAACTTCTTCTAGCTTTTTACGCTATTATTACTTATTATTATTTTTATATTTCATTACCTCTCTTGGTGTATAATCCCTAAAATACTATATTTCCCTAACATTTTTCCCTAATATCATAGCTGGTACGGTATCAGAGGGGCACTATTGGCTTCCATTACTCTGCCGATTTCCTAACTATATCTTCTGAGATCAGAGGAACTTCATCTCTGTCCAGAAAAAAAATAAACGCTGCACTATCACAACACAATATATATAATAAAATTATTACCTATAAGGTAGCTCCTTCGCTACAAACTTATACTCAAGGGATGATTACTATTATTTCTGAGGTATCCTAATACTTTTCTTAAATTATTTATCTCGTTGTTCTGTAGTTCCATTTATCATATTATTCACCAGTATTGTAGTTAAAGCTGTTCAATATTCATTTTAAATTCTCCTTAGTTCCGTGCTGTCAATTAATTATTCTTTAGCATACGTATTTTACTATTTTTAATTCACGCTCATTTACTTCTGCAATTAAACACTGATTCTTCTCCTTATCATAACTTGTATGGCATATTCTTCCTTCATTTAACTCATTTCTGACTCTTCTTTCTCTTCTTTCATTTTTATTAGTTTAAAATAATTTCTACTGAATTATATAGTAAGGTGTTCTTACTCATTTTTTGAATTTTGGGGTTTTTATTAAATCATATCGTTCCTGAATAAATTAAGTAAGTTGTCCTTACGTCTTTTGGAATTTTGGGGTTTTAGTCTCTTCATTTTATCTGTATAATGTCCATATATATTTTTTTTCATATTTTTTCTGTCCTAGTTATCATTGTTGCAGTTATTCTGTTATCAATCATTTAATAGTATCGCTTCATCGATGATTGGTTGTATGTACCCTTCTTCTTTAGTGTATTGGGATCCAATATTTCGTAAGTATTATTTCTGTTATCTTTGCTTACAGTATACGGTCCAGTGTACAATAGTAACAACTTCTTAGCGATGGCTTCCATTGTGCTGGGCAATTCTCGGTTCTTCAACACTATATTGTCTCCCACTAAGTATCGCTCCGGTTTTGGTTGGAATTGCTGATATTTTCTTCTCGTTCTCTTGGTTCGTTCTAGTATATTTTCATAAAATCTTACACTGTTAAACTTATATTCATCCCCGCTAGGGAAGTGGATTAATTCTGTTATCTCTCTGGGTGGTGGTCTCTGGAAGATTGCTGTATACGGGGTCATTTCGATAAATTGATGGTGTGATAAGTTTATGAAATCCTCCGCAGCTGGTAGGTACTCGGCCCACTTTCTCTGTTGGTTAAAGCAATACGTGTGTAGGATCCTCCCTACTTCCCTTAAGACTCGTTCTGCCGGGTTGCTGCTCGGGTGGTATACTGATTTTTATACGTCTTGATTCCCTTCTCCCGTAGAGTGTCTTTCCACCTGTTTCCCTTGAACTGTGTCCCATGGTCAGTAATGATGGATTTCGGAGCTCCTACCTCACTGATATAATTTTGACAGATAATGTTTAAGATCTTCTGTGTCGTCGCCCGGTTGATCGGGTATAGTTTCGTGAATCTGGTGTAATGGTCGAATAGGATTATGAAATATTTATACTGGTGCCTCCCTTCGCTTCGCGGGAATGGGCCACAAATATCGACAAATACTTTCTCCAATCTGTTTGATGATGTTATTGGCATCATTGTGCCTTCTTTCTTATGATTGTTAACTTTTACGAGCTGGCATATGTGACAATGTTTAATCTGGTTTCGCACCTTTCTGTTGGCATCCCTGATGTATACATGCTCCTGGAGTGCCTTGACTACTTTCAATGCCCCCATGTGGCCATACCTGACGTGGTAATCCATTATGATGTCCTTTTCTATAGTTTGAGGTATAACAATTTTCCATGTGTTAAGTTTGTACTGTGTCTTAATGAATAGTATTTGTTGGTGTTCGCAGTAGAATTGTGTTATGCGGTCGTCTTGTTCTCCAAGTCTGTCAAAAATTTTGCTCAATCTGGGGTCCTGCTTTTGCCGTTGCTCGAGTTCTGTTACGATGTTAGCCAGATCAGATCTATTACTGATGATATGGTATAGTTTGATTATGGTTTCTTTTTCCCCCTCAAACGTCTGGTCCCTGATATTGATTCGTGATAATGTGTCTGCAATGACGTTCCCTTTTCCGGGGATGTATTCCCAATTTAGGTCATACTCTTGTAGGGTCAGGCTCCACCTGGTCAACCTTCCATGATTCAACTTACAACTTTTTAAAAATGAAATCGACTTGTGATCAATTCTGACGGTAGTCTTGTATCCTAAAATGTATGTCCTGAACTTGTTACAGGAAAATACAACACTCAAGAGCTCTTTCTCTGTTACATTATAGTTTTTCTCACAACTATTCAGGACTCGACTAGCGAAACTGATCACTTGATGATTTCCTTCATCATCCTCCTGATAAAGAACAGATCCCAAACTGACATCACTGGCGTCACAGTTCATAAAAAATTGTTTATTGAAATTGGGGTGGTGCAACATCACCGACTCCAAAAATTTAGTTTTAATTAGCTCAAGTGTGGCATCTTGCTCTTCTCCCCACGTCCACTTGTCCTTGGATGATAATTGGCGTACAAATCTTGATGTTAGTTCCGAATAATGTTCTTGAAATTTACGGTAATAATTACATATGCCGAGGAACGATTGGAGCTGCTTTCTGTTCCTTGGTTTTGGGAATTTTTGAATTGACTCGATTTTTTCTTGGGATGGTGTGATTCCCTGCTCCGACAAGTTAAACCCTAAAAATTGCACTTCACTCGCTATCAACTTTGATTTCTCCAGCTTCAATGTAATATGGTTCTCTGACAGCCTTTCTAACACTCGTTCTACTCGTTGGCAATGGTCATCCCAATTGGTCGAAGCTATCAAAATATCGTCCACATAGACTGTTGTATACTGGAGTGTTTCCTGACCGAGGATTTGGTCCATGATTTTTACAAACACGGCTACTGAATTAACCAGTCCAAATGGCAACCGTTTAAACTGGTAATTACGGCCTTCGAAAATGAATGCCATGTACTTGCGGCTCTCTGGATGGAGTTCGACTTGCCAATATCCACAGACGGTGTCCCACGTGCTGATGTACTTGATCCCATGAAACTTTTTAAGTATTTCCTCAATTTCCCCCGGGGATGTTCGGTCATTCACTATCACTTTATTGATTTCCCTTGCGTCTAAGCAATTCTTACTTTGCCACTTTTCTTTGGAACGGCGAGGATAGGGCTGGTATAAGGGGAATAACTGGGTTCAGTGATGTCCTCGTCTATTAATCTATCAATTTCTGCCCTCACAGCTTCCTTCAGTGAGTAAGCGACCGGGTATGATTTTTTGTTGAAGTTTACGGGTTCTCGAAATTCTATTTTGCACTGGTAGCCTCTTACCTTGCCTGGTGTATCTGAAAATACATGGCGATATCCATTGTATACTTCAATCAACTGTTCTTTTTGTACGTCAGTTATTCCACATTTAAAATTACGTATTTCGTTAATTTTGTCATGCCATAATTGTTCATCGTCCAACTCGTAAAAGATTTTATTACTTTGTGACTGTCCTCGTTGATCTAAACTTCTCTGTATATGATATGTTACTCGGGTTGGGGTCATGCTGTCGCTGTTAACTAAGTCAGCCGTCCATTCTGTTTGATTGATTGTTAAAAATAATTTTGACTTGTTCATGTCAATGATAGGTGAGTATTGTTTCAGCATGTCACAACCGATTAACATGTTAAATGGTAAGCCACTGGCTACTAGGAAAGTCATTGGGATGGTTTTATTGTTACTTGTTAATTCTAACCTTGCTTGCTTCTTGACCGTTCTATTTTGGCATCCCGTCGCTCCTATCAGTACAATGTTGCTTATTGGTAACGTAAGTATGTACTTCTTCCCTTCTTCAAGTATCTTGTTCAGTTCTATCACGTCGATTAGCGACACGTTGAAGAACAAAAATCCTACGTCTTCCACAGCAACAGAAGGAAAGGTAAAAACAATAATAATCATAGAGTAAAAATAAATAAAAATAAACGCATAGACCCTTACCTAACAAGATTTATTGAGAAGTGCAACTCTATTGGTGCATGTAAAACAAGTATCTGTGAACTACCCTACGTACAGATAGACCTTGGAGCAACGAATACCCTTGGTTTAATTGATTCCGGATCTACTCGTAGCATAATTAGTCAACAGTTATCCACCGTATTAGATAATCATAATCTGATTAAACGTAGCCAAGACGTGAACATAAAGTGTGCCACCGCAAATAAACAAAACCTAAAGATATCGCGCAGTATTACGGTGAAATTAAAAATAAAGAATTTTACTTGGTATATTCCCCTGCTAGTAGCTGAAGTGTTAGGACAAAACTTAATACTAGGCGCTGATTTCATAAGTAAAACTGGCTTAATCCTTGATATATATGCAAAACAATATTTCTTCAGATTTGATCGTACTCGAAAATATCAATTCGACTCCGAGTCAAGCAACGACGTTAATTGTAAAACCTCAACTATTCAATCAGAGCACCAAGAGTCTAGTCTGAGTCATTTAAAAGGAAATGAGAGACTAAGAATTCAAAAGTTAATAAGGGAATTTTCTACAGTACTCACTCCCAAGTTAGGATTAACCCATTTAATCGAATATAAAGTAAATCTTAGTGACAACAAGGTAATAGGACTGCATCCATACAAATTATCACCGCCCAAGATGGAAATAATGAGAAACCACATTAACAAACTCCTAGATCAGCACGTCATTGAACCGTCAACTTCTACATACTCATCACCTGCATTCCTAGTACCAAAAGGAACTGACAAACATAGACTAGTCATGGATTATAGACAGCTAAATAAGAGTATAGAATTTGAATCAATACCACTGCCCGACATTCACAGCGCGTTTCACTATTTTACAAAAGCGAAAATCTTCACCATAATGGATCTCAACCAAGCATTCCATCAAATCCCACTAGCTGAGGAATCAAAACATTTAACTGCTTTTGCTGTCCCATTTAATCTATATCAATTTACTAGATTACCATTCGGTATATCACAAGGAAGTTCAGTATGTAGCAGACTGTTAGAAAAAATTTTTCATGATGTTAAATTTAAATTTGTATATCACTATCTTGATGATATAGTAGTATATAGTGAGTCAATGGATCAACATATTGATCACCTGCGTGAAGTATTATCCAGGTTAAAGAAAGCTAGACTAACGGTAAACCCGAGTAAAGTGAATTTCGCAGTAAATCAATTCTCCTTCTTAGGTCACATAGTATCTGCCGAAGGTAAGGTTAGCATCGATCCCAAACGTACACGCGCAATCCGAGAATTCTTACTACCGAGAGACGCCAAAGGTATAGCTCGATTTTTAGGTATGATTAATTATTTTCATAAGTACATACCCCACTTAGCGGATATAGCAGCCCCATTGAATGCTTTAAGAAAGAAAGGAGCGAAATTCGAGTGGACTACTCAACACCAAGAAGCGTTTGAAACACCTAAAGAAAGCATTATATCCCCACCTGTATTGCAGTTAGCAGATTTCAGTAAACCATTTGTTGTACAGACCGATAGTTCGAGTGTAGCATTAGGAGCCGTAATATACCAGGAAATTAATAATACTAGACTCCCGATCAGCTATGCATCCCGTACATTGACCGAGCAAGAAAGGAAGTTCTCAGCCTACGAACTTGAATGTTTAGCCGTAGTATTCGCCTTTGACAAATTCAAACCATTTTTGGAACATAAGGAATTTCTACTATAAACCGACAATCAAGCTTTGTCATGGTTATTGAACCACCCAAAACAGTTAGGTCGTATCGGAAGATGGGTGTTAAGATTGAATTGCTACAAGTTCAAAGTACAACATATTCGTGGTACTCAAAATGTAGTAGCCGATACTCTATCCCGCATGTTCCAACTACCCAATACTAGATCTGACGAAGAAAATGTTGAAACCACTACCGTTAATACGCTAATTACTAACTTTCCCCTTGCATTTAAGGATATCGCATACCACCAAGAACAAGATCCGAAATTGTGCAAAATTATCGAACAAATAGAAAAAGGAAATTATTCTGACAAATATACCTTGAGTAAACGAGTACTTTGTTTTAAAAAGGCAAACGGAAGATTACTGAGAATAATCGCCCCGGAAATAATCAAACCTATGCTAATGGAATACTACCATTCATCGACCATTGGAGCTCATATGGGAATTAGGAAAACCATACATCGTATTCGCAAGGAATACCATTGGGAAAACATGAACAGTGAAATTAAAAATTTCGTGAAAGAATGCGAAATCTGTGCCCTGAGCAAGCCAGCAAGAATCAGTCAAGTAGGAAAATTAATCTCAGAAATACCCACAACTCCCTTCTCGAAGATATATTCATAGACTATTCTGGACCTTATCCCCGTTCTAAATCCGGAAATACCATGCTATTAATTTGTGTAGACTCCTTCACTAAATTCGTGTGGATGTATCCTATGAGACGTGCATTAGCATCTACGACAATAAAAATTCTACAAGAAAGACTATTTAAAGATTATGGTACACCTTTAAACCTAATATCTGACAATGGACCTCAGTTTAAGTCGAAAGATTTTAACGACATGTGTTTTAAATTAGGGATAAATCATATTACAGTGACCGAGTACAGACCGCAAGGAAACCTAGCAGAAAGATACTTGTGTAACTTAAAATCAGCTCTAATATCTTATCACGCTAAAGACCAGACAACCTGGGATCAAAATGTATCGTGGATACAATTTGCGTTCAACTCAGCGTATCATGAAGGCCATAAATCAACACCATTTGATTTACTGTACAAATATAAACCCAACCATCCTTTAACCACGAAATGGAAAATCCATGAGTTATTGCCCCGTGACATGAATACGAATAACGTAAGAAAAATATGGAACGAAGCTCGTGCAAATTTGAGAGCGAATTTACAAAAATCACGAAAATACCATGAGCAGAATAATAGGCAAATAGAATATAAGGTAGGTGATTTAGTAATGTATAAAACGCATCCAATGAGTAAAGCCGTTGATAGGACCACTGCGAAACTATCATACCGATGGTGTGGCCCCTACAAAATTTATAAGTTCATCACCCCTGGTACTGTAGCTCTGTATGAACCCAATACAGAAAATTACGTTCGCAGAAGACATCTGTCTCAAATAAAAAAATGTTTTTCGTGTCGAAATACAGAAGCACGACAACGAGAAAGATAGCAAACAGAGAATACTATTTAAGTATTGAGAATAAAAAAAGTTGTATATACTTATACAAGAATACGATAAGATTTTGCAAAATCCTGTATCGTAAATGAGTATAAACTCAAAACCCTCGTACGAATACTAACGAGGCCTGATCAACCTTAGCTAATGTCCTGCGAGAATGATATAATAAATGAGAAGTCAGCTGACGATGAAGATGACGATGACGAGAAAGTAAAGAAATAATCCCTAGCGAAGTAAACTAAAAGTAATTCGATTGTGATTACAATACGGTATTATTATTAGTAACATACTCATGAGTAGAACTCCGTAAAAAATTCAAGCAAAAAACCGGTAGTAGATGTAAGAATTAAATATAAGCTAGATTTATGTTTTTGTGTATTTTATGTGTAATAGATGTATTAGAAGTTAAATAGTTTGTATAAGTTGTAAGACCCTAAGCCCCTAAAGTCCTCTTCTAGGGTGTGATCCACGGTTGCTCTTGAAGTTCCATGAGGTTGATTGTTTCTGGTAGTCTCTCCCTAGACGATTAGATTTTGGTACTAGAAGTTCATCCGGTTGCTGTTTGTGTTATCTTCTTTCAGAGTCGGTAGTTTACATTTTACTTTTGGTTACAGTTCATATTTTATCAGCACTAAAATCTGGTAAGTAACATGTCTCACCATTTACAGTTTGCTAAGAGATGTGTCGGCTAAGTTTCCTTTTTCTTTTATTCTTTGCATGTCGCTTCACGCACTACATTATAATTTTGTTTTTATTATTATTATTATACTACATAGGTCAAATCGAACTCATTATAAACTTGATTAAATATTGTTTAACGGTATACACCTATGTGTATTTTCACAACACAGCAGCTACATCCTTACATCTCGGTGTCTATCGGGCGAGTGAATGCAATGTTTAGCGGCAAGGGGTCAGTAGCTGGCGCGGTTTTACGCACTGAGAAAATAGTTCGTTCTTTTAAGTTATATTAAATTTACTAATTAAGTCGTAATACATTATTTTACCTTTTGGTTACGAATTAGGAATTCCTTTATTTATTTTGTACATATTTTCTTTAATTAAAGTAATTATTATTATCAGCTAAATAACACCGTTCTTAATGTGTTGGTACGGGACAATTTCAAGTTGATGCATGAATCTAGGCATAGGTAAGGGGTGGATAATACTCTTACTTATATTGAAAGCAATTTTTTATTTGTGCGATTTAAATATTTTTTTAAATCGTCACAGCACCATTACAGGAAAGTAAGTTAAATATAATTAAATACTGGCACTTTTAAATTGAGCTCAATAAAAAAGAAATGTAGAAGTGTGAAAGTGTGCGTGATTGAGTGAATGAAAAAATATAGGCCTAACAAGAACTGTTGAGTTTGCGTAATTCTTGATATACTTATTCGTATTTTGATGTAACAGTTGTTGGAAATATGTTTTACGCCTTAAGGCGGAATAAGAGTGTTCATGATTATTTTTTATGTTATCAAAAGAAAATAAATAATGTTATATTCTACTCGATATACGCATTTTGTTATTTGTATTTGCCCGTTTTTGGAGCGTTTAATTCAGCAAGAGTATCTACGGAGAAGCTACAAAAGGCGACGCGATATGCTGGACGTTAGGAGATGCTTTCTAGACGCCTAACAGACGAATGAGATCCACCTCGCGGTAGATAGTAATTCTCTGGGATGGACCACACACTGCTGGAGAACGACGTTGGACTCTGGACATATCCAGGACCATGCCAAGCCAGGAGTAACGGAAACCCAACTCTGGACAACGCTGGACCCCGTCAATAAGTCGTAAGGTCATCAAAACTCGAGGTGACATGCATAATGCATTTATAAATGATTTTTTTTAAAAGAGCTCATAAAGACTAAAGAGACAACGAATTAAACAAAAATGTTTATAATTAGAAATAATGTAATAGAGTCTTAGATAAATGTTTTAGTCGTAAGACTGAGCGATCTCCTATAAAGAAATATAGAAAAAAAAGAGTTTAAATTTGAGATAGTATATTTTTGTTTATCAAAGTAAATAATTGAAATGATTTGATATTTGCATTTTGTAGAAAAGAATAATTTTAATTTTGAATATTGTAGTGAAACTCGATCTCGTTACGTATTAAGTTACACGTTGAATGCGTTACTTTGTTATAAACTATTCGTGTAGTCTGTATTAATTTGTACTAAAGCTGTCGCTGATAATGGTGATCGCGATCGCGCTAATAAGCCGTCCCGAATCTTGTTGTCTGTTAGTCCTTACTTGTCCTTACTCACTGGTTTTTTTCTTCCCGGTAGGCGCCAAGTTGTTTTCCAGACAAAACAATTAAAAGTTTCAATATTTTATGTTCTACTTTTTCTCTCCCTATGGGTTATTAATAATACATATAATATTATATTAACACATGTTTTATCTTAATTACTATTGGTAGTGTACTTTTGTTTACATACTCTATATAATACTTGTTACTGGTTTTTTGCTGTATTATTTGTGTTCTGGTATTGTTTGTCTACCTTAGGTTATTTTATTTGTCTTTATATGTCCTATCACTGGTGTTGGGGCTTGTTCTACCTACTCACTTATTTTATTTGTTTTTATATATCCTATCACTGGTGTTGGGGCTTGTTCTACCTACTCACTTATTTTATTTGTTTTTATATATCCTATCACTGGTGTTGGGGCTTGTTCTACCTACTCACTTATTTTATTTGTTTTTATATATCCTATCACTGGTGTTGGGACTTGTTCTACCTACTTACTTATTTTATCTATTGGGTTATTTTGGTTAAATCGCATTGCACTATCGTTTTTTTTTTCAAGTTTTGTTTCGTTGTTTGCTACATTTCTCTTATCAGAGGTCCGGTGTAAAGTAGCAGTAGCTTCTTGGCTATCCCTTCCATGGTACTTGGTAACTCTCTGTTTTTAAGTAGTACTTGCTCTCCAATCTGTAATTGTAGGGGTTTTGGTTGCAATTGCTTATATCTTTGTCGTATCTTGTCCGTCTTCTCGAGTATCTTGTTGTGGAATTGCACGTTATCGAACTGGTATTCTGCTCCACTGGGAAATTGGATTAATGAGGAAATTTCTCTTCTCACCGCTTCCTTCAACGAAAATGCGATCGGGTAAGATTTTTTATCAAAGTTGACAGGCTCTCGGAATTCAATTTCGCACTGATAATCTCTGACCTTCCCAGGTGTATCTGAAAATACGTGTCGGTATCTATTGTACACGTCTATAAGTTGTTCCGTTTGTTGAACGGTTAATTGCGCGTTCGTCTTCTCTCTCTGGAAAGTTCGGATCTCGTCGATTTTTTCGTGCCATAGCTGTTCATTGTCGGTCTCGTCACAAATTCCATTGTTCGGTGTTTGTTCCCCAGTATTTCGGTATTTCTGGATATGATACGTGGTTTTGTTCGATTGTTTTTCGTCACTACTTGTTCAGACTTTGAACTTGTAACCTCTGTACTTTAAATACTGCAATGCGACACGCGCAGATGACGTCACGTTTTTCTTATCTACCGTCTACAGCCGGCTCAGCTGGGCTGTCTGTAGCGAAATTTTCGTTAGTTGTTTTAAATACTCCGAGTCGATCACTCGTAACATTCCCAGCCGCGGCTACTGGCTTTCATTATTTAATTATTATTATGTGCAACATGCACTGATCATACTTGGCGATCTCTGCCTTATTCATTATGTCTTTCGACTTTTATTACTAATTAATTAACGGGAATCATGGTGAGTAAACTTCTGCACGTGTCAGCAATAGTATCAAAATTCAAAAGTTTTCAATAAAAGATTATTACATGAAAAATTATACAGTCTACTTCAATTTACTTCCGAACCAGCCCTCTTCATTTAGCGTTCCAGGAATAGCTCAAGAGCCTTCAAGAGCTTCCAGACGCAACATTACTGATTAATTCCGTTGTCCATTGTATGTCACCCTTCTTCAAGAATAGTTTGGATTTACTTAGATCAATTATTGCTGAGTACTGGCGCAGCATATCGCAACCAATTAGCATCTGGAATGGTAATCCACTGGCTACTAGGAATGTCATTGTTATGGTTTGTCCGTCGCTCGTCAGTTCGAGTTGTACCTGTTTTCGGACGGTTCTATTCTGTCGCCCGGTCGCTCCTACAAGGACAATGTTGCTGATGGGTAATGTAAGTATTGCCGTCGTACTCCTTTCCTGTATTCTATGAAGTTCAATGGTGTCGATTAATGAAATGTATGTTGGATCCCGTGTCTATCATTACTCGCGTTGGTACTCCATTAACTTTAGTCGAGATATAAGCAATTTCACTGTTGTGGTTGTTATCAGATTGGTTGTCTTTTAATTCCAGCAATTCTTCCCTTATATTCTTTAAGTAATTATTCCGTACGATTGTAATTGTTAGTTCATTGTTTGCGTGAGCAAAGTTACGATTTAACCCAATATATTGGTTCAGTGAGGGTACAAGTAGATTTTCACTGCCGCTCTTAGTTTAAAGCCAGTTCGGGCTGTTCGTCACGCCTGTCTTGTTGACCCGACGGCTGACTTCCGCTTGTTGACGGTCGGGGTTCAGGCTGGTTACGATCTTCTTCATAGTGGTCACGCCGGTATACTTCTTGACTACGACTTCTGCCTACATTGGTTCTGGTATCCCGTCCGTAGTTGCTGTTACTGTACCGGTGTCCGTATGCGTTTCGGTAGGTACTTCGTCGTCCTTGATAATACGATCTGCCTCTCCCGTCATCTTCGGCCCTCACATAGTGTACTTGGTGATTGTTACGATCCTGGTTATTCCGATTTCTATTGTCGTTATTATTATTATTATTATTGTAATTTGGCCTGTTGTAGTTTGGGTTATTCGGCCTACAGGGTTGATGCTGTGGATTATTTGGCCGGTTGTATTGATTATTTTGGTTGTTTGGCCGATTGTTACTATTATAACTGTTGTTTGGTTGATTGGCCGGATGGCTATTATTTTGTCTATTATACGACTCATTGGTGTGGTTGTTATTGTTATTACGGCTGTTATAGTTTGAACGGTAATTGTAGTTATTGAAGTGGTTACCGTTCTGGAAGTTTCTGTTGTCACCCCTGTCGTCCCGTTGTCGAATTCTGCGATAGTATCGCTCCCTTTCATAATCTTCCAACAGGGCTGCCATCGATTGTACTGTCTTGATCTGACTGCCAAGTCGCGCTCTGGTGACACCCTCTTCATAATGAAAGGCACGTTTTGTGACCAAGCTCTCTTCCGGAATTTTCGGCTACAGCTTCCTCGCTAGACAGACCTTCCCCAAAAAAATAGGCGGTGAAAGTCGTCCCTCTGCTGGCATCATACCTGCCGAAACATATGTTATCTCGGACGATGTTCTGGGTTGCCTCCGACCAGTATTTTCCCTTAAACACATCTTTGAATTCCTCGTAACTCGTGAGGTCGTGTCTCGTTGCCGTCCACCAGTTGTCATTTATATCCCGGAAGTATTCATCCAGATATCCTCGGATGATTGTCCATCGATTCTCCCGAGTTTTTGCCAGCTGTTCATCAACTCTCTCAAGGAATTCCATCGGGTTCCGCTTGTACTGTTTAAAATTGATGACCTCCCGGTTGTCCATGTGTTGGAATTGCGATATCATGGGTGGTCTGCTATTAATAATTTCCAACTCCTCTCTGATTTTGGCGATTTCCCGTTTCTGGATATCTTCAATTTTATCCTGGTTGTGTTGACCTTCCCCTCGAACTTCGCTTACGGCGGTGTCGATCTCCCGGCATTTCTCTCCGAAACCCGCCCGTACTTGTTGCAGGCCCTCTTCGGTCCTTGTCCGTATCGATTCTACTTTAGTCTGGCTGACTTCCTCAAAGTTGGTTATTCGGGAGTTAACATTTTCCGTGACTTGTATTTCTTTACTGGCGTCCTCTAATCTGCCGTTAACCATTGTAATTTCTTGTCGAACTCCTACCATCTCCTCCTCGATTTTCTTATTCATTTTTTCGTTGTTCTCTGCCATTTTCGTGTTTAAGACCTCCATATTTCTCTGGCTGTCTTGCTTCAGTTCGTCTATTTTTTTATTGTTGCTGTCTATTTTTTCTTCCATGGTCTTGCTGTTGTTGTCTATTTATTCTTCCATCTTCTTAAAATCTCCCTTAAATGACGCTATATTTTTGTTGGTCTCTTTTAATTCCTCCTTATTTTTCTTAAATTCTTCCTTAAAATCTTTTTTTATTGACTCTATATTTTTGTTCAATTCTTCAGTTCTCTTATTTATTCCCATCATCTCCTGGAATCTCTCCTCCTCAGTTTGTGTTGGGTTTTCTGGTTGGTTTTCTGACTGTACGGGCTCAGCAGGTTCCATGGGAGGTAATATCTGTTCTACGTCCTCGATCGGAGTCGCTTCCTTATCATCCATGTCGACGTCCTCCGTCCTCTTCTTTGGTCTGCCTCTAGTAATCATCTTGATCTTCTTTTTTCGTAATCGCCGCTAGATACAATTCTTCCTGTAAATCTAGCCTCACTAGTTGGTGCGCCACTCAGGGCCGGAACTAGGGGGGGCAGACGGGGCATGTGCCCCGGGCGCCAGCCTGGAGGGGGTGCCGAAGGCGCCAGCCCAGACACGGGGCGCCGAAAAAGCGAAGAAATAGTAAAATTATTTTCTATATCGTCTGTATGTTACAAGTTTTTCAAATAATAAAGCATTATTTGTGCGATTTAGTTTTTAACGTCTTCAATTTTATTTTTATTTAATTTGATGTAATTTAAAAAGCAGTAATCATATCACATAGATGTTAAGAATTCATTATTAATTGAGAATTATCCCCGCCCGGTTTCAATCGGCCATATACAAGTTACAACCGATGTTCGTAAGTGCTCGAGCGTGTTCGGCTACTTCCGGCTCGTTGCGGTTTAATGCAGATAAATTTTTGGAGGGAAAAGAAAAGATTGTGCCAAAGTTGCCAAGGAAACCACTGTTCAGTAGTTCAGTTTATCATTTACGTGCAAGGTGCAAGTAGTGAAATCGTTCCATTGCTGATATTTTTGTAATAAATACGAATAATTAGATTAATTTTCTGTATATTTCTCGGTACCATTAGCCGAATTAGCCACTCAACACAACAAAAATGTCAAGGAAACCTTCTGGAGCACAATACAGGAAAAAAGCCAAGGAGCGGCATCACAATGAAAACAGATTATCATCATTTATGTCGTCGTGGTTGACAGAAAAAGGTAAGCCCAGTATTTTTTGAATTTTTAAAAATTAGTTTAATTTATAACATTAATTGTTGATGCTAGGCTTTGAAAAGTTAAAAATGTTTGCCTTTTATCATGACAAAACTGTTTACGGGAAAATTAACAGACAACTCCAATTCCTTTTTGTTCATATATCGCTCCACCCTTGACCGGGGGGGGGGGGGGGGGAATAGGAAAAGTTTCAAAAATTGGATGGAAATTGGAAGTTTTTGAGGTTTTCTGCAGCGAAATTCAGCTCGTAATTTAACTCATTCTTAGAATAGATTTAAAAATCGTAAACAGTTGGGGAGTTTAGGGGATCTTTAAAGAAGAATTCAGCTCGTTATATAATTTTGTTTTCCCAGGGCATTTTTTGGGCTTTCTGGATCAACCGCGCAGCCAGGAATTTCTCCTGGGGGGGGGATTTGAAATTCTCTTTGTGGAAACACTGAAACTCACCCAATCCCCAAACCCCACCACTATTGCGCGCCTCACGGCCGAAGTCAGCCGATCGATTACAAACATTCCCACTAATTTGCGTATTTTCCTACATTCTACACATAGCGGTGGCAAACACTCATCGAGTGAACTTGCAAAGTCGCAGTTTACGGTCATGGAATTGACATTAATACTCCTTAGTCCACTATCAGCAGGTTTTGATATGAGAACTTCTTAAACTTTTTTAAATTCTTTATTATGTAGCCCATTCAACATAAAAAAATATATTTTTTAATATCTCTGGGGGGGGAGTTTGACCCCCCAAACCCCCCCTCGCTGCGCCGCTGTTCTAGATTAGAGTTTAACTTGTTCTAATTTAGCCCAACCAAGAAAATTGGGCGCAAATTGGGGGAGCATTAAAGCTTTCTGGAGCACTTCTTGTAATTTAGCCTTTTACTAGAATAATTTTGAAAATTGTACGCAAATTGGGCATTTTTGGGGCTTTCTAGAGCGGAATTCAACTAGTTCCAATTTATCCCTCCCCCAGAAAACTAGACGTGAATCGGAGGATTTAAGGCTTTTTAGAGCACTCCTGATTTATTCCTTTTTTAAGGTATTTTAACTCGATCTAACTTGGCCTCTTTACCGAAATTTTTTTTATACTCTTAGAGGGGAAGGAGGTGAGGCTCGAGTACCCAAACCTCCCCCTTGGGTGCACCCATGGCTCCAATATTTAGTTAAGCTTAGCTTCTCTTCTTTGTCCCACCTTACAACCCATAGAGACCTTGCCAAGATTTGTCCTCTTCGTAAATCTAGATTCATAGTTAAGTTGATGATAGTTATAACAGTACAACCCATGTTGTCGAGGGCGATGTTGTGAGATGTTTTCAATAAAAACAAGAAGATTTTTTCTCACAATTTTTTATTTTTATTTTTATTTTCGTATCTTTTAGATCCAATAAAACTGATTAAAAAAAAATTTTGTCTAAGTTTGAAGATGAGGAAACATTGAGGATGTATCTATTATGAATTCAAATGCTACCTCCGTTAAAAAAAATTTTCTTGCTTTTATTTTCTAATAGTAACCTATTACCTAATAGTGACCAATAAACGGTTCTAACTTTTAGGTGAGGTAAGCTGCCAACAACGAGACGAAAAAGGTTTACAAGGAGAAGAACATCCAGTTGAGGCCGACCAGTCTAACTATGTACATATGGAAGCCATGAACACTGACACTGTAAGTACTGCTAAAGATATAGAAATCGCTGAACAGCTAGCTCTCAGTAAAATGGATGATTCTGCAGTTTCGAGCATGATAGATAATAGCTCAAAAATTTATAGAAACAAAGAGCTTCAGGACTCACAGTTAGATTTTGATATTAACGACCCAGGGTCATGGCCAAGTACAATATCTGATAATCAGAGATGTTACATAACGAAAATGAGGTTAGATAAAGATAATGAACAAGAGCTAGATCTAAGTAAAAGTATGAGGGAGGGCCGTAGCCTCACAAAGGACTGGTTTTTCAAACTGTTGCCTAATGGAGAGCAAGTAAAAAGATCCTGGCTAGGTTATAGCAAGATTAAAAATGCACGATTTTGAATCCCATGTAGGCTATTTTTACAAACTTTTAAAGAATCTACAACTAGCTTGTCATTTTTAGCTAAAGAAGAGGGTTTCACCCAATGGAAAAAGGTGAGTGAAAGAATTCCAGATCATGAAAATTCGCAAAATCACAAGCGTTGTTTTTGTTCTTGGAAATCACTTGAAACGTCAATGAAAAAGGGAGGAATAGATAAAGAACTACAGGAACATATAGCAAGAGAAGAAACTCACTGGCAACAAGTGCTTCGCTGTATCATTGACGCAATAGTTTTTTTAGCAAAACAAGGAGGGCCAATAAGAGGATCATCTGAGCTAGATAATTTTGGTGATCCAAGAAGTGGGAGGTTTTTAAACACAATCGATTTGATTTCCCATTACAATGCTGATTTACGTGATCATATCAATCACCATAGAAAAGGTCAGATTGGGTATTTTTCCCACAAGATTCAAAATGAATTTCTCACGTTAATTAGCAGCAAAGTAAGAGAAGATATTCTCAAAGATGTGAAAGATGCCAAATATTTTTCAATTATATTTGATGCTACTCCCGATATAAGCCACAAAGAACAGATGACCCAAATTGTTCGGTATGTGAAAATGACTGAAACTGGGCCTGAAATAACAGCGAGTTTTATAGATTTTTTCATTATCCATGACAAAACGGGGTTAGGAATATCGGAAGAAATTTTAAAAAAATTAGAAAATGACGGATTGGACATCAAAAATTGCAGAGGCCAGTCTTACGACAATGGAGCTAACATGGCCGGCATCTATAAGGGAGTTCAAACTAGAATTCTAACAGAAAATAAGCTGGTATGTTTTGTACCATGCTCAGCTCATTCATTAAATTTAGTTGGTGTGCATGCTGCTGAGCTCTCTCCACAAGCGCAATCCTTTTTTGGCATAGTAAATCGTCTGTTTTTTTCTCATCTTCTACTTCAAGATGGGAAGTTTTAAAGAAGCATGTGCCGATTTCCTTAAAATCCCTGAGTAAGACCAGGTGGTTAGCAAGGAAGGAGTCAGTGGATGTTTTTCATAAGCATTTAAACGATTTGAATTATGCTTTAGAGGAATTGGTCGAAAGTTTGCTCTGTAACGCTGAAACAAAAGCGGAAGCTAGATGTTTGGCACAAAACATTTGCAAATTAGAATTTATTGTCCTAACCTGCTTCTGGAGCAAAATGCTGCAAAAAATTGATCGCATAAATAAATACCTACAAAGGGATGATGTCACCGTAGACACAGCTGTGAGACACATCAAGGGCTTAATAACAGATTTAGAATCAATAAGGAGCAATGCACCAGAAGATGCTATATCGGAAGCCAGAAGAATAGCTGAAAGCCTTGATGTCCCTCAAGAATTTGAGGAAAAACGGAAAAGGAAAAAAAGAAAATGTTTGACGAGAGGTGTGAAGATGAGATCAGTGGATTATCGCAAGAAGACTTTTTTAAAGTTGGATTGAGGGGAATATTTGACAGCATTTTAAACGACATGAATGTCCGATTTAAAGCTCTGGAAGAAGTATACTTTAAATTTAGTTTCCTGAATGGAAAAATAATGAATAAAATGAGTGTTGCAGAGCTAAGGTTAGAAGCTGAAAAAGTCGTGGATTCCTACAAAACAGATTTGAACAAAGAAGAACTTTTTCAAGAAGTAGAAAGCTTCAAGCACCACGCGATGGAAATTGACGACGGATTAAAAACGGCACATGCAAAGGTAATGCTCCAGATTATTTATAAACATGGGCTTCAAGATGCTTATCCAAACTTGACTACGGCATTGAAGATTTTTCTAACTTTACCAGTTACAGTTGCTTCAGCCGAAAGAAGCTTCAGTAAATTGAAAATAGTCAAAAACTACTTGAGGAGCACAATGGAACAAGACAGACTCTCTAACTTGAGCATCATTTCTATCGAGCACCAGAGAACATCATCTACTTCTTTTGATGACATTATTAACACCTTTGCTGCCAAAAAAGCTCGAAAAGTGACAATTTGATTTATTTAGATTCAAGAATGAATAAGGACTGTTAGTAAATTTAGTACCCAAAACTCATGTAAAAATCTAATTTGTTTTCAATGTGTTCCGAATTGAAATAGTAAAGTACTACATGAATACTGTACCAATTTGTAACCAAAATACCAAATAAACTTAAGAATGATTTGAAGTTTAACTGAATGTCTCATGTCTTAGTGTGTTAACCACTTCTGTAATTTCAGATTAACAAATGAAGAAAAAACCTTTTACTTTTTAGATTCCGTTAAAAATTATTACACAAAATACAATAGAGGAGTGCTGTAATTTCACAACTGAATTTCACTTGATCTGTTTGCACTATAGTGTAGTGTGTTGATGAGTAAAGCTACGAAGCTGTATTTAATAGCATTGACTTAAGTACAGGAAAGTATATGCTTTTGTTTTTTGTTAAATAGTTTTAAATGGAGCGAGTATGGCACGGAAGGGGAGGAGGGGGCGCCAAAATATACCCTTGCCCCGGGTGAAAGGAGGGCTAGTTCCGGCCCTGGTCTTTGTTAGTATTATTTATGTTCTTGGATTTCGTTGTCCATGACGTGTCCGTTACTTAACTAAATATCACTATAATATTGACGACTCAGAACACTAAGTTTTTTATAAGTAAAACGTAAAGTTTTACCTTACAGCCTAAACTGGCTTTCACCTATAGAAGGCTTCATCAGAGGCTGTCGTAAGTAGCGCTGTTCGTCTTATTGTTGGTGACGAGATAGTTTTTCGAAAGATCATAGCTGTGTGAGTGTGTGTGGTGAGATGTGTTCGAATAATGCGTGCGATTTGAATTGTGTCTGTTCATTTAGGATGTCGTTTTTATTTGTTTTTGTGTGTTTGTATATTTCTAATTGTTCTAGAGTGTCTAGTTTTCGGCCTTTTGTGTGTACGTGTAGTATGTTCATGTTATTGTCGATGTTTTTATATGTGTGGTTTGCTTCAATGAGGTGGTTTGCGAAGGTAGATTCTGTAGTGGTGTGGAGTATACATAGGCCAGACAGGACGTAACTTCAAACAGAGATACATTGAACACACAAAAGCACTCCACACCACTACAGAATCTACCTTCGCAAACCACCTCATTGAAGCAAACCACACATATAAAAACATCGACAATAACATGAACATACTACACGTACACACAAAAGGCCGAAAACTAGACACTCTAGAACAATTAGAAATATACAAACACACAAAAACAAATAAAAATGACATCCTAAACGAACAGACACAATTCAAATCGCACGCATTATTCGAACACATCTCACCACACACACCACAGCTACGATCTTTCGAAAAACTATCTCGTCACCAACAACAAGACGAACAGCGCTACTTACGACAGCCTCTGATGAAGCCTTCTATAGGTGAAAGCCGGTTTAGGCTGTAAGGTAAAACTTTACGTTTTTACATATAAAAAACTTAGTGTTCCGAGTCGTCAATATTATAATGATATTTAATTATTTATGTGTTTTCTGATGGTGTTGTTAGTTCTGTAGGCTACTTTATAATTGTGTTTCCTGAATGTGTTAGCAATTTTGTGTGTTTTGGAATTGTAGTATGTGAGTGTGATGTATTTACTGGGTTGTGTACTGTTGGTTTTATGTGTTTTACTTTTTGTGTTTAGGATGCGTTTGTGTAGTTTGTTTATTAAATCGGGGTTGTATCCATTTTTAACTGCTATATATTTGATTGTATTGAGTTCTTCTTAGTAGTCATGTGTGTTTTGGGGTATTGAAGTGAGCCTATGGAGCATGTAGTTGAAAGCTGCATGTTTGTGTTGAGTTGGGTGGTTGGATGAGTTATGTATGACCATGTCTGTTGTGGTGGGTTTTCTGTATATTTTGTATGTGTGTGTGTTGTTTGTTTTGGTAATTGTAAGGTCCAGGAAGTTTGCACTTAAATTAGTTACACTATGTACTAATGTGTGATTATCAGTTGAATTTCTGAATTCCTTTGATTCATTAATAAATTTTACTAATTTGTTTCTTTGTCTATTGAATGATTTCTTATTAGTTTTTAATCTTTGTGTTTTCATTATTCATTTGTAAATTCTTGGATTTTGTTGTCCATGACGTGTCCATTACTAATTATCATTAAAACACGCACACACACAATTCCTTTTTCTTTATTAAATTTGAATTCTGTATTAGAACAAATGGTTTCAGAGTTTTCAGGAAGTTTGCTGGACCTTACAATTACCAAAACAAATAACACACACACACATACAAAATATACAGAAAACCCACCACAATAGACATGGTCATACATAACTCATCCAACCACCCAACTCAACACAAACATGCAGCTTTCAACTACATGCTCCATAGGCTCACTTCAATACCCCAAAACACACATGACTACCAAGAAGAACTCAATACAATCAAATATATAGCAGTCAAAAATGGATACAACCCCGATTTAATAAACAAACTACACAAACGCATTCTAAACACAAAAAGTAAAACACATAAAACCAACAGTACACAACCCAGTAAATACATCACACTCACATACTACAATTCCAACACACACAAAATTGCCAACACATTCAGGAAACACAATTATAAAGTAACCTACAGAACTAACAACACCATCAGAAAACACATAAATAATACTAACAAAGACACAGACACATACAGCAAAACTGGTGTTTATAAATTAAACTGCAGTGATTGCAACCAGTTCTACATCGACCAGACGGGAAGATCTTTTTCCTCAAGATACTCTGAACATATAAAAGCTCTCACCACAAACTACATACACTCCACATTTGCCACACATTTACAAAATGAAAACCACGGTTACACAAACATAGAACACAACATGGAAATACTACACTACTTACCCAAAGGTAGAAAACTACACACAGCAGAACAATATGAAATATACAGACAGTGGCGTACCTACGGTAGGGCACGTGCCCTGGGCGCCATTCAAAGGGGGGCGCAAAATTCGCAAATTATTAAACTTAAAAATCAAAACAAAACAAACAATATAATTCATATTCAAATAATCCCGCGATTCCCGCGCGTGGTGAGCTTTCGCGAACGAGCGAGAGGGAATGAGTGGTGCCGCCGGCGCGGGCGGCGTAGGTAGATTGGTTAATGCTTTCACTCGCTCGGCTATCGGCTCATATGACTGGCGTGGCGCAGTTGTTTGCATTTTGTTTGCATGTGCGCGAGCGAGTGTGTGTTATCAATAACTTTATCTTGATTTGATAAGTTAAATTACCGTCGACGACAGTGCTTTGAACATAAATATTGGACTTATTTTTACGGTAGGTACCTACATACATTAATTTATTGAATTCCTATTTTCTACAGTAGGTAGACATGACATAAACACTCGTAAGTGACATAACCTCGAATCGAACTGAGTTTATTTACAGTGAAATTCATTTGAATAGTAACATAACACATATTTGTGAAAACCGTGTGCGGCAATCAATTTTTCACTTTATAACTATCGTGGGGATAAGGTTGATTATAAGTTTATTTATTGTTTCGGGTATCATCGCCGATCGTCTTTTAGTGTCTGCGCGAACGAAGACTGACACGCCATATTTTTTGTGTCGTATTTGTACTGTCACACGACACGTATTAGTGTGTCGCTAAGGAATTTGCCGAGTCACTAGGTGGGAGAGATGATAACACGTAAACACTTGATTTACTAGCCAAGTCAAAAGCATCCGTTCCGCAGTTTAATGTATTAATTATGCATGCAACAAAATAAGTCCGTTTCCCGCACTGTAAATTGTTCTGTACGCCAAAAACATCACTTGACTGCCAACATTTCTTTACGTTAATGTTACTGTCTACCCACGTTTCGTCCAAATAAAATATATTATTGCTATGTTTGGATTATTTGGAATATGGATTAAAGTTTTCGCAAAGCTTTCATTTTTACAAGAAATTTATAACGCCACAACACTATATCTGGTTTTTCGATTAAAACCTTTCTTTTGCTCTGACATTTCCGCCACCTAAATTCTATACTTTTCATAATGTTTATTAAAGAATCTCGGCCTCAAGAAAAATGTATTCGCTCTTTTACGACAGGAAGCAATTTTCTAGCGCTCGGTACTACTTTCTGAGTAACGTAAAATTCTTTTTAATTACTTGTCGAATTACGCACTTATCCATATCGTCTACAAAAACTCTTCGGTCACCTTTCCTTGTGTCTCTTCTTTTCCTCGGCGTAGAAAATGTTTGTTCGGACCCTTGTTCTTTTAACATTTTCGATTCTTTACGGAGTTTTATGATGAAATTTTCAGATTTCCCGCAATAATCAGCAGCTCTTTTAGTAGCCTGACTGATAGGGTAACCGAGTGCTTTAGACTTGGATTCGTTGTCACATTTTTCAGTTACTCTGCTAATTATCTGTCGAGCTTCACTATGAACGACAAAATTCTTTTTCTTTGATGACACACTTTGCTGAGGCTCAGCCATAGTTGATACAAAAAATACCGAAATAAAAATAAAAAACAAATAAAAATACCGTAAATAAAATGTAAAAAAAACACTACCGTAATCAAAATTACTGTATAATTTAATAGTCACTTACTCTAAGCGGTTGAAAATAATTTCTACATTCAGAGTAGTTTAAAACCGTTCAATAATAGTAATTACAACAAATTCGTATAACTGCACTTACGCGTTGGAGAGCCAGTCACATAACTAAAGTAAATGTTTTCAGTAATGTGCTACTACCGATGAAGGTCGGTGTACTGGATGACGTGAGGCATTAATCCTCCTGCCCCTCACTTCACCTGACAAACACATAGAGCTTGTCATGTGACAGTACTCGATTTCAATTAAGCAGCTGTTCAGAGTCGGTAATTGTCATTACATTACTGATACCAATAGGCAAATGCGAAGGCAGATATTTAGTTGAGGATAGAAAGACGAACGAAAGGCCTTTTGGCAAAGAATTTCGTCTTTGTTTTCGGGTCTCAGAGCTGCGCACACTCAGTTATTAATTCAATGATTTTTAGCCTTAGTAATACATTACAGTACAGTATACAGGTTGCTGCAATTATATAACAGTATGTTACAAATGATTTTGTAATAAAAACCTTTGTTTTTGTAAAGAGAAATAATGTTTTCAATTTACAATCTATTATCCGAAATATTGATTATCCCGAGAGGTTCGGATAATCGATGCTCTACTGTAGTTTGTTTATATTCAAGCCATGTGCACTGAATTGAAATTCCATAACATTGCATACTTTACTAATATCAGCACTGAAAAACTAATGCCATTATGTTAAAAATTATCAAATTTATAAGCATTCATGGCATTATACAAAATAATTTATGATAAGATCATCACACTACAAATTACAGGGTCATATTACATTACTCACTAAGTACACAGTCCTATGAGGTAATTACTCGTTCATTTAACTCATCGAAATGAACAATTACTCCCATTAGCAGTGTGTGTGTGTGTGTGTGTGTGTGTGTTGTGTGTGTGTTCATTCCTGTTTAATATAATACACTCATCAACAAAATTATTACAGATTACATATAACATATTTATTTGGAAAATGTAAATAAAATTTTTACATACAAGAGCATGCAAAACATATGCACTAAATAGTTATGTAAGTACACATTAATGAAATAAAAATGTAAAATTCAATTATGCATGTAAAAACAATATCAATAACCATGCTACTACACCATGTACATTAAAATAAAATTATTTCAGGTTTTTAGTACTATATTTTTAGACATTATAATTAGTCAATCAACGCTGATTAGAAAAAAAGAAGAAAATCAGCTATAATTGTTTTGGCATGCTCATAAAAAATTTAGATTGCACTGTTTTCTGTTTTCAACAAGTACATGTGTGTTATCATCACGACGGCGAATTTCTTGCTGCAGGCGCAGTCTGTTGTACTTGTTGACAGCTTCGACCTATACCCCTATACAATACATATAGCCCTAACCCAAGCTTTATGCAGTTTACTGTCGTGTTGGGACACAACACAACCCCTTCTTTTTTATTTGAAAAACGACCTATATTATTTGTTTATTTATTTCAGGTTATTTCGGAGCCCTCACTTCGCAATAATACCAACACAATATGAAACGATTGTTTTCAAAGAAAAAAGAATGTGGGGCTGAAGGACGGAAAAGACGAAAATTGCAGGAGGAAGCAGCCCGAAAATCCAGTAAGTACTTCAAGAAGTATCTTGAAAAGTCCGCTACTGGAAGTTCGACATGTTCTAAGGAATTGCCTACATCGACATGTATAATAAAATCCAAAGTATCCAACAGTAATTCAGCACAAGACGAGGAGGATATCAATTTAGATAATTCTGAGTGTGACGAGATTAAGGGCAGTGAGGCTACGAGTTCTAAGGCTACTGAAGAATTTGAAGAAAACATTAGTATTTCAGTAGGAGAAAAAGTTGGTGGGGGTGATATGGTGGATGATGTCGAAAACTCAATTACTGTTATACCAGAAGTAATTAAACAGCATGATATTGGACTTCTACACTTTGATAAGAAAACTGGGAAATCAATTCTGTCAGATGGTTTGAAAACAGAAATAATTAAAATGGGTTCAAAATATTTTCAAAACGCTGAGGGTCCTTTCCTACCAACAAATAACCGTTGTATGAACAAAAGTTGGTTTAAGAAGAAACTAGGAAATCGCGGTGAAGAAGTGACTCGTTCATGGCTAGTCTATTCCCCGTCTAAAAAATCTGCTTTTTGCATCTGTTGTCTTATCTTTTCACAATTGGATAATCAATCTTCATTAGAGCACGAAAATGGACTTACCCACTGGAAAGAACCTGAAAGGCTCACTGTACATGAAAATGCGAAGAACCATCGTCAGTGCTTCACCCAGTGGAAAGAAATGGAAAGACATTTTGCAGCAAATAAAGGGATTATTGACGCTGAACTTCAAACCCAGATCGAGACAGAAAAACAAAAGTGGCGTAATGTATTAAAGAGAATCCTTCACTGCATCAAATTTCTTGCCACTCAAAATCTTGCATTACGAGGTCACAGGGAGTCACTTAGTAAATGCGATGGATCCGAATCCAATAATGTTGGTAATTTCCTTGGATTAATAAAGCTCCTGGCCATATTTGACCCCGTCATGAATAACCATCTCACTCAAGTTAAAAATCATCCTAGAACCACATCTTACTTTTCACCTAGTGTTCAAAATGAGTTCATTCATCTGATGGCGACCACTGTTCGCCAAAGTTTATTGCGAAGCATTCGCAAATCAAAATACTATGGTCTCATGTTTGACTCGACTCCTGATCAGGCACATCGTGAGCAGATGTCAGAAGTAGTGAGATACGTAGAAGTTGATTTTGAGAGGAAATCAGTCCGCGTTAGAGAGTCCTTTCTTGGTTTCATCCAGATAAGTCAAAAGAAAGCTGGAAGCTTAGTTGATGAAATCCTTAAACAGCTAGAGAAAGACGATATGGATCTACAGGATTGTCGTTCACAATGTTATGACAACGCTGCTACGATGGCTGGGCACCGAACTGGTGTTCACCAAAGAATAAGCGAAAAGAATAATCTGGCGATATTTGTGAATTGCGATAATCATTCACTCAATTTGGTTGGTGTACATGCAGCCAAGCAGGATATTATAATGGTCACGTTTTTCGGAACTATTGAAGCTCTCTACGTATTCTTTTCTCATTCCACTCTGCGGTGGGAAAAACTCAAGAACTCCGTGCCTGTGGTTGTCAAATCAGAGTCTGAAACAAGATGGAGTGCAAGGGTTGAAGCAGTTAAGCCAGTTAACAAATATCTTGAAGATATGCTGAAAGTTCTCCAAGACATGACAGACGATGGCAATCAAACTGTTGAAACAAGAAGTGAGGCAAGACTTCTATATAATCGCATGTTGTCCTACGATTTTATGACTTTGTTAGGATTTTGGAACAATGTACTCGCTTCTATTGACCCTGTTCAGAAGCGGCTCCAGGATCCTAGTATGAATTTTCATAATACTGCCTTAGATATAAAAGCCCTCCGAGACTATTTTTCTAATGAAAGAGAGAGGTTGGTTAATGATGCACTCGAGAAAGGTTTCAATCTTTGCCAGGAATGGGATGTAGTGATTGAAAGGCGTCAAAGGCGAAAAAAAGTATGGCTGGAGAGAATGCGATGGACGCTGGGTTGACTGCTAAGGAAGAAATAGAACGAGTGATGAAGGGCTCGCTGGATCGTATTGTGTGTGAAATGAGCGAAAGGCTCACTCATCTGCATGAAACCGACGCCAGATTTGGATTTCTTCTAGATATTAAAAAACTGTGTTACGGCACTGACGACTGCGACGATTTAAAAAAGAACTCTAAAGAATTTGGAGATTTCTATGGTTGTGATGTTAACGGAGAACAGTTATGCGAAGAAATATTGGATGTTCGAATGCTAATATCCACAAGAAAAAACGTAAATATAAAGAGATCTGAAGAGCTTCTTGAATTCATTGTTCGGTACGGAGATGAGAGCGTCTTTCCGAATCTGCGCATTTCAATTCAGATTATGCTTACGATTGCAGTGTCCATCGCAAGTTGCGAGCGATCTTTCAGTAAGCTAAAACTAATACTTTCGTTTTTGAGGGCTACAATGGGTCAAAAAAGGTTATGCGACCTAGCTTTGCTTAGTGTAGAGCGAGAAGAAACCGAAGAAACAGATTTCGAAAATGTTATAAATCTATTTGCGTCGCAGAAGGCAAGGAAGGTGCAATTTTAAGTTTAAGACTATTAAAAGTGCACTTTTACGGACTAATTTTCGTTCTAAAACAGAAAATAAAAATGTTTTGTAAGATTTATGACTGTTTTATTTAGTGTATCTGTTTATTTTACATTTAGATAATTTACGAAGGGGCGCAACTTCGATGCTCGCCCTAGGCGCCATTTCCGATTGGTACGCCCCTGTATACAGACATCACACACTACAACCAAACAACATATTAAATGACCAATTACACTATAGTTCACATATACTTTTTGATACACTTGTTCATACACACATTTTGAATCCCAGCGCCAATTTCCTCCCACCAGCAACCCCCACCACACACACCTACAACCCATAACGGTTACTTTGTACAGACATTCTGTATTTCAAATCCCAGTGAGGAAGACGGACACCACGTCAAAACGTTTGGGGACAAAAAAACCAAAAGTAAGTTTGTTCACTAGTGAAAGTTGTGTATATATATATTATTTAAAAAAGTGAATGAAGAGGATGTATCAACAAGACAATTACAGACATTATTTATACAATATTACTTAAACAAAATTCAGTTTCTAATGTAAATTTGATAGAAATTAAGATTAATTTGTAAGTATTGTACTTCCAATTTCTGTGTCCTGATTTGTACTAAATCTGTTTTCTTCACAAGTAACTAATAGCAGGTTATGGAGGTTATGTACGACAATGTAACTTACACTGAAATTTCCTTTGTTAGTGTACATTAAAAGGCTGTATTTATTGGAAGTACAGAAATTAAAACCTAGTTTCCATTTATCGCGCATAATTACGGTACAGAGACGATTTTTGGGGGTTGTATCTACGTTTAACAATCTAACTTAACCTTTTTGATTTTTAAAATTAATTAGACTTAACAAAAATTTCCTTAGTTAGTTGTACATTAAAAGGCTCCATTTATTGTAAGGATAAAAGGCTGTATATATAACATTAAAGGCTGTTATTTATTCGAAGTACCAGAATTAAAACCTAGTTCCAATTTATAACGTATAACCTAGTACAATTTAACGTATAACCAAACAAGTACATTAAAATCCTTCTTTCAACATAATGCAATAAAAAGTATTGTGAAATTAGTTACACTATGTACTAATGTGTGATTATCAGTTGAATTTCCGAATTCCTTTGATTCATTAATAAATTTTACTAATTTGTTTCTTTATGTCTATTGAATGATTTCTTATTAGTTTTTAATCTTTGTGTTTTCATTATTCATTTGTAAATTCTTGGATTTTGTTGTCCATGACGTGTCCATTACTAATTATCATTAAAACACGCACACACACAATTCCTTTTTCTTTATTAAATTTGAATTCTGTATTAGAACAAATGGTTTCAGAGTTTTCAGGAAGTTTGCTGGACCTTACAATTACCAAAACAAATAACACACACACACATACAAAATATACAGAAAACCCACCACAATAGACATGGTCATACATAACTCATCCAACCACCCAACTCAACACAAACATGCAGCTTTCAACTACATGCTCCATAGGCTCACTTCAATACCCCAAAACACACATGACTACCAAGAAGAACTCAATACAATCAAATATATAGCAGTCAAAAATGGATACAACCCCGATTTAATAAACAAACTACACAAACGCATTCTAAACACAAAAAGTAAAACACATAAAACCAACAGTACACAACCCAGTAAATACATCACACTCACATACTACAATTCCAACACACACAAAATTGCCAACACATTCAGGAAACACAATTATAAAGTAACCTACAGAACTAACAACACCATCAGAAAACACATAAATAATACTAACAAAGACACAGACACATACAGCAAAACTGGTGTTTATAAATTAAACTGCAGTGATTGCAACCAGTTCTACATCGACCAGACGGGAAGATCTTTTTCCTCAAGATACTCTGAACATATAAAAGCTCTCACCACAAACTACATACACTCCACATTTGCCACACATTTACAAAATGAAAACCACGGTTACACAAACATAGAACACAACATGGAAATACTACACTACTTACCCAAAGGTAGAAAACTACACACAGCAGAACAATATGAAATATACAGACAGTGGCGTACCTACGGTAGGGCACGTGCCCTGGGCGCCATTCAAAGGGGGGCGCAAAATTCGCAAATTATTAAACTTAAAAATCAAAACAAAACAAACAATATAATTCATATTCAAATAATCCCGCGATTCCCGCGCGTGGTGAGCTTTCGCGAACGAGCGAGAGGGAATGAGTGGTGCCGCCGGCGCGGGCGGCGTAGGTAGATTGGTTAATGCTTTCACTCGCTCGGCTATCGGCTCATATGACTGGCGTGGCGCAGTTGTTTGCATTTTGTTTGCATGTGCGCGAGCGAGTGTGTGTTATCAATAACTTTATCTTGATTTGATAAGTTAAATTACCGTCGACGACAGTGCTTTGAACATAAATATTGGACTTATTTTTACGGTAGGTACCTACATACATTAATTTATTGAATTCCTATTTTCTACAGTAGGTAGACATGACATAAACACTCGTAAGTGACATAACCTCGAATCGAACTGAGTTTATTTACAGTGAAATTCATTTGAATAGTAACATAACACATATTTGTGAAAACCGTGTGCGGCAATCAATTTTTCACTTTATAACTATCGTGGGGATAAGGTTGATTATAAGTTTATTTATTGTTTCGGGTATCATCGCCGATCGTCTTTTAGTGTCTGCGCGAACGAAGACTGACACGCCATATTTTTTGTGTCGTATTTGTACTGTCACACGACAAGCTCTGTGTGTCGCTAAGGAATTTGCCGAGTCACTAGGTGGGAGAGATGATAACACGTAAACACTTGATTTACTAGCCAAGTCAAAAGCATCCGTTCCGCAGTTTAATGTATTAATTATGCATGCAACAAAATAAGTCCGTTTCCCGCACTGTAAATTGTTCTGTACGCCAAAAACATCACTTGACTGCCAACATTTCTTTACGTTAATGTTACTGTCTACCCACGTTTCGTCCAAATAAAATATATTATTGCTATGTTTGGATTATTTGGAATATGGATTAAAGTTTTCGCAAAGCTTTCATTTTTACAAGAAATTTATAACGCCACAACACTATATCTGGTTTTTCGATTAAAACCTTTCTTTTGCTCTGACATTTCCGCCACCTAAATTCTATACTTTTCATAATGTTTATTAAAGAATCTCGGCCTCAAGAAAAATGTATTCGCTCTTTTACGACAGGAAGCAATTTTCTAGCGCTCGGTACTACTTTCTGAGTAACGTAAAATTCTTTTTAATTACTTGTCGAATTACGCACTTATCCATATCGTCTACAAAAACTCTTCGGTCACCTTTCCTTGTGTCTCTTCTTTTCCTCGGCGTAGAAAATGTTTGTTCGGACCCTTGTTCTTTTAACATTTTCGATTCTTTACGGAGTTTTATGATGAAATTTTCAGATTTCCCGCAATAATCAGCAGCTCTTTTAGTAGCCTGACTGATAGGGTAACCGAGTGCTTTAGACTTGGATTCGTTGTCACATTTTTCAGTTACTCTGCTAATTATCTGTCGAGCTTCACTATGAACGACAAAATTCTTTTTCTTTGATGACACACTTTGCTGAGGCTCAGCCATAGTTGATACAAAAAATACCGAAATAAAAATAAAAAACAAATAAAAATACCGTAAATAAAATGTAAAAAAAACACTACCGTAATCAAAATTACTGTATAATTTAATAGTCACTTACTCTAAGCGGTTGAAAATAATTTCTACATTCAGAGTAGTTTAAAACCGTTCAATAATAGTAATTACAACAAGTTCGTATAACTGCACTTACGCGTTGGAGAGCCAGTCACATAACTAAAGTAAATGTTTTCAGTAATGTGCTACTACCGATGAAGGTCGGTGTACTGGATGACGTGAGGCATTAATCCTCCTGCCCCTCACTTCACCTGACAAACACATAGAGCTTGTCATGTGACAGTACTCGATTTCAATTAAGCAGCTGTTCAGAGTCGGTAATTGTCATTACATTACTGATACCAATAGGCAAATGCGAAGGCAGATATTTAGTTGAGGATAGAAAGACGAACGAAAGGCCTTTTGGCAAAGAATTTCGTCTTTGTTTTCGGGTCTCAGAGCTGCGCACACTCAGTTATTAATTCAATGATTTTTAGCCTTAGTAATACATTACAGTACAGTATACAGGTTGCTGCAATTATATAACAGTATGTTACAAATGATTTTGTAATAAAAACCTTTGTTTTTGTAAAGAGAAATAATGTTTTCAATTTACAATCTATTATCCGAAATATTGATTATCCCGAGAGGTTCGGATAATCGATGCTCTACTGTAGTTTGTTTATATTCAAGCCATGTGCACTGAATTGAAATTCCATAACATTGCATACTTTACTAATATCAGCACTGAAAAACTAATGCCATTATGTTAAAAATTATCAAATTTATAAGCATTCATGGCATTATACAAAATAATTTATGATAAGATCATCACACTACAAATTACAGGGTCATATTACATTACTCACTAAGTACACAGTCCTATGAGGTAATTACTCGTTCATTTAACTCATCGAAATGAACAATTACTCCCATTAGCAGTGTGTGTGTGTGTGTGTGTTGTGTGTGTGTTCATTCCTGTTTAATATAATACACTCATCAACAAAATTATTACAGATTACATATAACATATTTATTTGGAAAATGTAAATAAAATTTTTACATACAAGAGCATGCAAAACATATGCACTAAATAGTTATGTAAGTACACATTAATGAAATAAAAATGTAAAATTCAATTATGCATGTAAAAACAATATCAATAACCATGCTACTACACCATGTACATTAAAATAAAATTATTTCAGGTTTTTAGTACTATATTTTTAGACATTATAATTAGTCAATCAACGCTGATTAGAAAAAAAGAAGAAAATCAGCTATAATTGTTTTGGCATGCTCATAAAAAATTTAGATTGCACTGTTTTCTGTTTTCAACAAGTACATGTGTGTTATCATCACGACGGCGAATTTCTTGCTGCAGGCGCAGTCTGTTGTACTTGTTGACAGCTTCGACCTATACCCCTATACAATACATATAGCCCTAACCCAAGCTTTATGCAGTTTACTGTCGTGTTGGGACACAACACAACCCCTTCTTTTTTATTTGAAAAACGACCTATATTATTTGTTTATTTATTTCAGGTTATTTCGGAGCCCTCACTTCGCAATAATACCAACACAATATGAAACGATTGTTTTCAAAGAAAAAAGAATGTGGGGCTGAAGGACGGAAAAGACGAAAATTGCAGGAGGAAGCAGCCCGAAAATCCAGTAAGTACTTCAAGAAGTATCTTGAAAAGTCCGCTACTGGAAGTTCGACATGTTCTAAGGAATTGCCTACATCGACATGTATAATAAAATCCAAAGTATCCAACACTAATTCAGCACAAGACGAGGAGGATATCAATTTAGATAATTCTGAGTGTGACGAGATTAAGGGCAGTGAGGCTACGAGTTCTAAGGCTACTGAAGAATTTGAAGAAAACATTAGTATTTCAGTAGGAGAAAAAGTTGGTGGGGGTGATATGGTGGATGATGTCGAAAACTCAATTACTGTTATACCAGAAGTAATTAAACAGCATGATATTGGACTTCTACACTTTGATAAGAAAACTGGGAAATCAATTCTGTCAGATGGTTTGAAAACAGAAATAATTAAAATGGGTTCAAAATATTTTCAAAACGCTGAGGGTCCTTTCCTACCAACAAATAACCGTTGTATGAACAAAAGTTGGTTTAAGAAGAAACTAGGAAATCGCGGTGAAGAAGTGACTCGTTCATGGCTAGTCTATTCCCCGTCTAAAAAATCTGCTTTTTGCATCTGTTGTCTTATCTTTTCACAATTGGATAATCAATCTTCATTAGAGCACGAAAATGGACTTACCCACTGGAAAGAACCTGAAAGGCTCACTGTACATGAAAATGCGAAGAACCATCGTCAGTGCTTCACCCAGTGGAAAGAAATGGAAAGACATTTTGCAGCAAATAAAGGGATTATTGACGCTGAACTTCAAACCCAGATCGAGACAGAAAAACAAAAGTGGCGTAATGTATTAAAGAGAATCCTTCACTGCATCAAATTTCTTGCCACTCAAAATCTTGCATTACGAGGTCACAGGGAGTCACTTAGTAAATGCGATGGATCCGAATCCAATAATGTTGGTAATTTCCTTGGATTAATAAAGCTCCTGGCCATATTTGACCCCGTCATGAATAACCATCTCACTCAAGTTAAAAATCATCCTAGAACCACATCTTACTTTTCACCTAGTGTTCAAAATGAGTTCATTCATCTGATGGCGACCACTGTTCGCCAAAGTTTATTGCGAAGCATTCGCAAATCAAAATACTATGGTCTCATGTTTGACTCGACTCCTGATCAGGCACATCGTGAGCAGATGTCAGAAGTAGTGAGATACGTAGAAGTTGATTTTGAGAGGAAATCAGTCCGCGTTAGAGAGTCCTTTCTTGGTTTCATCCAGATAAGTCAAAAGAAAGCTGGAAGCTTAGTTGATGAAATCCTTAAACAGCTAGAGAAAGACGATATGGATCTACAGGATTGTCGTTCACAATGTTATGACAACGCTGCTACGATGGCTGGGCACCGAACTGGTGTTCACCAAAGAATAAGCGAAAAGAATAATCTGGCGATATTTGTGAATTGCGATAATCATTCACTCAATTTGGTTGGTGTACATGCAGCCAAGCAGGATATTATAATGGTCACGTTTTTCGGAACTATTGAAGCTCTCTACGTATTCTTTTCTCATTCCACTCTGCGGTGGGAAAAACTCAAGAACTCCGTGCCTGTGGTTGTCAAATCAGAGTCTGAAACAAGATGGAGTGCAAGGGTTGAAGCAGTTAAGCCAGTTAACAAATATCTTGAAGATATGCTGAAAGTTCTCCAAGACATGACAGACGATGGCAATCAAACTGTTGAAACAAGAAGTGAGGCAAGACTTCTATATAATCGCATGTTGTCCTACGATTTTATGACTTTGTTAGGATTTTGGAACAATGTACTCGCTTCTATTGACCCTGTTCAGAAGCGGCTCCAGGATCCTAGTATGAATTTTCATAATACTGCCTTAGATATAAAAGCCCTCCGAGACTATTTTTCTAATGAAAGAGAGAGGTTGGTTAATGATGCACTCGAGAAAGGTTTCAATCTTTGCCAGGAATGGGATGTAGTGATTGAAAGGCGTCAAAGGCGAAAAAAAGTATGGCTGGAGAGAATGCGATGGACGCTGGGTTGACTGCTAAGGAAGAAATAGAACGAGTGATGAAGGGCTCGCTGGATCGTATTGTGTGTGAAATGAGCGAAAGGCTCACTCATCTGCATGAAACCGACGCCAGATTTGGATTTCTTCTAGATATTAAAAAACTGTGTTACGGCACTGACGACTGCGACGATTTAAAAAAGAACTCTAAAGAATTTGGAGATTTCTATGGTTGTGATGTTAACGGAGAACAGTTATGCGAAGAAATATTGGATGTTCGAATGCTAATATCCACAAGAAAAAACGTAAATATAAAGAGATCTGAAGAGCTTCTTGAATTCATTGTTCGGTACGGAGATGAGAGCGTCTTTCCGAATCTGCGCATTTCAATTCAGATTATGCTTACGATTGCAGTGTCCATCGCAAGTTGCGAGCGATCTTTCAGTAAGCTAAAACTAATACTTTCGTTTTTGAGGGCTACAATGGGTCAAAAAAGGTTATGCGACCTAGCTTTGCTTAGTGTAGAGCGAGAAGAAACCGAAGAAACAGATTTCGAAAATGTTATAAATCTATTTGCGTCGCAGAAGGCAAGGAAGGTGCAATTTTAAGTTTAAGACTATTAAAAGTGCACTTGTACGGACTAATTTTCGTTCTAAAACAGAAAATAAAAATGTTTTGTAAGATTTATGACTGTTTTATTTAGTGTATCTGTTTATTTTACATTTAGATAATTTACGAAGGGGCGCAACTTCGATGCTCGCCCTAGGCGCCATTTCCGATTGGTACGCCCCTGTATACAGACATCACACACTACAACCAAACAACATATTAAATGACCAATTACACTATAGTTCACATATACTTTTTGATACACTTGTTCATACACACATTTTGAATCCCAGCGCCAATTTCCTCCCACCAGCAACCCCCACCACACACACCTACAACCCATAACGGTTACTTTGTACAGACATTCTGTATTTCAAATCCCAGTGAGGAAGACGGACACCACGTCAAAACGTTTGGGGACAAAAAAACCAAAAGTAAGTTTGTTCACTAGTGAAAGTTGTGTATATATATATTATTTAAAAAAGTGAATGAAGAGGATGTATCAACAAGACAATTACAGACATTATTTATACAATATTACTTAAACAAAATTCAGTTTCTAATGTAAATTTGATAGAAATTAAGATTAATTTGTAAGTATTGTACTTCCAATTTCTGTGTCCTGATTTGTACTAAATCTGTTTTCTTCACAAGTAACTAATAGCAGGTTATGGAGGTTATGTACGACAATGTAACTTACACTGAAATTTCCTTTGTTAGTGTACATTAAAAGGCTGTATTTATTGGAAGTACAGAAATTAAAACCTAGTTTCCATTTATCGCGCATAATTACGGTACAGAGACGATTTTTGGGGGTTGTATCTACGTTTAACAATCTAACTTAACCTTTTTGATTTTTAAAATTAATTAGACTTAACAAAAATTTCCTTAGTTAGTTGTACATTAAAAGGCTCCATTTATTGTAAGGATAAAAGGCTGTATATATAACATTAAAGGCTGTTATTTATTCGAAGTACCAGAATTAAAACCTAGTTCCAATTTATAACGTATAACCTAGTACAATTTAACGTATAACCAAACAAGTACATTAAAATCCTTCTTTCAACATAATGCAATAAAAAGTATTGTGAAATTAGTTACACTATGTACTAATGTGTGATTATCAGTTGAATTTCCGAATTCCTTTGATTCATTAATAAATTTTACTAATTTGTTTCTTTATGTCTATTGAATGATTTCTTATTAGTTTTTAATCTTTGTGTTTTCATTATTCATTTGTAAATTCTTGGATTTTGTTGTCCATGACGTGTCCATTACTAATTATCATTAAAACACGCACACACACAATTCCTTTTTCTTTATTAAATTTGAATTCTGTATTAGAACAAATGGTTTCAGAGTTTTCAGGAAGTTTGCTGGACCTTACAATTACCAAAACAAATAACACACACACACATACAAAATATACAGAAAACCCACCACAATAGACATGGTCATACATAACTCATCCAACCACCCAACTCAACACAAACATGCAGCTTTCAACTACATGCTCCATAGGCTCACTTCAATACCCCAAAACACACATGACTACCAAGAAGAACTCAATACAATCAAATATGTAGCAGTCAAAAATGGATACAACCCCGATTTAATAAACAAACTACACAAACGCATTCTAAACACAAAAAGTAAAACACATAAAACCAACAGTACACAACCCAGTAAATACATCACACTCACATACTACAATTCCAACACACACAAAATTGCCAACACATTCAGGAAACACAATTATAAAGTAACCTACAGAACTAACAACACCATCAGAAAACACATAAATAATACTAACAAAGACACAGACACATACAGCAAAACTGGTGTTTATAAATTAAACTGCAGTGATTGCAACCAGTTCTACATCGACCAGACGGGAAGATCTTTTTCCTCAAGATACTCTGAACATATAAAAGCTCTCACCACAAACTACATACACTCCACATTTGCCACACATTTACAAAATGAAAACCACGGTTACACAAACATAGAACACAACATGGAAATACTACACTACTTACCCAAAGGTAGAAAACTACACACAGCAGAACAATATGAAATATACAGACAGTGGCGTACCTACGGTAGGGCAAGTAGGGCACGTGCCCTGGGCGCCATTCAAAGGGGGGCGCAAAATTCGCAAATTATTAAACTTAAAAATCAAAACAAAACAAACAATATAATTCATATTCAAATAATCCCGCGATTCCCGCGCGTGGTGAGCTTTCGCGAACGAGCGAGAGGGAATGAGTGGTGCCGCCGGCGCGGGCGGCGTAGGTAGATTGGTTAATGCTTTCACTCGCTCGGCTATCGGCTCATATGACTGGCGTGGCGCAGTTGTTTGCATTTTGTTTGCATGTGCGCGAGCGAGTGTGTGTTATCAATAACTTTATCTTGATTTGATAAGTTAAATTACCGTCGACGACAGTGCTTTGAACATAAATATTGGACTTATTTTTACGGTAGGTACCTACATACATTAATTTATTGAATTCCTATTTTCTACAGTAGGTAGACATGACATAAACACTCGTAAGTGACATAACCTCGAATCGAACTGAGTTTATTTACAGTGAAATTCATTTGAATAGTAACATAACACATCTTTGTGAAAACCGGGTGCGGCAATCAATTTTTCACTTTATAACTATCGTGGGGATAAGGTTGATTATAAGTTTATTTATTGTTTCGGGTATCATCGCCGATCGTCTTATAGTGTCTGCGCGAACGAAGACTGACACGCCATATTTTTTGTGTCGTATTTGTACTGTCACACGACAAGCTCTGTGTGTCGCTAAGGAATTTGCCGAGTCACTAGGTGGGAGAGATGATAACACGTAAACACTTGATTTACTAGCCAAGTCAAAAGCATCCGTTCCGCAGTGTAATGTATTAATTATGCATGCAACAAAATAAGTCCGTTTCCCGCACTGTAAATTGTTCTGTACGCCAAAAACATCACTTGACTGCCAACATTTCTTTACGTTAATGTTACTGTCTTCCCACGTTTCGTCCAAATAAAATATATTATTGCTATGTTTGGATTATTTGGAATATGGATTAAAGTTTTCGCAAAGCTTTCATTTTTACAAGAAATTTATAACGCCACAACACTATATCTGGTTTTTCGATTAAAACCTTTCTTTTGCTCTGACATTTCCGCCACCTAAATTCTATACTTTTCATAATGTTTATTAAAGAATCTCGGCCTCAAGAAAAATGTATTCGCTCTTTTACGACAGGAAGCAATTTTCTAGCGCTCGGTACTACTTTCTGAGTAACGTAAAATTCTTTTTAATTACTTGTCGAATTACGCACTTATCCATATCGTCTACAAAAACTCTTCGGTCACCTTTCCTTGTGTCTCTTCTTTTCCTCGGCGTAGAAAATGTTTGTTCGGACCCTTGTTCTTTTAACATTTTCGATTCTTTACGGAGTTTTATGATGAAATTTTCAGATTTCCCGCAATAATCAGCAGCTCTTTTAGTAGCCTGACTGATAGGGTAACCGAGTGCTTTAGACTTGGATTCGTTGTCACATTTTTCAGTTACTCTGCTAATTATCTGTCGAGCTTCACTATGAACGACAAAATTCTTTTTCTTTGATGACACACTTTGCTGAGGCTCAGCCATAGTTGATACAAAAAATACCGAAATAAAAATAAAAAACAAATAAAAATACCGTAAATAAAATGTAAAAAAAACACTACCGTAATCAAAATTACTGTATAATTTAATAGTCACTTACTCTAAGCGGTTGAAAATAATTTCTACATTCAGAGTAGTTTAAAACCGTTCAATAATAGTAATTACAACAAATTCGTATAACTGCACTTACGCGTTGGAGAGCCAGTCACATAACTAAAGTAAATGTTTTCAGTAATGTGCTACTACCGATGAAGGTCGGTGTACTGGATGACGTGAGGCATTAATCCTCCTGCCCCTCACTTCACCTGACAAACACATAGAGCTTGTCATGTGACAGTACTCGATTTCAATTAAGCAGCTGTTCAGAGTCGGTAATTGTCATTACATTACTGATACCAATAGGCAAATGCGAAGGCAGATATTTAGTTGAGGATAGAAAGACGAACGAAAGGCCTTTTGGCAAAGAATTTCGTCTTTGTTTTCGGGTCTCAGAGCTGCGCACACTCAGTTATTAATTCAATGATTTTTAGCCTTAGTAATACATTACAGTACAGTATACAGGTTGCTGCAATTATATAACAGTATGTTACAAATGATTTTGTAATAAAAACCTTTGTTTTTGTAAAGAGAAATAATGTTTTCAATTTACAATCTATTATCCGAAATATTGATTATCCCGAGAGGTTCGGATAATCGATGCTCTACTGTAGTTTGTTTATATTCAAGCCATGTGCACTGAATTGAAATTCCATAACATTGCATACTTTACTAATATCAGCACTGAAAAACTAATGCCATTATGTTAAAAATTATCAAATTTATAAGCATTCATGGCATTATACAAAATAATTTATGATAAGATCATCACACTACAAATTACAGGGTCATTTTACATTACTCACTAAGTACACAGTCCTATGAGGTAATTACTCGTTCATTTAACTCATCGAAATGAACAATTACTCCCATTAGCAGTGTGTGTGTGTGTGTGTGTGTGTGTGTGTGTGTTCATTCCTGTTTAATATAATACACTCATCAACAAAATTATTACAGATTACATATAACATATTTATTTGGAAAATGTAAATAAAATTTTTACATACAAGAGCATGCAAAACATATGCACTAAATAGTTATGTAAGTACACATTAATGAAATAAAAATGTAAAATTCAATTATGCATGTAAAAACAATATCAATAACCATGCTACTACACCATGTACATTAAAATAAAATTATTTCAGGTTTTTAGTACTATATTTTTAGACATTATAATTAGTCAATCAACGCTGATTAGAAAAAAAGAAGAAAATCAGCTATAATTGTTTTGGCATGCTCATAAAAAATTTAGATTGCACTGTTTTCTGTTTTCAACAAGTACATGTGTGTTATCATCACGACGGCGAATTTCTTGCTGCAGGCGCAGTCTGTTGTACTTGTTGACAGCTTCGACCTATACCCCTATACAATACATACAGCCCTAACCCAAGCTTTATGCAGTTTACTGTCGTGTTGGGACACAACACAACCCCTTCTTTTTTATTTGAAAAACGACCTATATTATTTGTTTATTTATTTCAGGTTATTTCGGAGCCCTCACTTCGCAATAATACCAACACAATATGAAACGATTGTTTTCAAAGAAAAAAGAATGTGGGGCTGAAGGACGGAAAAGACGAAAATTGCAGGAGGAAGCAGCCCGAAAATCCAGTAAGTACTTCAAGAAGTATCTTGAAAAGTCCGCTACTGGAAGTTCGACATGTTCTAAGGAATTGCCTACATCGACATGTATAATAAAATCCAAAGTATCCAACACTAATTCAGCACAAGACGAGGAGGATATCAATTTAGATAATTCTGAGTGTGACGAGATTAAGGGCAGTGAGGCTACGAGTTCTAAGGCTACTGAAGAATTTGAAGAAAACATTAGTATTTCAGTAGGAGAAAAAGTTGGTGGGGGTGATATGGTGGATGATGTCGAAAACTCAATTACTGTTATACCAGAAGTAATTAAACAGCATGATATTGGACTTCTACACTTTGATAAGAAAACTGGGAAATCAATTCTGTCAGATGGTTTGAAAACAGAAATAATTAAAATGGGTTCAAAATATTTTCAAAACGCTGAGGGTCCTTTCCTACCAACAAATAACCGTTGTATGAACAAAAGTTGGTTTAAGAAGAAACTAGGAAATCGCGGTGAAGAAGTGACTCGTTCATGGCTAGTCTATTCCCCGTCTAAAAAATCTGCTTTTTGCATCTGTTGTCTTATCTTTTCACAATTGGATAATCAATCTTCATTAGAGCACGAAAATGGACTTACCCACTGGAAAGAACCTGAAAGGCTCACTGTACATGAAAATGCGAAGAACCATCGTCAGTGCTTCACCCAGTGGAAAGAAATGGAAAGACATTTTGCAGCAAATAAAGGGATTATTGACGCTGAACTTCAAACCCAGATCGAGACAGAAAAACAAAAGTGGCGTAATGTATTAAAGAGAATCCTTCACTGCATCAAATTTCTTGCCACTCAAAATCTTGCATTACGAGGTCACAGGGAGTCACTTAGTAAATGCGATGGATCCGAATCCAATATTGTTGGTAATTTCCTTGGATTAATAAAGCTCCTGGCCATATTTGACCCCGTCATGAATAACCATCTCACTCAAGTTAAAAATCATCCTAGAACCACATCTTACTTTTCACCTAGTGTTCAAAATGAGTTCATTCATCTGATGGCGACCACTGTTCGCCAAAGTTTATTGCGAAGCATTCGCAAATCAAAATACTATGGTCTCATGTTTGACTCGACTCCTGATCAGGCACATCGTGAGCAGATGTCAGAAGTAGTGAGATACGTAGAAGTTGATTTTAAGAGGAAATCAGTCCGCGTTAGAGAGTCCTTTCTTGGTTTCATCCAGATAAGTCAAAAGAAAGCTGGAAGCTTAGTTGATGAAATCCTTAAACAGCTAGAGAAAGACGATATGGATCTACAGGATTGTCGTTCACAATGTTATGACAACGCTGCTACGATGGCTGGGCACCGAACTGGTGTTCACCAAAGAATAAGCGAAAAGAATAATCTGGCGATATTTGTGAATTGCGATAATCATTCACTCAATTTGGTTGGTGTACATGCAGCCAAGCAGGATATTATAATGGTCACGTTTTTCGGAACTATTGAAGCTCTCTACGTATTCTTTTCTCATTCCACTCTGCGGTGGGAAAAACTCAAGAACTCCGTGCCTGTGGTTGTCAAATCAGAGTCTGAAACAAGATGGAGTGCAAGGGTTGAAGCAGTTAAGCCAGTTAACAAATATCTTGAAGATATGCTGAAAGTTCTCCAAGACATGACAGACGATGGCAATCAAACTGTTGAAACAAGAAGTGAGGCAAGACTTCTATATAATCGCATGTTGTCCTACGATTTTATGACTTTGTTAGGATTTTGGAACAATGTACTCGCTTCTATTGACCCTGTTCAGAAGCGGCTCCAGGATCCTAGTATGAATTTTCATAATGCTGCCTTAGATATAAAAGCCCTCCGAGACTATTTTTCTAATGAAAGAGAGAGGTTGGTTAATGATGCACTCGAGAAAGGTTTCAATCTTTGCCAGGAATGGGATGTAGTGATTGAAAGGCGTCAAAGGCGAAAAAAAGTATGGCTGGAGAGAATGCGATGGACGCTGGGTTGACTGCTAAGGAAGAAATAGAACGAGTGATGAAGGGCTCGCTGGATCGTATTGTGTGTGAAATGAGCGAAAGGCTCACTCATCTGCATGAAACCGACGCCAGATTTGGATTTCTTCTAGATATTAAAAAACTGTGTTACGGCACTGACGACTGCGACGATTTAAAAAAGAACTCTAAAGAATTTGGAGATTTCTATGGTTGTGATGTTAACGGAGAACAGTTATGCGAAGAAATATTGGATGTTCGAATGCTAATATCCACAAGAAAAAACGTAAATATAAAGAGATCTGAAGAGCTTCTTGAATTCATTGTTCGGTACGGAGATGAGAGCGTCTTTCCGAATCTGCGCATTTCAATTCAGATTATGCTTACGATTGCAGTGTCCATCGCAAGTTGCGAGCGATCTTTCAGTAAGCTAAAACTAATACTTTCGTTTTTGAGGGCTACAATGGGTCAAAAAAGGTTATGCGACCTAGCTTTGCTTAGTGTAGAGCGAGAAGAAACCGAAGAAACAGATTTCGAAAATGTTATAAATCTATTTGCGTCGCAGAAGGCAAGGAAGGTGCAATTTTAAGTTTAAGACTATTAAAAGTGCACTTGTACGGACTAATTTTCGTTCTAAAACAGAAAATAAAAATGTTTTGTAAGATTTATGACTGTTTTATTTAGTGTATCTGTTTATTTTACATTTAGATAATTTACGAAGGGGCGCAACTTCGATGCTCGCCCTAGGCGCCATTTCCGATTGGTACGCCCCTGTATACAGACATCACACACTACAACCAAACAACATATTAAATGACCAATTACACTATAGTTCACATATACTTTTTGATACACTTGTTCATACACACATTTTGAATCCCAGCGCCAATTTCCTCCCACCAGCAACCCCCACCACACACACCTACAACCCATAACGGTTACTTTGTACAGACATTCTGTATTTCAAATCCCAGTGAGGAAGACGGACACCACGTCAAAACGTTTGGGGACAAAAAAACCAAAAGTAAGTTTGTTCACTAGTGAAAGTTGTGTATATATATATTATTTAAAAAAGTGAATGAAGAGGATGTATCAACAAGACAATTACAGACATTATTTATACAATATTACTTAAACAAAATTCAGTTTCTAATGTAAATTTGATTGAAATTAAGATTAATTTGTAAGTATTGTACTTCCAATTTCTGTGTCCTGATTTGTACTAAATCTGTTTTCTTCACAAGTAACTAATAGCAGGTTATGGAGGTTATGTACGACAATGTAACTTACACTGAAATTTCCTTTGTTAGTGTACATTAAAAGGCTGTATTTATTGGAAGTACAGAAATTAAAACCTAGTTTCCATTTATCGCGCATAATTACGGTACAGAGACGATTTTTGGGGGTTGTATCTACGTTTAACAATCTAACTTAACCTTTTTGATTTTTAAAATTAATTAGACTTAACAAAAATTTCCTTAGTTAGTTGTACATTAAAAGGCTGCATTTATTGTATGGATAAAAGGCTGTATATATAACATTAAAAGCTGTTATTTATTCGAAGTACCAGAATTAAAACCTAGTTCCAATTTATAACGTATAACCTAGTACAATTTAACGTATAACCAAACAAGTACATTAAAATCCTTCTTTCAACATAATGCAATAAAAAGTATTGTGAAATTAGTTACACTATGTACTAATGTGTGATTATCAGTTGAATTTCCGAATTCCTTTGATTCATTAATAAATTTTACTAATTTGTTTCTTTATGTCTATTGAATGATTTCTTATTAGTTTTTAATCTTTGTGTTTTCATTATTCATTTGTAAATTCTTGGGTTTTGTTGTCCATGACGTGTCCATTACTAATTATCATTAAAACACGCACACACACAATTCCTTTTTCTTTATTAAATTTGAATTCTGTATTAGAACAAATGGTTTCAGAGTTTTCAGGAAGTTTGCTGGACCTTACAATTACCAAAACAAATAACACACACACACATACAAAATACACAGAAAACCCACCACAATAGACATGGTCATACATAACTCATCCAACCACCCAACTCAACACAAACATGCAGCTTTCAACTACATGCTCCATAGGCTCACTTCAATACCCCAAAACACACATGACTACCAAGAAGAACTCAATACAATCAAATATATAGCAGTCAAAAATGGATACAACCCCGATTTAATAAACAAACTACACAAACGCATTCTAAACACAAAAAGTAAAACACATAAAACCAACAGTACACAACCCAGTAAATACATCACACTCACATACTACAATTCCAACACACACAAAATTGCCAACACATTCAGGAAACACAATTATAAAGTAACCTACAGAACTAACAACACCATCAGAAAACACATAAATAATACTAACAAAGACACAGACACATACAGCAAAACTGGTGTTTATAAATTAAACTGCAGTGATTGCAACCAGTTCTACATCGACCAGACGGGAAGATCTTTTTCCTCAAGATACTCTGAACATATAAAAGCTCTCACCACAAACTACATACACTCCACATTTGCCACACATTTACAAAATGAAAACCACGGTTACACAAACATAGAACACAACATGGAAATACTACACTACTTACCCAAAGGTAGAAAACTACACACAGCAGAACAATATGAAATATACAGACAGTGGCGTACCTACGGTAGGGCACGTGCCCTGGGCGCCATTCAAAGGGGGGCGCAAAATTCGCAAATTATTAAACTTAAAAATCAAAACAAAACAAACAATATAATTCATATTCAAATAATCCCGCGATTCCCGCGCGTGGTGAGCTTTCGCGAACGAGCGAGAGGGAATGAGTGGTGCCACCGCGCCGGGCGGCGTAGGTAGATTGGTTAATGCTTTCACTCGCTCGGCTATCGGCTCATATGACTGGCGTGGCGCAGTTGTTTGCATTTTGTTTGCATGTGCGCGAGCGAGTGTGTGTTATCAATAACTTTATCTTGATTTGATAAGTTAAATTACCGTCGACGACAGTGCTTTGAACATAAATATTGGACTTATTTTTACGGTAGGTACCTACATACATTAATTTATTGAATTCCTATTTTCTACAGTAGGTAGACATGACATAAACACTCGTAAGTGACATAACCTCGAATCGAACTGAGTTTATTTACAGTGAAATTCATTTGAATAGTAACATAACACATCTTTGTGAAAACCGGGTGCGGCAATCAATTTTTCACTTTATAACTATCGTGGGGATAAGGTTGATTATAAGTTTATTTATTGTTTCGGGTATCATCGCCGATCGTCTTTTAGTGTCTGCGCGAACGAAGACTGACACGCCATATTTTTTGTGTCGTATTTGTACTGTCACACGACAAGCTCTGTGTGTCGCTAAGGAATTTGCCGAGTCACTAGGTGGGAGAGATGATAACACGTAAACACTTGATTTACTAGCCAAGTCAAAAGCATCCGTTCCGCAGTGTAATGTATTAATTATGCATGCAACAAAATAAGTCCGTTTCCCGCACTGTAAATTGTTCTGTACGCCAAAAACATCACTTGACTGCCAACATTTCTTTACGTTAATGTTACTGTCTACCCACGTTTCGTCCAAATAAAATATATTATTGCTATGTTTGGATTATTTGGAATATGGATTAAAGTTTTCGCAAAGCTTTCATTTTTACAAGAAATTTATAACGCCACAACACTATATCTGGTTTTTCGATTAAAACCTTTCTTTTGCTCTGACATTTCCGCCACCTAAATTCTATACTTTTCATAATGTTTATTAAAGAATCTCGGCCTCAAGAAAAATGTATTCGCTCTTTTACGACAGGAAGCAATTTTCTAGCGCTCGGTACTACTTTCTGAGTAACGTAAAATTCTTTTTAATTACTTGTCGAATTACGCACTTATCCATATCGTCTACAAAAACTCTTCGGTCACCTTTCCTTGTGTCTCTTCTTTTCCTCGGCGTAGAAAATGTTTGTTCGGACCCTTGTTCTTTTAACATTTTCGATTCTTTACGGAGTTTTATGATGAAATTTTCAGATTTCCCGCAATAATCAGCAGCTCTTTTAGTAGCCTGACTGATAGGGTAACCGAGTGCTTTAGACTTGGATTCGTTGTCACATTTTTCAGTTACTCTGCTAATTATCTGTCGAGCTTCACTATGAACGACAAAATTCTTTTTCTTTGATGACACACTTTGCTGAGGCTCAGCCATAGTTGATACAAAAAATACCGAAATAAAAATAAAAAACAAATAAAAATACCGTAAATAAAATGTAAAAAAAACACTACCGTAATCAAAATTACTGTATAATTTAATAGTCACTTACTCTAAGCGGTTGAAAATAATTTCTACATTCAGAGTAGTTTAAAACCGTTCAATAATAGTAATTACAACAAGTTCGTATAACTGCACTTACGCGTTGGAGAGCCAGTCACATAACTAAAGTAAATGTTTTCAGTAATGTGCTACTACCGATGAAGGTCGGTGTACTGGATGACGTGAGGCATTAATCCTCCTGCCCCTCACTTCACCTGACAAACACATAGAGCTTGTCATGTGACAGTACTCGATTTCAATTAAGCAGCTGTTCAGAGTCGGTAATTGTCATTACATTACTGATACCAATAGGCAAATGCGAAGGCAGATATTTAGTTGAGGATAGAAAGACGAACGAAAGGCCTTTTGGCAAAGAATTTCGTCTTTGTTTTCGGGTCTCAGAGCTGCGCACACTCAGTTATTAATTCAATGATTTTTAGCCTTAGTAATACATTACAGTACAGTATACAGGTTGCTGCAATTATATAACAGTATGTTACAAATGATTTTGTAATAAAAACCTTTGTTTTTGTAAAGAGAAATAATGTTTTCAATTTACAATCTATTATCCGAAATATTGATTATCCCGAGAGGTTCGGATAATCGATGCTCTACTGTAGTTTGTTTATATTCAAGCCATGTGCACTGAATTGAAATTCCATAACATTGCATACTTTACTAATATCAGCACTGAAAAACTAATGCCATTATGTTAAAAATTATCAAATTTATAAGCATTCATGGCATTATACAAAATAATTTATGATAAGATCATCACACTACAAATTACAGGGTCATTTTACATTACTCACTAAGTACACAGTCCTATGAGGTAATTACTCGTTCATTTAACTCATCGAAATGAACAATTACTCCCATTAGCAGTGTGTGTGTGTGTGTGTGTGTGTGTGTGTGTGTGTGTGTGTGTGTGTGTGTGTGTGTGTGTGTGTGTGTGTGTGTGTGTGTGTGTGTGTTCATTCCTGTTTAATATAATACACTCATCAACAAAATTATTACAGATTACATATAACATATTTATTTGGAAAATGTAAATAAAATTTTTACATACAAGAGCATGCAAAACATATGCACTAAATAGTTATGTAAGTACACATTAATGAAATAAAAATGTAAAATTCAATTATGCATGTAAAAACAATATCAATAACCATGCTACTACACCATGTACATTAAAATAAAATTATTTCAGGTTTTTAGTACTATATTTTTAGACATTATAATTAGTCAATCAACGCTGATTAGAAAAAAAGAAGAAAATCAGCTATAATTGTTTTGGCATGCTCATAAAAAATTTAGATTGCACTGTTTTCTGTTTTCAACAAGTACATGTGTGTTATCATCACGACGGCGAATTTCTTGCTGCAGGCGCAGTCTGTTGTACTTGTTGACAGCTTCGACCTATACCCCTATACAATACATACAGCCCTAACCCAAGCTTTATGCAGTTTACTGTCGTGTTGGGACACAACACAACCCCTTCTTTTTTATTTGAAAAACGACCTATATTATTTGTTTATTTATTTCAGGTTATTTCGGAGCCCTCACTTCGCAATAATACCAACACAATATGAAACGATTGTTTTCAAAGAAAAAAGAATGTGGGGCTGAAGGACGGAAAAGACGAAAATTGCAGGAGGAAGCAGCCCGAAAATCCAGTAAGTACTTCAAGAAGTATCTTGAAAAGTCCGCTACTGGAAGTTCGACATGTTCTAAGGAATTGCCTACATCGACATGTATAATAAAATCCAAAGTATCCAACACTAATTCAGCACAAGACGAGGAGGATATCAATTTAGATAATTCTGAGTGTGACGAGATTAAGGGCAGTGAGGCTACGAGTTCTAAGGCTACTGAAGAATTTGAAGAAAACATTAGTATTTCAGTAGGAGAAAAAGTTGGTGGGGGTGATATGGTGGATGATGTCGAAAACTCAATTACTGTTATACCAGAAGTAATTAAACAGCATGATATTGGACTTCTACACTTTGATAAGAAAACTGGGAAATCAATTCTGTCAGATGGTTTGAAAACAGAAATAATTAAAATGGGTTCAAAATATTTTCAAAACGCTGAGGGTCCTTTCCTACCAACAAATAACCGTTGTATGAACAAAAGTTGGTTTAAGAAGAAACTAGGAAATCGCGGTGAAGAAGTGACTCGTTCATGGCTAGTCTATTCCCCGTCTAAAAAATCTGCTTTTTGCATCTGTTGTCTTATCTTTTCACAATTGGATAATCAATCTTCATTAGAGCACGAAAATGGACTTACCCACTGGAAAGAACCTGAAAGGCTCACTGTACATGAAAATGCGAAGAACCATCGTCAGTGCTTCACCCAGTGGAAAGAAATGGAAAGACATTTTGCAGCAAATAAAGGGATTATTGACGCTGAACTTCAAACCCAGATCGAGACAGAAAAACAAAAGTGGCGTAATGTATTAAAGAGAATCCTTCACTGCATCAAATTTCTTGCCACTCAAAATCTTGCATTACGAGGTCACAGGGAGTCACTTAGTAAATGCGATGGATCCGAATCCAATAATGTTGGTAATTTCCTTGGATTAATAAAGCTCCTGGCCATATTTGACCCCGTCATGAATAACCATCTCACTCAAGTTAAAAATCATCCTAGAACCACATCTTACTTTTCACCTAGTGTTCAAAATGAGTTCATTCATCTGATGGCGACCACTGTTCGCCAAAGTTTATTGCGAAGCATTCGCAAATCAAAATACTATGGTCTCATGTTTGACTCGACTCCTGATCAGGCACATCGTGAGCAGATGTCAGAAGTAGTGAGATACGTAGAAGTTGATTTTGAGAGGAAATCAGTCCGCGTTAGAGAGTCCTTTCTTGGTTTCATCCAGATAAGTCAAAAGAAAGCTGGAAGCTTAGTTGATGAAATCCTTAAACAGCTAGAGAAAGACGATATGGATCTACAGGATTGTCGTTCACAATGTTATGACAACGCTGCTACGATGGCTGGGCACCGAACTGGTGTTCACCAAAGAATAAGCGAAAAGAATAATCTGGCGATATTTGTGAATTGCGATAATCATTCACTCAATTTGGTTGGTGTACATGCAGCCAAGCAGGATATTATAATGGTCACGTTTTTCGGAACTATTGAAGCTCTCTACGTATTCTTTTCTCATTCCACTCTGCGGTGGGAAAAACTCAAGAACTCCGTGCCTGTGGTTGTCAAATCAGAGTCTGAAACAAGATGGAGTGCAAGGGTTGAAGCAGTTAAGCCAGTTAACAAATATCTTGAAGATATGCTGAAAGTTCTCCAAGACATGACAGACGATGGCAATCAAACTGTTGAAACAAGAAGTGAGGCAAGACTTCTATATAATCGCATGTTGTCCTACGATTTTATGACTTTGTTAGGATTTTGGAACAATGTACTCGCTTCTATTGACCCTGTTCAGAAGCGGCTCCAGGATCCTAGTATGAATTTTCATAATGCTGCCTTAGATATAAAAGCCCTCCGAGACTATTTTTCTAATGAAAGAGAGAGGTTGGTTAATGATGCACTCGAGAAAGGTTTCAATCTTTGCCAGGAATGGGATGTAGTGATTGAAAGGCGTCAAAGGCGAAAAAAAGTATGGCTGGAGAGAATGCGATGGACGCTGGGTTGACTGCTAAGGAAGAAATAGAACGAGTGATGAAGGGCTCGCTGGATCGTATTGTGTGTGAAATGAGCGAAAGGCTCACTCATCTGCATGAAACCGACGCCAGATTTGGATTTCTTCTAGATATTAAAAAACTGTGTTACGGCACTGACGACTGCGACGATTTAAAAAAGAACTCTAAAGAATTTGGAGATTTCTATGGTTGTGATGTTAACGGAGAACAGTTATGCGAAGAAATATTGGATGTTCGAATGCTAATATCCACAAGAAAAAACGTAAATATAAAGAGATCTGAAGAGCTTCTTGAATTCATTGTTCAGTACAGAGATGAGAGCGTCTTTCCGAATCTGCGCATTTCAATTCAGATTATGCTTACGATTGCAGTGTCCATCGCAAGTTGCGAGCGATCTTTCAGTAAGCTAAAACTAATACTTTCGTTTTTGAGGGCTACAATGGGTCAAAAAAGGTTATGCGACCTAGCTTTGCTTAGTGTAGAGCGAGAAGAAACCGAAGAAACAGATTTCGAAAATGTTATAAATCTATTTGCGTCGCAGAAGGCAAGGAAGGTGCAATTTTAAGTTTAAGACTATTAAAAGTGCACTTTTACGGACTAATTTTCGTTCTAAAACAGAAAATAAAAATGTTTTGTAAGATTTATGACTGTTTTATTTAGTGTATCTGTTTATTTTACATTTAGATAATTTACGAAGGGGCGCAACTTCGATGCTCGCCCTAGGCGCCATTTCCGATTGGTACGCCCCTGTATACAGACATCACACACTACAACCAAACAACATATTAAATGACCAATTACACTATAGTTCACATATACTTTTTGATACACTTGTTCATACACACATTTTGAATCCCAGCGCCAATTTCCTCCCACCAGCAACCCCCACCACACACACCTACAACCCATAACGGTTACTTTGTACAGACATTCTGTATTTCAAATCCCAGTGAGGAAGACGGACACCACGTCAAAACGTTTGGGGACAAAAAACCAAAAGTAAGTTTGTTCACTAGTGAAAGTTGTGTATATATATATTATTTAAAAAAGTGAATGAAGAGGATGTATCAACAAGACAATTACAGACATTATTTATACAATATTACTTAAACAAAATTCAGTTTCTAATGTAAATTTGATAGAAATTAAGATTAATTTGTAAGTATTGTACTTTCAATTTCTGTGTCCTGATTTGTACTAAATCTGTTTTCTTCACAAGTAACTAATAGCAGGTTATGGAGGTTATGTACGACAATGTAACTTACACTGAAATTTCCTTTGTTAGTGTACATTAAAAGGCTGTATTTATTGGAAGTACAGAAATTAAAACCTAGTTTCCATTTATCGCGCATAATTACGGTACAGAGACGATTTTTGGGGGTTGTATCTACGTTTAACAATCTAACTTAACCTTTTTGATTTTTAAAATTAATTAGACTTAACAAAAATTTCCTTAGTTAGTTGTACATTAAAAGGCTGCATTTATTGTATGGATAAAAGGCTGTATATATAACATTAAAGGCTGTTATTTATTCGGAGTACCAGAATTAAAACCTAGTTCCAATTTATAACGTATAACCTAGTACAATTTAACGTATAACCAAACAAGTACATTAAAATCCTTCTTTCAACATAATGCAATAAAAAGTATTGTGAAATTAGTTACACTATGTACTAATGTGTGATTATCAGTTGAATTTCCGAATTCCTTTGATTCATTAATAAATTTTACTAATTTGTTTCTTTATGTCTATTGAATGATTTCTTATTAGTTTTTAATCTTTGTGTTTTCATTATTCATTTGTAAATTCTTGGATTTTGTTGTCCATGACGTGTCCATTACTAATTATCATTAAAACACGCACACACACAATTCCTTTTTCTTTATTAAATTTGAATTCTGTATTAGAACAAATGGTTTCAGAGTTTTCAGGAAGTTTGCTGGACCTTACAATTACCAAAACAAATAACACACACACACATACAAAATATACAGAAAACCCACCACAATAGACATGGTCATACATAACTCATCCAACCACCCAACTCAACACAAACATGCAGCTTTCAACTACATGCTCCATAGGCTCACTTCAATACCCCAAAACACACATGACTACCAAGAAGAACTCAATACAATCAAATATATAGCAGTCAAAAATGGATACAACCCCGATTTAATAAACAAACTACACAAACGCATTCTAAACACAAAAAGTAAAACACATAAAACCAACAGTACACAACCCAGTAAATACATCACACTCACATACTACAATTCCAACACACACAAAATTGCCAACACATTCAGGAAACACAATTATAAAGTAACCTACAGAACTAACAACACCATCAGAAAACACATAAATAATACTAACAAAGACACAGACACATACAGCAAAACTGGTGTTTATAAATTAAACTGCAGTGATTGCAACCAGTTCTACATCGACCAGACGGGAAGATCTTTTTCCTCAAGATACTCTGAACATATAAAAGCTCTCACCACAAACTACATACACTCCACATTTGCCACACATTTACAAAATGAAAACCACGGTTACACAAACATAGAACACAACATGGAAATACTACACTACTTACCCAAAGGTAGAAAACTACACACAGCAGAACAATATGAAATATACAGACAGTGGCGTACCTACGGTAGGGCACGTGCCCTGGGCGCCATTCAAAGGGGGGCGCAAAATTCGCAAATTATTAAACTTAAAAATCAAAACAAAACAAACAATATAATTCATATTCAAATAATCCCGCGATTCCCGCGCGTGGTGAGCTTTCGCGAACGAGCGAGAGGGAATGAGTGGTGCCGCCGGCGCGGGCGGCGTAGGTAGATTGGTTAATGCTTTCACTCGCTCGGCTATCGGCTCATATGACTGGCGTGGCGCAGTTGTTTGCATTTTGTTTGCATGTGCGCGAGCGAGTGTGTGTTATCAATAACTTTATCTTGATTTGATAAGTTAAATTACCGTTGACGACAGTGCTTTGAACATAAATATTGGACTTATTTTTACGGTAGGTACCTACATACATTAATTTATTGAATTCCTATTTTCTACAGTAGGTAGACATGACATAAACACTCGTAAGTGACATAACCTCGAATCGAACTGAGTTTATTTACAGTGAAATTCATTTGAATAGTAACATAACACATCTTTGTGAAAACCGTGTGCGCCAATCAATTTTTCACTTTATAACTATCGTGGGGATAAGGTTGATTATAAGTTTATTTATTGTTTCGGGTATCATCGCCGATCGTCTTTTAGTGTCTGCGCGAACGAAGACTGACACGCCATATTTTTTGTGTCGTATTTGTACTGTCACACGACAAGCTCTGTGTGTCGCTAAGGAATTTGCCGAGTCACTAGGTGGGAGAGATGATAACACGTAAACACTTGATTTACTAGCCAAGTCAAAAGCATCCGTTCCGCAGTTTAATGTATTAATTATGCATGCAACAAAATAAGTCCGTTTCCCGCACTGTAAATTGTTCTGTACGCCAAAAACATCACTTGACTGCCAACATTTCTTTACGTTAATGTTACTGTCTACCCACGTTTCGTCCAAATAAAATATATTATTGCTATGTTTGGATTATTTGGAATATGGATTAAAGTTTTCGCAAAGCTTTCATTTTTACAAGAAATTTATAACGCCACAACACTATATCTGGTTTTTCGATTAAAACCTTTCTTTTGCTCTGACATGTCCGCCACCTAAATTCTATACTTTTCATAATGTTTATTAAAGAATCTCGGCCTCAAGAAAAATGTATTCGCTCTTTTACGACAGGAAGCAATTTTCTAGCGCTCGGTACTACTTTCTGAGTAACGTAAAATTCTTTTTAATTACTTGTCGAATTACGCACTTATCCATATCGTCTACAAAAACTCTTCGGTCACCTTTCCTTGTGTCTCTTCTTTTCCTCGGCGTAGAAAATGTTTGTTCGGACCCTTGTTCTTTTAACATTTTCGATTCTTTACGGAGTTTTATGATGAAATTTTCAGATTTCCCGCAGTAATCAGCAGCTCTTTTAGTAGCCTGACTGATAGGGTAACCGAGTGCTTTAGACTTGGATTCGTTGTCACATTTTTCAGTTACTCTGCTAATTATCTGTCGAGCTTCACTATGAACGACAAAATTCTTTTTCTTTGATGACACACTTTGCTGAGGCTCAGCCATAGTTGATACAAAAAATACCGAAATAAAAATAAAAAACAAATAAAAATACCGTAAATAAAATGTAAAAAAAACACTACCGTAATCAAAATTACTGTATAATTTAATAGTCACTTACTCTAAGCGGTTGAAAATAATTTCTACATTCAGAGTAGTTTAAAACCGTTCAATAATAGTAATTACAACAAGTTCGTATAACTGCACTTACGCGTTGGAGAGCCAGTCACATAACTAAAGTAAATGTTTTCAGTAATGTGCTACTACCGATGAAGGTCGGTGTACTGGATGACGTGAGGCATTAATCCTCCTGCCCCTCACTTCACCTGACAAACACATAGAGCTTGTCATGTGACAGTACTCGATTTCAATTAAGCAGCTGTTCAGAGTCGGTAATTGTCATTACATTACTGATACCAATAGGCAAATGCGAAGGCAGATATTTAGTTGAGGATAGAAAGACGAACGAAAGGCCTTTTGGCAAAGAATTTCGTCTTTGTTTTCGGGTCTCAGAGCTGCGCACACTCAGTTATTAATTCAATGATTTTTAGCCTTAGTAATACATTACAGTACAGTATACAGGTTGCTGCAATTATATAACAGTATGTTACAAATGATTTTGTAATAAAAACCTTTGTTTTTGTAAAGAGAAATAATGTTTTCAATTTACAATCTATTATCCGAAATATTGATTATCCCGAGAGGTTCGGATAATCGATGCTCTACTGTAGTTTGTTTATATTCAAGCCATGTGCACTGAATTGAAATTCCATAACATTGCATACTTTACTAATATCAGCACTGAAAAACTAATGCCATTATGTTAAAAATTATCAAATTTATAAGCATTCATGGCATTATACAAAATAATTTATGATAAGATCATCACACTACAAATTACAGGGTCATTTTACATTACTCACTAAGTACACAGTCCTATGAGGTAATTACTCGTTCATTTAACTCATCGAAATGAACAATTACTCCCATTAGCAGTGTGTGTGTGTGTTCATTCCTGTTTAATATAATACACTCATCAACAAAATTATTACAGATTACATATAACATATTTATTTGGAAAATGTAAATAAAATTTTTACATACAAGAGCATGCAAAACATATGCACTAAATAGTTATGTAAGTACACATTAATGAAATAAAAATGTAAAATTCAATTATGCATGTAAAAACAATATCAATAACCATGCTACTACACCATGTACATTAAAATAAAATTATTTCAGGTTTTTAGTACTATATTTTTAGACATTATAATTAGTCAATCAACGCTGATTAGAAAAAAAGAAGAAAATCAGCTATAATTGTTTTGGCATGCTTATAAAAAATTTAGATTGCACTGTTTTCTGTTTTCAACAAGTACATGTGTGTTATCATCACGACGGCGAATTTCTTGCTGCAGGCGCAGTCTGTTGTACTTGTTGACAGCTTCGACCTATACCCCTATACAATACATACAGCCCTAACCCAAGCTTTATGCAGTTTACTGTCGTGTTGGGACACAACACAACCCCTTCTTTTTTATTTGAAAAACGACCTATATTATTTGTTTATTTATTTCAGGTTATTTCGGAGCCCTCACTTCGCAATAATACCAACACAATATGAAACGATTGTTTTCAAAGAAAAAAGAATGTGGGGCTGAAGGACGGAAAAGACGAAAATTGCAGGAGGAAGCAGCCCGAAAATCCAGTAAGTACTTCAAGAAGTATCTTGAAAAGTCCGCTACTGGAAGTTCGACATGTTCTAAGGAATTGCCTACATCGACATGTATAATAAAATCCAAAGTATCCAACACTAATTCAGCACAAGACGAGGAGGATATCAATTTAGATAATTCTGAGTGTGACGAGATTAAGGGCAGTGAGGCTACGAGTTCTAAGGCTACTGAAGAATTTGAAGAAAACATTAGTATTTCAGTAGGAGAAAAAGTTGGTGGGGGTGATATGGTGGATGATGTCGAAAACTCAATTACTGTTATACCAGAAGTAATTAAACAGCATGATATTGGACTTCTACACTTTGATAAGAAAACTGGGAAATCAATTCTGTCAGATGGTTTGAAAACAGAAATAATTAAAATGGGTTCAAAATATTTTCAAAACGCTGAGGGTCCTTTCCTACCAACAAATAACCGTTGTATGAACAAAAGTTGGTTTAAGAAGAAACTAGGAAATCGCGGTGAAGAAGTGACTCGTTCATGGCTAGTCTATTCCCCGTCTAAAAAATCTGCTTTTTGCATCTGTTGTCTTATCTTTTCACAATTGGATAATCAATCTTCATTAGAGCACGAAAATGGACTTACCCACTGGAAAGAACCTGAAAGGCTCACTGTACATGAAAATGCGAAGAACCATCGTCAGTGCTTCACCCAGTGGAAAGAAATGGAAAGACATTTTGCAGCAAATAAAGGGATTATTGACGCTGAACTTCAAACCCAGATCGAGACAGAAAAACAAAAGTGGCGTAATGTATTAAAGAGAATCCTTCACTGCATCAAATTTCTTGCCACTCAAAATCTTGCATTACGAGGTCACAGGGAGTCACTTAGTAAATGCGATGGATCCGAATCCAATAATGTTGGTAATTTCCTTGGAATAATAAAGCTCCTGGCCATATTTGACCCCGTCATGAATAACCATCTCACTCAAGTTAAAAATCATCCTAGAACCACATCTTACTTTTCACCTAGTGTTCAAAATGAGTTCATTCATCTGATGGCGACCACTGTTCGCCAAAGTTTATTGCGAAGCATTCGCAAATCAAAATACTATGGTCTCATGTTTGACTCGACTCCTGATCAGGCACATCGTGAGCAGATGTCAGAAGTAGTGAGATACGTAGAAGTTGATTTTGAGAGGAAATCAGTCCGCGTTAGAGAGTCCTTTCTTGGTTTCATCCAGATAAGTCAAAAGAAAGCTGGAAGCTTAGTTGATGAAATCCTTAAACAGCTAGAGAAAGACGATATGGATCTACAGGATTGTCGTTCACAATGTTATGACAACGCTGCTACGATGGCTGGGCACCGAACTGGTGTTCACCAAAGAATAAGCGAAAAGAATAATCTGGCGATATTTGTGAATTGCGATAATCATTCACTCAATTTGGTTGGTGTACATGCAGCCAAGCAGGATATTATAATGGTCACGTTTTTCGGAACTATTGAAGCTCTCTACGTATTCTTTTCTCATTCCACTCTGCGGTGGGAAAAACTCAAGAACTCCGTGCCTGTGGTTGTCAAATCAGAGTCTGAAACAAGATGGAGTGCAAGGGTTGAAGCAGTTAAGCCAGTTAACAAATATCTTGAAGATATGCTGAAAGTTCTCCAAGACATGACAGACGATGGCAATCAAACTGTTGAAACAAGAAGTGAGGCAAGACTTCTATATAATCGCATGTTGTCCTACGATTTTATGACTTTGTTAGGATTTTGGAACAATGTACTCGCTTCTATTGACCCTGTTCAGAAGCGGCTCCAGGATCCTAGTATGAATTTTCATAATGCTGCCTTAGATATAAAAGCCCTCCGAGACTATTTTTCTAATGAAAGAGAGAGGTTGGTTAATGATGCACTCGAGAAAGGTTTCAATCTTTGCCAGGAATGGGATGTAGTGATTGAAAGGCGTCAAAGGCGAAAAAAAGTATGGCTGGAGAGAATGCGATGGACGCTGGGTTGACTGCTAAGGAAGAAATAGAACGAGTGATGAAGGGCTCGCTGGATCGTATTGTGTGTGAAATGAGCGAAAGGCTCACTCATCTGCATGAAACCGACGCCAGATTTGGATTTCTTCTAGATATTAAAAAACTGTGTTACGGCACTGACGACTGCGACGATTTAAAAAAGAACTCTAAAGAATTTGGAGATTTCTATGGTTGTGATGTTAACGGAGAACAGTTATACGAAGAAATATTGGATGTTCGAATGCTAATATCCACAAGAAAAAACGTAAATATAAAGAGATCTGAAGAGCTTCTTGAATTCATTGTTCAGTATGGAGATGAGAGCGTCTTTCCGAATCTGCGCATTTCAATTCAGATTATGCTTACGATTGCAGTATCCATCGCAAGTTGCGAGCGATCTTTCAGTAAGCTAAAACTAATACTTTCGTTTTTGAGGGCTACAATGGGTCAAAAAAGGTTATGCGACCTAGCTTTGCTTAGTGTAGAGCGAGAAGAAACCGAAGAAACAGATTTCGAAAATGTTATAAATCTATTTGCGTCGCAGAAGGCAAGGAAGGTGCAATTTTAAGTTTAAGACTATTAAAAGTGCACTTTTACGGACTAATTTTCGTTCTAAAACAGAAAATAAAAATGTTTTGTAAGATTTATGACTGTTTTATTTAGTGTATCTGTTTATTTTACATTTAGATAATTTACGAAGGGGCGCAACTTCGATGCTCGCCCTAGGCGCCATTTCCGATTGGTACGCCCCTGTATACAGACATCACACACTACAACCAAACAACATATTAAATGACCAATTACACTATAGTTCACATATACTTTTTGATACACTTGTTCATACACACATTTTGAATCCCAGCGCCAATTTCCTCCCACCAGCAACCCCCACCACACACACCTACAACCCATAACGGTTACTTTGTACAGACATTCTGTATTTCAAATCCCAGTGAGGAAGACGGACACCACGTCAAAACGTTTGGGGACAAAAAACCAAAAGTAAGTTTGTTCACTAGTGAAAGTTGTGTATATATATATTATTTAAAAAAGTGAATGAAGAGGATGTATCAACAAGACAATTACAGACATTATTTATACAATATTACTTAAACAAAATTCAGTTTCTAATGTAAATTTGATAGAAATTAAGATTAATTTGTAAGTATTGTACTTTCAATTTCTGTGTCCTGATTTGTACTAAATCTGTTTTCTTCACAAGTAACTAATAGCAGGTTATGGAGGTTATGTACGACAATGTAACTTACACTGAAATTTCCTTTGTTAGTGTACATTAAAAGGCTGTATTTATTGGAAGTACAGAAATTAAAACCTAGTTTCCATTTATCGCGCATAATTACGGTACAGAGACGATTTTTGGGGGTTGTATCTACGTTTAACAATCTAACTTAACCTTTTTGATTTTTAAAATTAATTAGACTTAACAAAAATTTCCTTAGTTAGTTGTACATTAAAAGGCTCCATTTATTGTATGGATAAAAGGCTGTATATATAACATTAAAGGCTGTTATTTATTCGAAGTACCAGAATTAAAACCTAGTTCCAATTTATAACGTATAACCTAGTACAATTTAACGTATAACCAAACAAGTACATTAAAATCCTTCTTTCAACATAATGCAATAAAAAGTATTGTGAAATTAGTTACACTATGTACTAATGTGTGATTATCAGTTGAATTTCCGAATTCCTTTGATTCATTAATAAATTTTACTAATTTGTTTCTTTATGTCTATTGAATGATTTCTTATTAGTTTTTAATCTTTGTGTTTTCATTATTCATTTGTAAATTCTTGGATTTTGTTGTCCATGACGTGTCCATTACTAATTATCATTAAAACACGCACACACACAATTCCTTTTTCTTTATTAAATTTGAATTCTGTATTAGAACAAATGGTTTCAGAGTTTTCAGGAAGTTTGCTGGACCTTACAATTACCAAAACAAATAACACACACACACATACAAAATATACAGAAAACCCACCACAATAGACATGGTCATACATAACTCATCCAACCACCCAACTCAACACAAACATGCAGCTTTCAACTACATGCTCCATAGGCTCACTTCAATACCCCAAAACACACATGACTACCAAGAAGAACTCAATACAATCAAATATATAGCAGTCAAAAATGGATACAACCCCGATTTAATAAACAAACTACACAAACGCATTCTAAACACAAAAAGTAAAACACATAAAACCAACAGTACACAACCCAGTAAATACATCACACTCACATACTACAATTCCAACACACACAAAATTGCCAACACATTCAGGAAACACAATTATAAAGTAACCTACAGAACTAACAACACCATCAGAAAACACATAAATAATACTAACAAAGACACAGACACATACAGCAAAACTGGTGTTTATAAATGAAACTGCAGTGATTGCAACCAGTTCTACATCGACCAGACGGGAAGATCTTTTTCCTCAAGATACTCTGAACATATAAAAGCTCTCACCACAAACTACATACACTCCACATTTGCCACACATTTACAAAATGAAAACCACGGTTACACAAACATAGAACACAACATGGAAATACTACACTACTTACCCAAAGGTAGAAAACTACACACAGCAGAACAATATGAAATATACAGACAGTGGCGTACCTACGGTAGGGCACGTGCCCTGGGCGCCATTCAAAGGGGGGCGCAAAATTCGCAAATTATTAAACTTAAAAATCAAAACAAAACAAACAATATAATTCATATTCAAATAATCCCGCGATTCCCGCGCGTGGTGAGCTTTCGCGAACGAGCGAGAGGGAATGAGTGGTGCCGCCGGCGCGGGCGGCGTAGGTAGATTGGTTAATGCTTTCACTCGCTCGGCTATCGGCTCATATGACTGGCGTGGCGCAGTTGTTTGCATTTTGTTTGCATGTGCGCGAGCGAGTGTGTGTTATCAATAACTTTATCTTGATTTGATAAGTTAAATTACCGTCGACGACAGTGCTTTGAACATAAATATTGGACTTATTTTTACGGTAGGTACCTACATACATTAATTTATTGAATTCCTATTTTCTACAGTAGGTAGACATGACATAAACACTCGTAAGTGACATAACCTCGAATCGAACTGAGTTTATTTACAGTGAAATTCATTTGAATAGTAACATAACACATCTTTGTGAAAACCGTGTGCGCCAATCAATTTTTCACTTTATAACTATCGTGGGGATAAGGTTGATTATAAGTTTATTTATTGTTTCGGGTATCATCGCCGATCGTCTTTTAGTGTCTGCGCGAACGAAGACTGACACGCCATATTTTTTGTGTCGTATTTGTACTGTCACACGACAAGCTCTGTGTGTCGCTAAGGAATTTGCCGAGTCACTAGGTGGGAGAGATGATAACACGTAAACACTTGATTTACTAGCCAAGTCAAAAGCATCCGTTCCGCAGTTTAATGTATTAATTATGCATGCAACAAAATAAGTCCGTTTCCCGCACTGTAAATTGTTCTGTACGCCAAAAACATCACTTGACTGCCAACATTTCTTTACGTTAATGTTACTGTCTACCCACGTTTCGTCCAAATAAAATATATTATTGCTATGTTTGGATTATTTGGAATATGGATTAAAGTTTTCGCAAAGCTTTCATTTTTACAAGAAATTTATAACGCCACAACACTATATCTGGTTTTTCGATTAAAACCTTTCTTTTGCTCTGACATTTCCGCCACCTAAATTCTATACTTTTCATAATGTTTATTAAAGAATCTCGGCCTCAAGAAAAATGTATTCGCTCTTTTACGACAGGAAGCAATTTTCTAGCGCTCGGTACTACTTTCTGAGTAACGTAAAATTCTTTTTAATTACTTGTCGAATTACGCACTTATCCATATCGTCTACAAAAACTCTTCGGTCACCTTTCCTTGTGTCTCTTCTTTTCCTCGGCGTAGAAAATGTTTGTTCGGACCCTTGTTCTTTTAACATTTTCGATTCTTTACGGAGTTTTATGATGAAATTTTCAGATTTCCCGCAGTAATCAGCAGCTCTTTTAGTAGCCTGACTGATAGGGTAACCGAGTGCTTTAGACTTGGATTCGTTGTCACATTTTTCAGTTACTCTGCTAATTATCTGTCGAGCTTCACTATGAACGACAAAATTCTTTTTCTTTGATGACACACTTTGCTGAGGCTCAGCCATAGTTGATACAAAAAATACCGAAATAAAAATAAAAAACAAATAAAAATACCGTAAATAAAATGTAAAAAAAACACTACCGTAATCAAAATTACTGTATAATTTAATAGTCACTTACTCTAAGCGGTTGAAAATAATTTCTACATTCAGAGTAGTTTAAAACCGTTCAATAATAGTAATTACAACAAGTTCGTATAACTGCACTTACGCGTTGGAGAGCCAGTCACATAACTAAAGTAAATGTTTTCAGTAATGTGCTACTACCGATGAAGGTCGGTGTACTGGATGACGTGAGGCATTAATCCTCCTGCCCCTCACTTCACCTGACAAACACATAGAGCTTGTCATGTGACAGTACTCGATTTCAATTAAGCAGCTGTTCAGAGTCGGTAATTGTCATTACATTACTGATACCAATAGGCAAATGCGAAGGCAGATATTTAGTTGAGGATAGAAAGACGAACGAAAGGCCTTTTGGCAAAGAATTTCGTCTTTGTTTTCGGGTCTCAGAGCTGCGCACACTCAGTTATTAATTCAATGATTTTTAGCCTTAGTAATACATTACAGTACAGTATACAGGTTGCTGCAATTATATAACAGTATGTTACAAATGATTTTGTAATAAAAACCTTTGTTTTTGTAAAGAGAAATAATGTTTTCAATTTACAATCTATTATCCGAAATATTGATTATCCCGAGAGGTTCGGATAATCGATGCTCTACTGTAGTTTGTTTATATTCAAGCCATGTGCACTGAATTGAAATTCCATAACATTGCATACTTTACTAATATCAGCACTGAAAAACTAATGCCATTATGTTAAAAATTATCAAATTTATAAGCATTCATGGCATTATACAAAATAATTTATGATAAGATCATCACACTACAAATTACAGGGTCATTTTACATTACTCACTAAGTACACAGTCCTATGAGGTAATTACTCGTTCATTTAACTCATCGAAATGAACAATTACTCCCATTAGCAGTGTGTGTGTGTGTTCATTCCTGTTTAATATAATACACTCATCAACAAAATTATTACAGATTACATATAACATATTTATTTGGAAAATGTAAATAAAATTTTTACATACAAGAGCATGCAAAACATATGCACTAAATAGTTATGTAAGTACACATTAATGAAATAAAAATGTAAAATTCAATTATGCATGTAAAAACAATATCAATAACCATGCTACTACACCATGTACATTAAAATAAAATTATTTCAGGTTTTTAGTACTATATTTTTAGACATTATAATTAGTCAATCAACGCTGATTAGAAAAAAAGAAGAAAATCAGCTATAATTGTTTTGGCATGCTTATAAAAAATTTAGATTGCACTGTTTTCTGTTTTCAACAAGTACATGTGTGTTATCATCACGACGGCGAATTTCTTGCTGCAGGCGCAGTCTGTTGTACTTGTTGACAGCTTCGACCTATACCCCTATACAATACATACAGCCCTAACCCAAGCTTTATGCAGTTTACTGTCGTGTTGGGACACAACACAACCCCTTCTTTTTTATTTGAAAAACGACCTATATTATTTGTTTATTTATTTCAGGTTATTTCGGAGCCCTCACTTCGCAATAATACCAACACAATATGAAACGATTGTTTTCAAAGAAAAAAGAATGTGGGGCTGAAGGACGGAAAAGACGAAAATTGCAGGAGGAAGCAGCCCGAAAATCCAGTAAGTACTTCAAGAAGTATCTTGAAAAGTCCGCTACTGGAAGTTCGACATGTTCTAAGGAATTGCCTACATCGACATGTATAATAAAATCCAAAGTATCCAACACTAATTCAGCACAAGACGAGGAGGATATCAATTTAGATAATTCTGAGTGTGACGAGATTAAGGGCAGTGAGGCTACGAGTTCTAAGGCTACTGAAGAATTTGAAGAAAACATTAGTATTTCAGTAGGAGAAAAAGTTGGTGGGGGTGATATGGTGGATGATGTCGAAAACTCAATTACTGTTATACCAGAAGTAATTAAACAGCATGATATTGGACTTCTACACTTTGATAAGAAAACTGGGAAATCAATTCTGTCAGATGGTTTGAAAACAGAAATAATTAAAATGGGTTCAAAATATTTTCAAAACGCTGAGGGTCCTTTCCTACCAACAAATAACCGTTGTATGAACAAAAGTTGGTTTAAGAAGAAACTAGGAAATCGCGGTGAAGAAGTGACTCGTTCATGGCTAGTCTATTCCCCGTCTAAAAAATCTGCTTTTTGCATCTGTTGTCTTATCTTTTCACAATTGGATAATCAATCTTCATTAGAGCACGAAAATGGACTTACCCACTGGAAAGAACCTGAAAGGCTCACTGTACATGAAAATGCGAAGAACCATCGTCAGTGCTTCACCCAGTGGAAAGAAATGGAAAGACATTTTGCAGCAAATAAAGGGATTATTGACGCTGAACTTCAAACCCAGATCGAGACAGAAAAACAAAAGTGGCGTAATGTATTAAAGAGAATCCTTCACTGCATCAAATTTCTTGCCACTCAAAATCTTGCATTACGAGGTCACAGGGAGTCACTTAGTAAATGCGATGGATCCGAATCCAATATTGTTGGTAATTTCCTTGGATTAATAAAGCTCCTGGCCATATTTGACCCCGTCATGAATAACCATCTCACTCAAGTTAAAAATCATCCTAGAACCACATCTTACTTTTCACCTAGTGTTCAAAATGAGTTCATTCATCTGATGGCGACCACTGTTCGCCAAAGTTTATTGCGAAGCATTCGCAAATCAAAATACTATGGTCTCATGTTTGACTCGACTCCTGATCAGGCACATCGTGAGCAGATGTCAGAAGTAGTGAGATACGTAGAAGTTGATTTTAAGAGGAAATCAGTCCGCGTTAGAGAGTCCTTTCTTGGTTTCATCCAGATAAGTCAAAAGAAAGCTGGAAGCTTAGTTGATGAAATCCTTAAACAGCTAGAGAAAGACGATATGGATCTACAGGATTGTCGTTCACAATGTTATGACAACGCTGCTACGATGGCTGGGCACCGAACTGGTGTTCACCAAAGAATAAGCGAAAAGAATAATCTGGCGATATTTGTGAATTGCGATAATCATTCACTCAATTTGGTTGGTGTACATGCAGCCAAGCAGGATATTATAATGGTCACGTTTTTCGGAACTATTGAAGCTCTCTACGTATTCTTTTCTCATTCCACTCTGCGGTGGGAAAAACTCAAGAACTCCGTGCCTGTGGTTGTCAAATCAGAGTCTGAAACAAGATGGAGTGCAAGGGTTGAAGCAGTTAAGCCAGTTAACAAATATCTTGAAGATATGCTGAAAGTTCTCCAAGACATGACAGACGATGGCAATCAAACTGTTGAAACAAGAAGTGAGGCAAGACTTCTATATAATCGCATGTTGTCCTACGATTTTATGACTTTGTTAGGATTTTGGAACAATGTACTCGCTTCTATTGACCCTGTTCAGAAGCGGCTCCAGGATCCTAGTATGAATTTTCATAATGCTGCCTTAGATATAAAAGCCCTCCGAGACTATTTTTCTAATGAAAGAGAGAGGTTGGTTAATGATGCACTCGAGAAAGGTTTCAATCTTTGCCAGGAATGGGATGTAGTGATTGAAAGGCGTCAAAGGCGAAAAAAAGTATGGCTGGAGAGAATGCGATGGACGCTGGGTTGACTGCTAAGGAAGAAATAGAACGAGTGATGAAGGGCTCGCTGGATCGTATTGTGTGTGAAATGAGCGAAAGGCTCACTCATCTGCATGAAACCGACGCCAGATTTGGATTTCTTCTAGATATTAAAAAACTGTGTTACGGCACTGACGACTGCGACGATTTAAAAAAGAACTCTAAAGAATTTGGAGATTTCTATGGTTGTGATGTTAACGGAGAACAGTTATACGAAGAAATATTGGATGTTCGAATGCTAATATCCACAAGAAAAAACGTAAATATAAAGAGATCTGAAGAGCTTCTTGAATTCATTGTTCAGTACGGAGATGAGAGCGTCTTTCCGAATCTGCGCATTTCAATTCAGATTATGCTTACGATTGCAGTATCCATCGCAAGTTGCGAGCGATCTTTCAGTAAGCTAAAACTAATACTTTCGTTTTTGAGGGCTACAATGGGTCAAAAAAGGTTATGCGACCTAGCTTTGCTTAGTGTAGAGCGAGAAGAAACCGAAGAAACAGATTTCGAAAATGTTATAAATCTATTTGCGTCGCAGAAGGCAAGGAAGGTGCAATTTTAAGTTTAAGACTATTAAAAGTGCACTTTTACGGACTAATTTTCGTTCTAAAACAGAAAATAAAAATGTTTTGTAAGATTTATGACTGTTTTATTTAGTGTATCTGTTTATTTTACATTTAGATAATTTACGAAGGGGCGCAACTTCGATGCTCGCCCTAGGCGCCATTTCCGATTGGTACGCCCCTGTATACAGACATCACACACTACAACCAAACAACATATTAAATGACCAATTACACTATAGTTCACATATACTTTTTGATACACTTGTTCATACACACATTTTGAATCCCAGCGCCAATTTCCTCCCACCAGCAACCCCCACCACACACACCTACAACCCATAACGGTTACTTTGTACAGACATTCTGTATTTCAAATCCCAGTGAGGAAGACGGACACCACGTCAAAACGTTTGGGGACAAAAAACCAAAAGTAAGTTTGTTCACTAGTGAAAGTTGTGTATATATATATTATTTAAAAAAGTGAATGAAGAGGATGTATCAACAAGACAATTACAGACATTATTTATACAATATTACCTAAACAAAATTCAGTTTCTAATGTAAATTTGATAGAAATGAAGATTAATTTGTAAGTATTGTACTTTCAATTTCTGTGTCCTGATTTGTACTAAATCTGTTTTCTTCACAAGTAACTAATAGCAGGTTATGGAGGTTATGTACGACAATGTAACTTACACTGAAATTTCCTTTGTTAGTGTACATTAAAAGGCTGTATTTATTGGAAGTACAGAAATTAAAACCTAGTTTCCATTTATCGCGCATAATTACGGTACAGAGACGATTTTTGGGGGTTGTATCTACGTTTAACAATCTAACTTAACCTTTTTGATTTTTAAAATTAATTAGACTTAACAAAAATTTCCTTAGTTAGTTGTACATTAAAAGGCTCCATTTATTGTATGGATAAAAGGCTGTATATATAACATTAAAGGCTGTTATTTATTCGAAGTACCAGAATTAAAACCTAGTTCCAATTTATAACGTATAACCTAGTACAATTTAACGTATAACCAAACAAGTACATTAAAATCCTTCTTTCAACATAATGCAATAAAAAGTATTGTGAAATTAGTTACACTATGTACTAATGTGTGATTATCAGTTGAATTTCCGAATTCCTTTGATTCATTAATAAATTTTACTAATTTGTTTCTTTATGTCTATTGAATGATTTCTTATTAGTTTTTAATCTTTGTGTTTTCATTATTCATTTGTAAATTCTTGGATTTTGTTGTCCATGACGTGTCCATTACTAATTATCATTAAAACACGCACACACACAATTCCTTTTTCTTTATTAAATTTGAATTCTGTATTAGAACAAATGGTTTCAGAGTTTTCAGGAAGTTTGCTGGACCTTACAATTACCAAAACAAATAACACACACACACATACAAAATATACAGAAAACCCACCACAATAGACATGGTCATACATAACTCATCCAACCACCCAACTCAACACAAACATGCAGCTTTCAACTACATGCTCCATAGGCTCACTTCAATACCCCAAAACACACATGACTACCAAGAAGAACTCAATACAATCAAATATATAGCAGTCAAAAATGGATACAACCCCGATTTAATAAACAAACTACACAAACGCATTCTAAACACAAAAAGTAAAACACATAAAACCAACAGTACACAACCCAGTAAATACATCACACTCACATACTACAATTCCAACACACACAAAATTGCCAACACATTCAGGAAACACAATTATAAAGTAACCTACAGAACTAACAACACCATCAGAAAACACATAAATAATACTAACAAAGACACAGACACATACAGCAAAACTGGTGTTTATAAATTAAACTGCAGTGATTGCAACCAGTTCTACATCGACCAGACGGGAAGATCTTTTTCCTCAAGATACTCTGAACATATAAAAGCTCTCACCACAAACTACATACACTCCACATTTGCCACACATTTACAAAATGAAAACCACGGTTACACAAACATAGAACACAACATGGAAATACTACACTACTTACCCAAAGGTAGAAAACTACACACAGCAGAACAATATGAAATATACAGACAGTGGCGTACCTACGGTAGGGCACGTGCCCTGGGCGCCATTCAAAGGGGGGCGCAAAATTCGCAAATTATTAAACTTAAAAATCAAAACAAAACAAACAATATAATTCATATTCAAATAATCCCGCGATTCCCGCGCGTGGTGAGCTTTCGCGAACGAGCGAGAGGGAATGAGTGGTGCCGCCGGCGCGGGCGGCGTAGGTAGATTGGTTAATGCTTTCACTCGCTCGGCTATCGGCTCATATGACTGGCGTGGCGCAGTTGTTTGCATTTTGTTTGCATGTGCGCGAGCGAGTGTGTGTTATCAATAACTTTATCTTGATTTGATAAGTTAAATTACCGTCGACGACAGTGCTTTGAACATAAATATTGGACTTATTTTTACGGTAGGTACCTACATACATTAATTTATTGAATTCCTATTTTCTACAGTAGGTAGACATGACATAAACACTCGTAAGTGACATAACCTCGAATCGAACTGAGTTTATTTACAGTGAAATTCATTTGAATAGTAACATAACACATCTTTGTGAAAACCGTGTGCGCCAATCAATTTTTCACTTTATAACTATCGTGGGGATAAGGTTGATTATAAGTTTATTTATTGTTTCGGGTATCATCGCCGATCGTCTTTTAGTGTCTGCGCGAACGAAGACTGACACGCCATATTTTTTGTGTCGTATTTGTACTGTCACACGACAAGCTCTGTGTGTCGCTAAGGAATTTGCCGAGTCACTAGGTGGGAGAGATGATAACACGTAAACACTTGATTTACTAGCCAAGTCAAAAGCATCCGTTCCGCAGTTTAATGTATTAATTATGCATGCAACAAAATAAGTCCGTTTCCCGCACTGTAAATTGTTCTGTACGCCAAAAACATCACTTGACTGCCAACATTTCTTTACGTTAATGTTACTGTCTACCCACGTTTCGTCCAAATAAAATATATTATTGCTATGTTTGGATTATTTGGAATATGGATTAAAGTTTTCGCAAAGCTTTCATTTTTACAAGAAATTTATAACGCCACAACACTATATCTGGTTTTTCGATTAAAACCTTTCTTTTGCTCTGACATTTCCGCCACCTAAATTCTATACTTTTCATAATGTTTATTAAAGAATCTCGGCCTCAAGAAAAATGTATTCGCTCTTTTACGACAGGAAGCAATTTTCTAGCGCTCGGTACTACTTTCTGAGTAACGTAAAATTCTTTTTAATTACTTGTCGAATTACGCACTTATCCATATCGTCTACAAAAACTCTTCGGTCACCTTTCCTTGTGTCTCTTCTTTTCCTCGGCGTAGAAAATGTTTGTTCGGACCCTTGTTCTTTTAACATTTTCGATTCTTTACGGAGTTTTATGATGAAATTTTCAGATTTCCCGCAGTAATCAGCAGCTCTTTTAGTAGCCTGACTGATAGGGTAACCGAGTGCTTTAGACTTGGATTCGTTGTCACATTTTTCAGTTACTCTGCTAATTATCTGTCGAGCTTCACTATGAACGACAAAATTCTTTTTCTTTGATGACACACTTTGCTGAGGCTCAGCCATAGTTGATACAAAAAATACCGAAATAAAAATAAAAAACAAATAAAAATACCGTAAATAAAATGTAAAAAAAACACTACCGTAATCAAAATTACTGTATAATTTAATAGTCACTTACTCTAAGCGGTTGAAAATAATTTCTACATTCAGAGTAGTTTAAAACCGTTCAATAATAGTAATTACAACAAGTTCGTATAACTGCACTTACGCGTTGGAGAGCCAGTCACATAACTAAAGTAAATGTTTTCAGTAATGTGCTACTACCGATGAAGGTCGGTGTACTGGATGACGTGAGGCATTAATCCTCCTGCCCCTCACTTCACCTGACAAACACATAGAGCTTGTCATGTGACAGTACTCGATTTCAATTAAGCAGCTGTTCAGAGTCGGTAATTGTCATTACATTACTGATACCAATAGGCAAATGCGAAGGCAGATATTTAGTTGAGGATAGAAAGACGAACGAAAGGCCTTTTGGCAAAGAATTTCGTCTTTGTTTTCGGGTCTCAGAGCTGCGCACACTCAGTTATTAATTCAATGATTTTTAGCCTTAGTAATACATTACAGTACAGTATACAGGTTGCTGCAATTATATAACAGTATGTTACAAATGATTTTGTAATAAAAACCTTTGTTTTTGTAAAGAGAAATAATGTTTTCAATTTACAATCTATTATCCGAAATATTGATTATCCCGAGAGGTTCGGATAATCGATGCTCTACTGTAGTTTGTTTATATTCAAGCCATGTGCACTGAATTGAAATTCCATAACATTGCATACTTTACTAATATCAGCACTGAAAAACTAATGCCATTATGTTAAAAATTATCAAATTTATAAGCATTCATGGCATTATACAAAATAATTTATGATAAGATCATCACACTACAAATTACAGGGTCATTTTACATTACTCACTAAGTACACAGTCCTATGAGGTAATTACTCGTTCATTTAACTCATCGAAATGAACAATTACTCCCATTAGCAGTGTGTGTGTGTGTTCATTCCTGTTTAATATAATACACTCATCAACAAAATTATTACAGATTACATATAACATATTTATTTGGAAAATGTAAATAAAATTTTTACATACAAGAGCATGCAAAACATATGCACTAAATAGTTATGTAAGTACACATTAATGAAATAAAAATGTAAAATTCAATTATGCATGTAAAAACAATATCAATAACCATGCTACTACACCATGTACATTAAAATAAAATTATTTCAGGTTTTTAGTACTATATTTTTAGACATTATAATTAGTCAATCAACGCTGATTAGAAAAAAAGAAGAAAATCAGCTATAATTGTTTTGGCATGCTTATAAAAAATTTAGATTGCACTGTTTTCTGTTTTCAACAAGTACATGTGTGTTATCATCACGACGGCGAATTTCTTGCTGCAGGCGCAGTCTGTTGTACTTGTTGACAGCTTCGACCTATACCCCTATACAATACATACAGCCCTAACCCAAGCTTTATGCAGTTTACTGTCGTGTTGGGACACAACACAACCCCTTCTTTTTTATTTGAAAAACGACCTATATTATTTGTTTATTTATTTCAGGTTATTTCGGAGCCCTCACTTCGCAATAATACCAACACAATATGAAACGATTGTTTTCAAAGAAAAAAGAATGTGGGGCTGAAGGACGGAAAAGACGAAAATTGCAGGAGGAAGCAGCCCGAAAATCCAGTAAGTACTTCAAGAAGTATCTTGAAAAGTCCGCTACTGGAAGTTCGACATGTTCTAAGGAATTGCCTACATCGACATGTATAATAAAATCCAAAGTATCCAACACTAATTCAGCACAAGACGAGGAGGATATCAATTTAGATAATTCTGAGTGTGACGAGATTAAGGGCAGTGAGGCTACGAGTTCTAAGGCTACTGAAGAATTTGAAGAAAACATTAGTATTTCAGTAGGAGAAAAAGTTGGTGGGGGTGATATGGTGGATGATGTCGAAAACTCAATTACTGTTATACCAGAAGTAATTAAACAGCATGATATTGGACTTCTACACTTTGATAAGAAAACTGGGAAATCAATTCTGTCAGATGGTTTGAAAACAGAAATAATTAAAATGGGTTCAAAATATTTTCAAAACGCTGAGGGTCCTTTCCTACCAACAAATAACCGTTGTATGAACAAAAGTTGGTTTAAGAAGAAACTAGGAAATCGCGGTGAAGAAGTGACTCGTTCATGGCTAGTCTATTCCCCGTCTAAAAAATCTGCTTTTTGCATCTGTTGTCTTATCTTTTCACAATTGGATAATCAATCTTCATTAGAGCACGAAAATGGACTTACCCACTGGAAAGAACCTGAAAGGCTCACTGTACATGAAAATGCGAAGAACCATCGTCAGTGCTTCACCCAGTGGAAAGAAATGGAAAGACATTTTGCAGCAAATAAAGGGATTATTGACGCTGAACTTCAAACCCAGATCGAGACAGAAAAACAAAAGTGGCGTAATGTATTAAAGAGAATCCTTCACTGCATCAAATTTCTTGCCACTCAAAATCTTGCATTACGAGGTCACAGGGAGTCACTTAGTAAATGCGATGGATCCGAATCCAATAATGTTGGTAATTTCCTTGGATTAATAAAGCTCCTGGCCATATTTGACCCCGTCATGAATAACCATCTCACTCAAGTTAAAAATCATCCTAGAGCCACATCTTACTTTTCACCTAGTGTTCAAAATGAGTTCATTCATCTGATGGCGACCACTGTTCGCCAAAGTTTATTGCGAAGCATTCGCAAATCAAAATACTATGGTCTCATGTTTGACTCGACTCCTGATCAGGCACATCTTGAGCAGATGTCAGAAGTAGTGAGATACGTAGAAGTTGATTTTGAGAGGAAATCAGTCCGCGTTAGAGAGTCCTTTCTTGGTTTCATCCAGATAAGTCAAAAGAAAGCTGGAAGCTTAGTTGATGAAATCCTTAAACAGCTAGAGAAAGACGATATGGATCTACAGGATTGTCGTTCACAATGTTATGACAACGCTGCTACGATGGCTGGGCACCGAACTGGTGTTCACCAAAGAATAAGCGAAAAGAATAATCTGGCGATATTTGTGAATTGCGATAATCATTCACTCAATTTGGTTGGTGTACATGCAGCCAAGCAGGATATTATAATGGTCACGTTTTTCGGAACTATTGAAGCTCTCTACGTATTCTTTTCTCATTCCACTCTGCGGTGGGAAAAACTCAAGAACTCCGTGCCTGTGGTTGTCAAATCAGAGTCTGAAACAAGATGGAGTGCAAGGGTTGAAGCAGTTAAGCCAGTTAACAAATATCTTGAAGATATGCTGAAAGTTCTCCAAGACATGACAGACGATGGCAATCAAACTGTTGAAACAAGAAGTGAGGCAAGACTTCTATATAATCGCATGTTGTCCTACGATTTTATGACTTTGTTAGGATTTTGGAACAATGTACTCGCTTCTATTGACCCTGTTCAGAAGCGGCTCCAGGATCCTAGTATGAATTTTCATAATGCTGCCTTAGATATAAAAGCCCTCCGAGACTATTTTTCTAATGAAAGAGAGAGGTTGGTTAATGATGCACTCGAGAAAGGTTTCAATCTTTGCCAGGAATGGGATGTAGTGATTGAAAGGCGTCAAAGGCGAAAAAAAGTATGGCTGGAGAGAATGCGATGGACGCTAAGGAAGACTGCTAAGGAAGAAATAGAACGAGTGATGAAGGGCTCGCTGGATCGTATTGTGTGTGAAATGAGCGAAAGGCTCACTCATCTGCATGAAACCGACGCCAGATTTGGATTTCTTCTAGATATTAAAAAACTGTGTTACGGCACTGACGACTGCGACGATTTAAAAAAGAACTCTAAAGAATTTGGAGATTTCTATGGTTGTGATGTTAACGGAGAACAGTTATACGAAGAAATATTGGATGTTCGAATGCTAATATCCACAAGAAAAAACGTAAATATAAAGAGATCTGAAGAGCTTCTTGAATTCATTGTTCAGTACGGAGATGAGAGCGTCTTTCCGAATCTGCGCATTTCAATTCAGATTATGCTTACGATTGCAGTATCCATCGCAAGTTGCGAGCGATCTTTCAGTAAGCTAAAACTAATACTTTCGTTTTTGAGGGCTACAATGGGTCAAAAAAGGTTATGCGACCTAGCTTTGCTTAGTGTAGAGCGAGAAGAAACCGAAGAAACAGATTTCGAAAATGTTATAAATCTATTTGCGTCGCAGAAGGCAAGGAAGGTGCAATTTTAAGTTTAAGACTATTAAAAGTGCACTTTTACGGACTAATTTTCGTTCTAAAACAGAAAATAAAAATGTTTTGTAAGATTTATGACTGTTTTATTTAGTGTATCTGTTTATTTTACATTTAGATAATTTACGAAGGGGCGCAACTTCGATGCTCGCCCTAGGCGCCATTTCCGATTGGTACGCCCCTGTATACAGACATCACACACTACAACCAAACAACATATTAAATGACCAATTACACTATAGTTCACATATACTTTTTGATACACTTGTTCATACACACATTTTGAATCCCAGCGCCAATTTCCTCCCACCAGCAACCCCCACCACACACACCTACAACCCATAACGGTTACTTTGTACAGACATTCTGTATTTCAAATCCCAGTGAGGAAGACGGACACCACGTCAAAACGTTTGGGGACAAAAAACCAAAAGTAAGTTTGTTCACTAGTGAAAGTTGTGTATATATATATTATTTAAAAAAGTGAATGAAGAGGATGTATCAACAAGACAATTACAGACATTATTTATACAATATTACCTAAACAAAATTCAGTTTCTAATGTAAATTTGATAGAAATGAAGATTAATTTGTAAGTATTGTACTTTCAATTTCTGTGTCCTGATTTGTACTAAATCTGTTTTCTTCACAAGTAACTAATAGCAGGTTATGGAGGTTATGTACGACAATGTAACTTACACTGAAATTTCCTTTGTTAGTGTACATTAAAAGGCTGTATTTATTGGAAGTACAGAAATTAAAACCTAGTTTCCATTTATCGCGCATAATTACGGTACAGAGACGATTTTTGGGGGTTGTATCTACGTTTAACAATCTAACTTAACCTTTTTGATTTTTAAAATTAATTAGACTTAACAAAAATTTCCTTAGTTAGTTGTACATTAAAAGGCTCCATTTATTGTATGGATAAAAGGCTGTATATATAACATTAAAGGCTGTTATTTATTCGAAGTACCAGAATTAAAACCTAGTTCCAATTTATAACGTATAACCTAGTACAATTTAACGTATAACCAAACAAGTACATTAAAATCCTTCTTTCAACATAATGCAATAAAAAGTATTGTGAAATTAGTTACACTATGTACTAATGTGTGATTATCAGCTGAATTTCCGAATTCCTTTGATTCATTTATAAATTTTACTAATTTGTTTCTTTATGTCTATTGAATGATTTCTTATTAGTTTTTAATCTTTGTGTTTTCATTATTCATTTGTAAATTCTTGGATTTTGTTGTCCATGACGTGTCCATTACTAATTATCATTAAAACACGCACACACACAATTCCTTTTTCTTTATTAAATTTGAATTCTGTATTAGAACAAATGGTTTCAGAGTTTTCAGGAAGTTTGCTGGACCTTACAATTACCAAAACAAATAACACACACACACATACAAAATATACAGAAAACCCACCACAATAGACATGGTCATACATAACTCATCCAACCACCCAACTCAACACAAACATGCAGCTTTCAACTACATGCTCCATAGGCTCACTTCAATACCCCAAAACACACATGACTACCAAGAAGAACTCAATACAATCAAATATATAGCAGTCAAAAATGGATACAACCCCGATTTAATAAACAAACTACACAAACGCATTCTAAACACAAAAAGTAAAACACATAAAACCAACAGTACACAACCCAGTAAATACATCACACTCACATACTACAATTCCAACACACACAAAATTGCCAACACATTCAGGAAACACAATTATAAAGTAACCTACAGAACTAACAACACCATCAGAAAACACATAAATAATACTAACAAAGACACAGACACATACAGCAAAACTGGTGTTTATAAATTAAACTGCAGTGATTGCAACCAGTTCTACATCGACCAGACGGGAAGATCTTTTTCCTCAAGATACTCTGAACATATAAAAGCTCTCACCACAAACTACATACACTCCACATTTGCCACACATTTACAAAATGAAAACCACGGTTACACAAACATAGAACACAACATGGAAATACTACACTACTTACCCAAAGGTAGAAAACTACACACAGCAGAACAATATGAAATATACAGACAGTGGCGTACCTACGGTAGGGCAAGTAGGGCACGTGCCCTGGGCGCCAATCAAAGGGGGGCGCAAAATTCGCAAATTATTAAACTTAAAAATCAAAACAAAACAAACAATATAATTCATATTCAAATAATCCCGCGATTCCCGCGCGTGGTGAGCTTTCGCGAACGAGCGAGAGGGAATGAGTGGTGCCGCCGGCGCGGGCGGCGTAGGTAGATTGGTTAATGCTTTCACTCGCTCGGCTATCGGCTCATATGACTGGCGTGGCGCAGTTGTTTGCATTTTGTTTGCATGTGCGCGAGCGAGTGTGTGTTATTAATAACTTTATCTTGATTTGATAAGTTAAATTACCGTCGACGACAGTGCTTTGAACATAAATATTGGACTTATTTTTACGGTAGGTACCTACATACATTAATTTATTGAATTCCTATTTTCTACAGTAGGTAGACATGACATAAACACTCGTAAGTGACATAACCTCGAATCGAACTGAGTTTATTTACAGTGAAATTCATTTGAATAGTAACATAACACATCTTTGTGAAAACCGGGTGCGGCAATCAATTTTTCACTTTATAACTATCGTGGGGATAAGGTTGATTATAAGTTTATTTATTGTTTCGGGTATCATCGCCGATCGTCTTTTAGTGTCTGCGCGAACGAAGACTGACACGCCATATTTTTTGTGTCGTATTTGTACTGTCACACGACAAGCTCTGTGTGTCGCTAAGGAATTTGCCGAGTCACTAGGTGGGAGAGATGATAACACGTAAACACTTGATTTAGTAGCCAAGTCAAAAGCATCCGTTCCGCAGTTTAATGTATTAATTATGCATGCAACAAAATAAGTCCGTTTCCCGCACTGTAAATTGTTCTGTACGCCAAAAACATCACTTGACTGCCAACATTTCTTTACGTTAATGTTACTGTCTACCCACGTTTCGTCCAAATAAAATATATTATTGCTATGTTTGGATTATTTGGAATATGGATTAAAGTTTTCGCAAAGCTTTCATTTTTACAAGAAATTTATAACGCCACAACACTATATCTGGTTTTTCGATTAAAACCTTTCTTTTGCTCTGACATTTCCGCCACCTAAATTCTATACTTTTCATAATGTTTATTAAAGAATCTCGGCCTCAAGAAAAATGTATTCGCTCTTTTACGACAGGAAGCAATTTTCTAGCGCTCGGTACTACTTTCTGAGTAACGTAAAATTCTTTTTAATTACTTGTCGAATTACGCACTTATCCATATCGTCTACAAAAACTCTTCGGTCACCTTTCCTTGTGTCTCTTCTTTTCCTCGGCGTAGAAAATGTTTGTTCGGACCCTTGTTCTTTTAACATTTTCGATTCTTTACGGAGTTTTATGATGAAATTTTCAGATTTCCCGCAGTAATCAGCAGCTCTTTTAGTAGCCTGACTGATAGGGTAACCGAGTGCTTTAGACTTGGATTCGTTGTCACATTTTTCAGTTACTCTGCTAATTATCTGTCGAGCTTCACTATGAACGACAAAATTCTTTTTCTTTGATGACACACTTTGCTGAGGCTCAGCCATAGTTGATACAAAAAATACCGAAATAAAAATAAAAAACAAATAAAAATACCGTAAATAAAATGTAAAAAAAACACTACCGTAATCAAAATTACTGTATAATTTAATAGTCACTTACTCTAAGCGGTTGAAAATAATTTCTACATTCAGAGTAGTTTAAAACCGTTCAATAATAGTAATTACAACAACTTCGTATAACTGCACTTACGCGTTGGAGAGCCAGTCACATAACTAAAGTAAATGTTTTCAGTAATGTGCTACTACCGATGAAGGTCGGTGTACTGGATGACGTGAGGCATTAATCCTCCTGCCCCTCACTTCACCTGACAAACACATAGAGCTTGTCATGTGACAGTACTCGATTTCAATTAAGCAGCTGTTCAGAGTCGGTAATTGTCATTACATTACTGATACCAATAGGCAAATGCGAAGGCAGATATTTAGTTGAGGATAGAAAGACGAACGAAAGGCCTTTTGGCAAAGAATTTCGTCTTTGTTTTCGGGTCTCAGAGCTGCGCACACTCAGTTATTAATTCAATGATTTTTAGCCTTAGTAATACATTACAGTACAGTATACAGGTTGCTGCAATTATATAACAGTATGTTACAAATGATTTTGTAATAAAAACCTTTGTTTTTGTAAAGAGAAATAATGTTTTCAATTTACAATCTATTATCCGAAATATTGATTATCCCGAGAGGTTCGGATAATCGATGCTCTACTGTAGTTTGTTTATATTCAAGCCATGTGCACTGAATTGAAATTCCATAACATTGCATACTTTACTAATATCAGCACTGAAAAACTAATGCCATTATGTTAAAAATTATCAAATTTATAAGCATTCATGGCATTATACAAAATAATTTATGATAAGATCATCACACTACAAATTACAGGGTCATTTTACATTACTCACTAAGTACACAGTCCTATGAGGTAATTACTCGTTCATTTAACTCATCGAAATGAACAATTACTCCCATTAGCAGTGTGTGTGTGTGTTCATTCCTGTTTAATATAATACACTCATCAACAAAATTATTACAGATTACATATAACATATTTATTTGGAAAATGTAAATAAAATTTTTACATACAAGAGCATGCAAAACATATGCACTAAATAGTTATGTAAGTACACATTAATGAAATAAAAATGTAAAATTCAATTATGCATGTAAAAACAATATCAATAACCATGCTACTACACCATGTACATTAAAATAAAATTATTTCAGGTTTTTAGTACTATATTTTTAGACATTATAATTAGTCAATCAACGCTGATTAGAAAAAAAGAAGAAAATCAGCTATAATTGTTTTGGCATGCTCATAAAAAATTTAGATTGCACTGTTTTCTGTTTTCAACAAGTACATGTGTGTTATCATCACGACGGCGAATTTCTTGCTGCAGGCGCAGTCTGTTGTACTTGTTGACAGCTTCGACCTATACCCCTATACAATACATACAGCCCTAACCCAAGCTTTATGCAGTTTACTGTCGTGTTGGGACACATCACAACCCCTTCTTTTTTATTTGAAAAACGACCTATATTATTTGTTTATTTATTTCAGGTTATTTCGGAGCCCTCACTTCGCAATAATACCAACACAATATGAAACGATTGTTTTCAAAGAAAAAAGAATGTGGGGCTGAAGGACGGAAAAGACGAAAATTGCAGGAGGAAGCAGCCCGAAAATCCAGTAAGTACTTCAAGAAGTATCTTGAAAAGTCCGCTACTGGAAGTTCGACATGTTCTAAGGAATTGCCTACATCGACATGTATAATAAAATCCAAAGTATCCAACACTAATTCAGCACAAGACGAGGAGGATATCAATTTAGATAATTCTGAGTGTGACGAGATTAAGGGCAGTGAGGCTACGAGTTCTAAGGCTACTGAAGAATTTGAAGAAAACATTAGTATTTCAGTAGGAGAAAAAGTTGGTGGGGGTGATATGGTGGATGATGTCGAAAACTCAATTACTGTTATACCAGAAGTAATTAAACAGCATGATATTGGACTTCTACACTTTGATAAGAAAACTGGGAAATCAATTCTGTCAGATGGTTTAAAAACAGAAATAATTAAAATGGGTTCAAAATATTTTCAAAACGCTGAGGGTCCTTTCCTACCAACAAATAACCGTTGTATGAACAAAAGTTGGTTTAAGAAGAAACTAGGAAATCGCGGTGAAGAAGTGACTCGTTCATGGCTAGTCTATTCCCCGTCTAAAAAATCTGCTTTTTGCATCTGTTGTCTTATCTTTTCACAATTGGATAATCAATCTTCATTAGAGCACGAAAATGGACTTACCCACTGGAAAGAACCTGAAAGGCTCACTGTACATGAAAATGCGAAGAACCATCGTCAGTGCTTCACCCAGTGGAAAGAAATGGAAAGACATTTTGCAGCAAATAAAGGGATTATTGACGCTGAACTTCAAACCCAGATCGAGACAGAAAAACAAAAGTGGCGTAATGTATTAAAGAGAATCCTTCACTGCATCAAATTTCTTGCCACTCAAAATCTTGCATTACGAGGTCACAGGGAGTCACTTAGTAAATGCGATGGATCCGAATCCAATAATGTTGGTAATTTCCTTGGAATAATAAAGCTCCTGGCCATATTTGACCCCGTCATGAATAACCATCTCACTCAAGTTAAAAATCATCCTAGAACCACATCTTACTTTTCACCTAGTGTTCAAAATGAGTTCATTCATCTGATGGCGACCACTGTTCGCCAAAGTTTATTGCGAAGCATTCGCAAATCAAAATACTATGGTCTCATGTTTGACTCGACTCCTGATCAGGCACATCGTGAGCAGATGTCAGAAGTAGTGAGATACGTAGAAGTTGATTTTGAGAGGAAATCAGTCCGCGTTAGAGAGTCCTTTCTTGGTTTCATCCAGATAAGTCAAAAGAAAGCTGGAAGCTTAGTTGATGAAATCCTTAAACAGCTAGAGAAAGACGATATGGATCTACAGGATTGTCGTTCACAATGTTATGACAACGCTGCTACGATGGCTGGGCACCGAACTGGTGTTCACCAAAGAATAAGCGAAAAGAATAATCTGGCGATATTTGTGAATTGCGATAATCATTCACTCAATTTGGTTGGTGTACATGCAGCCAAGCAGGATATTATAATGGTCACGTTTTTCGGAACTATTGAAGCTCTCTACGTATTCTTTTCTCATTCCACTCTGCGGTGGGAAAAACTCAAGAACTCCGTGCCTGTGGTTGTCAAATCAGAGTCTGAAACAAGATGGAGTGCAAGGGTTGAAGCAGTTAAGCCAGTTAACAAATATCTTGAAGATATGCTGAAAGTTCTCCAAGACATGACAGACGATGGCAATCAAACTGTTGAAACAAGAAGTGAGGCAAGACTTCTATATAATCGCATGTTGTCCTACGATTTTATGACTTTGTTAGGATTTTGGAACAATGTACTCGCTTCTATTGACCCTGTTCAGAAGCGGCTCCAGGATCCTAGTATGAATTTTCATAATGCTGCCTTAGATATAAAAGCCCTCCGAGACTATTTTTCTAATGAAAGAGAGAGGTTGGTTAATGATGCACTCGAGAAAGGTTTCAATCTTTGCCAGGAATGGGATGTAGTGATTGAAAGGCGTCAAAGGCGAAAAAAAGTATGGCTGGAGAGAATGCGATGGACGCTGGGTTGACTGCTAAGGAAGAAATAGAACGAGTGATGAAGGGCTCGCTGGATCGTATTGTGTGTGAAATGAGCGAAAGGCTCACTCATCTGCATGAAACCGACGCCAGATTTGGATTTCTTCTAGATATTAAAAAACTGTGTTACGGCACTGACGACTGCGACGATTTAAAAAAGAACTCGAGAACAGTTATACGAAGAAATATTGGATGTTCGAATGCTAATATCCACAAGAAAAAACGTAAATATAAAGAGATCTGAAGAGCTTCTTGAATTCATTGTTCAGTACGGAGATGAGAGCGTCTTTCCGAATCTGCGCATTTCAATTCAGATTATGCTTACGATTGCAGTATCCATCGCAAGTTGCGAGCGATCTTTCAGTAAGCTAAAACTAATACTTTCGTTTTTGAGGGCTACAATGGGTCAAAAAAGGTTATGCGACCTAGCTTTGCTTAGTGTAGAGCGAGAAGAAACCGAAGAAACAGATTTCGAAAATGTTATAAATCTATTTGCGTCGCAGAAGGCAAGGAAGGTGCAATTTTAAGTTTAAGACTATTAAAAGTGCACTTTTACGGACTAATTTTCGTTCTAAAACAGAAAATAAAAATGTTTTGTAAGATTTATGACTGTTTTATTTAGTGTATCTGTTTATTTTACATTTAGATAATTTACGAAGGGGCGCAACTTCGATGCTCGCCCTAGGCGCCATTTCCGATTGGTACGCCCCTGTATACAGACATCACACACTACAACCAAACAACATATTAAATGACCAATTACACTATAGTTCACATATACTTTTTGATACACTTGTTCATACACACATTTTGAATCCCAGCGCCAATTTCCTCCCACCAGCAACCCCCACCACACACACCTACAACCCATAACGGTTACTTTGTACAGACATTCTGTATTTCAAATCCCAGTGAGGAAGACGGACACCACGTCAAAACGTTTGGGGACAAAAAACCAAAAGTAAGTTTGTTCACTAGTGAAAGTTGTGTATATATATATTATTTAAAAAAGTGAATGAAGAGGATGTATCAACAAGACAATTACAGACATTATTTATACAATATTACTTAAACAAAATTCAGTTTCTAATGTAAATTTGATAGAAATTAAGATTAATTTGTAAGTATTGTACTTTCAATTTCTGTGTCCTGATTTGTACTAAATCTGTTTTCTTCACAAGTAACTAATAGCAGGTTATGGAGGTTATGTACGACAATGTAACTTACACTGAAATTTCCTTTGTTAGTGTACATTAAAAGGCTGTATTTATTGGAAGTACAGAAATTAAAACCTAGTTTCCATTTATCGCGCATAATTACGGTACAGAGACGATTTTTGGGGGTTGTATCTACGTTTAACAATCTAACTTAACCTTTTTGATTTTTAAAATTAATTAGACTTAACAAAAATTTCCTTAGTTAGTTGTACATTAAAAGGCTCCATTTATTGTATGGATAAAAGGCTGTATATATAACATTAAAGGCTGTTATTTATTCGAAGTACCAGAATTAAAACCTAGTTCCAATTTATAACGTATAACCTAGTACAATTTAACGTATAACCAAACAAGTACATTAAAATCCTTCTTTCAACATAATGCAATAAAAAGTATTGTGAAATTAGTTACACTATGTACTAATGTGTGATTATCAGTTGAATTTCCGAATTCCTTTGATTCATTAATAAATTTTACTAATTTGTTTCTTTATGTCTATTGAATGATTTCTTATTAGTTTTTAATCTTTGTGTTTTCATTATTCATTTGTAAATTCTTGGGTTTTGTTGTCCATGACGTGTCCATTACTAATTATCATTAAAACACGCACACACACAATTCCTTTTTCTTTATTAAATTTGAATTCTGTATTAGAACAAATGGTTTCAGAGTTTTCAGGAAGTTTGCTGGACCTTACAATTACCAAAACAAATAACACACACACACATACAAAATATACAGAAAACCCACCACAATAGACATGGTCATACATAACTCATCCAACCACCCAACTCAACACAAACATGCAGCTTTCAACTACATGCTCCATAGGCTCACTTCAATACCCCAAAACACACATGACTACCAAGAAGAACTCAATACAATCAAATATATAGCAGTCAAAAATGGATACAACCCCGATTTAATAAACAAACTACACAAACGCATTCTAAACACAAAAAGTAAAACACATAAAACCAACAGTACACAACCCAGTAAATACATCACACTCACATACTACAATTCCAACACACACAAAATTGCCAACACATTCAGGAAACACAATTATAAAGTAACCTACAGAACTAACAACACCATCAGAAAACACATAAATAATACTAACAAAGACACAGACACATACAGCAAAACTGGTGTTTATAAATTAAACTGCAGTGATTGCAACCAGTTCTACATCGACCAGACGGGAAGATCTTTTTCCTCAAGATACTCTGAACATATAAAAGCTCTCACCACAAACTACATACACTCCACATTTGCCACACATTTACAAAATGAAAACCACGGTTACACAAACATAGAACACAACATGGAAATACTACACTACTTACCCAAAGGTAGAAAACTACACACAGCAGAACAATATGAAATATACAGACAGTGGCGTACCTACGGTAGGGCAAGTAGGGCACGTGCCCTGGGCGCCATTCAAAGGGGGGCGCAAAATTCGCAAATTATTAAACTTAAAAATCAAAACAAAACAAACAATATAATTCATATTCAAATAATCCCGCGATTCCTGCGCGTGGTGAGCTTTCGCGAACGAGCGAGAGGGAATGAGTGGTGCCGCCGGCGCGGGCGGCGTAGGTAGATTGGTTAATGCTTTCACTCGCTCGGCTATCGGCTCATATGACTGGCGTGGCGCAGTTGTTTGCATTTTGTTTGCATGTGCGCGAGCGAGTGTGTGTTATCAATAACTTTATCTTGATTTGATAAGTTAAATTACCGTCGACGACAGTGCTTTGAACATAAATATTGGACTTATTTTTACGGTAGGTACCTACATACATTAATTTATTGAATTCCTATTTTCTACAGTAGGTAGACATGACATAAACACTCGTAAGTGACATAACCTCGAATCGAACTGAGTTTATTTACAGTGAAATTCATTTGAATAGTAACATAAAACATCTTTGTGAAAACCGTGTGCGCCAATCAATTTTTCACTTTATAACTATCGTGGGGATAAGGTTGATTATAAGTTTATTTATTGTTTCGGGTATCATCGCCGATCGTCTTTTAGTGTCTGCGCGAACGAAGACTGACACGCCATATTTTTTGTGTCGTATTTGTACTGTCACACGACAAGCTCTGTGTGTCGCTAAGGAATTTGCCGAGTCACTAGGTGGGAGAGATGATAACACGTAAACACTTGATTTACTAGCCAAGTCAAAAGCATCCGTTCCGCAGTTTAATGTATTAATTATGCATGCAACAAAATAAGTCCGTTTCCCGCACTGTAAATTGTTCTGTACGCCAAAAACATCACTTGACTGCCAACATTTCTTTACGTTAATGTTACTGTCTACCCACGTTTCGTCCAAATAAAATATATTATTGCTATGTTTGGATTATTTGGAATATGGATTAAAGTTTTCGCAAAGCTTTCATTTTTACAAGAAATTTATAACGCCACAACACTATATCTGGTTTTCGATTAAAACCTTTCTTTTGCTCTGACATTTCCGCCACCTAAATTCTATACTTTTCATAATGTTTATTAAAGAATCTGTGCCTCAAGAAAAATGTATTCGCTCTTTTACGACAGGAAGCAATTTTCTAGCGCTCGGTACTACTTTCTGAGTAACGTAAAATTCTTTTTAATTACTTGTCGAATTACGCACTTATCCATATCGTCTACAAAAACTCTTCGGTCACTTTTCCTTGTGTCTCTTCTTTTCCTCGGCGTAGAAAATGTTTGTTCGGACCCTTGTTCTTTTAACATTTTCGATTCTTTACGGAGTTTTATGATGAAATTTTCAGATTTCCCGCAGTAATCAGCAGCTCTTTTAGTAGCCTGACTGATAGGGTAACCGAGTGCTTTAGACTTGGATTCGTTGTCACATTTTTCAGTTACTCTGCTAATTATCTGTCGAGCTTCACTATGAACGACAAAATTCTTTTTCTTTGATGACACACTTTGCTGAGGCTCAGCCATAGTTGATACAAAAAATACCGAAATAAAAATAAAAAACAAATAAAAATACCGTAAATAAAATGTAAAAAAAACACTACCGTAATCAAAATTACTGTATAATTTAATAGTCACTTACTCTAAGCGGTTGAAAATAATTTCTACATTCAGAGTAGTTTAAAACCGTTCAATAATAGTAATTACAACAACTTCGTATAACTGCACTTACGCGTTGGAGAGCCAGTCACATAACTAAAGTAAATGTTTTCAGTAATGTGCTACTACCGATGAAGGTCGGTGTACTGGATGACGTGAGGCATTAATCCTCCTGCCCCTCACTTCACCTGACAAACACATAGAGCTTGTCATGTGACAGTACTCGATTTCAATTAAGCAGCTGTTCAGAGTCGGTAATTGTCATTACATTACTGATACCAATAGGCAAATGCGAAGGCAGATATTTAGTTGAGGATAGAAAGACGAACGAAAGGCCTTTTGGCAAAGAATTTCGTCTTTGTTTTCGGGTCTCAGAGCTGCGCACACTCAGTTATTAATTCAATGATTTTTAGCCTTAGTAATACATTACAGTACAGTATACAGGTTGCTGCAATTATATAACAGTATGTTACAAATGATTTTGTAATAAAAACCTTTGTTTTTGTAAAGAGAAATAATGTTTTCAATTTACAATCTATTATCCGAAATATTGATTATCCCGAGAGGTTCGGATAATCGATGCTCTACTGTAGTTTGTTTATATTCAAGCCATGTGCACTGAATTGAAATTCCATAACATTGCATACTTTACTAATATCAGCACTGAAAAACTAATGCCATTATGTTAAAAATTATCAAATTTATAAGCATTCATGGCATTATACAAAATAATTTATGATAAGATCATCACACTACAAATTACAGGGTCATTTTACATTACTCACTAAGTACACAGTCCTATGAGGTAATTACTCGTTCATTTAACTCATCGAAATGAACAATTACTCCCATTAGCAGTGTGTGTGTGTGTGTGTGTGTGTGTGTGTGTGTGTGTGTGTGTTCATTCCTGTTTAATATAATACACTCATCAACAAAATTATTACAGATTACATATAACATATTTATTTGGAAAATGTAAATAAAATTTTTACATACAAGAGCATGCAAAACATATGCACTAAATAGTTATGTAAGTACACATTAATGAAATAAAAATGTAAAATTCAATTATGCATGTAAAAACAATATCAATAACCATGCTACTACACCATGTACATTAAAATAAAATTATTTCAGGTTTTTAGTACTATATTTTTAGACATTATAATTAGTCAATCAACGCTGATTAGAAAAAAAGAAGAAAATCAGCTATAATTGTTTTGGCATGCTCATAAAAAATTTAGATTGCACTGTTTTCTGTTTTCAACAAGTACATGTGTGTTATCATCACGACGGCGAATTTCTTGCTGCAGGCGCAGTCTGTTGTACTTGTTGACAGCTTCGACCTATACCCCTATACAATACATACAGCCCTAACCCAAGCTTTATGCAGTTTACTGTCGTGTTGGGACACAACACAACCCCTTCTTTTTTATTTGAAAAACGACCTATATTATTTGTTTATTTATTTCAGGTTATTTCGGAGCCCTCACTTCGCAATAATACCAACACAATATGAAACGATTGTTTTCAAAGAAAAAAGAATGTGGGGCTGAAGGACGGAAAAGACGAAAATTGCAGGAGGAAGCAGCCCGAAAATCCAGTAAGTACTTCAAGAAGTATCTTGAAAAGTCCGCTACTGGAAGTTCGACATGTTCTAAGGAATTGCCTACATCGACATGTATAATAAAATCCAAAGTATCCAACACTAATTCAGCACAAGACGAGGAGGATATCAATTTAGATAATTCTGAGTGTGACGAGATTAAGGGCAGTGAGGCTACGAGTTCTAAGGCTACTGAAGAATTTGAAGAAAACATTAGTATTTCAGTAGGAGAAAAAGTTGGTGGGGGTGATATGGTGGATGATGTCGAAAACTCAATTACTGTTATACCAGAAGTAATTAAACAGCATGATATTGGACTTCTACACTTTGATAAGAAAACTGGGAAATCAATTCTGTCAGATGGTTTGAAAACAGAAATCATTAAAATGGGTTCAAAATATTTTCAAAACGCTGAGGGTCCTTTCCTACCAACAAATAACCGTTGTATGAACAAAAGTTGGTTTAAGAAGAAACTAGGAAATCGCGGTGAAGAAGTGACTCGTTCATGGCTAGTCTATTCCCCGTCTAAAAAATCTGCTTTTTGCATCTGTTGTCTTATCTTTTCACAATTGGATAATCAATCTTCATTAGAGCACGAAAATGGACTTACCCACTGGAAAGAACCTGAAAGGCTCACTGTACATGAAAATGCGAAGAACCATCGTCAGTGCTTCACCCAGTGGAAAGAAATGGAAAGACATTTTGCAGCAAATAAAGGGATTATTGACGCTGAACTTCAAACCCAGATCGAGACAGAAAAACAAAAGTGGCGTAATGTATTAAAGAGAATCCTTCACTGCATCAAATTTCTTGCCACTCAAAATCTTGCATTACGAGGTCACAGGGAGTCACTTAGTAAATGCGATGGATCCGAATCCAATAATGTTGGTAATTTCCTTGGATTAATAAAGCTCCTGGCCATATTTGACCCCGTCATGAATAACCATCTCACTCAAGTTAAAAATCATCCTAGAACCACATCTTACTTTTCACCTAGTGTTCAAAATGAGTTCATTCATCTGATGGCGACCACTGTTCGCCAAAGTTTATTGCGAAGCATTCGCAAATCAAAATACTATGGTCTCATGTTTGACTCGACTCCTGATCAGGCACATCGTGAGCAGATGTCAGAAGTAGTGAGATACGTAGAAGTTGATTTTGAGAGGAAATCAGTCCGCGTTAGAGAGTCCTTTCTTGGTTTCATCCAGATAAGTCAAAAGAAAGCTGGAAGCTTAGTTGATGAAATCCTTAAACAGCTAGAGAAAGACGATATGGATCTACAGGATTGTCGTTCACAATGTTATGACAACGCTGCTACGATGGCTGGGCACCGAACTGGTGTTCACCAAAGAATAAGCGAAAAGAATAATCTGGCGATATTTGTGAATTGCGATAATCATTCACTCAATTTGGTTGGTGTACATGCAGCCAAGCAGGATATTATAATGGTCACGTTTTTCGGAACTATTGAAGCTCTCTACGTATTCTTTTCTCATTCCACTCTGCGGTGGGAAAAACTCAAGAACTCCGTGCCTGTGGTTGTCAAATCAGAGTCTGAAACAAGATGGAGTGCAAGGGTTGAAGCAGTTAAGCCAGTTAACAAATATCTTGAAGATATGCTGAAAGTTCTCCAAGACATGACAGACGATGGCAATCAAACTGTTGAAACAAGAAGTGAGGCAAGACTTCTATATAATCGCATGTTGTCCTACGATTTTATGACTTTGTTAGGATTTTGGAACAATGTACTCGCTTCTATTGACCCTGTTCAGAAGCGGCTCCAGGATCCTAGTATGAATTTTCATAATGCTGCCTTAGATATAAAAGCCCTCCGAGACTATTTTTCTAATGAAAGAGAGAGGTTGGTTAATGATGCACTCGAGAAAGGTTTCAATCTTTGCCAGGAATGGGATGTAGTGATTGAAAGGCGTCAAAGGCGAAAAAAAGTATGGCTGGAGAGAATGCGATGGACGCTGGGTTGACTGCTAAGGAAGAAATAGAACGAGTGATGAAGGGCTCGCTGGATCGTATTGTGTGTGAAATGAGCGAAAGGCTCACTCATCTGCATGAAACCGACGCCAGATTTGGATTTCTTCTAGATATTAAAAAACTGTGTTACGGCACTGACGACTGCGACGATTTAAAAAAGAACTCTAAAGAATTTGGAGATTTCTATGGTTGTGATGTTAACGGAGAACAGTTATACGAAGAAATATTGGATGTTCGAATGCTAATATCCACAAGAAAAAACGTAAATATAAAGAGATCTGAAGAGCTTCTTGAATTCATTGTTCAGTACGGAGATGAGAGCGTCTTTCCGAATCTGCGCATTTCAATTCAGATTATGCTTACGATTGCAGTATCCATCGCAAGTTGCGAGCGATCTTTCAGTAAGCTAAAACTAATACTTTCGTTTTTGAGGGCTACAATGGGTCAAAAAAGGTTATGCGACCTAGCTTTGCTTAGTGTAGAGCGAGAAGAAACCGAAGAAACAGATTTCGAAAATGTTATAAATCTATTTGCGTCGCAGAAGGCAAGGAAGGTGCAATTTTAAGTTTAAGACTATTAAAAGTGCACTTTTACGGACTAATTTTCGTTCTAAAACAGAAAATAAAAATGTTTTGTAAGATTTATGACTGTTTTATTTAGTGTATCTGTTTATTTTACATTTAGATAATTTACGAAGGGGCGCAACTTCGATGCTCGCCCTAGGCGCCATTTCCGATTGGTACGCCCCTGTATACAGACATCACACACTACAACCAAACAACATATTAAATGACCAATTACACTATAGTTCACATATACTTTTTGATACACTTGTTCATACACACATTTTGAATCCCAGCGCCAATTTCCTCCCACCAGCAACCCCCACCACACACACCTACAACCCATAACGGTTACTTTGTACAGACATTCTGTATTTCAAATCCCAGTGAGGAAGACGGACACCACGTCAAAACGTTTGGGGACAAAAAACCAAAAGTAAGTTTGTTCACTAGTGAAAGTTGTGTATATATATATTATTTAAAAAAGTGAATGAAGAGGATGTATCAACAAGACAATTACAGACATTATTTATACAATATTACTTAAACAAAATTCAGTTTCTAATGTAAATTTGATAGAAATTAAGATTAATTTGTAAGTATTGTACTTTCAATTTCTGTGTCCTGATTTGTACTAAATCTGTTTTCTTCACAAGTAACTAATAGCAGGTTATGGAGGTTATGTACGACAATGTAACTTACACTGAAATTTCCTTTGTTAGTGTACATTAAAAGGCTGTATTTATTGGAAGTACAGAAATTAAAACCTAGTTTCCATTTATCGCGCATAATTACGGTACAGAGACGATTTTTGGGGGTTGTATCTACGTTTAACAATCTAACTTAACCTTTTTGATTTTTAAAATTAATTAGACTTAACAAAAATTTCCTTAGTTAGTTGTACATTAAAAGGCTCCATTTATTGTATGGATAAAAGGCTGTATATATAACATTAAAGGCTGTTATTTATTCGAAGTACCAGAATTAAAACCTAGTTCCAATTTATAACGTATAACCTAGTACAATTTAACGTATAACCAAACAAGTACATTAAAATCCTTCTTTCAACATAATGCAATAAAAAGTATTGTGAAATTAGTTACACTATGTACTAATGTGTGATTATCAGTTGAATTTCCGAATTCCTTTGATTCATTAATAAATTTTACTAATTTGTTTCTTTATGTCTATTGAATGATTTCTTATTAGTTTTTAATCTTTGTGTTTTCATTATTCATTTGTAAATTCTTGGGTTTTGTTGTCCATGACGTGTCCATTACTAATTATCATTAAAACACGCACACACACAATTCCTTTTTCTTTATTAAATTTGAATTCTGTATTAGAACAAATGGTTTCAGAGTTTTCAGGAAGTTTGCTGGACCTTACAATTACCAAAACAAATAACACACACACACATACAAAATATACAGAAAACCCACCACAATAGACATGGTCATACATAACTCATCCAACCACCCAACTCAACACAAACATGCAGCTTTCAACTACATGCTCCATAGGCTCACTTCAATACCCCAAAACACACATGACTACCAAGAAGAACTCAATACAATCAAATATATAGCAGTCAAAAATGGATACAACCCCGATTTAATAAACAAACTACACAAACGCATTCTAAACACAAAAAGTAAAACACATAAAACCAACAGTACACAACCCAGTAAATACATCACACTCACATACTACAATTCCAACACACACAAAATTGCCAACACATTCAGGAAACACAATTATAAAGTAACCTACAGAACTAACAACACCATCAGAAAACACATAAATAATACTAACAAAGACACAGACACATACAGCAAAACTGGTGTTTATAAATTAAACTGCAGTGATTGCAACCAGTTCTACATCGACCAGACGGGAAGATCTTTTTCCTCAAGATACTCTGAACATATAAAAGCTCTCACCACAAACTACATACACTCCACATTTGCCACACATTTACAAAATGAAAACCACGGTTACACAAACATAGAACACAACATGGAAATACTACACTACTTACCCAAAGGTAGAAAACTACACACAGCAGAACAATATGAAATATACAGACAGTGGCGTACCTACGGTAGGGCAAGTAGGGCACGTGCCCTGGGCGCCATTCAAAGGGGGGCGCAAAATTCGCAAATTATTAAACTTAAAAATCAAAACAAAACAAACAATATAATTCATATTCAAATAATCCCGCGATTCCTGCGCGTGGTGAGCTTTCGCGAACGAGCGAGAGGGAATGAGTGGTGCCGCCGGCGCGGGCGGCGTAGGTAGATTGGTTAATGCTTTCACTCGCTCGGCTATCGGCTCATATGACTGGCGTGGCGCAGTTGTTTGCATTTTGTTTGCATGTGCGCGAGCGAGTGTGTGTTATCAATAACTTTATCTTGATTTGATAAGTTAAATTACCGTCGACGACAGTGCTTTGAACATAAATATTGGACTTATTTTTACGGTAGGTACCTACATACATTAATTTATTGAATTCCTATTTTCTACAGTAGGTAGACATGACATAAACACTCGTAAGTGACATAACCTCGAATCGAACTGAGTTTATTTACAGTGAAATTCATTTGAATAGTAACATAAAACATCTTTGTGAAAACCGTGTGCGCCAATCAATTTTTCACTTTATAACTATCGTGGGGATAAGGTTGATTATAAGTTTATTTATTGTTTCGGGTATCATCGCCGATCGTCTTTTAGTGTCTGCGCGAACGAAGACTGACACGCCATATTTTTTGTGTCGTATTTGTACTGTCACACGACAAGCTCTGTGTGTCGCTAAGGAATTTGCCGAGTCACTAGGTGGGAGAGATGATAACACGTAAACACTTGATTTACTAGCCAAGTCAAAAGCATCCGTTCCGCAGTTTAATGTATTAATTATGCATGCAACAAAATAAGTCCGTTTCCCGCACTGTAAATTGTTCTGTACGCCAAAAACATCACTTGACTGCCAACATTTCTTTACGTTAATGTTACTGTCTACCCACGTTTCGTCCAAATAAAATATATTATTGCTATGTTTGGATTATTTGGAATATGGATTAAAGTTTTCGCAAAGCTTTCATTTTTACAAGAAATTTATAACGCCACAACACTATATCTGGTTTTCGATTAAAACCTTTCTTTTGCTCTGACATTTCCGCCACCTAAATTCTATACTTTTCATAATGTTTATTAAAGAATCTGTGCCTCAAGAAAAATGTATTCGCTCTTTTACGACAGGAAGCAATTTTCTAGCGCTCGGTACTACTTTCTGAGTAACGTAAAATTCTTTTTAATTACTTGTCGAATTACGCACTTATCCATATCGTCTACAAAAACTCTTCGGTCACTTTTCCTTGTGTCTCTTCTTTTCCTCGGCGTAGAAAATGTTTGTTCGGACCCTTGTTCTTTTAACATTTTCGATTCTTTACGGAGTTTTATGATGAAATTTTCAGATTTCCCGCAGTAATCAGCAGCTCTTTTAGTAGCCTGACTGATAGGGTAACCGAGTGCTTTAGACTTGGATTCGTTGTCACATTTTTCAGTTACTCTGCTAATTATCTGTCGAGCTTCACTATGAACGACAAAATTCTTTTTCTTTGATGACACACTTTGCTGAGGCTCAGCCATAGTTGATACAAAAAATACCGAAATAAAAATAAAAAACAAATAAAAATACCGTAAATAAAATGTAAAAAAAAACACTACCGTAATCAAAATTACTGTATAATTTAATAGTCACTTACTCTAAGCGGTTGAAAATAATTTCTACATTCAGAGTAGTTTAAAACCGTTCAATAATAGTAATTACAACAACTTCGTATAACTGCACTTACGCGTTGGAGAGCCAGTCACATAACTAAAGTAAATGTTTTCAGTAATGTGCTACTACCGATGAAGGTCGGTGTACTGGATGACGTGAGGCATTAATCCTCCTGCCCCTCACTTCACCTGACAAACACATAGAGCTTGTCATGTGACAGTACTCGATTTCAATTAAGCAGCTGTTCAGAGTCGGTAATTGTCATTACATTACTGATACCAATAGGCAAATGCGAAGGCAGATATTTAGTTGAGGATAGAAAGACGAACGAAAGGCCTTTTGGCAAAGAATTTCGTCTTTGTTTTCGGGTCTCAGAGCTGCGCACACTCAGTTATTAATTCAATGATTTTTAGCCTTAGTAATACATTACAGTACAGTATACAGGTTGCTGCAATTATATAACAGTATGTTACAAATGATTTTGTAATAAAAACCTTTGTTTTTGTAAAGAGAAATAATGTTTTCAATTTACAATCTATTATCCGAAATATTGATTATCCCGAGAGGTTCGGATAATCGATGCTCTACTGTAGTTTGTTTATATTCAAGCCATGTGCACTGAATTGAAATTCCATAACATTGCATACTTTACTAATATCAGCACTGAAAAACTAATGCCATTATGTTAAAAATTATCAAATTTATAAGCATTCATGGCATTATACAAAATAATTTATGATAAGATCATCACACTACAAATTACAGGGTCATTTTACATTACTCACTAAGTACACAGTCCTATGAGGTAATTACTCGTTCATTTAACTCATCGAAATGAACAATTACTCCCATTAGCAGTGTGTGTGTGTGTGTGTGTGTGTGTGTGTGTGTGTGTGTGTGTGTGTGTGTGTGTGTGTGTGTGTGTGTGTGTGTGTGTGTGTGTGTGTGTGTGTGTGTGTGTGTGTGTGTGTGTGTGTGTGTGTGTGTGTGTGTGTGTGTGTGTGTGTGTGTGTGTGTGTGTGTGTGTGTTCATTCCTGTTTAATATAATACACTCATCAACAAAATTATTACAGATTACATATAACATATTTATTTGGAAAATGTAAATAAAATTTTTACATACAAGAGCATGCAAAACATATGCACTAAATAGTTATGTAAGTACACATTAATGAAATAAAAATGTAAAATTCAATTATGCATGTAAAAACAATATCAATAACCATGCTACTACACCATGTACATTAAAATAAAATTATTTCAGGTTTTTAGTACTATATTTTTAGACATTATAATTAGTCAATCAACGCTGATTAGAAAAAAAGAAGAAAATCAGCTATAATTGTTTTGGCATGCTCATAAAAAATTTAGATTGCACTGTTTTCTGTTTTCAACAAGTACATGTGTGTTATCATCACGACGGCGAATTTCTTGCTGCAGGCGCAGTCTGTTGTACTTGTTGACAGCTTCGACCTATACCCCTATACAATACATACAGCCCTAACCCAAGCTTTATGCAGTTTACTGTCGTGTTGGGACACAACACAACCCCTTCTTTTTTATTTGAAAAACGACCTATATTATTTGTTTATTTATTTCAGGTTATTTCGGAGCCCTCACTTCGCAATAATACCAACACAATATGAAACGATTGTTTTCAAAGAAAAAAGAATGTGGGGCTGAAGGACGGAAAAGACGAAAATTGCAGGAGGAAGCAGCCCGAAAATCCAGTAAGTACTTCAAGAAGTATCTTGAAAAGTCCGCTACTGGAAGTTCGACATGTTCTAAGGAATTGCCTACATCGACATGTATAATAAAATCCAAAGTATCCAACACTAATTCAGCACAAGACGAGGAGGATATCAATTTAGATAATTCTGAGTGTGACGAGATTAAGGGCAGTGAGGCTACGAGTTCTAAGGCTACTGAAGAATTTGAAGAAAACATTAGTATTTCAGTAGGAGAAAAAGTTGGTGGGGGTGATATGGTGGATGATGTCGAAAACTCAATTACTGTTATACCAGAAATAATTAAACAGCATGATATTGGACTTCTACACTTTGATAAGAAAACTGGGAAATCAATTCTGTCAGATGGTTTGAAAACAGAAATAATTAAAATGGGTTCAAAATATTTTCAAAACGCTGAGGGTCCTTTCCTACCAACAAATAACCGTTGTATGAACAAAAGTTGGTTTAAGAAGAAACTAGGAAATCGCGGTGAAGAAGTGACTCGTTCATGGCTAGTCTATTCCCCGTCTAAAAAATCTGCTTTTTGCATCTGTTGTCTTATCTTTTCACAATTGGATAATCAATCTTCATTAGAGCACGAAAATGGACTTACCCACTGGAAAGAACCTGAAAGGCTCACTGTACATGAAAATGCGAAGAACCATCGTCAGTGCTTCACCCAGTGGAAAGAAATGGAAAGACATTTTGCAGCAAATAAAGGGATTATTGACGCTGAACTTCAAACCCAGATCGAGACAGAAAAACAAAAGTGGCGTAATGTATTAAAGAGAATCCTTCACTGCATCAAATTTCTTGCCACTCAAAATCTTGCATTACGAGGTCACAGGGAGTCACTTAGTAAATGCGATGGATCCGAATCCAATAATGTTGGTAATTTCCTTGGATTAATAAAGCTCCTGGCCATATTTGACCCCGTCATGAATAACCATCTCACTCAAGTTAAAAATCATCCTAGAACCACATCTTACTTTTCACCTAGTGTTCAAAATGAGTTCATTCATCTGATGGCGACCACTGTTCGCCAAAGTTTATTGCGAAGCATTCGCAAATCAAAATACTATGGTCTCATGTTTGACTCGACTCCTGATCAGGCACATCGTGAGCAGATGTCAGAAGTAGTGAGATACGTAGAAGTTGATTTTGAGAGGAAATCAGTCCGCGTTAGAGAGTCCTTTCTTGGTTTCATCCAGATAAGTCAAAAGAAAGCTGGAAGCTTAGTTGATGAAATCCTTAAACAGCTAGAGAAAGACGATATGGATCTACAGGATTGTCGTTCACAATGTTATGACAACGCTGCTACGATGGCTGGGCACCGAACTGGTGTTCACCAAAGAATAAGCGAAAAGAATAATCTGGCGATATTTGTGAATTGCGATAATCATTCACTCAATTTGGTTGGTGTACATGCAGCCAAGCAGGATATTATAATGGTCACGTTTTTCGGAACTATTGAAGCTCTCTACGTATTCTTTTCTCATTCCACTCTGCGGTGGGAAAAACTCAAGAACTCCGTGCCTGTGGTTGTCAAATCAGAGTCTGAAACAAGATGGAGTGCAAGGGTTGAAGCAGTTAAGCCAGTTAACAAATATCTTGAAGATATGCTGAAAGTTCTCCAAGACATGACAGACGATGGCAATCAAACTGTTGAAACAAGAAGTGAGGCAAGACTTCTATATAATCGCATGTTGTCCTACGATTTTATGACTTTGTTAGGATTTTGGAACAATGTACTCGCTTCTATTGACCCTGTTCAGAAGCGGCTCCAGGATCCTAGTATGAATTTTCATAATGCTGCCTTAGATATAAAAGCCCTCCGAGACTATTTTTCTAATGAAAGAGAGAGGTTGGTTAATGATGCACTCGAGAAAGGTTTCAATCTTTGCCAGGAATGGGATGTAGTGATTGAAAGGCGTCAAAGGCGAAAAAAGTATGGCTGGAGAGAATGCGATGGACGCTGGGTTGACTGCTAAGGAAGAAATAGAACGAGTGATGAAGGGCTCGCTGGATCGTATTGTGTGTGAAATGAGCGAAAGGCTCACTCATCTGCATGAAACCGACGCCAGATTTGGATTTCTTCTAGATATTAAAAAACTGTGTTACGGCACTGACGACTGCGACGATTTAAAAAAGAACTCTAAAGAATTTGGAGATTTCTATGGTTGTGATGTTAACGGAGAACAGTTATACGAAGAAATATTGGATGTTCGAATGCTAATATCCACAAGAAAAAACGTAAATATAAAGAGATCTGAAGAGCTTCTTGAATTCATTGTTCAGTACGGAGATGAGAGCGTCTTTCCGAATCTGCGCATTTCAATTCAGATTATGCTTACGATTGCAGTATCCATCGCAAGTTGCGAGCGATCTTTCAGTAAGCTAAAACTAATACTTTCGTTTTTGAGGGCTACAATGGGTCAAAAAAGGTTATGCGACCTAGCTTTGCTTAGTGTAGAGCGAGAAGAAACCGAAGAAACAGATTTCGAAAATGTTATAAATCTATTTGCGTCGCAGAAGGCAAGGAAGGTGCAATTTTAAGTTTAAGACTATTAAAAGTGCACTTTTACGGACTAATTTTCGTTCTAAAACAGAAAATAAAAATGTTTTGTAAGATTTATGACTGTTTTATTTAGTGTATCTGTTTATTTTACATTTAGATAATTTACGAAGGGGCGCAACTTCGATGCTCGCCCTAGGCGCCATTTCCGATTGGTACGCCCCTGTATACAGACATCACACACTACAACCAAACAACATATTAAATGACCAATTACACTATAGTTCACATATACTTTTTGATACACTTGTTCATACACACATTTTGAATCCCAGCGCCAATTTCCTCCCACCAGCAACCCCCACCACACACACCTACAACCCATAACGGTTACTTTGTACAGACATTCTGTATTTCAAATCCCAGTGAGGAAGACGGACACCACGTCAAAACGTTTGGGGACAAAAAACCAAAAGTAAGTTTGTTCACTAGTGAAAGTTGTGTATATATATATTATTTAAAAAAGTGAATGAAGAGGATGTATCAACAAGACAATTACAGACATTATTTATACAATATTACTTAAACAAAATTCAGTTTCTAATGTAAATTTGATAGAAATTAAGATTAATTTGTAAGTATTGTACTTTCAATTTCTGTGTCCTGATTTGTACTAAATCTGTTTTCTTCACAAGTAACTAATAGCAGGTTATGGAGGTTATGTACGACAATGTAACTTACACTGAAATTTCCTTTGTTAGTGTACATTAAAAGGCTGTATTTATTGGAAGTACAGAAATTAAAACCTAGTTTCCATTTATCGCGCATAATTACGGTACAGAGACGATTTTTGGGGGTTGTATCTACGTTTAACAATCTAACTTAACCTTTTTGATTTTTAAAATTAATTAGACTTAACAAAAATTTCCTTAGTTAGTTGTACATTAAAAGGCTCCATTTATTGTATGGATAAAAGGCTGTATATATAACATTAAAGGCTGTTATTTATTCGAAGTACCAGAATTAAAACCTAGTTCCAATTTATAACGTATAACCTAGTACAATTTAACGTATAACCAAACAAGTACATTAAAATCCTTCTTTCAACATAATGCAATAAAAAGTATTGTGAAATTAGTTACACTATGTACTAATGTGTGATTATCAGTTGAATTTCCGAATTCCTTTGATTCATTAATAAATTTTACTAATTTGTTTCTTTATGTCTATTGAATGATTTCTTATTAGTTTTTAATCTTTGTGTTTTCATTATTCATTTGTAAATTCTTGGGTTTTGTTGTCCATGACGTGTCCATTACTAATTATCATTAAAACACGCACACACACAATTCCTTTTTCTTTATTAAATTTGAATTCTGTATTAGAACAAATGGTTTCAGAGTTTTCAGGAAGTTTGCTGGACCTTACAATTACCAAAACAAATAACACACACACACATACAAAATATACAGAAAACCCACCACAATAGACATGGTCATACATAACTCATCCAACCACCCAACTCAACACAAACATGCAGCTTTCAACTACATGCTCCATAGGCTCACTTCAATACCCCAAAACACACATGACTACCAAGAAGAACTCAATACAATCAAATATATAGCAGTCAAAAATGGATACAACCCCGATTTAATAAACAAACTACACAAACGCATTCTAAACACAAAAAGTAAAACACATAAAACCAACAGTACACAACCCAGTAAATACATCACACTCACATACTACAATTCCAACACACACAAAATTGCCAACACATTCAGGAAACACAATTATAAAGTAACCTACAGAACTAACAACACCATCAGAAAACACATAAATAATACTAACAAAGACACAGACACATACAGCAAAACTGGTGTTTATAAATTAAACTGCAGTGATTGCAACCAGTTCTACATCGACCAGACGGGAAGATCTTTTTCCTCAAGATACTCTGAACATATAAAAGCTCTCACCACAAACTACATACACTCCACATTTGCCACACATTTACAAAATGAAAACCACGGTTACACAAACATAGAACACAACATGGAAATACTACACTACTTACCCAAAGGTAGAAAACTACACACAGCAGAACAATATGAAATATACAGACAGTGGCGTACCTACGGTAGGGCACGTGCCCTGGGCGCCATTCAAAGGGGGGCGCAAAATTCGCAAATTATTAAACTTAAAAATCAAAACAAAACAAACAATATAATTCATATTCAAATAATCCCGCGATTCCCGCGCGTGGTGAGCTTTCGCGAACGAGCGAGAGGGAATGAGTGGTGCCGCCGGCGCGGGCGGCGTAGGTAGATTGGTTAATGCTTTCACTCGCTCGGCTATCGGCTCATATGACTGGCGTGGCGCAGTTGTTTGCATTTTGTTTGCATGTGCGCGAGCGAGTGTGTGTTATCAATAACTTTATCTTGATTTGATAAGTTAAATTACCGTCGACGACAGTGCTTTGAACATAAATATTGGACTTATTTTTACGGTAGGTACCTACATACATTAATTTATTGAATTCCTATTTTCTACAGTAGGTAGACATGACATAAACACTCGTAAGTGACATAACCTCGAATCGAACTGAGTTTATTTACAGTGAAATTCATTTGAATAGTAACATAACACATCTTTGTGAAAACCGTGTGCGCCAATCAATTTTTCACTTTATAACTATCGTGGGGATAAGGTTGATTATAAGTTTATTTATTGTTTCGGGTATCATCGCCGATCGTCTTTTAGTGTCTGCGCGAACGAAGACTGACACGCCATATTTTTTGTGTCGTATTTGTACTGTCACACGACAAGCTCTGTGTGTCGCTAAGGAATTTGCCGAGTCACTAGGTGGGAGAGATGATAACACGTAAACACTTGATTTACTAGCCAAGTCAAAAGCATCCGTTCCGCAGTTTAATGTATTAATTATGCATGCAACAAAATAAGTCCGTTTCCCGCACTGTAAATTGTTCTGTACGCCAAAAACATCACTTGACTGCCAACATTTCTTTACGTTAATGTTACTGTCTACCCACGTTTCGTCCAAATAAAATATATTATTGCTATGTTTGGATTATTTGGAATATGGATTAAAGTTTTCGCAAAGCTTTCATTTTTACAAGAAATTTATAACGCCACAACACTATATCTGGTTTTCGATTAAAACCTTTCTTTTGCTCTGACATTTCCGCCACCTAAATTCTATACTTTTCATAATGTTTATTAAAGAATCTGTGCCTCAAGAAAAATGTATTCGCTCTTTTACGACAGGAAGCAATTTTCTAGCGCTCGGTACTACTTTCTGAGTAACGTAAAATTCTTTTTAATTACTTGTCGAATTACGCACTTATCCATATCGTCTACAAAAACTCTTCGGTCACCTTTCCTTGTGTCTCTTCTTTTCCTCGGCGTAGAAAATGTTTGTTCGGACCCTTGTTCTTTTAACATTTTCGATTCTTTACGGAGTTTTAAGATGAAATTTTCAGATTTCCCGCAGTAATCAGCAGCTCTTTTAGTAGCCTGACTGATAGGGTAACCGAGTGCTTTAGACTTGGATTCGTTGTCACATTTTTCAGTTACTCTGCTAATTATCTGTCGAGCTTCACTATGAACGACAAAATTCTTTTTCTTTGATGACACACTTTGCTGAGGCTCAGCCATAGTTGATACAAAAAATACCGAAATAAAAATAAAAAACAAATAAAAATACCGTAAATAAAATGTAAAAAAAACACTACCGTAATCAAAATTACTGTATAATTTAATAGTCACTTACTCTAAGCGGTTGAAAATAATTTCTACATTCAGAGTAGTTTAAAACCGTTCAATAATAGTAATTACAACAACTTCGTATAACTGCACTTACGCGTTGGAGAGCCAGTCACATAACTAAAGTAAATGTTTTCAGTAATGTGCTACTACCGATGAAGGTCGGTGTACTGGATGACGTGAGGCATTAATCCTCCTGCCCCTCACTTCACCTGACAAACACATAGAGCTTGTCATGTGACAGTACTCGATTTCAATTAAGCAGCTGTTCAGAGTCGGTAATTGTCATTACATTACTGATACCAATAGGCAAATGCGAAGGCAGATATTTAGTTGAGGATAGAAAGACGAACGAAAGGCCTTTTGGCAAAGAATTTCGTCTTTGTTTTCGGGTCTCAGAGCTGCGCACACTCAGTTATTAATTCAATGATTTTTAGCCTTAGTAATACATTACAGTACAGTATACAGGTTGCTGCAATTATATAACAGTATGTTACAAATGATTTTGTAATAAAAACCTTTGTTTTTGTAAAGAGAAATAATGTTTTCAATTTACAATCTATTATCCGAAATATTGATTATCCCGAGAGGTTCGGATAATCGATGCTCTACTGTAGTTTGTTTATATTCAAGCCATGTGCACTGAATTGAAATTCCATAACATTGCATACTTTACTAATATCAGCACTGAAAAAACTAATGCCATTATGTTAAAAATTATCAAATTTATAAGCATTCATGGCATTATACAAAATAATTTATGATAAGATCATCACACTACAAATTACAGGGTCATTTTACATTACTCACTAAGTACACAGTCCTATGAGGTAATTACTCGTTCATTTAACTCATCGAAATGAACAATTTCTCCCATTAGCAGTGTGTGTGTGTGTGTGTGTGTGTGTGTGTGTGTGTGTGTTCATTCCTGTTTAATATAATACACTCATCAACAAAATTATTACAGATTACATATAACATATTTATTTGGAAAATGTAAATAAAATTTTTACATACAAGAGCATGCAAAACATATGCACTAAATAGTTATGTAAGTACACATTAATGAAATAAAAATGTAAAATTCAATTATGCATGTAAAAACAATATCAATAACCATGCTACTGCACCATGTACATTAAAATAAAATTATTTCAGGTTTTTAGTACTATATTTTTAGACATTATAATTAGTCAATCAACGCTGATTAGAAAAAAAGAAGAAAATCAGCTATAATTGTTTTGGCATGCTCATAAAAAATTTAGATTGCACTGTTTTCTGTTTTCAACAAGTACATGTGTGTTATCATCACGACGGCGAATTTCTTGCTGCAGGCGCAGTCTGTTGTACTTGTTGACAGCTTCGACCTATACCCCTATACAATACATACAGCCCTAACCCAAGCTTTATGCAGTTTACTGTCGTGTTGGGACACAACACAACCCCTTCTTTTTTATTTGAAAAACGACCTATATTATTTGTTTATTTATTTCAGGTTATTTCGGAGCCCTCACTTCGCAATAATACCAACACAATATGAAACGATTGTTTTCAAAGAAAAAAGAATGTGGGGCTGAAGGACGGAAAAGACGAAAATTGCAGGAGGAAGCAGCCCGAAAATCCAGTAAGTACTTCAAGAAGTATCTTGAAAAGTCCGCTACTGGAAGTTCGACATGTTCTAAGGAATTGCCTACATCGACATGTATAATAAAATCCAAAGTATCCAACACTAATTCAGCACAAGACGAGGAGGATATCAATTTAGATAATTCTGAGTGTGACGAGATTAAGGGCAGTGAGGCTACGAGTTCTAAGGCTACTGAAGAATTTGAAGAAAACATTAGTATTTCAGTAGGAGAAAAAGTTGGTGGGGGTGATATGGTGGATGATGTCGAAAACTCAATTACTGTTATACCAGAAGTAATTAAACAGCATGATATTGGACTTCTACACTTTGATAAGAAAACTGGGAAATCAATTCTGTCAGATGGTTTGAAAACAGAAATAATTAAAATGGGTTCAAAATATTTTCAAAACGCTGAGGGTCCTTTCCTACCAACAAATAACTGTTGTATGAACAAAAGTTGGTTTAAGAAGAAACTAGGAAATCGCGGTGAAGAAGTGACTCGTTCATGGCTAGTCTATTCCCCGTCTAAAAAATCTGCTTTTTGCATCTGTTGTCTTATCTTTTCACAATTGGATAATCAATCTTCATTAGAGCACGAAAATGGACTTACCCACTGGAAAGAACCTGAAAGGCTCACTGTACATGAAAATGCGAAGAACCATCGTCAGTGCTTCACCCAGTGGAAAGAAATGGAAAGACATTTTGCAGCAAATAAAGGGATTATTGACGCTGAACTTCAAACCCAGATCGAGACAGAAAAACAAAAGTGGCGTAATGTATTAAAGAGAATCCTTCACTGCATCAAATTTCTTGCCACTCAAAATCTTGCATTACGAGGTCACAGGGAGTCACTTAGTAAATGCGATGGATCCGAATCCAATAATGTTGGTAATTTCCTTGGATTAATAAAGCTCCTGGCCATATTTGACCCCGTCATGAATAACCATCTCACTCAAGTTAAAAATCATCCTAGAACCACATCTTACTTTTCACCTAGTGTTCAAAATGAGTTCATTCATCTGATGGCGACCACTGTTCGCCAAAGTTTATTGCGAAGCATTCGCAAATCAAAATACTATGGTCTCATGTTTGACTCGACTCCTGATCAGGCACATCGTGAGCAGATGTCAGAAGTAGTGAGATACGTAGAAGTTGATTTTGAGAGGAAATCAGTCCGCGTTAGAGAGTCCTTTCTTGGTTTCATCCAGATAAGTCAAAAGAAAGCTGGAAGCTTAGTTGATGAAATCCTTAAACAGCTAGAGAAAGACGATATGGATCTACAGGATTGTCGTTCACAATGTTATGACAACGCTGCTACGATGGCTGGGCACCGAACTGGTGTTCACCAAAGAATAAGCGAAAAGAATAATCTGGCGATATTTGTGAATTGCGATAATCATTCACTCAATTTGGTTGGTGTACATGCAGCCAAGCAGGATATTATAATGGTCACGTTTTTCGGAACTATTGAAGCTCTCTACGTATTCTTTTCTCATTCCACTCTGCGGTGGGAAAAACTCAAGAACTCCGTGCCTGTGGTTGTCAAATCAGAGTCTGAAACAAGATGGAGTGCAAGGGTTGAAGCAGTTAAGCCAGTTAACAAATATCTTGAAGATATGCTGAAAGTTCTCCAAGACATGACAGACGATGGCAATCAAACTGTTGAAACAAGAAGTGAGGCAAGACTTCTATATAATCGCATGTTGTCCTACGATTTTATGACTTTGTTAGGATTTTGGAACAATGTACTCGCTTCTATTGACCCTGTTCAGAAGCGGCTCCAGGATCCTAGTATGAATTTTCATAATGCTGCCTTAGATATAAAAGCCCTCCGAGACTATTTTTCTAATGAAAGAGAGAGGTTGGTTAATGATGCACTCGAGAAAGGTTTCAATCTTTGCCAGGAATGGGATGTAGTGATTGAAAGGCGTCAAAGGCGAAAAAAAGTATGGCTGGAGAGAATGCGATGGACGCTGGGTTGACTGCTAAGGAAGAAATAGAACGAGTGATGAAGGGCTCGCTGGATCGTATTGTGTGTGAAATGAGCGAAAGGCTCACTCATCTGCATGAAACCGACGCCAGATTTGGATTTCTTCTAGATATTAAAAAACTGTGTTACGGCACTGACGACTGCGACGATTTAAAAAAGAACTCTAAAGAATTTGGAGATTTCTATGGTTGTGATGTTAACGGAGAACAGTTATACGAAGAAATATTGGATGTTCGAATGCTAATATCCACAAGAAAAAACGTAAATATAAAGAGATCTGAAGAGCTTCTTGAATTCATTGTTCAGTACGGAGATGAGAGCGTCTTTCCGAATCTGCGCATTTCAATTCAGATTATGCTTACGATTGCAGTATCCATCGCAAGTTGCGAGCGATCTTTCAGTAAGCTAAAACTAATACTTTCTTTTTTGAGGGCTACAATGGGTCAAAAAAGGTTATGCGACCTAGCTTTGCTTAGTGTAGAGCGAGAAGAAACCGAAGAAACAGATTTCGAAAATGTTATAAATCTATTTGCGTCGCAGAAGGCAAGGAAGGTGCAATTTTAAGTTTAAGACTATTAAAAGTGCACTTTTACGGACTAATTTTCGTTCTAAAACAGAAAATAAAAATGTTTTGTAAGATTTATGACTGTTTTATTTAGTGTATCTGTTTATTTTACATTTAGATAATTTACGAAGGGGCGCAACTTCGATGCTCGCCCTAGGCGCCATTTCCGATTGGTACGCCCCTGTATACAGACATCACACACTACAACCAAACAACATATTAAATGACCAATTACACTATAGTTCACATATACTTTTTGATACACTTGTTCATACACACATTTTGAATCCCAGCGCCAATTTCCTTTATTTATTGGAAGTACAGAAATTAAAACCTAGTTTCCATTTATCGCGCATAATTACGGTACAGAGACGATTTTTGGGGGTTGTATCTACGTTTAACAATCTAACTTAACCTTTTTGATTTTTAAAATTAATTAGACTTAACAAAAATTTTCTTAGTTAGTTGTACATTAAAAGGCTGCATTTATTGTATGGATAAAAGGCTGTATATATAACATTAAAGGCTGTTATTTATTCGAAGTACCAGAATTAAAACCTAGTTCCAATTTATAATGTATAACCTAGTACAATTTAACGTATAACCAAACAAGTACATTAAAATCCTTCTTTCAACATAATGCAATAAAAAGTATTGTGAAATTAGTTACACTATGTACTAATGTGTGATTATCAGTTGAATTTCCGAATTCCTTTGATTCATTAATAAATTTTACTAATTTGTTTCTTTATGTCTATTGAATGATTTCTTATTAGTTTTTAATCTTTGTGTTTTCATTATTCATTTGTAAATTCTTGGGTTTTGTTGTCCATGACGTGTCCATTACTAATTATCATTAAAACACGCACACACACAATTCCTTTTTTCTTTATTAAATTTGAATTCTGTATTAGAACAAATGTTTTCAGAGTTTTCAGGCACAAGTTTTTTTTTAATTTTTTGCAATGTGGACACTACAGAGGGTGTCAGTATTTTTATATATATCAATAAATAAAAATGAGAGGAGGGAGACGGAGAGAGAGAGAGAGAGAGAGAGAGAGAGAGAGAGAGAGAGAGAGAGAGAGGGAGAGAGAGAGTGTGTGTGTGTGTGTGTGTGAGACCAAAAATGGCGTGTACAGAAACTTCATCAGAACTTTTCCTGATAGTAAAAAAATAAATAAATAATGAATGGCAAAGAACATTAACAAAATTAATGGAAATTATAGTTATAATTTTTTGTCTAATGAATAGGTACTAGTAATCGCTTCATATACTTCAAATTTTAAATTATAAACCTATTAAAAACATATTTGGTATACTCAGCTTGAAACAAACATTCAGACCAAAAAAAAAAAATGGTTTAAATTTTGCAATGCTGCATTATTAGTACTGTTGAAACAGCAGTTTGATTATAATTGTTTTTAGAACAGACTTCTGGAATGATGTGTGCAAAGTGATTACATACAGCATACCTCCCTACAGTGTGCCTTAACAAGTTGTTGATTATTCTAACTGATACATTCTCATGCCATTATCATATGACAGTTCTCAGAGCTTTAGTAATAGTCATCTTTGCTGTTAACATGGACACAAGTCTCTTTTTAAAAAGACTTTTCATTAGTAAAGTTACTTTTAAGTAGGCATACATTTGTACGCATAATATGAGGTTAAGAATTAAGAAAAGGTGAAACCAACTCGTTACACTGAAAAACTTCTAGGTATACTACTACTGATTGGAAAAGACAAGATTACTCAGGGTGAACTTTTTTTCAAACCTTTTAACACCATTGATTCTGCATTTATCCACAGTTACTTCGCCCTTTTTTTACATTTTATCAACTTGTGTTCCCAGAGTCACAGTATTCTGAATTGTTCTTAAAATTTCCATTTAGGATTAGACCCATCCATACTTATGTGTAGCACTTTATTAAGATGCAGATTTATTCCTAGTAGAGTTATCTTTGAATCCTTTAAAAAAGCTGAAAGATTAGGGAGTCAAAGAAACACCCTAGCCTAGCCTAGCCTAGAAGCAAACTTTGACATCCAATAACTGTTGCTGAGAAACCTTACTATGGGACTTATAAAAAAAAAAAATAACTCACTTGCTCTTTTGAACATCTGATGAAAAGGTTTTGTAAAGTGTACCTAACCTTATGTATACACATAATTTGATCTGGATAGAACATTTATTAAACAATAATACTATTTGATGCAAATAATTAAAATATCGGTACGGAGAACTATACATGACTTCCATGTTTTAAGATTTATATTTAAAATCATTTTAGAAATGAAATTTTCTACAGAAACTACTTCTATCTTCAGCCTCAACCACAGAATTGTGGTCACTAACATATAGGCCTACCACCTCACGTTAGTGCACTCGATTGTCACTGATGATGGCAGTCGATGGCACTTCCGAAACTTCTGGTTTTGCAGAAAACATTGGACCACGGCCAAACAGCCCATAAAGGAATTTTATCAACAAACTAGGCCTACTTCTTTGTTGCCGAGAACATAGTACGCATATAAAAAATTATCCCCTCCCCTTCACCTATCATTTTCATTTATAGAAAATTATCCCCTCCCCCTTCAACTTCCCCCTACCCGTTTTCATTTATAGATACTTCATCTACCTTTCTACAGTGGATTATTATGACCTTTTCAGGATACTTTATTTTATCAAATTTAAGTACTTTACTCTTGTTAAAACATAAAACGTTGCAGATAAACTACCCCTTCTCCTTAACTGATCTTCACCAAAATCAACAGACCTTGAGTCCTCTACAATATGCAAAAAATTATTTGAATTTGTGGCAGTTATCATTCACCATAGACAAAATTCTACACACAGACATCTTTCGAAAAATGAATTTTCTTCATGTTTTGAGGGTAGTACAATCAGAATCAGCCCTTATCTCGAACGCGATTTTTTTCTCTATCCATTTCCTTATGGAACATGGAAGTAAAAACAATATCCTTCTTTTTATAATATGTATTGCGCATGTTTTCTAACATGGGACACTAATTATTAGATAAAATGTTTACCTTCATTTAAGCCAGCTTCCACTCACTGTGTACTTTCTCAGAGGCCATAACATGTTCTTTTTAACGTTGCTGAACATAAATTGACGTTAAATTAAAAATAAAGTAAAGGCTTAGCACCTGAAGTTTGCAACGTGCAAGTTGAAGAATCTATTTAATTATTTCACTTTACTTGATTTAAGTACTGATTACATTTCAGGATTATTATTTTCAGAAATAATGTATGTAAACCAGTTTTCCCCATATAAAGTTAGTTAAAATTCTTTAATGCATAGCATTCCAGGCCTTTATGGTCAGAAGCGGCGTAAGGCATGGGCGACGTGGACCACCGCCTACGGCCTCGCGCCTCGAAGGTTTATGCAGCTTTCTTTAACTCATGAAAAATATTTAACTAGGACCATTAAAAGCCGTGACCACGAGTAAAGATTTTACTCATCATAAAACGATAAATCCCACCGGCTAGCAAACATCTGGCAATACTAACCTACCACATTCGTTTTTAAAAATCTAGTCTAGAACCAGTGTTGCCAAATTACGGGTAATTACCCGAACTGCGGGTAAATTTACCTTATGCGGGTAAGGTAGTGGGTATTTTCTATCATTGGTAACACTGCTAGCAACATTTGCTGGCGTTGCGGTGACTGTCGCGGGGAATCCCCGCCATAGAGGTATATAGATAGAGGTGGTGAACTGGCTGAGAAACCGTCCAGCTGGAAAAGAGAGATGGAATCACGCGAGTTCCACTCTCGCGCATGGGTCAGTAGACAAGGATAGAAACGAGCGTGTGATGTTTCTGCGTGGACATTTCCACTAAGGGCCCTTCACACGACGCCACCACGGCCGCGCCACCACGTCAACACATAGATTTAAATGAGCAGTGGCAGGGAAAAAATGCAGTGGCAGATGAACCTATACAGTCTCCCAAAAGCCGGTACGAAACAGATTTTTTTAACACCATGATTGATTCCATAGTGAGCAATATGGATTCAAGATTTATATCTTTAAATCAACATTTTGAAAATTTTGGTTTTCTCTATAATCTAAGCAAGTTAAAAAATATTCCAAAAGAGCATATATTAAAAAACTGTCAAGATTTACACACAGTTCTGCGAGTGGGTGAGAGCAGTGACTTCCAACCTTACGAATTATATGAAGAATTACAACCAATGATCCCAAATTTACCCGACTTCATTAAAGATGTGAAACAGCTGCTCCAATACGTAACAGAAAATAACTTAAAAGAAATTTACCAAAACATTTATATTGTCATTCGAATTTTGTTAACAGTACCAGTAAGTACAGCCTCCGCTGAAAGGAGCTTTTCAAAATTAAAACTAATAAAAAATTATTTAAGTAGTACAATGGGTCAGCAAAGACTTTCAGCTTTGGCAGTTTTATCTATTGAAGCAGATACAGCATCTAAGCTGGATTACGATACAGTTATTAAGGAGTTCAGTAAGGCTAAAAGCAGGAAATGTTTTTTCTTTAATTCTTTACTGTTAGTTATTACTTAATAATGTTAGTTAAAGTGAAGATGTTTGCATTTTTATGAATAAAAATTTGACAGTTTCAAACAATTTTTTTCTCTATATAAAATCCGTCCTCTTGCGCCACCAGAGGGCCTCGCAAAATTTATCTTGCCCACATCAAATTTAGGTATTGCCCCGCCGCTGTTTATGGTAGTAGATTTGTCTTACTATATTTGAATTTACACAAATAATTCTCTTTGATTAACCATAGTTACACACACAAACTAAATGTTGAGTGTCCTCCAAGTGTATAAATTCAGCTAAAACAGTATTCCAAAATAGAATATTACCTTGTTACTAGAATATGTGACATGATGAACTTTTCATGTTAAATAGTTTAAACACTTTGTATTGAGAGTTAAGCATTTTAATAATTTTTATTTATGCAGGCATATAGCAAAATCTGATCATCATGAAAAAGGAATAAGGCATTTTGTAATAGCAATTAACTGATTAGTTCCCGCTGTATTACAGACTCATATTACAAGACACATTTTTGTTTAATTGAAAAGATATATTTTAATTGTTTCTTTTGGTGCAATCTGTAAATTACATGACACACATCCATAAAGGTTTGAAAATATGTGTATTGCAATTTGATAAGAATACATTCTCAAAAAACTAATACAAATTTGTTATGACTGATCATACCAGCTATCCTTTCTATTTCAAATGAGCCTTTTATCAAAATTTATTACTGTACATAGTATTGTGCCAAGATATTTCACTACATTTGTACTGTATACTGTATTACAGTAGTTGGAGAATATTGTCATTCCACTAATATTACCCTAACATAATAAATGAAAATACATTATATACACATCTTTTGACATAATCGTCCTTTCATTTATTACTTTATGCCTATCAATTTATTTGATGAATATATATTTAACGATTTATGTAAAATACAACAGGTGTTTAACGGCCATGTACTATGTGTAGACGTCTTATTTCCCTCCTCGGCAGGTCGAAGCTCAATTGGCACTAGAGTTGGGTATGAAATTATGCTATGCTCATAGTCTGTCTGTTAGCAGCTAGTGGCATCTATTGACATTCACTCATGTCAAATTACAGGGTCGGTAAAGGATGTTCGAAATTTGAATGTAAACAAATTAATAGTTAAATAATTAATATAATGGAAGTATCACATATATAATGTATGTAAATGTAAGTGTGAAAAAACGATGTAGGGGCTACTTCATATACAGATCAGAAGTAAATGATGAACTATTCTCTTTATGTAATAAGCCTAGTTACTAAACAATAATAATTTGAAAATGTTATATCTGTTTTCTTCACAAGTAACTAATGGCAGGTTATGATTTGTAAACATGTTTTCTCATAATGTATGTTGTTAATGGATCTTTTTTTAAGAGTATGAGAAAACAATAGATACTGTACTTGAAAAAAGGTGAATTTTATTGGTATATACTAAAGTATAGAGTCCTGTTTGTTTCTGTTCATTAACAAAGGTCCATACTGTAATAATTTTGTGTGTAATATACAAGTATTCTTTAATATATTTACGAGATTCTCCAATTTTATTTGCATTAATTCAGACCATAGTAACATTAAATCCTACTGTAACCCATTATTAATACTTAATCATTTGCGTGTTAACAGAAAGTGCACATTGCTTTTTATTGCATTATGTTGAAAAAAGGATTTTAATGTACTTGTTTGGTTATACGTTAGATTGTACTAAGTTATATGTTATAAATTGGAACTAGGTTTTAATTCCGGTACTTCGAATAAATACAGCCTTTAATGTTATATACAGCTTTTATACATACAATAAATACAGCCTTTTAATGTACACTAACAAAGGAAATTTCAGTTAAGTTACATTGTTGTACATAACCTCCATAACCTGCCAGTAGTTACTTGTGAAGAAAACAGATTTAGTAGAAATCAAGACACGAAAATTCAGTACAAACGAGGACATGGAAATTGAAAATGCCCCACGCTAAGCGATAAAATCCCAAATTTGATTTACCTAGTGTTTACAAACTAAACTGTTCAGTATGTAATAAATTCTACATAGGCCAGACAGGACGTTGCTTCATACAGAGATACATTGAACAAAGGCACTATACTCCACCACTGAATCCACATTTGCAAACCCCCTCATTGAAGCAAACCACACATACACAAATATCGACAACAACATGGATATTTTACACGTACACACAAAAGGCCGAAAACCAGACACTCTTGAACAACTAGAAATATACAAACACATAAAAACGACATCCCAAATGACCAGACACAATTCAAATCACACGTATTATTCGAACATATCATACCGCACACATCACATCGATCTTTCAAACGATGGAGCCGTCACGAAGAACAAGATGGACAGCGCTCCTAGTGGCAATCTCTAATGAAGCTTAAAATAAGTGAAAACTGGTTCAGGCTATAAGGTAAAAATTTTACGTTTTTACCATTAAAAAACTTTGTTTTCCGAGTCAGTAGTGTGATACTTATAATTAAATATTTTCGTCTTCATTTAATAAGGTTACTTGATTTATTTACATAGTTGTAGCTGACTTTCGAATGAAACCTGTTTCTCCAGGTAGCACTATGATACAATGTCACCTCCTTACCACTCAGGACTACCTGTGGCTAGCTAGTGGTTCTCCAAAAATTAATATTCAATATCTACCATTTTTTAGAAAAAGAAGGAATATTCATTTTCTTACTGTCACTCAGAGAATTTTTTTCGAAAGGCAACTACAACTATTTAACATTAATCAAGTAACAATACAATAACTAATACAATGAAAAACGTTAATTTTCGTCCATTTTACACATAGTCTCGACACTTCCACGAAATGATGTAGCTGCGTTGTGTACTGTTTACGAGAGGAAAAAGATGAGAGTGAGAAATAACGTTAAAATGAATTTTTCAGTGAAGGGTTAGTGAGGATCGGTAAAAAATAACACAAATTTTTAACTTATTTGTGTCGACGTTTCGACCATTCGTTTTGAAAAGTGTACCTAACCTAAAAATATATAGTTGGGGTTATTGGAAATGAAATATGAAGGATTGGAGAATGTTTATTGATTAAAAATTATTATTATATATATAAACTGTCACATATGAACTTACTTTGGTTATCACTTTCCCATACGTTTCAAGGTGATGTGCCTCTTCCTCAGTGGCAGTAAATACTGAATGTCATTTTACAGAATAATGGTTATGGACTATAGGTGTGTGTGGTGGGGGTTGATGGTGGGAGGGAATTGGCGCTGAGGTTCAAATTGTGTGTTTGGATCAGTGTATCGAATAGTGTATGTGATCTATAATGCAATTGTTTATTTAATATGTTGTTTGGTTGTAGTGCGTGATATCTGTATATTTCGAATTGTTCAGCTGTGTTTAGTTTTCTACTTTTAGGTAAGTAGTGTAATATTTCCATGTTGTGTTCTATGTTTGTGTAACTGTGGTTTTCGTTTTGCAAATGTGTGGCAAATGTGGAATGTATGTAATTTGTGGTGAGGGCTTTTAAATGTTCTGAAAATCTGGAGGAAAAAGATCTTCCCGTCTGGCCGATGTAGAATTGGTGACAATCATTACAATTTAATTTATAAACCCCTGTTTTGCTGTATATGTCTGTGTCTTTGTTAGCATTATTTATGTGTTTCCTAATGGTGTTTTGGTTCTGTAGGCTACTTTATAATTGTGTTTCCTAAATGTGTTAGCAATTTTGTGTGTATTGGAATTGTAGTATGTAAAAGTAGAAAACTAAACACAGCTGAACAATTCGAAATATACAGATATCACGCATCAAGAAGAATTAAACACAATCAAATATATAGCAGTCAAAAATGGATACAACCCCGATTTGGTAAATAAAATACACAAACGCATCCTAAGCACAAAAAGTAAAACACATCAGACCAACAGCACACAACCCAGTAAATACATAACACTTACATACTACAATTCCAATACACACAAAATTGCTAACACATTTAGGAAACACAATTATAAAGTAGCCTACAGAACCAACAACACTATTAGGAAACACATAAATAATGTTAGCAAAGACACAGACATATACAGCAAAACAGTGAGGAGTGAGGTTAGTGAGGATCGGTAAAAAATAACACAAATTTTTAACTTATTTGTGTCGACGTTTCGACCATTCGTTTTGAAAAGTGTACCTAACCTAAAAATATATAGTTGGGGTTATTGGAAATGAAATATGAAGGATTGGAGAATGTTTATTGATTAAAAATTATTATTATATATATAAACTGTCACATATGAACTTACTTTGGTTATCACTTTCCCATACGTTTCAAGGTGATGTGCCTCTTCCTCAGTGGCAGTAAATACTGAATGTCATTTTACAGAATAATGGTTATGGACTATAGGTGTGTGTGGTGGGGGTTGATGGTGGGAGGGAATTGGCGCTGAGGTTCAAATTGTGTGTTTGGATCAGTGTATCGAATAGTGTATGTGATCTATAATGCAATTGTTTATTTAATATGTTGTTTGGTTGTAGTGCGTGATATCTGTATATTTCGAATTGTTCAGCTGTGTTTAGTTTTCTACTTTTAGGTAAGTAGTGTAATATTTCCATGTTGTGTTCTATGTTTGTGTAACTGTGGTTTTCGTTTTGCAAATGTGTGGCAAATGTGGAATGTATGTAATTTGTGGTGAGGGCTTTTAAATGTTCTGAAAATCTGGAGGAAAAAGATCTTCCCGTCTGGCCGATGTAGAATTGGTGACAATCATTACAATTTAATTTATAAACCCCTGTTTTGCTGTATATGTCTGTGTCTTTGTTAGCATTATTTATGTGTTTCCTAATGGTGTTTTGGTTCTGTAGGCTACTTTATAATTGTGTTTCCTAAATGTGTTAGCAATTTTGTGTGTATTGGAATTGTAGTATGTAAAAGTAGAAAACTAAACACAGCTGAACAATTCGAAATATACAGATATCACGCATCAAGAAGAATTAAACACAATCAAATATATAGCAGTCAAAAATGGATACAACCCCGATTTGGTAAATAAAATACACAAACGCATCCTAAGCACAAAAAGTAAAACACATCAGACCAACAGCACACAACCCAGTAAATACATAACACTTACATACTACAATTCCAATACACACAAAATTGCTAACACATTTAGGAAACACAATTATAAAGTAGCCTACAGAACCAACAACACTATTAGGAAACACATAAATAATGTTAGCAAAGACACAGACATATACAGCAAAACAGGGGTTTATAAATTAAATTGTAATGATTGTCACCAATTCTACATCGGCCAGACGGGAAGATCTTTTTCCTCCAGATTTTCAGAACATTTAAAAGCCCTCACCACAAATTTCATACATTCCACATTTGCCACACATTTACAAAACGAAAACCACAGTTACACAAACATAGAACACAACATGGAAATATTACACTACTACCTAAAAGTAGAAAACTAACAGCTGAACAATTCGAAATATACAGATATCACGCACTACAACCAAACAACATATTAAATGAACAATTATATTATAGATCACATACACTATTCGATACACTGATCCAAACACACAATTTGAACCTCAGCGCCAATTCCCTCCCACCATCAACCCCCACCACACACACCTATAGTCCATAACCGTTATTCTATAAAATGACATTCAGTATTTACTCCCACTGAGGAAGAGGCACATCACCTTGAAACGTATGGGAAAGTGATAACCAAAGTAAGTTCATATGTGAAAGTTTATATATATAATAATATTTAGAAAAGTGAACGAAGAGGATGAATCAACAAGATAATTAAAAATTATGTATAGGTTTTAAAATGAAATAACTGCAAATAATAGTTATTTCAAACTTTGTTATTACGTTGCATGCAAAAATATTGTTTAAATATCAATAATAAACACCTCTAAATCTCAATTTTTAATAATACCATTCATTTCCAGTTACTCCAACCTCTTAGGGGCAATTGTAAACATGTGTTTTCTTTATATTTTCTTTATACGTTGAAATATTGGAACAACTGTAAACTAGTTGACATTGTACTATTTTGTGTTGTGTTCTTAATCCTAACTGCATGTTTACAATTACACCTTCTTCGTCTATGTGAAAAGTGAATGAAAACACGGAAAACAAGATACTTCAGCCACTAAGTTTATTACAAATCATAAAGAAATGTTGTTCTGTTACATAATACAACAAGTAAGTAAGGGAATATAATTATTTCACTACGACTTGGAACACAAAACTTTTTATGGGTAAAAACTTAAAAGCGTTGTATGTGTGGTTTGCTTCAATGAGGTGGAACAAAAACATTGACAATAACATGAATATTCTACACGTACACACAAAAGGCCGAAAACTAGACACTCTAGAACAATTGGAAATATACAAACACACGAAAACAAATAAAAATGACATCCTAAACGAACAGACGCAATTCAAATCACACGCATTATTCGACCATATCACACCTCACACACACAACATCGATATTTCGAAAATCGATTTCATCGCCAACAACAAGACAGACAGTGCTACCAGCGGCAACTTCTGAAGAAGCTTTTTAAAAGTGAAAACCGGTTCAGGTTGTAAGGTAAAGCTTTTACGTTTTTACCCATAAAAAGTTTTGTGTTCCGAGTCGTAGTGAAATAATTATTATATTTAGAAGTAACGGACACATCATGGACAACGAAATCCAAGTAAGTAAGAGAATAAAGTTTATCATTTTCCAAACACAGAAACATTTCCAGGGAATTCATAGACAATTTATTTGTTAATTTCCTTAATTTCTGGATTGGGCAAATCTTGTCAATATTTGTTCAAAGCTTGTTATTTTCATAATTTTCTTTTAATATAACTTTGTAGAAATTTCCATCTTTGGATTGATATCCTGTGGCATAAATTTCTCCCTCATCATTGTCTACTTTCTACACAACAAACATACTTGCAGTGAGTTTTATTTCTTGGTCCTCCAGCAAAAACAATGAGAACAAATTTTCCCGGTTGAATCTTTTGCGACTCTGGTATTTTTTAGTTACTTCCATGGTAGTGACTTTCAAAACACGTGACTTTCAAAACACTTATTGCGAATTAATCTTTGTTATAATCAGAGTCATCGCAATAAATAGAAGTTGTTTAGAATCTTGTTTAGATATTTTATTACTTTATGATCAAAATACAATCTTCTTCTTAGATTTGTTTTTCTGTTAACATTGTTTCTGCTAGATATTTCTTCTTGCTCTTTTACACGATATTGTCTTCAGCTTCTTTTGCCAGGGGTCTTCTGTTCTTAAAACTTCTCTGTATCCTCCAGGTTTCAAGCAAGGTATATTTCTTTCTTTTTGTATAGTGGGATCTGTAGACATCATAGACTTTTGAGTTTTTCTAATTTCTGATGTAAATATTTCTATGATTCTAGTTTATGTTTCTGGAGTTGAATTTTGTTGTGGCATTTTAATAGGTGTCTTCTCAATAATCTTACTTGGTGGAGTACTTATCTGAGAAGCAGACGTGCCTCATGAGTAGAGTTGCTTGCAGATGAACTGAACATTTAATATGTATAACATCCCTACTCTTCTTATACTCCTTGCGTTCTTTTCAACTGAAAGCAGATTCTGAAAACTTTCTTCTATCGACTTGAAAAATTCCTGTTGTTAAAACCAGCTATGACTTTTTTACTAATCATACCTTCTCTCCACACTTGGCCTAATAGTGTAGAAAATTCACATTTTGTCAGTGGACAAACTTCTTGCCTTTCAGTCTGTTTTTTCCTCAGTCAAGCTTATCAATTTTTTCTTCCAAGAAATATTTTACTGAGTCAGAAACACGTTTATGAATTGGTTGAATTTTTATCAGTTATGTGACTTAGTGACAATTAAGCACTAACATTGTGACTGTTGAAATATTATATAAAACTAAACAGAAGAAACTAAACCCCGTTTATTACTCTTTACGACTTACTTTTACACAGAAGATACCCAAATTCCCCAGGTCGCCACCACATTTTCAGGAGGAAATGTGGAAACCATTCACATTCCCTGAAGAAACAAATTAATCAATTAACAAAAACTCCCTTACAGAAAAAACCCCAGGGCCATCTAGGCAAACTTATTGACACATGGGTAGGACGGCATAATTAACTAAACTAACACATTATATTGAATAATCTTATTTAATTTTATCAAAACACAGGGTTTTATTTTTATAACTTAAAAAATTATTAATTTCTTTTATGATGTTATAAAACAAAAACTATAAGACAAAGAAAGTTTTTAAAATGCAAATCAGTATTTTATACCCCCCTTTTTAGTTTCTTTATACTCGCACTCTCTTTCACTCTCTCTCTCACTCTCTCTCTCTTTACTGAGATCTCATTAATTATTTTATAAATTTGGATTTTATATTTTTTTAAATAATTTTACAATATAAACAAACTTTGAATGACTTTGATCAATTGTTTTTGTCCTTTCTAGTTACTTATCTGGCACGTGGTCTCCACAATGGCTACACACTATGATGAAAGTCCCTTTTTCATGAAAACACCAAAATATCCCCTTCCAAAACATTTATATCATAGTCACTTTTCCTTATTTATTACTTTAAAAGTCTGTTACTACTCCAGCACATTTTTGAACATAATTTTAGGTAGGCCTACCGTAACTGTAACACGTAGGCCTACCTACACTATTACAATACGACCGTACGGTTCGACTATGAGTTGGAGACTGCTCGCTTTGCTGGCATTCATACGCTACAATTCCGTTTTGCCATGCCGTTGAAACCAGTTCTAGGCGGATTTCTACTCCCGTCCCATCGTAGTCATTTAATTTTCCGTTGTACCTCGTAACACCATTTCGGCTGGCTACCCTCAGACTCTGACTGGTTTGTTGTAAACAACGTGCCTTTTGTGTGATTCACTGATTAAAAACAGAACTTGCTGTTACATCTTTACCTTATTTGGAAATCTCATCCCTTTTCTTTTATATTTTTAATTAGATCTGCTTTATTACAATAAAATATTTTAGACTGGGTATATAAATTTTATTACCCAAATTTTGTTCCGCTACAACATAACAATACCCCTGACTATTTATCAGATGCAGAGAGAAATATTTTTTTCACATCCGTTCTATGCTAACATAGACCTAACAAAATATCTGGAAATCTTTTTACATAGGTTACTTAACTAAATATAACTATTACATTAACGACTATAGTGTTCCGAGTCATTAATGTAATAGTTATATTGTGACGGTACAATTCTGGTACTATAATAATTTTGTAAACCTATGGTTCCAAACCTAATTATTGTATTTTATATTCTAACCATTTTTTAATAATAATAATTTTATTTTGTATTCCTTACAAGAGTTTTGGTAAATATTTTAAGCAACGCACATTTGAATTAACAGGATTTATGTCGAATTCAGTGGAAAATTAAAAAGCCGCAAAAAACAGTTTGTCACAATAACTGGTAAACAAGACCAACCCATGTTTACGTCAGACGCAAAGAATGGAAGGCGCATTGTATTCCACTGGGCTGGGCCGTTTGAACAAAGAGCCAGTGACGTATTTTTGCCCCACCTCTGCAATGTTGACTGATGAAACAGTGTCATTCTCGTCCGGACCGTGAAGTGGGCCAGTCGGCTATTCATGGCCGGCGTTTTCACTAAGTGTAGTTATTTAAATTTTACACCACCAAAAGTGGGTTAATAACTGTGGTACCGTAACAAATTTTGAGTTGATGTCATCGACAGAGTGAAATTCACGATCAAAGAATCTGGCAAAAGTGTGATCCGAGGGGGGATGCTACAATAGAGAGTGTGTGCCCAAAGACGATGTGACAGTTCAGATTTTTGCACGTGCAATCGAAGGATTCAAGGTGTTTGATGTCGTCAACCCAAAAGTGCAGCTAAGTACCAGCTACAACCATTTTATATTTAAAAATTTTTAAAATGACCAAAATTCAGTAAATTCATTAACTAAATTGGTATACCGTAAATTGAAATGAGCTCATAATAATAATTGTACCAGAGAGAGAAAGAGTGGATAATAGAATCTTATTAAAAAGTGCTGGGTTGTGCAAAATAAATGCCTATATATCTATATACATGTTTAATATTTCAATAAGATAATACCTATGTATTTTGGAGGGCTTGTGAAATAGATAAGGGGAAATTTAACTTGAGGAATTGAATGGCGCCACCTGGCGGATAATAGCTTGTTTGTCTCATGTAAGTAAATTCCATCTTATATAAATAAAAAGGGTAATGTCAATGGTAACAAACAAAACAAAACGAGTGAATTATTTCAGGTAATACGTTCCTCGACTCTGGTTCGTATAACACGAATACTGACCTTAGGTAAGTACATATTATATGTTGTTCAGTGTGGCAACAATGGCGCCCGATATCTTAATATACACCTCACATTAAAATAACCAGTGCATTAATTATTGTAATTAAAGTCAATAGTTACAGATGGCACCCGAACAGGGACTCTACGTAAGACCTAATTTTATGTAGGGTATACATACTAGAGAAAAGGAATAATTTATCTGAAATAGTTTTGACAGTAAATAGACACGTGAGTGAAGTAGGGTTAAGTTACGTTATATACCTATATGTGTATTAGAAATAAGCAAAATGAATACTGGTAAAGGTGAAAATGTAGACGAGACAGTTACGATTGAGATGGACGTTAAATTGAACCCAATTAGTCAGATCGGTGACACCAGTGTCACTGAATTAAACACAGTTCCATTAACCCTCATCTCAACTCAAGACGAAAATAAAACAGATGAGATTAGTGCAATGATGCAATTACTGTTAAAGTTAGACAAGAAGTTAGATGAGCAAAAAATTGATTCTAATGTTAAATATACTAACTTGAATGACAAATTTGATGAACAGAGTGTAAGATTTGATAATTTTGATAAAAAATTTAACGAGCAGAAAAATGAAATCAGAAATAGTTTTGATGTAAAGTTTGATGAATTAAAGACTGAAATTAAAAGCCGAAATTGTCACTTTGATAAAAGAATAGAGGAAATGCATGCTCATTTCGATAATATACAGAAACAAACAGTAACGTTAGTAGACGAGAATTACAAGAATAATAGTGGGGGTAGTAATGATGATACATTCACAGAAAATAGTGTTAGTTTAAGTGCTAACAAGGTGAGTAATTTGAATAATGAATTTACAGGTAGTAACAATGGTATAATTAAGAATATGGTATTAGAAAATGATAATGAGAATATTGGGAGTGATAATGAGGTGTTTGTGTGTGTTGAGAAAGAGAGAGAGCTGAGAGAAAGTATATTTGTAAAAGGGACACAGGGGGTAGAATTTTCCTTTGATGTTGTAGTAGTGGGTGAAGAAAAGTCTTCACGTATTTTTAATAAGGACGAGAGTTGCTTAGATTTATATTTGGGAGACGATAAGTCTACAAATAGAATTCCCTGGTGTTTTTGTGTACCTCATAGGTGGTGCAGTAATTATGCATTAGTGACCCCTGCATATTTGGAAAGAGAGAGTGTAACTTGGTGTTATGGTGAGAAACATATTCAGAAAGAGAATAAGAGAGTAATAGAGATTTTTAAAGTAAATAGAAAGTATAGAGAATTTATAGAAAGGTTAGGAGTAGAGATGGTGAACAATTATAACGAATACTTACCTTGTAGTAAAATTGAGATAGTAATAACAGTAGATGGTGATAATAATGATAACAATTACTTACCTTGGGTAGTAAAGGGTGTAGTAGTAGAAAATTATGATGACTATATGACTAATATGATTATGACAGATAATACTGAGGTAGACAGAACCATACCCGATCATGACATGGTATATGATAAAAAGCTACAGAATAAACCTTTTAATTCTGGAAATGAGATTGTGGAAGAATATAAAATTTTAAACAAATATTATATAAATAATAATAATATCATTTATATGTTAAAAAATATATTGTATCGACCTAAGATTAGAATGTTATTCAATGATGGAGGATAGATTGTTTTATTGTGTATGAACATTTAATACATGTGAACAGTGATTTTGAAATGGACTGCTTATGGACTGATTTTGATCAATGATAAAATAACAAGTTGGACTGTATATTTTTATGTGTTAATGTCAATGTATTTATATATTTTGATGTTGTGTATTACAGGTAAATTTTATGTACACCATGTATGTAACAGTAAGTTTAATTGTTTTAATAATTAACAATTAACATGTTTTTGCTAAACAAGTGAAAGTAATAGTGAAAATTTTAAATAATTGAAGAGTAATTACTGAATTAATGTGGTACAAAAGAAAGTTGTACTAAATTTATAATTGCAGTAGTAATGAAGTTAACGTGTAATGAAGAAAATTTCTAATGAATAATAAAGGATTAAGTAAGAATATATATTTGAAGATTGAGATGTATTGTTATGAGTAGGTGAGAGATAAATTTTATAATGCAACTGTCAATGATTACAGTAATGTAGAATGTTTAACAAGGGATAAAGCCTGGGTGTAAATAAAGGCATGTGAGTTAGTCAATCAAAGTTAAGGGGAGTTAGATAGATAAGAATTTTAAAGAAAATAATACAAAGAGAGTATTAGATATTTTAGGGACACGGTAGTTAGTGGTTATTTGTAGAGGTGAGTAAAGTAAAGGTTAAACAAATATTTGTTGCTGATGATATTTTGTAGTGGGGGTGAGGTGATAAGGAGTAGTCAACGTATAGCGTTGTGGCAGGTAATAGCGTAGTTTAAGGGAGTGTTTGCCGATATTTTTGGAAGGGCAAAAAATTATGAATGTATATAGCCAGGTAGGGAACACCCATCTTAATACAAAGACGAGCGGTGCCATAGGATTTTAAAATGGAATTAGTGAAAGTGTTTATAATTGAGAAATTGGTGTCATGATATGTAAATCTGGTTAGCAGTGGTTAGTAGAAAGAAAGGTGAGTAAGAGTATAAATGTTAGTGCCTATATAATAAGTCAAAGCATAGTGAATACAGGAGCCACCCAGACTAAACAATGATAAACATGTGAAAGGTTAGGTAGAAAATTCAGAGTAGAGAGGTAATAAGAAAAGAAATAATAATAATGTAATATGAATAATAATAATGAATTTTTTTGTGAAGAGTTACATGGTAGTAGATGATGAATAATTGATGGCTAATTAATAAAAGTTTAATAATTAAAATTATTATAAATTATAATAATTATTATAATTAAAATGTAATGATTATAATCTGATATGCAGATTTAAAGAAATTTTAATCAAAGTTAAATATAAATAGGTTATTTTAATGTATTAACCGTATTACTGTATTAATATAATGATGAGTGTATTATGTATTAGCATAGGAATTTGAACATGATGTATAAGAAATAGTGTGTGTGGAGGAGAAAGAGGGGTAAAATATTGTTAACAGCGCCATATTAATTACTGTTAATAATATAATATTAATAATAATAATAATAAGATTTTTTTTATATAAAATGTTTTTCTCCCTCTTACTCAAACAGGGAGATTTTGGTAATTGTATCCATAAACTTTGGATTATATGTTTCATTTATATAAACTTTTGTGTTTCTTCTATAATTATATTAATTATGAAAACAGACAGGGTTAATTATTATCGATGGGAAACGAAAAGATTTTTAAAATTAACGATAGTCAATGAAGAGAATGGCACTTCTATATAATTCTTGTTGATTTGAAGCAAACCCAGTGCTTCTTAACGCAAACCAGCACATAGCTAAGGGGAAACAGATCAGTTAGGGATATAGCATATACCAAGCCACTATTTTGATATTTTTGATTTATTGTTTCAGTGTTTGGTGATGTTGTGACGGCGGTCCTGAGCTGGCCAACGTGTCAAAGTAGGAGCGTTACGCGCCTGATTGGCCTTATGGTGTTGGGATCTCGAAGGAGAAGTCCAGTAAGGTCATGCAGGTACTGTCATCATCATCGGACCACGGGTGAGTTATTGAGTTATTGTATTTCTTTTCATATAAATAGTAAGGGGGTTGTGGCGACATATCCTGGCTGATCCCTTTAGGAAGTACGAATGTGTCAATGAAAGTCTTTATGCTTCGGCATAAAATCTTTCATTGAGGGGGTTTTGTGACGGTACAATTCTGGTACCATAATAATTTTGTAAACCTATGGTTCCAAACCTAATTATTGTATTTTATTTTCTAACCATTTTTTAATAATAATAATTTTATTTTGTATTCCCTACATGAGTTTTGGTGAATATTTTAAACAACGCACATTTGAATTAACAGGATTTATGTCGAATTCAGTGGAAAATTACAAAAGCCGCAAGAAACAGTTTGTCACAATAACTGGTAAACAAGACCAACCCATGTTTACATCAGACGCAAAGAATGGAAGGCGCATTGTATTCCACTGGGATGGGCCGTTTGAACAAAGAGCCAGTGACGTATTTTTGCCCCACCTCTGATTTTTGCAATGTTGACTGATGAAACAGTGTCATTCTCGTCCGGACCGCGAAGTGGGCCAGTTGGCTATTCACGGCCGGCGTTTTCACTAAGTGTAGTTATTTAAATTTTACACCACCAAAAGTGGGTTAATAACTGTGGTACCATAACAAATTTTGAGTTGATGTCATCGACAGAGTGAAATTCACGATCAAAGAATCTGGCAAAAGTGTGATCCGAGGGGGGATGCTACAATAGAGAGTGTGTGCCCAAAGACGATGTGACAGTTCAGATTTTTGCACGTGCAATCGAAGGATTCAAGATGTTTGATGTCGTCAACCCAAAAGTGCAGCTAAGTACCAGCTACAACCATTTTATATTTAAAAATTTTTAAAATGACCAAAATTCAGTAAATTCATTAACTAAATTGGTATACCGTAAATTGAAATGAGCTCATAATAATAATTGTACCAGAGAGAGAAAGAGTGGATAATAGAATCTTATTAAAAAGTGCTGGGTTGTGCAAAATAAATGCCTATATATCTATATACTTGTTTAATATTTCAATAAGATAATACCTATGTATTTTGGAGGGCTTGTGAAATAGATAAGGGGAAATTTAACTTGAGGAATTGAATGGCGCCACCTGGCGGATAATAGCTTGTTTGTCTTATGTAAGTAAATTCCATCTTATATAAATAAAAAGGGTAATGTCAATGGTAACAAACAAAACAAAACGAGTGAATTATTTCAGGTAATACGTTCCTCGACTCTGGTTCGTATAACACGAATACTGACCTTAGGTAAGTACATATTATATGTTGTTCAGTGTGGCAACAATGGTGCCCGATATCTTAATATTGTAACATGATATAAGGTAGCGAAGATTCAATTGTATTTAATTATAAAATAAACAGCTGAAGATAAGAGTAAGAGGCAAAAACTTATAAACTTAAAGATCAATAACCCAGTAACCCAATAAATGACAAACGACTATTAACCTGACAGTGACTTGACACAATAGATCGGATAGAAACAAAGGAACCAAGAGACAGTGAAGAAGAAGTTTAAAACCTAAGTACAATCAAGTCATCCCAAAAAAGTGAATAGAATATTGTAAATTTAATAATGAATTGATGTCTGTAGTATATGAGATGTAACTAGGACAATAAGATTAATGGAGGGTAATAGTATCACATGTATCTTGTTTTTAAAAGAATGTACTTGTATAATATAATGTAGGGGGTTAGAAGCTAACCATACCCCATACCATTTGTAATGATAATGGCCAAAGACAATAAACAATACTTTGAGCCAAAACAAAAGCAATATTAGAATGATGACCAAAAGTGATCAGTGTGATTTGGAGGTAACTTAGTTATTCATGACCATAATCACACAGTGATATAAAGTAATTAGACAACCCTTGAATAAACAAGTGAATAAGCCCAAAAGTGTGTGTAAAACTAAATAAGTAGTGAAGTGATAGGTATAGAATAATGAAACAAAGTGAGCAGGGTAGTAATTAAAGAAACTTTCTAATGAAAGGAAAAGTGCAGTGGGGGTGTAGAACAAAATATTATGTAAGCCAACTATGTTAAACAGATAAACAATTTTTGATAAACTGTGCGTTAGTAAGTAAGATTGAACTAATTGTAATATTATTAATTTAAGTAATAAGATATCAGGATTATATATTAAGGTAAGAGTTAAGGTATTAGAATGAATAGCAAATTAAGAAGGACTGACACTGTATTTAAGCGAAGGGAATAGTAGATAGGACATATCATGCAAGGAACAGTTTGTCAATAGTATTATAAGAGTTTCTTTAAGTTTCTTTAAGTAAGTATTAAGAGTTTTGTTAGTGTTCAGAAAATCATAGCATAGAGTAAATTATAGGGTAAGCAGAGAACAGTAGTTAAAAGATATTTCAGGCTAGAACCTGACAAGGAATATTTCATAGTAAGAATTAGAATTAGGGATACTGATGTTTATTGTTTGTTTTGTTTATAAATTGTATTAGAATTACCAGAAATGTTAGTAAGAAATGTTAGATGGAAGTAGAATGGAATCTAGGCTCTAGGCCAAACTGTTGAATATAAATTTATTAATTTGAGAACAAATAATAATCCAAAGTTAAGGCAGAATATGCCAAATGATTAAACCATGTAAGTGAGTATTCATAGTACCAAAGTATGTGATTAACAACTAATTTTGAATAAAATATATGTAAGATATAAAAATGGAAAATAGTAAAAATGTAATTAGCTATTCAAGAGTGGGCATGAGGGATATCAAAATGTTCATCATGAAAAATTAGGAAGAATGGTGCTAATGTAATAACTCTAGCTATTAGTATAAAGTAGTAATCTTCAGTTGAAGATATTTTGGTAAAAATAGACGAAAAAAGACGATAAATCATAACAATGACCTAAGTTAATAACCAATGAAAATTAGCATAATTTATTAAGTAACCATAGCAACAAGAAAAATAACGCCAAAAAACCGTTAGATTTTCAGTAGTCATTATTAACCAACGCCAGAGAGTGGACCGAGGAGCTCTCATATTAAAATTAAAATTGTTATTCTTCAAGTAATTTCGAAACTAATTAAAACCAGTGGAAGACAATGACAACAGTACAGGGAATCCTGAACGAAACTTTATTTATAAAAATTAAATAACAAACCGTAGTGATTCGAAGAAGACGAAACGACGCCGTGACGAAGAGAGACGACCACGGACACTAAATGAAGATCAGTGGAACATCCTGAAAGAAGAAGACGACATCACCTGAAGAAATACGAGGCCTGAGTCAGCGAGGAGAAGCGCCGAGACGAGGGAAACAGACGACGGGAGAGTAGAAGAAGACGACAGCCCAGGAGTTATCCATAGAAGAAGACGACATCAGGATCTTCAGCAACAATTAACCGATGAGTATACACATTATCCCTTAAATCGAATTCACTATTTTTGGTCTGAATTAAATATAACTATTTCAAATCACTGATCACTATTCCGAGTCAAAATAAATGCTTATTTAAATTCACTATTTAACTTTAATCAATTAACAATTATTAAGAAAGTAAAATATAACAAAATAATTGATGAACCTTTCGATAACTGAACTTTGACAACGAAACCTAACCCAAAATTGCTTTACAAGTTTTCATTGGTGATTACTTAATTAAATGTAATGAGATATCGATTTATTTATGTAATTAGTCTTAAGAATTGTTATAACTTTGTGTGTGTTAGCCGTAAGTATATATTTCTGTAGCCGAAAGGAGTTAACACCCCTGAGATAAAACGATATATTTACTGTAAACTAACATTACTGACGGATTGTATACAAACTGAACTGAGCCAATACCAACCGCACAATTGTAATAGCCGGTGCAGAAAACAAATTTTGATGTATAATAAATCAAGTGAAATATTCTAAAGGATTAATAAATGTTCTCAATCTGCAATTCTGTATGTTTGATTCAGTTAATTTAGAATAACGACTAATAATTATTGAAGTGAAGGCGTTAAAGCGAGACGCAAGCTGGGTCATACTGCAGAAAGCTGTGCGCCAATCAGGTGGCGAGGCGGCAACATTTGAATGCAGCAGAGCAAAATACGGTTTACCCGTAAACGACAGAGCAGTTACATTTTGACACGATCAACACTAAATAACATTATACATTAAATTTTTACAAACCCACAAAGAGTTTTATTACAAAGTGGCTTCCATCGCGGGGCTTGAACGGTAGCGGTTACAAATCGCCACAAACAGTGTTATTACTAAGTGGCGCGCCAACTAGTAGGGCTAGAATAGTTAAGGAAAAATACCTTTAAACTTTATAGATTCTAGCGGCGACTACGGAAATGGAACCGTCAAAACATGAGAAGGAGGCGGAAAAGGAGACAAAGAGATCGGAAGAGGAGATAGAAGAAAAACGAGTCAGCTATGCAGAATGGATGACAGCACTATTTAAAAAGTTTAGCAGAGAGATGGAGTACATCGAAAGGAACACCACTGACCATGAACGAGCACAAATGAGTCGTGCAAATGCAATGGGAACGCCAAACGACCAAATGTCATTGAAGGAAATTTATGATGAAGTGTGGAAGCTGGACACTAAGTGCAATAAGAAAGAGACTATCGGAACAGCCCAGGGGAAAAGCATAAACAAGGTGGAAGGAATGACGATAGAAGATTGGGAGAAATGGTACAGTAATGAAAACCAAATGAAAAAAGAACGAACGGGAGTATACGCACAGGTGACAGAGGAATTTACACAGGAGGAATATGACCAATGGAGACAATCTATAAAACTACCAGAAAAACCAATACAAACAGAAAACACAGAGCTAAGAGAATGGATAAGGGTTATGTTCGAGCTATCCAGAGAAGATATGTGTAATTGGAGGAAGGAACATAATCAAATAAAAAGGTTCAGCCAACCACCAAATAGTAAAAATCTGGAACAACCCAATGTTCAATTAGAAAAAGAAATAGTCAAAGATGTGGAAGTGAAGCAACCGAAGAAAATGCCAGAACCTACACAACAGAAGGAAGCCAGACGTGACATGAGCGTAAGGCAATTTTGGGAATTATATAAAGAAGAAATGGACAAAAATCACAAAGAAATGATGGAAAAATTTGACAGATTTAACGAGAAATTAAGTGAAACTTTGGATAAGGGTTTCAAGAAGGTGAATGAAACACTAGAAAGAGTTTCTGAAGGTATTAAAGAAACATTGAACGAGAACGAGGAACCGGTAATTACGAAAATAGAAGATAGTAGGAAGGAAATAAAAACTACAGAAGACAAAAGCATACTATTACCTGCAAATAAAAATAGCAGCCACAAGGAGAATATCCAAATCATGGAGGTGACGACTAAGAAGAGGCATCCAAGGAAACTCATAAATTCCAGAGAAGAATTGGAGATGATGAAGAATGGACTGTTTGAGATGTTTAATGTACTAATTAACGACCAGAATGAATTCATGAATTTTAGAAATAACAGAAGGAACTTACTAGAACCTTTAGAAAGGAATCACTATAAAATAATGTGTAACAGAATAAGAAGGAGAAGATACTTAATAGACATGCATAATCCAATATCAACGATAGCATCTACAATGGAAATAGCATTGACCTATTTGTTGTATAAACAAAATAATGAAATGATGGAGATAGGAATGGAAACCAGTGAGAATTCTATGACAGAACCATTTAAATACAGAATAATAGCAAGAAAGTGGACACGAACAGAAGTCATTATGAAAATGACAGCAATCCGAACAGGAGCAATTCATATGATCATGGATCATGGCTAAACCAAGTGTGGAGGAACACTGAGAGATGGGACTGATTTTAAGTAAAACGACCATGCAAACCAACTAATGTATAAATGAGAAGATTAACCTACAAGAAAAAAGGAGTGTATATAACAGGGTCCATTGTATAGTAAAATAAATACCCTATCTCATATTGAAAGATAATAAAAATAATACCTATGTCATAAGTGAAATCACAACTAAAAAGATAAAAGGGACTTATAACCAGTCTTCTTTAAAAAAGTATTATGAACCAGTGTCAGAAAATTAAAGAGAATTTTGTAAGTAACTATTATCAAAATTCAAAAATAAATGTAAGCACAACTTACAATAAGTATTCGATTGGAACTATTGTTATTATAAATGAAAGGGAATTTAGAAGAAAGATAAGCTAAATTCAAAACAAAGTAAGGCTAAACTTACGACCAAGTGTGAAACAAAATGTGTAAACACATGTAAATTTTGAAGATATGTATAATGAAATATCAAAAAAAAAAAAAAAAAAAAAAATTGAGATATAAAATAATTAAATGTTACACAAATAATGATGACGCTACATAACATCATTAACCAATCCTATCACAAAAAGGGGATAAATAAAAATTAATGGTTCACAAAAGAAGAGACCAAAACGATCAAATAAAAAATAACACTGGCAGATTAACTGAACTATCAATGAAAAAATATAAGTGAGCCAAAACCAGCGGCAATGTTAATTAAATATCAATGAGCATTAAAGTGATGACAAATAGAATCACTACCATATAAAATAAGATCATAAAACAATACAAAATGCCTATTAAATATCGCCACAAGCTTAAAACAAAGGAATCCAAATAAGTTAGTGAGATGAAAAGTCATGAGTTGTATGAAAGAAAGAATAATTAATCCCAAAAGTGTTTTATTGTATTAATATTATGTGAGTCGGAAATGAACGACTATTATTATAATTATTAGGAATATTATTATGTGATGATTTTATGTTGAGATACGTCCAACATATGTTATTGAGCAGATAGGCAAGGCCTCTGAACTCAAAATGTGTATAAATGGATAGCAGAGTAATAGAGCCACACGTGCCCTCTGACTATTACCAATTTATATGAAGGAGAGAGAAGAAAAATTTTAGGGAAATAGAACATAAAGGGGAATAATAAAGAAAGAAAATAATACCAATTATTATATTATGAACCATGACTTAATAAAGAATGAATACAGAAGAAGTAGCGATGGATGAATTCCTGAATAATAACAACTAGATAAAATGAACTATATTGATGATTTCAGAAAAAATCTAATAATCTTTGTTTCGAAATAATCAATTTTGGTGGCGATGCATTATGTAACATGACATAAGGTAGCGAAGATTCAATTGTATTTAATTATAAAATAAACAGCTGAAGATAAGAGTAAGAGGCAAAAACTTATAAACTTAAAGATCAATAACCCAGTAACCCAATAAATGACAAACGACTATTAACCTGACAGTGACTTGACACAATAGATCGGATAGAAACAAAGGAACCAAGAGACAGTGAAGAAGAAGTTTAAAACCTAAGTACAATCAAGTCATCCCAAAAAGTGAACAGAATATTGTAAATTTAATAATGAATTGATGTCTGTAGTATATGAGATGTAACTAGGACAATAAGATTAATGGAGGGTAATAGTATCACATGTATCTTGTTTTTAAAAGAATGTACTTGTATAATATAATGTAGGGGGTTAGAAGCTAACCATACCCCAAACCATTTGTAATGATAATGGCCAAAGGCAATAAACAATACTTTGAGCCAAAACAAAAGCAATATTAGAATGATGACCAAAAGTGATCAGTGTGATTTGGAGGTAACTTAGTTATTCATGACCATAATCACACAGTGATATAAAGTAATTAGACAACCCTTGAATAAACAAGTGAATAAGCCCAAAAGTGTGTGTAAAACTAAATAAGTAGTGAAGTGATAGGTATAGAATAATGAAACAAAGTGAGCAGGGTAGTAATTAAAGAAACTTTCTAATGAAAGGAAAAGTGCAGTGGGGGTGTAGAACAAAATATTATGTAAACCAACTATGTTAAACAGATAAACAATTTTTGATAAACTGTGCGTTAGTAAGTAAGATTGAACTAATTGTAATATTATTAATTTAAGTAATAAGATATCAGGATTATATATTAAGGTAAGAGTTAAGGTATTAGAATGAATAGCAAATTAAGGAGGACTGACACTGTATTTAAGCGAAGGGAATAGTAGATAGGACATATCATGCAAGGAACAGTTTGTCAATAGTATTATAAGAGTTTCTTTAAGTTTCTTTAAGTAAGTATTAAGAGTTTTGTTAGTGTTCAGAAAATCATAGCATAGAGTAAATTATAGGGTAAGCAGAGAACAGTAGTTAAAAGTTATTTCAGGCTAGAACCTGACAAGGAATATTTCATAGTAAGAATTAGAATTAGGGATACTGATGTTTATTGTTTGTTTTGTTTATAAATTGTATTAGAATTACCAGAAATGTTAGTAAGAAATGTTAGATGGAAGTAGAATGGAATCTAGGCTCTAGGCCAAACTGTTGAATATAAATTTATTAATTTGAGAACAAATAATAATCCAAAGTTAAGGCAGAATATGCCAAATGATTAAACCATGTAAGTGAGTATTCATAGTACCAAAGTATGTGATTAACAACTAATTTTGAATAAAATATATGTAAGATATAAAAATGGAAAATAGTAAAAATGTAATTAGCTATTCAAGAGTGGGCATGAGGGATATCAAAATGTTCATCATGAAAAATTAGGAAGAATGGTGCTAATGTAATAACTCTAGCTATTAGTATAAAGTAGTAATCTTCAGTTGAAGATATTTTGGTAAAAATAGACGAAAAAAGACGATAAATCATAACAATGACCTAAGTTAATAACCAATGAAAATTAGCATAATTTATTAAGTAACCATAGCAACAAGAAAAATAACGCCAAAAAACCGTTAGATTTTCAGTAGTCATTATTAACCAACGCCAGAGAGTGGACCGAGGAGCTCTCATATTAAAATTAAAATTGTTATTCTTCAAGTAATTTCGAAACTAATTAAAACCAGTGGAAGACAATGACAACAGTACAGGGAATCCTGAACGAAACTTTATTTATAAAAATTAAATAACAAACCGTAGTGATTCGAAGAAGACGAAACGACGCCGTGACGAAGAGAGACGACCACGGACACTAAATGAAGATCAGTGGAACATCCTGAAAGAAGAAGACGACATCAACTGAAGAAATACGAGCCCTGAGTCAGCGAGGAGAAGCGCCGAGACGAGGGAAACAGACGACGGGAGAGTAGAAGAAGACGACAGCCCAGGAGTTATCCATAGAAGAAGACGACATCAGGATCTTCAGCAACAATTAACCGATGAGTATACACATTATCCCTTAAATCGAATTCACTATTTTTGGTCTGAATTAAATATAACTATTTCAAATCACTGATCACTATTCCAAGTCAAAATAAATGCTTATTTAAATTCACTATTTAACTTTAATCAATTAACAATTATTAAGAAAGTAAAATATAACAAAATAATTGATGAACCTTTCGATAACTGAACTTTGACAACGAAACCTAACCCAAAATTGCTTTACAAGTTTTCATTGGTGATTACTTAATTAAATGTAATGAGATATCGATTTATTTATGTAATTAGTCTTAAGAATTGTTATAACTTTGTGTGTGTTAGCCGTAAGTATATATTTCTGTAGCCGAAAGGACTTAACACCCCTGAAATAAAACGATATATTTACTGTAAACTAACATTACTGACGGATTGTATACAAACTGAACTGAGCCAATACCAACCGCACAATTGTAATAGCCGGTGCAGAAAACAAATTTTGATGTATAATAAATCAAGTGAAATATTCTAAAGGATTAATAAATGTTCTCAATCTGCAATTCTGTATGTTTGATTCAGTTAATTTAGAATAACGACTAATAATTATTGAAGTGAAGGCGTTAAAGCGAGACGCAAGCTAGGTCATACTGCAGAAAGCTGTGCGCCAATCAGGTGGCGAGGCGGCAACATTTGAATGCAGCAGAGCAAAATACGGTTTACCCGTAAACGACAGAGCAGTTACATTTTGACACGATCAACACTAAATAACATTATACATTAAATTTTTACAAACACACAAAGAGTTTTATTACAAAGTGGCTTCCATCGCGGGGCTTGAACGGTAGCGGTTACAAATCGCCACAAACAGCTTTATTACAACATACACCTCACATTAAAATAACCAGTGCATTAATTATTGTAATTAAAGTCAATATTTACAGATGGCGCCCGAACAGGGACTCTACATAAGATCTAATTTTATGTAGAGTATACATACTAGAGAAAAGGAATAATTTACCTGAAATAGTTTCGACAGTAAATAGACACATGAGTGAAGTAGGGTTAAGTTACATTATATACCTATATGTGTATTAGAAATAAGCAAAATGAATACTGGTAAAGGTGAAAATGTAGACGAGACAGTTACAATTGAGATGGACGTTAAATTGAACCCAATTAGTCAGATCGGTGACACCAGTGTCACTGAATTAAACCCAGTTCCATTAACCCCCATCTCAACTCAAGACGAAAATAAAACAGATGAGATTAGTGCAATGATGCAATTACTGTTAAAGTTAGACAAGAAGTTAGATGAGCAAAAAATTGATTCTAATGTTAAATATACTAACTTGAATGACAAATTTGATGAACAGAGTGTAAGATTTGATAATTTTGATAAAAAATTTAACGAGCAGAAAAATGAAATCAGAAATAGTTTTGATGTAAAGTTTGATGAATTAAAGACTGAAATTAAAAGCCGAAATTGTCATTTTGATAAAAGAATAGAGGAAATGCATGCTCATTTCGATAATATACAGAAACAAACAGTAACGTTAGTAGACGAGAATTACAAGAATAATAGTGGGGGTAGTAATGATGATACATTCACAGAAAATAGTGTTAGTTTAAGCGCTAACAAGGTGAGTAATTTGAATAATGAATTTACAGGTAGTAACAATGGTATAATTAAGAATATGGTATTAGAAAATGATAATGAGAATATTGGGAGTGATAATGAGGTGTTTGTGTGTGTTGAGAAAGAGAGAGAGCTGAGAGAAAGTATATTTGTAAAAGGGACGCAGGAGGTAGAATTTTCCTTTGATGTTGTAGTAGTGGGTGAAGAAAAGTCTTCACGTATTTTTAATAAGGACGAGAGTTCCTTAGATTTATATTTGGGAGATGATAGGTCTACAAATAGAATTCCCTGGTGATTTTGTGTACCTCATAGGTGGTGCAGTAATTATGAATTAGTGACCCCTGCATATTTGGAAAGAGAGAGTGTAACTTGGTGTTATGGTGAGAAATATATTCAGAGAGAGAATAAGAGAGTAATAGAGATTTTTAAAGTAAATAGAAAGTATAGAGAATTTATAGAAAGGTTAGGAGTAGAGATGGTGAACAATTATAACGAATACTTACCTTGTAGTAAAATTGAGATAGTAATAACAGTAGATGGTGATAATAATGATAACAATTACTTACCTTGGGTAGTAAAGGGTGTAGTAGTAGAAAATTATGATGACTATATGACTAATATGATTATGACAGATAATACTGAGGTAGACAGAACCATACCCGATCGTGACATGGTATATGATAAAAAGCTACAGAATAAACCTTTTAATTCTGGAAATGAGATGTGGAAGAATATAAAATTTTAAACAAATATTATATAAATAATAATAATATCATTTATATGATAAAAAATATATTGTATCGACCTAAGATTAGAATGTTATTCAATGATGGAGGATAGATTGTTTTATTGTGTATGAACATTTAATACATGTGAACAGTGATTTTGAAATGGACTGCTTATGGACTGATTTTGATCAATGATAAAATAACAAGTTGGACTGTATATTTTTATGTGTTAATGTCAATGTATTTATATATTTTGATGTTGTGTATTACAGGTAAATTTTATGTACACCATGTATGTAACAGTAAGTTTAATTGTTTTAATAATTAACAATTAACATGTTTTTGCTAAACAAGTGAAAGTAATAGTGAAAATTTTAAATAATTGAAGAGTAATTACTGAATTAATGTGGTACAAAAGAAAGTTGTACTAAATTTATAATTGCAGTAGTAATGAAGTTAACGTGTAATGAAGAAAATTTCTAATGATTAAGTAAGAATATATATTTGAAGATTGAGATGTATTGTTATGAGTAGGTGAGAGATAAATTTTATAATGCAACTGTCAATGATTACAGTAATGTAGAATGTTTAACAAGGGATAAAGCCTGGGTGTAAATAAAGGCATGTGAGTTAGTCAATCAAAGTTAAGGGGAGTTAGATAGATAAGAATTTTAAAGAAAATAATACAAAGAGAGTATTAGATATTTTAGGGACACGGTAGTTAGTGGTTATTTGTAGAGGTGAGTAAAGTAAAGGTTAAACAAATATTTGTTGCTGATGATATTTTGTAGTGGGGGTGAGGTGATAAGGAGTAGTCAACGTATAGCGTTGTGGCAGGTAATAGCGTAGTTTAAGGGAGTGTTTGCCGATATTTTTGGAAGGGCAAAAAATTATGAATGTATATAGCCAGGTAGGGAACACCCATCTTAATACAAAGACGAGCGGTGCCATAGGATTTTAAAATGGAATTAGTGAAAGTGTTTATAATTGAGAAATTGGTGTCATGATATGTAAATCTGGTTAGCAGTGGTTAGTAGAAAGAAAGGTGAGTAAGAGTATAAATGTTAGTGCCTATATAATAAGTCAAAGCATAGTGAATACAGGAGCCACCCAGACTAAACAATGATAAACATGTGAAAGGTTAGGTAGAAAATTCAGAGTAGAGAGGTAATAAGAAAATAAATAATAATAATGTAATATGAATAATAATAATGAATTTTTTTTGTGAAGAGTTACATGGTAGTAGATGATGAATAATTGATGGCTAATTAATAAAAGTTTAATAATTAAAATTATTATAAATTATAATAATTATTATAATTAAAATGTAATGTTTATAATCTGATACGCAGATTTAAAGAAATTTTAATCAAAGTTAAATGTAAATAGGTTATTTTAATGTATTAACCGTATTACTGTATTAATATAATGATGAGTGTATTATGTATTAGCATAGGAATTTGAACATGATGTATAAGAAATAGTGTGTGTGGAGGTGAAAGAGGGGTAAAATATTGTTAACAGCGCCATATTAATTACTGTTAATAATATAATATTAATAATAATAATAATAAGATTTTTTTTATATAAAATGTTTTTCTCCCTCTTACTCAAACAGTGAGATTTTGGTAATTGTATCCATAAACTTTGGATTATATGTTTCATTTATATAAACTTTTGTGTTTCTTCTATAATTATATTAATTATGAAAACAGACAGGGTTAATTATTATCAATGGGAAACGAAAAGATTTTTAAAATTAACGATAGTCGATGAAGAGAATGGCACTTCTATATAATTCTTGTTGATTTGAAGCAAACCCAGTGCTTCTTAACGCAAACCAGCACATAGCTAAGGGGAAACAGATCAGTTAGGGATATAGCATATACCAAGCCACTATTTTGATATTTTTGATTTATTGTTTCAGTGTTTGGTGATGTTGTGACGGCGGTCCTGAGCTGGCCAACGTGTCAAAGTAGGAGCGTTACGCGCCTGATTGGCCTAATGGTGTTGGGATCTCGAAGGAGAAGTCCAGTAAGGTCATGCAGGTACTGTCATCATCATCGGACCACGGGTGAGTTATTGAGTTATTGTATTTCTTTTCATATAAATAGTAAGGGGGTTGTGGCGACATATCCTGGCTGATCCCTTTAGGAAGTACGAATGTGTCAATGAAAGTCTTTATGCTTCGGCATAAAATCTTTCATTGAGGGGGTTTTATGACGGTACAATTCTGGTACCATAATAATTTTGTAAACCTATGGTTCCAAACCTAATTATTGTATTTTATTTTCTAACCATTTTTTAATAATAATAATTTTATTTTGTATTCCCTACAAGAGTTTGTTATGTTTTGTTTTATTGATATTAATAAAATAAATAAAATATGATTGATTTTAATTTTATTCATTCTTTACTGTCTAACTTTGTCGGGCGCCATCTTGTATTGCCAACTACAAAAAAAAATAGATGTACTTACCATTTTTCGGGTCCTTTACGGCGAACACAGGAGCTAAATGGTTTATTTGCAATAATTAATTTAATTCACATTGGCAATGAACAAAAGGTTTATTTACTCTATAATGCACACAACAAATAATAAAACTTCTTTTCCTGCACTTACATACTATTGCAAATTTAGCTTTAAACTCATGAAATGAATGCAATTAAAATTAATTTCCTTACATCTTTTCCATTATTGATTTGGTCTTATTTATTAATTATATTTCTTTCTTTTATACACAAACCAGCACTTCTTTTAAATTTCTATATTCGCTCTGTCTCTCGCTCTCTCTCTCTACATTTCTACACCCCTCCCATGTTTAATTAATTCATTAGTTTAAGCTTATTTTAGGCTGCCAGTTCTTTGGTAAACATTCTCAAAATTTCTTTTAAAGGTTTTAGATTTAACCCTTGTTGGTTACTTATCTGCCAAATTTAAGATCTTGACGAGTCCGTCTCTACCACGCATTTCGTTTCTATTCCGCACATTTTCCTTATTTTATTCGTTCTCCGGAACTGTAACTTTATTAAAACTGTTTACTTTTGATTTAAATTCACATTTTGAAACAAATTGTTACATACGGGCGACTAAGACTTCGCCTAAACCAGCGAGCCGGCAGACGCACAAAACAGCCCGCGTCCGTCACTTATAGATGTTGTTTTCTGACTGTCTTTTGTTCTGTCCGTGTGATGAAAATAGTGGCACACTATACCCACATTCCTTGTTATGTAAGGCGCTGACGTAACATCGCCTGATGCTCTGTTACATAATTTGTTTACAGTTTTGTATGTCATTGGTTGACCTTGGCACACAGTTCTGCGGTCTGTTGATTTCGTCGCTTCAGAAATTCACATACATAATGTCCCAAGCAGTGCTACCACTGCCGCTACCACTGAATATACCTTTGCTTACATTTTGTCCCAATTATAGTAAAAAATGTTATTTGTTTTATTAAAAAAATACAAACTTCTTTATTACCCCAATAATAGGCCCAAAATGTCCCGTTACAATACCCCCTCAATGAGATATTTTATGCCGAAGCATAAAAAATCTCATTGACACATTCATACTTGCTAAAGGGATCAGCTAGGATATGTCGCCACAACCCCCTTTATGGGTTACCAAAAAAAATATAATTAACTCACCCTTGGTCTGGTGACTGTAACCGCACCTGAATGACAATATTGGACTTCTCTATCGAGATCCCAACACCATAGAGTCAGACAGATACTTAACGCCCCTGCTCTGACGCGCTGGCCAGCTCAGGTCCGCCGTCACAGCATCACCAAACACTGAAACAACAAATCAAATATCAAATAGTGGCCTTATACAACACCATATACCCAACTGATCTGTTCCCCCTAGCGGTGCTGGTTTGCGCTAAGAAGCACTGGTTTTGTATTTTCACTTACTTCTAACATAGATCAGAATACCTAACAACACAATATAACATAAGAAAACATAGTACATTCATAATTCACATTATTATTATTATCTTAAAATAAACAATTTGTATTTAAAACTTACACACTTTACATCATTAAATTTGCATATAAAATCATAAAATTACCTTTTAAACTCACTTTACTTTTATTAATTCGTTTCTCAAAAAAAAATTTTTTTTTTTCATGACATTGCAATTATTATTCCATTTCATTCATTTGGGTGATTCTCAGTTATTCATCATAATTCACTGTATCAACTTGGCATTTACTCATAATCTTATCCCTTTTATTACTCTAACGCTCCCTTACAAAATCTTTAACTAGTAAGACACCCCACTATCAAAAAATCTACTAACCCTTCTCTACACCCAACTTACCCTTAAACTCAAATCGCCACCTTCTCTCAATATATAAAAAAAAATACTCTCTAACCCTTTGTACTTAGGATACGTGTTCCCCCCCCAAAACTCATTTCCCTTATCTGGTTCCTGGATTCTACCTAAGGCAACCCCTTTCCACTAAAATCGTTCCTATCCCGTCCCAACTTATCATTATGTTGCGGACTCCCACATTACACTACCCCGTACTACAAAATTGCCATCCCCAAAAAATCTCAATCTTATTACCTTACTACAACTACAACAAAATAACATCATCAATTATAAACAACAATATATCACTCAAAACTCTACATATATTCTCCATTTCTACTGTGTCTCCACTTATATTCAAATTCTCTATTACTTGTATTTCATCTCTTATTCTCTTTAATACCTCAATATTTTCCAACTTGGACTAACTCTAACGTTTTACTCAAACAATTACTATCACCCAACTTCTATCTTTTGCAACCCATTGAAAATTTTAACTATCACAACTTTATTTCATTTTATTTTAAAATCTATAAACACGTTGAAAACTTATTCTAACATATTATTATATTTTATAATCCTTATTCCTAACATACTACATGCAATTAACACAATAAGACATAATAAACACAATATAGGAAGTATCTAGTGCATCTATTTTTCAAATCAAAACAAAATTATTGAGTAGCGAATCATCATTATTAAAATACAACAAATTTCTAATTTGTTACCCCCCTGGATAACCTCCCTGCCACACACACACACATCTTGTATATATTACAGAACATAATAAACAAATAGACCTTAACCTTGATTATTAGCATTGTTACATTCACATCAATCCAACTTCTCTTTTAAATAATTTATATAAAAACTTATAAACATTATAATTTGAAATTTTTATTAACTCTTTTATATCATCATTTCATTATCTATCCTTGTCTGGAATTAGATTACTCAAAATTTTCAAATCTATTATTAATCTATTTCTTTTAACAATTATGTCATTCCACAAACATTTAACATTTATTTATTCATTAATTGTTATTAAATTAAAATCTCATCAAATAATTTAAATTCATTATAAAAATTCAAACATATAACATTCAATCACAATATTGAAACATCTCAAATTATTTACTTCAATTGATTATTAAAACACAACATATTTCAATTATTATCAAAATTTACAAATCATCAATTATTGTCTTCATAATTATTTTTATTATTTATTTAGACTGCAAAATATTAATAATATTATTATTATTATCACAACATTTTCTACTACATATACACCTAACATTTCATAATACACACAATTGAATTCACTACCTTATTTACAAATTATTCGTCATTAACTGTTCAATTGTTTCACACTTCATATGTCCAAATCTGCAAGGTCATTACCATAAATTACAATATTTAAAATTGTCCATTCACTGATTTTTTATTTCAACCTCCATCATCGTATATATATCGAATATATTTATAACATGCATCATTGTTATCCACATACCATTTATTATTATTATTATTATTATAATCCATTAACTTTATTTTATTCATTATGCCATTATAATTTATAGGGTTATTCCCTATTAATATTTCACAAACCTTATCAACATAAGTTATTATTGTCCAGTCTCCATCAGTATTATTGGTCGACGTCAGGTAAGCTATTTTATCATTCTTATATTCCTCTACTATTACATCAGGTAAGTGTTTATTGTTTATAAAGATATCATCAAAATAATTCTCTATCTCTCTTTCAACAGGTAAGTATTTTATATGGTTCATCTTCACCCCTTCTAATCTTTTTCTCAATTCATCATAACTTCTTTTTAACTTATATAATTCTATCTCTCTCTCAATACACAACTCTCTATCTAAATCTCCCTCACCATAACACCATATCTCACTTTCTCTCCCACTCCATGCAGAGGGTACTAATTTATAAAAATTCGGGGAACAATTCAAAGACCTCATGTCTTCCAATAACAAGGGATTCTTACCCTTCAACAACATTTGTGAACACCTTGGTTCACCATAAATATGGGGAAAATTTACCCCCTGCTTCATACCCCCAACATAACTCTCTTCACTCACTCTCTTTAATCCATTAACACATACTGACATTCCATTATTACATTCTAAAACTTCATCAGTACTCTCTATATTTACTCCATTATTTTTTAACATCATATTTTCACTTATATTGTCATAATTATCACTCCTACTTACCTCAGAATTGAAATTACCCTTATTATCATCACTAGTCAACACTACTTCTCCCACTATTTTGTCACTGTTATTTATTAACTCATTATTTGAATTGTCACTCACCTGGTTAATTATTTCTTCACTATTATTAAAAACATTATCACCACTTACCTGTTTTACTTCAACTTCTGTACTCTCTTTATATTGGTCTCTATCCTCCTCCCGCTTCTTGTCTGGTTTATCAATAGCATTTTTTCGTTTATTAAAACCCTCATCCATTATTTTGTTCAGATCATCAAAATGTTTGTTCATTTTTTCATTCATTATTATCAACAAATTCATCACGTCCTCCAATGAACGACTACCCCCACACTGTCGACATCATTATCACTAGGCCTATTTTCTGTCTTCTTCTCTACCACTATTATTTCAACGCTCTTACCTTCATTACTTGTCACCTCACTATCAATATCATCACTGTGCTTCTTAATTTCTGCGAATATTCCCTCTTCCTGTTCTTCCATTCGTGTTAAACTATCGTCTAACCTACCCCATTCCTCGTCTGTCATTTCACCTACAACCCCTTTAAATTCGCTTTCCCACTCCTTCCATACGAAACCACTATCATTTTCTTGTATCTTAGCCATATTTAAAAGATTTTTATTATAATACTCTTTATACTACTTAATAATTATCATACATATTAATTATTATGCATATTACTTCACAATACCCGCTACAAAATATCAACATCAATATTTCACATTTATCACAACATAACCCCTATCTACGTCTATTTTACGTACACACAAAATTTTATTTCCTATTTCAAACAACCATTCTGCTCTTCCAGTAGGCCTATATTTTATATACATTTCTTTATATAAAATTGTCCCTGTTCGGGCACCAATGTTATGTTTTGTTTTATTGATATTAATAAAATAAATAAAATATGATTGATTTTAATTTTATTCATTCTTTACTGTCTAACTTTGTCGGGCGCCATCTTGTATTGCCAACTACAAAAAAAAAATAGGTGTAAATACCATTTTTCGGGTCCTTTTCGGCGAACACAGGAGCAGAATGGTTTATTTGCAATAATTCATTTAATTCACATTGGCAATGAACAAAAGGTTTATTTACTCTATAATGCACACAACAAAAAATAAAACTTCTTTTCGTGCACTTACATACTATTGCAAATTTAGCTATAAACTCATGAAATGAATGCCATTAAAATTAATTTCCTTACATCTTTTCCATTATTGATTTGGTCTTATGTATTAATTATATTTCTTTCTTTTATACACAAACCAGCACTTCTTTTAAATTTCTATATTCGCTCTCTCTCTCTCTCTCTCTCTCTCTCTCTCTCTCTCTCTCTCTCTCTCTCTCTCTCTCTCTCTACACCCCTCCCATGTTTAATTAATTCATTAGTTTAAGTTTATTTTAGGCTGCCAGTTCTTTGGTAAACATTCTCAAAATTTCTTTTAAAGGTTTTAGATTTAACCCTTGTTGGTTACTTATCTGCCAAATTTAAGATCTTGACGAGTCCGTCTCTACCACGCATTTCGTTTCTATTCCGCACATTTTCCTTATTTTATTCGTTCTCCGGAACTGTAACTTTATTAAAACCGTTTACTTTTGATTTAAATTCACATTTTGAAACAAATTGTTACATACGGGCGACTAAGACTTCGCCTAAACCAGCGAGCCGGCAGACGCACAAAACAGCCCGCGTCCGTCACTTATAGATGTTGTTTTCCAACTGTCTTTTGTTCTGTCCGTGTGACGAAACTAGTGGCACACTATACCCACATTCCTCGTTATGTAAGGCGCTGACGTAACATCGCCTGATGCTCAGTTACATAATTTGTTTACAGTTTTGTATGTCATTGGTTGACCTTGGCACACAGTTCTGCGGTCTGTTGATTTCGTCGCTTCAGAAATTCACATACATAATGTCCCAAGCAGTGCTACCACTGCCGCTACCACTGAATATACCTTTGCTTACATTTTGTCCCAATTATAGTAAAAAATGTTATTTGTTTTATTAAAAAAATACAAACTTCTTTATTACCCCAAAAATAGGCCCAAAATGTCCCGTTACAATACCCCCTCAATGAGATATTTTATGCCGAAGCATAAAAAATCTCATTGACACATTCATACTTGCTAAAGGGATCAGCTAGGATATGTCGCCACAACCCCCTTTATGGTTTACCAAAAAAAATATAATTAACTCACCCTTGGTCTGGTGACTGTAACCGCACCTGAATGACAATATTGGACTTCTCTATCGAGATCCCAACACCATAGAGTCAGACAGATACTTAACGCCCCTGCTCTGACGCGCTGGCCAGCTCAGGTCCACCGTCACAGCATCACCAAACACTGAAACAACAAATCAAATATCAAATAGTGGCCTTATACAACACCATATACCCAACTGATCTGTTCCCCCTAGCGGTGCTGGTTTGCGCTAAGAAGCACTGGTTTTGTATTTTCACTTACTTCTAACATAGATCAGAATACCTAACAACACAATATAACATAAGAAAACATAGTACATTCATAATTCACATTATTATTATTATCTTAAAATAAACAATTTGTATTTAAAACTTACACACTTTACATCATTAAATTTGCATATAAAATCATAAAATTACCTTTTAAACTCACTTTACTTTTATTAATTCGTTTCTCAAAAAAAAATTTTTTTTTTTTTCATGACATTGCAATTATTATTCCATTTCATTCATTTGGGTGATTCTCAGTTATTCATCATAATTCACTGTATCAACTTGGCATTTACTCATAATCTTATCCCTTTTATTACTCTAACGCTCCCTTACAAAATCTTTAACTAGTAAGACACCCCACTATCAAAAAATCTACTAACCCTTCTCTACACCCAACTTACCCTTAAACTCAAATCGCCACCTTCTCTCAATATATAAAAAAAAATACTCTCTAACCCTTTGTACTTAGGATACGTGTTCCCCCCCCAAAACTCATTTCCCTTATCTGGTTCCTGGATTCTACCTAAGGCAACCCCTTTCCACTAAAATCGTTCCTATCCCGTCCCAACTTATCATTATGTTGCGGACTCCCACATTACACTACCCCGTACTACAAAATTGCCATCCCCAAAAAATCTCAATCTTATTACCTTACTACAACTACAACAAAATAACATCATCAATTATAAACAACAATATATCACTCAAAACTCTACATATATTCTCCATTTCTACTGTGTCTCCACTTATATTCAAATTCTCTATTACTTGTATTTCATCTCTTATTCTCTTTAATACCTCAATATTTTCCAACTTGGACTAACTCTAACGTTTTACTCAAACAATTACTATCACCCAACTTCTATCTTTTGCAACCCATTGAAAATTTTAACTATCACAACTTTATTTCATTTTATTTTAAAATCTATAAACACGTTGAAAACTTATTCTAACATATTATTATATTTTATAATCCTTATTCCTAACATACTACATGCAATTAACACAATAAGACATAATAAACACAATATAGGAAGTATCTAGTGCATCTATTTTTCAAATCAAAACAAAATTATTGAGTAGCGAATCATCATTATTAAAATACAACAAATTTCTAATTTGTTACCCCCCTGGATAACCTCCCTGCCACACACACACACATCTTGTATATATTACAGAACATAATAAACAAATAGACCTTAACCTTGATTATTAGCATTGTTACATTCACATCAATCCAACTTCTCTTTTAAATAATTTATATAAAAACTTATAAACATTATAATTTGAAATTTTTATTAACTCTTTTATATCATCATTTCATTATCTATCCTTGTCTGGAATTAGATTACTCAAAATTTTCAAATCTATTATAAATCTATTTCTTTTAACAATTATGTCATTCCACAAACATTTAACATTTATTTATTCATTAATTGTTATTAAATTAAAATCTCATCAAATAATTTAAATTCATTATAAAAATTCAAACATATAACATTCAATCACAATATTGAAACATCTCAAATTATTTACTTCAATTGATTATTAAAACACAACATATTTCAATTATTATCAAAATTTACAAATCATCAATTATTGTCTTCATAATTATTTTTATTATTTATTTAGACTGCAAAATATTAATAATATTATTATTATTATCACAACATTTTCTACTACATATACACCTAACATTTCATAATACACACAATTGAATTCACTACCTTATTTACAAATTATTCGTCATTAACTGTTCAATTGTTTCACACTTCATATGTCCAAATCTGCAAGGTCATTACCATAAATTACAATATTTAAAATTGTCCATTCACTGATTTTTTATTTCAACCTCCATCATCGTATATATATCGAATATATTTATAACATGCATCATTGTTATCCACATACCATTTATTATTATTATTATTATTATTATAATCCATTAACTTTATTTTATTCATTATGCCATTATAATTTATAGGGTTATTCCCTATTAATATTTCATAAACCTTATCAACATAAGTTATTATTGTCCAGTCTCCATCAGTTTTATATAATATGCATCATTGTTATCCACATACCATTTATTATTATTATTATTATTATTATTATTATTATTATTATAATCCATTAACTTTATTTCATTCATTATGCCATTATAATTTATAGGGTTATTCCCTATTAATATTTCATAAACCTTATCAACATAAGTTATTATTGTCCAGTCTCCATCAGTATTATTGGTCGACGTCAGGTAAGCTATTTTATGATTCTTATATTCCTCTACTATTACATCAGGTAAGTGTTTATTGTTTATAAAGATATCATCAAAATAATTCTCTATCTCTCTTTCAACAGGTAAGTATTTTATATGGTTCATCTTCACCCCTTCTAATCTTTTTCTCAATTCATCATAACTTCTTTTTAACTTATATAATTCTATCTCTCTCTCAATACACAACTCTCTATCTAAATCTCCCTCACCATAACACCATATCTCACTTTCTCTCCCACTCCATGCAGAGGGTACTAATTTATAAAAATTCGGGGAACAATTCAAAGACCTCATGTCTTCCAATAACAAGGGATTCTTACCCTTCAACAACAACATTTGTGAACACCTTGGTTCACCATAAATATGGGGAAAATTTACCCCCTGCTTCATACCCCCAACATAACTCTCTTCACTCACTCTCTTTAATCCATTAACACATACTGACATTCCATTATTACATTCTAAAACTTCATCAGTACTCTCTATATTTACTCCATTATTTTTTAACATCATATTTTCACTTATATTGTCATAATTATCACTCCTACTTACCTCAGAATTGAAATTACCCTTATTATCATCACTAGTCAACACTACTTCTCCCACTATTTTGTCACTGTTATTTATTAACTCATTATTTGAATTGTCACTCACCTGGTTAATTATTTCTTCACTATTATTAAAAACATTATCACCACTTACCTGTTTTACTTCAACTTCTGTACTCTCTTTATATTGGTCTCTATCCTCCTCCCGCTTCTCGTCTGGTTTATCAATAGCATTTTTTCGTTTATTAAAACCCTCATCCATTATTTTGTTCAGATCATCAAAATGTTTGTTCATTTTTTCATTCATTATTATCAACAAATTCATCACGTCCTCCAATGAACGCTCCTTTTTTACTACCCCCACACTGTCGACATCATTACCACTAGGCCAATTTTCTGTCTTCTTCTCTACCACTATTATTTCAACGCTCTTACCTTCATTACTTGTCACCTCACTATCAATATCATCACTGTGCTTCTTAATTTCTGCGAATATTCCCTCTTCCTGTTCTTCCATTCGTGTTAAACTATCATCTAACCTACCCCATTCCTCGTCTGTCATTTCACCTACAACCCCTTTAAATTCGCTTTCCCACTCCTTCCATACGAAACCACTATCATTTTCTTGTATCTTAGCCATATTTAAAAGATTTTTATTATAATACCCTTTATACTACTTAATAATTATCATACATATTAATTATTATGCATATTACTTCACAATACCTGCTACAAAATATCAACATCAATATTTCACATTTATCACAACATAACCCCTATCTACGTCTATTTTACGTACACACAAAATTTTATTTCCTATTTCAAACAACCATTCTGCTCTTCCAGTAGGCCTATATTTTATATAAATTTCTTTATATAAAATTGTCCCTGTTCGGGCACCAATGTTATGTTTTGTTTTATTGATATTAATAAAATAAATAAAATATGATTGATTTTAATTTTATTCATTCTTTACTGTCTAACTTTGTCGGGCGCCATCTTGTATTGCCAAATACAAAAAAAAAATAGGTGTGAATACCATTTTTCGGGTCCTTTTCGGCGAACACAGGAGCAGAATGGTTTATTTGCAATAATTCATTTAATTCACATTGGCAATGAACAAAAGGTTTATTTACTCTATAATGCACACAACAAAAAATAAAACTTCTTTTCCTGCACTTACATACTATTGAAAATTTAGCTATAAACTCATGAAAACAATGCCATTAAAATTAATTTCCTTACATCTTTTCCATTATTGATTTGGTCTTATTTATTAATTATATTTCTTTCTTTTATACACAAACCAGCATTTCTTTTAAATTTCTATATTCGCTCTCTCTCTCTCTCTCTCTCTCTACATTTCTACACCCCTCCCATGTTTAATTAATTCATTAGTTTAAGTTTATTTTAGGCTGCCAGTTCTTTGGTAAACATTCTCAAAATTTTTTTTAAAGGTTTTAGATTTAACCTTTGTTGGTTACTTATCTGCCAAATTTAAGATCTTGACGAGTCCATCTCTACCACGCATTTCGTTTCTATTCCGCACATTTTCCTTATTTTATTCGTTCACCGGAACTGTAACTTTATTAAAAGTGTTTACTTTTGATTTAAATTCACATTTTGAAACAAATTGTTACATACGGGCGACTAAGACTTCGCCTAAACCGGCGAGCCGGCAGATGCACAAAACAGCCTGCGTCCATCACTTATAGATGTTGTTTTCCAACTGTCTTTTGTTCTGTCCGTGTGACGAAACTAGTGGCACACTACACCCACATTCCTCGTTATGTAAGGCGCTGACGTAACATCGCCTGATGCTCAGTTACATAATTTGTTTACAGTTTTGTATGTCATTGGTTGACCTTGGCACACAGTTCTGCGGTCTGTTGATTTCGTCGCTTCAGAAATTCACATACATAATGTCCCAAGCAGTGCTACCACTGCCGCTACCACTGAATATACCTTTGCTTACGTTTTGTCCCAATTATAGTAAAAAAAAGTTATTTGTTTTATTAAAAAATACAAACTTCTTTATTACCCCAAAAATAGGCCCAAAATGTCCCGTTACAAGTTTTGGTGAATATTTTAAACAACGCACATTTGAATTAACAGGATTTATGTCGAATTCAGTGGAAAATTACAAAAGCCGCAAAAAACAGTTTGTCACAATAACTGGTAAACAAAACCAACCCATGTTTACGTCAGACGCAAAGAATGGAAGGCGCATTGTATTCCACTGGGCTGGGCCATTTGAACAAAGAGCCAGTGACGTATTTTTGCCCCACCTCTGCAATGTTGACTGATGAAACAGTGTCATTCTCGTCCGGACCGTGAAGTGGGCCACCCGGCTATTCACGGCCAGCGTTTTCACTAAGTGTAGTTATTTAAATTTTACACCACCAAAAGTGGGTTAATAACTGTGGTACCGTAACAAATTTTGAGTTGATGTCATCGACAGAGTGAAATTCACGTTCAAAGAATTTGGCAAAAGTGTGATCCGAGGGGGGATGCTACAATAGAGAGTGTGTGCCCAAAGACGATGTGACAGTTCAGATTTTTGCACGTGCAATCGAAGGATTCAAGGTGTTCGATGTCGTCAACACAAAAAAACAGCTAAGTACCAGCTACAACCATTTTATATTTAAAAATTTCTTTAAATGACCAAAATTCAGTAAATTCATTAACTAAATTGGTATACCGTAAATTGAAATGAGCTCATAATAATAATTGTACCAGAGAGAGAAAGAGTGGATAATAAAATCTTATTAAAAAGTGCTGGGTTGTGCAAAATAAATGCCTATATATCTATATACATGTTTAATATGTTTAATATTTCAATAAGATAATACCTATGTATTTTGGAGGGCTTGTGAAATAGATAAGGGGAAATTTAACTTGAGGAATTGAATGGCGCCACCTGGTGGATAATAGCTTGTTTGTCTTATGTAAGTGAATTCCATCTTATATAAATAAAAAGGGTAATGTCAATGGTAACAAACAAAACAAAACGAGTGAATTATTTCAGGTAATACGTTCCTCGACTCTGGTTCGTATAACACGAATACTGACCTTAGGTAAGTACATATTATATGTTGTTCAGTGTGGCAACAATGGCGCCCGATATCTTAATATACACCTCACATTAAAATAACCAGTGCATTAATTATTGTAATTAAAGTCAATAGTTACAGATGGCGCCCGAACAGGGACTCTACGTAAGACCTAATTTTATGTAGGGTATACATACTAGAGAAAAGGAATAATTTACCTGAAATAGTTTCGACAGTAAATAGACACGTGAGTGAAGTAGGGTTAAGTGACGTTATATACCTATATGTGTATTAGAAATAAGCAAAATGAATACTGGTAAAGGTGAAAATGTAGACGAGACAGTTACGATTGAGATGGACGTTAAATTGAACCCAATTAGTCAGATCGGTGACACCAGTGTCACTGAATTAAACCCAGTTCCATTAACCCCCATCTCAACTCAAGACGAAAATAAAACAGATGAGATTAGTGCAATGATGCAATTACTGTTAAAGTTAGACAAGAAGTTAGATGAGCAAAAAATTGATTCTAATGTTAAATATACTAACTTGAATGACAAATTTGATGAACAGAGTGTAAGATTTGATAATTTTGATAAAAAATTTAACGAGCAGAAAAATGAAATCAGAAATAGTTTTGATGTAAAATTTGATGAATTAAAGACTGAAATTAAAAGCCGAAATTGTCACTTTGATAAAAGAATAGAGGAAATGCATGCTCATTTCGATAATATACAGAAACAAACAGTAACGTTAGTAGACGAGAATTACAAGAATAATAGTGGGGGTAGTAATGATGATACATTCACAGAAAATAGTGTTAGTTTAAGTGCTAACAAGGTGAGTAATTTGAATAATGAATTTACAGGTAGTAACAATGGTATAATTAAGAATATGGTATTAGAAAATGATAATGAGAATATTGGGAGTGATAATGAGGTGTTTGTGTGTGTTGAGAAAGAGAGAGAGCTGAGAGAAAGTATATTTGTAAAAGGGACGCAGGAGGTAGAATTTTCCTTTGATGTTGTAGTAGTGTGTGAAGAAAAGTCTTCACGTATTTTTAATAAGGACGAGAGTTACTTAGATTTATATTTGGGAGACGATAGGTCTACAAATAGAATTCCCTGGTGTTTTTGTGTACCTCATAGGTGGTGCAGTAATTATGAATTAGTGACCCCTGCATATTTGGAAAGAGAGAGTGTAACTTGGTGTTATGGTGAGAAATATATTGAGAGAGAGAATAAGAGAGTAATAGAGATTTTTAAAGTAAATAGACAGTATAGAGAATTGGTAGAAAGGTTAGGAGTAGAGATGGTGAACAATTAAAACGAATACTTACCTTGTAGTAAAATTGAGATAGTAATAACAGTAGATGGTGATAATAATGATAACAATTACTTACCTTGGGTAGTAAAGGGTGTAGTAGTAGAAAATTATGATGACTATATGACTAATATGATTATGACAGATAATACTGAGGTAGACAGAACCATACCCGATCGTGACATGGTATATGATAAAAAGCTACAGAATAAACCTTTTAATTCTGGAAATGAGATATGGAAGAATATAAAATTTTAAACAAATATTATATAAATAATAATAATATCATTTATATGATAAAAAATATATTGTATCGACCTAAGATTAGAATGTTATTCAATGATGGAGGATAGATTGTTTTATTGTGTATGAACATTTAATACATGTGAACAGTGATTTTGAAATGGACTGCTTATGGACTGATTTTGATCAATGATAAAATAACAAGTTGGACTGTATAGTTTTATGTGTTAATGTCAATGTATTTATATATTTTGATGTTGTGTATTACAGGTAAATTTTATGTACACCATGTATGTAACAGTAAGTTTAATTGTTTTAATAATTAACAATTAACATGTTTTTGCTAAACAAGTGAAAGTAATAGTGAAAATTTTAAATAATTGAAGAGTAATTACTGAATTAATGTGGTACAAAAGAAAGTTGTACTAAATTTATAATTGCAGTAGTAATGAAGTTAACGTATAATGAAGAAAATTTCTAATGATTAAGTAAGAATATATATTTGAAGATTGAGTTGTATTGTTATGAGTAGGTGAGAGATAAATTTTATAATGCAACTGTCAATGATTACAGTAATGTAGAATGTTTAACAAGGGATAAAGCCTGGGTGTAAATAAAGGCATGTGAGTTAGTCAATCAAAGTTAAGGGGAGTTAGATAGATAAGAATTTTAAAGAAAATAATACAAAGAGAGTATTAGATATTTTAGGGACACGGTAGTTAGTTGTTATTTGTAGAGGTGAGTAAAGTAAAGGTTAAACAAATATTTGTTGCTGATGATATTTTGTAGTGGGGGTGAGGTGATAAGGAGTAGTCAACGTATAGCGTTGTGGCAGGTAATAGTGTAGTTTAAGGGAGTGTTTGCCGATATTTTTGGAAGGGCAAAAAATTATGAATGTATATAGCCAGGTAGGGAACACCCATCTTAATACAAAGACGAGCGGTGCCATAGGATTTTAAAATGGAATTAGTGAAAGTGTTTATAATTGAGAAATTGGTGTCATGATATGTAAATCTGGTTAGTAGTGGTTAGTAGAAAGAAAGGTGAGTAAGAGTATAAATGTTAGTGCCTATATAATAAGTCAAAGCATAGTGAATACAGGAGCCACCCAGACTAAACAATGATAAACATGTGAAAGGTTAGGTAGAAAATTCAGAGTAGAGAGGTAATAAGAAAAGAAATAATAATAATGTAATATGAATAATAATAATGAATTTTTTTTGTGAAGAGTTACATGGTAGTAGATGATGAATAATTGATGGCTAATTAATAAAAGTTTAATAATTAAAATTATTATAAATTATAATAATTATTATAATTAAAATGTAATGTTTATAATCTGATACGCAGATTTAAAGAAATTTTAATCAAAGTTAAATGTAAATAGGTTATTTTAATGTATTAACCGTATTACTGTATTAATATAATGATGATTGTATTATGTATTAGCATAGGAATTTGAACATGATGTATAAGAAATAGTGTGTGTGGAGGAGAAAGAGGGGTAAAATATTGTTAACAGCGCCATATTAATTACTGTTATTAATATAATATTAATAATACTAATAATAAGATTTTTTTATATAAAATGTTTTTCTCCCTCTTACTCAAACAGGGAGATTTTGGTAATTGTATCCATAAACTTTTGATTATATGTTTCATTTATATAAACTTTTGTGTTTCTTCTATAATTATATTAATTATGAAAACAGACAGGGTTAATTATTATCGATGGGAAACGAAAAGATTTTTAAAATTAACGATAGTCAATGAAGGGAATGGCACTTCTATATAATTCTTGTTGATTTGAAGCAAACCCAGTGCTTCTTAACGCAAACCAGCACATAGCTAAGGGGAAATAGATCAGTTAGGGATATAGCATATACCAAGCCACTATTTTGATATTTTTGATTTATTGTTTCAGTGTTTGGTGATGTTGTGACGGCGGTCCTGAGCTGGCCAACGTGTCAGAGTAGGAGCGTTACGCGCCTGATTGGCCTTATGGAGTTGGGATCTCGAAGGAGAAGTCCAGTAAGGTCATGCAGGTACTGTCATCATCATCGGACCACGGGTGAGTTATTGAGTTATTGTATTTCTTTTCATATAAATAGTAAGGGGGTTGTGGCGACATATCCTGGCTGATCCCTTTAGGAAGTACGAATGTGTCAATGAAAGTCTTTATGCTTCGGCATAAAATCTTTCATTGAGGGAGTTTTGTGATGGTACAATTCTGGTACCATAATAATTTTGTAAACCTATGGTTCCAAACCTAATTATTGTATTTTATTTTCTAACCATTTTTTAATAATAATAATTTTATTTTGTATTCCCTACAAGAGTTTGTTATGTTTTGTTTTATTGATATTAATAAAATTAATAAAATATGATTGATTTTAATTTTATTCATTCTTTACTGTCTAACTTTGTCGGGCGCCATCTTGTATTGCCAACTACAAAAAAAAATAGGTGTACATACCATTTTTCGGGTCCTTTATGGCGAACACAGGAGCTAAATGGTTTATTTGCAATAATTAATTTAATTCACATTGGCAATGAACAAAAGGTTTATTTACTCTATAATGCACACAACAAATAATAAAACTTCTTTTCCTGCACTTACATACTATTGCAAATTTAGCTATAAACTCATGAAATGAATGCAATTAAAATTAATTTCCTTACATCTTTTCCATTATTGATTTCGTCTTATTTATTAATTATATTTCTTTCTTTTATACACAAACCAGCACTTCTTTTAAATTTCTATATTCGCTCTGTCTCTCGCTCTCTCTCTCTACATTTCTACACCCCTCCCATGTTTAATTAATTCATTAGTTTAAGTTTATTTTAGGCTGCCAGTTCTTTGGTAAACATTCTCAAAATTTCTTTTAAACGTTTTAGATTTAACCCTTGTTGGTTACTTATCTGCCAAATTTAAGATCTTGACGAGTCCGTCTCTACCACGCATTTCGTTTCTATTCCGCACATTTTCCTTATTTTATTCGTTCTCCGGAACTGTAACTTAATTAAAACTGTTTACTTTTGATTTAAATCACATTTTGAAACAAATTGTTACATACGGGCGACTAAGACTTCGCCTAAACCAGCGAGCCGGCAGACGCACAAAACAGCCCGCGTCCGTCACTTATAGATGTTGTTTCCGACTGTCTTTTGTTCTGTCCGTGTGACGAAACTAGTGGCACACTATACCCACATTCCTCTTTATGTAAGGCGCTGATGTAACATCGCCTGATGCTCAGTTACATAATTTGTTTACAGTTTTGTATGTCATTGGTTGACCTTGGCACACAGTTCTGCGGTCTGTTGATTTCGTCGCTTCAGAAATTCACATACATAATGTCCCAAGCAGTGCTACCACTGCCGCTACCACTGAATATACCTTTGCTTACATTTTGTCCCAATTATAGTAAAAAATGTTATTTGTTTTATTAAAAAAATACAAACTTCTTTATTACCCCAAAAATAGCCCAAAATGTCCCGTTACAATACCCCCTCAATGAGATATTTTATGCCGAAGCATAAAAAATCTCATTGACACATTCATACTTGCTAAAGGGATCAGCTAGGATATGTCGCCACAACCCCCTTTATGGTTTACCAAAAAAAATATAATTAACTCACCCTTGGTCTGGTGACTGTAACCGCACCTGAATGACAATATTGGACTTCTCTATCGAGATCCCAACACCATAGAGTCAGACAGATACTTAACGCCCCTGCTCTGGCGCGCTGGCCAGCTCAGGTCCGCCGTCACAGCATCACCAAACACTGAAACAACAAATCAAATATCAAATAGTGACCTTATACAACACCATATACCCAACTGATCTGTTTCCCCCTAGCGGTAAGCAGCACTAGCTGCCCTAGCTGGTTTGTGCTAAGAAGCACTGGTTTTGTATTTTCACTTACTTCTAATATAGATCAGAATACCTAACAACACAATATAACATAAGAAATCATAGTACATTCATAATTCACATTATTATTATTATCTTAAAATAAACAATTTGTATTTAAAACTTACACACTTTACATAATTAAATTTGCATATAAAATCATAAAATTACCTTTTAAACTCACTTTACTTTTATTAATTCGTTTCTCAAAAAAATTTTTTTTTTTCATGACATTGCAATTATTATTCCATTTCATTCATTTGGGTGATTCTCAGTTATTCATCATAATTCACTGTATCAACTTGGCATTTACTCATAATCTTACCCCTTTTATTACTCTAACGCTCCCTTACAAAATCTTTAACTAGTATGACACCCCACTATCAAAAAATCTACTAACCCTTCTCTACACCCAACTTACCCTTAAACTCAAATCGCCACCTTCTCTCAATATATAAAAAAAAATACTCTCTAACCCTTTGTACTTAGGATACGTGTTCCCCCCCCAAAACTCATTTCCCTTATCTGGTTCCTGGATTCTACCTAAGGCAACCCCTTTCCACTAAAATCGTTCCTATCCCGTCCCAACTTATCATTATGTTGCGGACTCCCACATTACACTACCCCGTACTACAAAATTGCCATCCCCAAAAAATCTAAATCTTATTACCTTACTACAACTACAACAAAATAACATCATCAATTATAAACAACAATATATCACTCAAAACTCTACATATATTCTCCATTTCTACTGTGTCTCCACTTATATTCAAATTCTCTATTACTTGTATTTCATCTCTTATTCTCTTTAATACCTCAATATTTTCCAACTTGGACTAACTCTAACGTTTTACTCAAACAATTACTATCACCCAACTTCTATCTTTTGCAACCCATTGAAAATTTTAACTATCACAACTTTATTTCATTTTATTTTAAAATCTATAAACACGTTGAAAACTTATTCTAACATATTATTATATTTTATAATCCTTATTCCTAACATACTACATGCAATTAACACAATAAGACATATTAAACACAATATAGGAAGTATCTAGTGCATCTATTTTTCAAATCAAAACAAAATTATTGAGTAGCGAATCATCATTATTAAAATACAACAAATTTCTAATTTGTTACCCCCCTGGATAACCTCCCTGCCACACACACACACACATCTTGTATATATTACATAACATAATAAACAAATAGACCTTAACCTTGATTATTAGCATTGTTACATTCACATCAATCCAACTTCTCTTTTAAATAATTTATATAAAAACTTATAAACATTATAATTTGAAATTTTTATTAACTCTTTTATATCATCATTTCATTATCTATCCTTGTCTGGAATTAGATTACTCAAAATTTTCAAATCTATTATTAATCTATTTCTTTTAACAATTATGTCATTCCACAAACATTTAACATTTATTTATTCATTAATTGTTATTAAATTAAAATCTCATCAAATAATTTAAATTCATTATAAAAATTCAAACATATAACATTCAATCACAATATTGAAACATCTCAAATTATTTACTTCAATTGATTATTAAAACACAACATATTTCAATTATTATCAAAATTTACAAATCATCAATTATTGTCTTCATAATTATTTTTATTATTTATTTAGACTGCAAAATATTAATAATATTATTATTATTATCACAACATTTTCTACTACATATACACCTAACATTTCATAATACACACAATTGAATTCACTACCTTATTTACAAATTATTCGTCATTAACTGTTCAATTGTTTCACACTTCATATGTCCAAATCTGCAAGGTCATTACCATAAATTACAATATTTAAAATTGTCCATTCACTGATTTTTTATTTCAACCTCCATCATCGTATATATATCGAATATATTTATAACATGCATCATTGTTATCCACATACCATTTATTATTATTATTATTATAATAATCCATTAACTTTATTTCATTCATTATGCCATTATAATTTATAGGGTTATTCCCTATTAATATTTCATAAACCTTGTCAACATAAGTTATTATTGTCCAGTCTCCATCAGTATTATTGGTCGACGTCAGGTAAGCTATTTTATCATTCTTATATTCCTCTACTATTACATCAGGTAAGTGTTTATTGTTTATAAAGATATCATCAAAATAATTCTCTATCTCTCTTTCAACAGGTAAGTATTTTATATGGTTCATCTTCACCCCTTCTAATCTTTTTTTCAATTCATCATAACTTCTTTTTAACTTATATAATTCTATCTCTCTCTCAATACACAACTCTCTATCTAAATCTCCCTCACCATAACACCATATCTCACTTTCTCTCCCACTCCATGCAGAGGGTACTAATTTATAAAAATTCGGGGAACAATTCAAAGACCTCATGTCTTCCAATAACAAGGGATTCTTACCCTTCAACAACAACATTTGTGAACACCTTGGTTCACCATAAATATGGGGAAAATTTACCCCCTGCTTCATACCCCCAACATAACTCTCTTCACTCACTCTCTTTAATCCATTAACACATACTGACATTCCATTATTACATTCTAAAACTTCATCAGTTCTCTCTATATTTACTCCATTATTTTTTAACATCATATTTTCACTTATATTGTCATAATTATCACTCCTACTTACCTCAGAATTGAAATTACCCTTATTATCATCACTAGTCAACACTACTTCTCCCACTATTTTGTCACTGTTATTTATTAACTCATTATTTGAATTGTCACTCACCTGGTTAATTATTTCTTCACTATTATTAAAAACATTATCACCACTTACCTGTTTTACTTCAACTTCTGTACTCTCTTTATATTGGTCTCTATCCTCCTCCCGCTTCTTGTCTGGTTTATCAATAGCATTTTTTCGTTTATTAAAACCCTCATCCATTATTTTGTTCAGATCATCAAAATGTTTGTTCATTTTTTCATTCATTATTATCAACAAATTCATCACGTCCTCCAATGAACGCTCCTTTTTTACTACCCCCACACTGTCGACATCATTATCACTAGGCCTATTTTCTGTCTTCTTCTCTACCACTATTATGTCAACGATCTTACCTTCATTACTTGTCACCTCACTATCAATATCATCACTGTGCTTCTTAATTTCTGCGAATATTCCCTCTTCCTGTTCTTCCATTCGTGTTAAACTATTGTCTAACGTACCCCATTCCTCGTCTGTCATTTCACCTATAACCCCTTTAAATCCGCTTTCCCACTCCTTCCATACAAAACCACTATCATTTTCTTCTATCCTAGCCATATTTAAAAGATTTTTATTATAATACCCTTTATACTAATTAATAATTATCATACATATTAATTATTATGCATATTACTTCACAATACCCGCTACAAAATATCAACATCAATATTTCACATTTATCACAACATAACCCCTATCTACGTCTATTTTACGTACACACAAAATTTTATTTCCTATTTCAAACAACCATTCTGCTCTTCCAGTAGGCCTATATTTTATATAAATTTCTTTATATAAAATTGTCCCTGTTTGGGCACCAATGTTATGTTTTGTTTTATTGATATTAATAAAATAAATAAAATATGATTGATTTTAATTTTATTCATTCTTTACTGTCTAACTTTGTCGGGCGCCATCTTGTATTGCCAACTACAAAAAAAAATAGGTGTAAATACCATTTTTCGGGTCCTTTTCGGCGAACACAGGAGCAGAATGGTTTATTTGCAATAATTAATTTAATTCACATTGGCAATGAACAAAAGGTTTACTTACTCTATAATGCACACAACAAAAAATAAAACTTCTTTTCCTGCACTTACATACTATTGCAAATTTAGCTATAAACTCATGAAATGAATGCCATTAAAATTAATTTCCTTACATCTTTTCCATTATTGATTTGGTCTTATTTATTAATTATATTTCTTTCTTTTATACACAAACCAGCACTTCTTTTAAATTTCTATATTCTCTCTCTCTCTCTCGCTCTCTCTCTCTCTCTCTCTCTCTCTCTCTCTCTCTCTCTCTACATTTCTACACCCCTCCCATGTTTAATTAATTCATTAGTTTAAGTTTATTTTAGGCTGCCAGTTCTTTGGTAAACATTCTCAAAATTTCTTTTAAAGGTTTTAGATTTAACCCTTGTTGGTTACTTATCTGCCAAATTTAAGATCTTGATGAGTCCGTCTCTACCACGCATTTCGTTTCTATTCCGCACATTTTCCTTATTTTATTCGTTCTCCGGAACTGTAACTTTATTAAAACTGTTTACTTTTGATTTAAATTCATATTTTGAAACAAATTGTTACATACGGGCGACTAAGACTTCGCCTAAACCGGCGAGCCGGCAGACGCACAAAACAGCCTGCATCCATCACTTATAGATGTTGTTTTCCGACTGTCTTTTGTTCTGTCCGTGTGATGAAAATAGTGGCACACTACAACCACATTCCTCGTTATGTAAGGCGCTGCCGTAACATCGCCTGATGCTCAGTTACATAATTTGTTTACAGTTTTGTATGTCATTGGTTGACCTTGGCACACAGTTCTGCGGTCTGTTGATTTCGTCGCTTCAGAAATTCACATACATAATGTCCCAAGCAGTGCTACCACTGCCGCTACCACTGAATATACCTTTGCTTACGTTTTGTCCCAATTATAGTAAAAAAATGTTATTTGTTTTATTAAAAAAAATAGAAACTTCTTTATTACCCCAAAAATAGGCCCAAAATGTCCCGTTACAAGTTTTGGTGAATATTTTAAACAACGCACATTTGAATTAACAGGATTTATGTCGAATTCAGTGGAAAATTACAAAAGCCGCAAAAAACAGTTTGTCACAATAACTGGTAAACAAGACCAACCCATGTTTACGTCAGACGCAAAGAATGGAAGGCGCATTGTATTCCACTGGGCTGGGCCGTTTGAACAAAGAGCCAGTGACGTATTTTTGCCCCACCTCTGCAATGTTGACTGATGAAACAGTGTCATTCTCGTCCGGACCGTGAAGTGGGCCAGCCGGCTATTCACGGCCGGCGTTTTCACTAAGTGTAGTTATTTAAATTTTACACCACCAAAAGTGGGTTAATAACTGTGGTACCGTAACAAATTTTGAGTTGATGTCATCGACAGAGTGAAATTCACGATCAAAGAATCTGGCAAAAGTGTGATCCGAGGGGGTTGCTACAATAGAGAGTGTGTGCCCAAAGACGATGTGACAGTTCAGATTTTTGCACGTGCAATCGAAGGATTCAAGGTGTTCGATGTCGTCAACCCAAAAGAGCAGCTAAGTACCAGCTACAACCATTTTATATTTAAAAATTTTTTAAATGACCAAAATTCAGTAAATTCATTAACTAAATTGGTATACCGTAAATTGAAATGAGCTCATAATAATAATTGTACCAGAGAGAGTAAGAGTGGATAATAAAATCTTATTAAAAAGTGCTGGGTTGTGCAAAATAAATGCCTATATATCTATATACATGTTTAATATGTTTAATATTTCAATAAGATAATACCTATGTGTTTTGGAGGGCTTGTGAAATAGATAAGGGGAAATTTAACTTGAGGAATTGAATGGCGCCACCTGGTGGATAATAGCTTGTTTGTCTTATGTAAGTAAATTCCATCTTATATAAATAAAAAGGGTAATGTCAATGGTAACAAACCAAACAAAACGAGTGAATTATTTCAGGTAATACGTTCCTCGACTCTGGTTCGTATAACACGAATACTGACCTTAGGTAAGTACATATTATATGTTGTTCAGTGTGGCAACAATGGCGCCCGATATCTTAATATACACCTCACATTAAAATAACCAGTGCATTAATTATTGTAATTAAAGTCAATAGTTACAGATGGCGCCCGAACAGAGACTCTACGTAAGACCTAATTTTATGTAGGGTATACATACTAGAGAAAAGGAATAATTTACCTGAAATAGTTTCGACAGTAAATAGACACGTGAGTGAAGTAGGGTTAAGTGACGTTATATACCTATATGTGTATTAGAAATAAGCAAAATGAATACTGGTAAAGGTGAAAATGTAGACGAGACAGTTACGATTGAGATGGACGTTAAATTGAACCCAATTAGTCAGATCGGTGACACCAGTGTCACTGAATTAAACCCAGTTCCATTAACCCCCATCTCAACTCAAGACGAAAATAAAACAGATGAGATTAGTGCAATGATGCAATTACTGTTAAAGTTAGACAAGAAGTTAGATGAGCAAAAAATTGATTCTAATGTTAAATATACTAACTTGAATGACAAATTTGATGAACAGAGTGTAAGATTTGATAATTTTGATAAAAAATTTAACGAGCAGAAAAATGAAATCAGAAATAGTTTTGATGTAAAGTTTGATGAATTAAAGACTGAAATTAAAAGCCGAAATTGTCACTTTGATAAAAGAATAGAGGAAATGCATGCTCATTTCGATAATATACAGAAACAAACAGTAACGTTAGTAGACGAGAATTACAAGAATAATAGTGGGGGTAGTAATGATGATACATTCACAGAAAATAGTGTTAGTTTAAGTGCTAACAAGGTGAGTAATTTGAATAATGAATTTACAGGTAGTAACAATAGTATAATTAAGAATATGGTATTAGAAAATGATAATGAGAATATTGGGAGTGATAATGAGGTGTTTGTGTGTGTTGAGAAAGAGAGAGAGCTGAGAGAAAGTATATTTGTAAAAGGGACGCAGGAGGTAGAATTTTCCTTTGATGTTGTAGTAGTGTGTGAAGAAAAGTCTTCACGTATTTTTAATAAGGACGAGAGTTACTTAGATTTATATTTGGGAGACGATAGGTCTACAAATAGAATTCCCTGGTGTTTTTGTGTACCTCATAGGTGGTGCAGTAATTATGAATTAGTGACCCCTGCATATTTGGAAAGAGAGAGTGTAACTTGGTGTTATGGTGAGAAATATATTGAGAGAGAGAATAAGAGAGTAATAGAGATTTTTAAAGTAAATAGAAAGTATAGAGAATTGGTAGAAAGGTTAGGAGTAGAGATGGTGAACAATTATAATGAATACTTACCTTGTAGTAAAATTGAGATAGTAATAACAGTAGATGGTGATAATAATGATAACAATTACTTACCTTGGGTAGTAAAGGGTGTAGTAGTAGAAAATTATGATGACTATATGACTAATATGATTATGACAGATAATACTGAGGTAGACAGAACCATACCCGATCGTGACATGGTATATGATAAAAAGCTACAGAATAAACCTTTTAATTCTGGAAATGAGATGTGGAAGAATATAAAATTTTAAACAAATATTATATAAATAATAATAATATCATTTATATGATAAAAAATATATTGTATCGACCTAAGATTAGAATGTTATTCAATGATGGAGGATAGATTGTTTTATTGTGTATGAACATTTAATACATGTGAACAGTGATTTTGAAATGGACTGCTTATGGACTGATTTTGATCAATGATAAAATAACGAGTTGGACTGTATATTTTTATGTGTTAATGTCAATGTATTTATATATTTTGATGTTGTGTATTACAGGTAAATTTTATGTACACCATGTATGTAACAGTAAGTTTAATTGTTTTAATAATTAACAATTAACATGTTTTTGCTAAACAAGTGAAAGTAATAGTGAAAATTTTAAATAATTGAAGAGTAATTACTGAATTAATGTGGTACAAAAGAAAGTTGTACTAAATTTATAATTGCAGTAGTAATGAAGTTAACGTATAATGAAGAAAATTTCTAATGAATAATAAATGATTAAGTAAGAATATATATTTGAAGATTGAGATGTATTGTTATGAGTAGGTGAGAGATAAATTTTATAATGCAACTGTCAATGATTACAGTAATGTAGAATGTTTAACAAGGGATAAAGCCTGGGTGTAAATAAAGGCATGTGAGTTAGTCAATCAAAGTTAAGGGGAGTTAGATAGATAAGAATTTTAAAGAAAATAATACAAAGAGAGTATTATATATTTTAGGGACACGGTAGTTAGTTGTTATTTGTAGAGGTGAGTAAAGTAAAGGTTAAACAAATATTTGTTGCTGATGATATTTTGTAGTGGGGTGAGGTGATAAGGAGTAGTCAACGTAAAGCGTTGTGGCAGGTAATAGCGTAGTTTAAGGGAGTGTTTGCCGATATTTTTGGAATGGCAAAAAATTATGAATGTATATAGCCAGGTAGGGAACACCCATCTTAATACAAAGACGAGCGGTGCCATAGGATTTTAAAATGGAATTAGTGAAAGTGTTTATAATTGAGAAATTGGTGTCATGATATGTAAATCTGGTTAGTAGTGGTTAGTAGAAAGAAAGGTGAGTAAGAGTATAAATGTTAGTGCCTATATAATAAGTCAAAGCATAGTGAATACAGGAGCCACCCAGACTAAACAATGATAAACATGTGAAAGGTTAGGTAGAAAATTCAGAGTAGAGAGGTAATAAGAAAAGAAATAATAATAATGTAATATGAATAATAATAATGAATTTTTTTTGTGAAGAGTTACATGGTAGTAGATGATGAATAATTGATGGCTAATTAATAAAAGTTTAATAATTAAAATTATGATAAATTATAATAATTATTATAATTAAAATGTAATGTTTATAATCTGATACGCAGATTTAAAGAAATTTTAATCAAAGTTAAATGTAAATAGGTTATTTTAATGTATTAACCGTATTACTGTATTAATATAATGATGAGTGTATTATGTATTAGCATAGGTATTTGAACATGATGTATAAGAAATAGTGTGTGTGGAGGAGAAAGAGGGGTAAAATATTGTTAACAGTGCCTAATTAATTACTGTTAATAATATAATATTAATAATAATAATAATAATAAGATTTTTTTTATATAAAATGTTTTTCTCCCTCTTACTCAAACAGGGAGATTTTGGTAATTGTATCCATAAACTTTGGATTATATGTTTCATTTATATAAACTTTTGTGTTTCTTCTATAATTATATTAATTATGAAAACAGACAGGGTTAATTATTATCGATGGGAAACGACAAGATTTTTAAAATTAACGATAGTCAATGAAGAGAATGGCACTTCTATATAATTCTTGTTGATTTGAAGCAAACCCAGTGCTTCTTAACGCAAACCAGCACATAGCTAAGGGGAAACAGATCAGTTAGGGATATAGCATATACCAAGCCACTATTTTGATATTTTTGATTTATTGTTTCAGTGTTTGGTGATGTTGTGACGGCGGTCCTGAGCTGGCCAACGTGTCAGAGTAGGAGCGTTACGCGCCTGATTGGCCTTATGGTGTTGGGATCTCGAAGGAGAAGTCCAGTAAGGTCATGCAGGTACTGTCATCATCATCGGACCACGGGTGAGTTATTGAGTTATTGTATTTCTTTTCATATAAATAGTAAGGGGGTTGTGGTGACATATACTGGCTGATCCCTTTAGGAAGTACGAATGTGTCAATAAAAGTCTTTATGCTTCGGCATAAAATCTTTCATTGAGGGGGTTTTGTGACGGTACAATTCTGGTACCATAATAATTTTGTAATCCTATGGTTCCAAACCTAATTATTGTATTTTATTTTCTAACCATTTTTTAATAATAATAATTTTATTTTGTATTCCCTACAAGAGTTTGTTATGTTTTGTTTTATTGATATTAATAAAATTAATAAAATATGATTGATTTTAATTTTATTCATTCTTTACTGTCTAACTTTGTCGGGCGCCATCTTGTATTGCCAACTACAAAAAAAAATAGGTGTACTTACCATTTTTCAGGTCCTTTACGGCGAACACAGGAGCTAAATGGTTTATTTGCAATAATTAATTTAATTCACATTGGCAATGAACAAAAGGTTTATTTACTCTATAATGCACACAACAAATAATAAAACTTCTTTTCCTGCACTTACATACTATTGCAAATTTAGCTATAAACTCATGAAATGAATGCAATTAAAATTAATTTCCTTACATCTTTTCCATTATTGATTTCGTCTTATTTATTAATTATATTTCTTTCTTTTATACACAAACCAGCACTTCTTTTAATTTTCTATATTCGCTCTGTCTCTCTCTCTCTCTCTCTCTCTCTCTCTCTCTCTCTACATTTCTACACCCCTCCCATGTTTAATTAATTCATTAGTTTAAGTTTATTTTAGGCTGCCAGTTCTTTGGTAAACATTCTCAAAATTTCTTTTAAACGTTTTAGATTTAACCCTTGTTGGTTACTTATCTGCCAAATTTAAGATCTTGACGAGTCCGTCTCTACCACGCATTTCGTTTCTATTCCGCACATTTTCCTTATTTTATTCGTTCTCCGGAACTGTAACTTTATTAAAACTGTTTAATTTTGATTTAAATCACATTTTGAAACAAATTGTTACATACGGGCGACTAAGACTTCGCCTAATCCAGCGAGCCGGCAGACGCACAAAACAGCCCGCGTCCGTCACTTATAGATGTTGTTTTCCGATTGTCTTTTGTTCTGTCCGTGTGACGAAACTAGTGGCACACTATACCCACATTCCTCGTTATGTAAGGCGCTGATGTAACATCGCCTGATGCTCAGTTACATAATTTGTTTACAGTTTTGTATGTCATTGGTTGACCTTGGCACACAGTTCTGCGGTCTGTTGATTTCGTCGCTTCAGAAATTCACATACATAATGTCCCAAGCAGTGCTACCACTGCCGCTACCACTGAATATACCTTTGCTTACATTTTGTCCCAATTATAGTAAAAAATGTTATTTGTTTTATTAAAAAAATACAAACTTCTTTATTACCCCAAAAATAGGCCCAAAATGTCCCGTTACAATACCCCCTCAATGAGATATTTTATGCCGAAGCATAAAAAATCTCATTGACACATTCATACTTGCTAAAGGGATCAGCTAGGATATGTCGCCACAACCCCCTTTATGGTTTACCAAAAAAAATATAATTAACTCACCCTTGGTCTGGTGACTGTAACCGCACCTGAATGACAATATTGGACTTCTCTATCGAGATCCCAACACCATAGAGTCAGACAGATACTTAACGCCCCTGCTCTGACGCGCTGGCCAGCTCAGGTCCGCCGTCACAGCATCACCAAACACTGAAACAACAAATCAAATATCAAATAGTGGCCTTATACAACACCATATACCCAACTGATCTGTTTCCCCCTAGCGGTAAGCAGCACTAGCTGCCCTAGCTGGTTTGTGCTAAGAAGCACTGGTTTTGTATTTTCACTTACTTCTAATATAGATCAGAATACCTAACAACACAATATAACATAAGAAAACATAGTACATTCATAATTCACATTATTATTATTATCTTAAAATAAACAATTTGTATTTAAAACTTACACACTTTACATAATTAAATTTGCATATAAAATCATAAAATTACCTTTTAAACTCACTTTACTTTTATTAATTCGTTTCTCAAAAAAATTTTTTTTTTTTCATGACATTGCAATTATTATTCCATTTCATTCATTTGGGTGATTCTCAGTTATTCATCATAATTCACTGTATCAACTTGGCATTTACTCATAATCTTACCCCTTTTATTACTCTAACGCTCCCTTACAAAATCTTTAACTAGTATGACACCCCACTATCAAAAAATCGACTAACCCTTCTCTACACCCAACTTACCCTTAAACTCAAATCGCCACCTTCTCTCAATATATAAAAAAAAATACTCTCTAACCCTTTGTACTTAGGATACGTGTTCCCCCCAAAACTCATTTCCCTTATCTGGTTCCTGGATTCTACCTAAGGCAACCCCTTTCCACTAAAATCGTTCCTATCCCGTCCCAACTTATCATTATGTTGCGGACTCCCACATTACACTACCCCCTACTACAAAATTGCCATCCCCAAAAAATCTCAATCTTATTACCTTACTACAACTACAACAAAATAACATCATCAATTATAAACAACAATATATCACTCAAAACTCTACATATATTCTCCATTTCTACTGTGTCTCCACTTATATTCAAATTCTCTATTACTTGTATTTCATCTCTTATTCTCTTTAATACCTCAATATTTTCCAACTTGGACTAACTCTAATGTTTTACTCAAACAATTACTATCACCCAACTTCTATCTTTTGCAACCCATTGAAAATTTTAACTATCACAACTTTATTTCATTTTATTTTAAAATCTATAAACACGTTGAAAACTTATTCTAACATATTATTATATTTTATAATCCTTATTCCTAACATACTACATGCAATTAACACAATAAGACATAATAAACACAATATAGGAAGTATCTAGTGCATCTATTTTTCAAATCAAAACAAAATTATTGAGTAGCGAATCATCATTATTAAAATACAACAAATTTCTAATTCGTTACCCCCCTGGATAACCTCCCTGCCACACACACACACACATCTTGTATATATTACATAACATAATAAACAAATAGACCTTAACCTTGATTATTAGCATTGTTACATTCACATCAATCCAACTTCTCTTTTAAATAATTTATATAAAAACTTATAAACATTATAATTTGAAATTTTTATTAACTCTTTTATATCATCATTTCATTATCTATCCTTGTCTGGAATTAGATTACTCAAAATTTTCAAATCTATTATTAATCTATTTCTTTTAACAATTATGTCATTCCACAAACATTTAACATTTATTTATTCATTAATTGTTATTAAATTAAAATCTCATCAAATAATTTAAATTCATTATAAAAATTCAAACATATAACATTCAATCACAATATTGAAACATCTCAAATTATTTACTTCAATTGATTATTAAAACACAACATATTTCAATTATTATCAAAATTTACAAATCATCAATTATTGTCTTCATAATTATTTTTATTATTTATTTAGACTGCAAAATATTAATAATATTATTATTATTATCACAACATTTTCTACTACATATACACCTAACATTTCATAATACACACAATTGAATTCACTACCTTATTTACAAATTATTCGTCATTAACTGTTCAATTGTTTCACACTTCATATGTCCAAATCTGCAAGGTCATTACCATAAATTACAATATTTAAAATTGTCCATTCACTGATTTTTTATTTCAACCTCCATCATCGTATATATATCGAATATATTTATAACATGCATCATTGTTATCCACATACCATTTATTATTATTATTATTATAATAATCCATTAACTTTATTTCATTCATTATGCCATTATAATTTATAGGGTTATTCCCTATTAATATTTCACAAACCTTGTCAACATAAGTTATTATTGTCCAGTCTCCATCAGTATTATTGGTCGACGTCAGGTAAGCTATTTTATCATTCTTATATTCCTCTACTATTACATCAGGTAAGTGTTTATTGTTTATAAAGATATCATCAAAATAATTCTCTATCTCTCTTTCAACAGGTAAGTATTTTATATGGTTCATCTTCACCCCTTCTAATCTTTTTCTCAATTCATCATAACTTCTTTTTAACTTATATAATTCTATCTCTCTCTCAATACACAACTCTCTATCTAAATCTCCCTCACCATAACACCATATCTCACTTTCTCTCCCACTCCATGCAGAGGGTACTAATTTATAAAAATTCGGGGAACAATTCAAAGACCTCATGCCTTCCAATAACAAGGGATTCTTACCCTTCAACAACAACATTTGTGAACACCTTGGTTCACCATAAATATGGGGAAAATTTACCCCCTGCTTCATACCCCCAACATAACTCTCTTCACTCACTCTCTTTAATCCATTAACACATACTGACATTCCATTATTACATTCTAAAACTTCATCAGTTCTCTCTATATTTACTCCATTATTTTTTAACATCATATTTTCACTTATATTGTCATAATTATCACTCCTACTTACCTCAGAATTGAAATTACCCTTATTATCATCACTAGTCAACACTACTTCTCCCACTATTTTGTCACTGTTATTTATTAACTCATTATTTGAATTGTCACTCACCTGGTTAATTATTTCTTCACTATTATTAAAAACATTATCACCACTTACCTGTTTTACTTCAACTTCTGTACTCTCTTTATATTGGTCTCTATCCTCCTCCCGCTTCTTGTCTGGTTTATCAATAGCATTTTTTCGTTTATTAAAACCCTCATCCATTATTTTGTTCAGATCATCAAAATGTTTGTTCATTTTTTCATTCATTATTATCAACAAATTCATCACGTCCTCCAATGAACGCTCCTTTTTTACTACCCCCACACTGTCGACATCATTATCACTAGGCCTATTTTCTGTCTTCTTCTCTACCACTATTATTTCAACGATCTTACCTTCATTACTTGTCACCTCACTATCAATATCATCACTGTGCTTCTTAATTTCTGCGAATATTCCCTCTTCCTGTTCTTCCATTCGTGTTAAACTATCGTCTAACCTACCCCATTCCTCGTCTGTCATTTCACCTATAACCCCTTTAAATTCGCTTTCCCACTCCTTCCATACAAAACCACTATCATTTTCTTGTATCTTAGCCATATTTAAAAGATTTTTATTATAATACCCTTTATACTAATTAATAATTATCATACATATTAATTATTATGCATATTACTTCACAATACCCGCTACAAAATATCAACATCAATATTTCACATTTATCACAACATAACCCCTATCTACGTCTATTTTACGTACACACAAAATTTTATTTCCTATTTCAAACAACCATTCTGCTCTTCCAGTAGGCCTATATTTTATATAAATTTCTTTATATAAAATTGTCCCTGTTTGGGCACCAATGTTATGTTTTGTTTTATTGATATTAATAAAATAAATAAAATATGATTGATTTTAATTTTATTCATTCTTTACTGTCTAACTTTGTCGGGCGCCATCTTGTATTGCCAACTACAAAAAAAAATAGGTGTACATACCATTTTTCGGGTCCTTTACGGCGAACACAGGAGCTAAATGGTTTATTTGCAATAATTAATTTAATTCACATTGGCAATGAACAAAAGGTTTATTTACTCTATAATGCACACAACAAATAATAAAACTTCTTTTCCTGCACTTACATACTATTGCAAATTTAGCTATAAACTCATGAAATGAATGCAATTAAAATTAATTTCCTTACATCTTTTCTATTATTGATTTGGTCTTATTTATTAATTATATTTCTTTCTTTTATACACAAACCAGCACTTCTTTTAAATTTCTATATTCGCTCTGTCTCTCGCTCTCTCTCTCTACATTTCTACACCCCTCCCATGTTTAATTAATTCATTAGTTTAAGTTTATTTTAGGCTGCCAGTTCTTTGGTAAACATTCTCAAAATTTCTTTTAAAGGTTTTAGATTTAACCCTTGTTGGTTACTTATCTGCCAAATTTAAGATCTTGACGAGTCCGTCTCTACCACGCATTTTGTTTCTATTCCGCACATTTTCCTTATTTTATTCGTTCTCCGGAACTGTAACTTTATTAAAACTGTTTACTTTTGATTTAAATTCATATTTTGAAAGAAATTGTTACATACGGGCGACTAAGACTTCGCCTAAACCGGCGAGCCGGCAGACGCACAAAACAGCCTGCATCCATCACTTATAGATGTTGTTTTCCGACTGTCTTTTGTTCTGTCCGTGTGATGAAACTAGTGGCACACTACAACCACATTCCTCATTATGTAAGGCGCTGACGTAACATCGCCTGATGCTCAGTTACATAATTTGTTTACAGTTTTGTATGTCATTGGTTGACCTTGGCACACAGTTCTGCGGTCTGTTGATTTCGTCGCTTCAGAAATTCACATACATAATGTCCCAAGCAGTGCTACCACTGCCGCTACCACTGAATATACCTTTGCTTACGTTTTGTCCCAATTATAGTAAAAAAATGTTATTTGTTTTATTAAAAAAAATACAAACTTCTTTATTACCCCAAAAATAGGCCCAAAATGTCCCGTTACAAGTTTTGGTGAATATTTTAAACAACGCACATTTGAATTAACAGGATTTATGTCGAATTCAGTGGAAAATTACAAAAGCCGCAAAAAACAGTTTGTCACAATAACTGGTAAACAAGACCAACCCATGTTTACGTCAGACGCAAAGAATGGAAGGCGCATTGTATTCCACTGGGCTGGGCCGTTTGAACAAAGAGCCAGTGACGTATTTTTGCCCCACCTCTGCAATGTTGACTGATGAAACAGTGTCATTCTCGTCCGGACCGTGAAGTGGGCCAGCCGGCTATTCACGGCCGGCGTTTTCACTAAGTGTAGTTATTTAAATTTACACCGCCAAAAGTGGGTTAATAACTGTGGTACCGTAACAAATTTTGAGTTGATGTCATCGACAGAGTGAAATTCACGATCAAAGAATTTGGCAAAAGTGTGATCCGAGGGGGGATGCTACAATAGAGAGTGTGTGCCCAAAGACGATGTGACAGTTCAGATTTTTGCACGTGCAATCGAAGGATTCAAGGTGTTCGATGTCGTCAACACAAAAAAACAGCTAAGTACCAGCTACAACCATTTTATATTTAAAAATTTTTTAAATGACCAAAATTCAGTAAATTCATTAACTAAATTGGTATACCGTAAATTGAAATGAGCTCATAATAATAATTGTACCAGAGAGAGAAAGAGTGGATAATAAAATCTTATTAAAAAGTGCTGGGTTGTGCAAAATAAATGCCTATATATCTATGTACATGTTTAATATGTTTAATATTTCAATAAGATAATACCTATGTATTTTGGAGGGCATGTGAAATAGATAAGGGGAAATTTAACTTGAGGAATTGAATGGCGCCACCTGGTGGATAATAGCTTGTTTGTCTTATGTAAGTAAATTCCATCTTATATAAATAAAAAGGGTAATGTCAATGGTAACAAACCAAACAAAACGAGTGAATTATTTCAGGTAATACGTTCCTCGACTCTGGTTCGTATAACACGAATACTGACCTTAGGTAAGTACATATTATATGTTGTTCAGTGTGGCAACAATGGCGCCCGATATCTTAATATACACCTCACATTAAAATAACCAGTGCATTAATTATTGTAATTAAAGTCAATAGTTACAGATGGCGCCCGAACAGGGACTCTACGTAAGACCTAATTTTATGTAAGGTATACATTCTAGAGAAAAGGAATAATTTACCTGAAATAGTTTCGACAGTAAATAGACACGTGAGTGAAGTAGGGTTAAGTTACGTTATATACCTATATGTGTATTAGAAATAAGCAAAATGAATACTGGTAAAGGTGAAAATGTAGACGAGACAGTTACGATTGAGATGGACGTTAAATTGAACCCAATTAGTCAGATCGGTGACACCAGTGTCACTGAATTAAACCCAGTTCCATTAACCCCCATCTCAACTCAAGACGAAAATAAAACAGATGAGATTAGTGCAATGATGCAATTACTGTTAAAGTTAGACAAGAAGTTAGATGAGCAAAAAATTGATTCTAATGTTAAATATACTAACTTGAATGACAAATTTGATGAACAGAGTGTAAGATTTGATAATTTTGATAAAAAATTTAACGAGCAGAAAAATGAAATCAGAAATAGTTTTGATGTAAAGTTTGATGAATTAAAGACTGAAATTAAAAGCCGAAATTGTCACTTTGATAAAAGAATAGAGGAAATGCATGCTCATTTCAATAATATACAGAAACAAACAGTAACGTTAGTAGACGAGAATTACAATAATAATAGTGGGGGTAGTAATGATGATACATTCACAGAAAATAGTGTTAGTTTAAGTGCTAACAAGGTGAGTAATTTGAATAATGAATTTACAGGTAGTAACAATGGTATAATTAAGAATATGGTATTAGAAAATGATAATGAGAATATTGGGAGTGATAATGAGGTGTTTGTGTGTGTTGAGAAAGAGAGAGAGCTGAGAGAAAGTATATTTGTAAAAGGGACGCAGGAGGTAGAATTTTCCTTTGATGTTGTAGTAGTGTGTGAAGAAAAGTCTTCACGTATTTTTAATAAGGACGAGAGTTACTTAGATTTATATTTGGGAGACGATAGGTCTACAAATAGAATTCCCTGGTGTTTTTGTGTACCTCATAGGTGGTGCAGTAATTATGAATTAGTGACCCCTGCATATTTGGAAAGAGAGAGTGTAACTTGGTGTTATGGTGAGAAATATATTGAGAGAGAGAATAAGAGAGTAATAGAGATTTTTAAAGTAAATAGAAAGTATAGAGAATTGGTAGAAAGGTTAGGAGTAGAGATGGTGAACAATTATAACGAATACTTACCTTGTAGTAAAATTGAGATAGTAATAACAGTAGATGGTGATAATAATGATAACAATTACTTACCTTGGGTAGTAAAGGGTGTAGTAGTAGAAAATTATGATGACTATATGACTAATATGATTATGACAGATAATACTGAGGTAGACAGAACCATACCCGATCGTGACATGGTATATGATAAAAAGCTACAGAATAAACCTTTTAATTCTGGAAATGAGATGTGGAAGAATATAAAATTTTAAACAAATATTATATAAATAATAATAATATCATTTATATGATAAAAAATATATTGTATCGACCTAAGATTAGAATGTTATTCAATGATGGAGGATAGATTGTTTTATTGTGTATGAACATTTAATACATGTGAACAGTGATTTTGAAATGGACTTCTTATGGACTGATTTTGATCAATGATAAAATAACAAGTTGGACTGTATATTTTTATGTGTTAATGTCAATGTATTTATATATTTTGATGTTGTGTATTACAGGTAAATTTTATGTACACCATTTATGTAACAGTACGTTTAATTGTTTTAATAATTAACAATTAACATGTTTTTGCTAAACAAGTGAAAGTAATAGTGAAAATTTTAAATAATTGAAGAGTAATTACTGAATTAATGTGGTACAAAAGAAAGTTGTACTAAATTTATAATTGCAGTAGTAATGAAGTTAACGTGTAATGAAGAAAATTTCTAATGATTAAGTAAGAATATATATTTGAAGATTGAGATGTATTGTTATGAGTAGGTGAGAGATAAATTTTATAATGCAACTGTCAATGATTACAGTAATGTAGAATGTTTAACAAGGGATAAAGCCTGGGTGTAAATAAAGGCATGTGAGTTAGTCAATCAAAGTTAAGGGGAGTTAGATAGATAAGAATTTTAAAGAAAATAATACAAAGAGAGTATTAGATATTTTAGGGACACGGTAGTTAGTGGTTGTTTGTAGAGGTGAGTAAAGTAAAGGTTAAACAAATATTTGTTGCTGATGATATTTTGTAGTGGGGGTGAGGTGATAAGGAGTAGTCAACGTATAGCGTTGTGGCAGGTAATAGCGTAGTTTAAGGGAGTGTTTGCCGATATTTTTGGAAGGGCAAAAAATTATGAATGTATATAGCCAGGTAGGGAACACCCATCTTAATACAAAGACGAGCGGTGCCATAGGATTTTAAAATGGAATTAGTGAAAGTGTTTATAATTGAGAAATTGGTGTCATGATATGTAAATCTGGTTAGTAGTGGTTAGTAGAAATAAAGGTGAGTAAGAGTATAAATGTTAGTGCCTATATAATAAGTCAAAGCATAGTGAATACAGGAGCCACCCAGACTAAACAATGATAAACATGTGAAAGGTTAGGTAGAAAATTCAGAGTTCAGAGGTAATAAGAAAATAAATAATAATAATAATGTAATATGAATAATAATAATGAATTTTTTTTGTGAAGAGTTACATGGTAGTAGATGATGAATAATTGATGGCTAATTAATAAAAGTTTAATAATTAAAATTATTATAAATTATAATAATTATTATAATTAAAATGTAATGTTTATAATCTGATACGCAGATTTAAAGAAATTTTAATCAAAGTTAAATGTAAATAGGTTATTTTAATGTATTAACCGTATTACTGTATTAATATAATGATGAGTGTATTATGTATTAGCATAGGAATTTGAACATGATGTATAAGAAATAGTGTGTGTGGAGGAGAAAGAGGGGTAAAATATTGTTAACAGCGCCATATTAATTACTGTTAATAAAATAATATTAATAATAATAATAAGATTTTTTTTATATAAAATGTTTTTCTCCCTCTTACTCAAACAGGGAGATTTTGGTAATTGTATCCATAAACTTTGGATTATATGTTTCATTTATATAAACTTTTGTGTTTCTTCTATAATTATATTAATTATGAAAACAGACAGGGTTAATTATTATCGATGGGAAACGAAAAGATTTTTAAAATTAACGATAGTCAATGAAGAGAATGGCACTTCTATATAATTCTTGTTGATTTGAAGCAAACCCAGTGCTTCTTAACGCAAACCAGCACATAGCTAAGGGGAAACAGTTCAGTTAGGGATATAGCATATACCAAGCCACTATTTTGATATTTTTGATTTATTGTTTCAGTGTTTGGTGATGTTGTGACGGCGGTCCTGAGCTGGCCAACGTGTCAGAGTAGGAGCGTTACGCGCCTGATTGGCCTTATGGTGTTGGGATCTCGAAGGAGAAGTCCAGTAAGGTCATGCAGGTACTGTCATCATCATCGGACCACGGGTGAGTTATTGAGTTATTGTATCTCTTTTCATATAAATAGTAAGGGGGTTGTGGCGACATATCCTGGCTGATCCCTTTAGGAAGTACGAATGTGTCAATGAAAGTCTTTATGCTTCGGCATAAAATCTTTCATTGAGGGGGTTTTGTGACGGTACAATTCTGGTACCATAATAATTTTGTAAACCTATGGTTCCAAACCTAATTATTGTATTTTATTTTCTAACCATTTTTTAATAATAATAATTTTATTTTGTATTCCCTACAAGAGTTTGTTATATTTTGTTTTATTGATATTAATAAAATTAATAAAATATGATTGATTTTAATTTTATTCATTCTTTACTGTCTAACTTTGTCGGGCGCCATCTTGTATTGCCAACTACAAAATAAAATAGGTGTACTTACCATTTTTCGGGTCCTTTACGGCGAACACAGGAGCTAAATGGTTTATTTGCAATAATTAATTTAATTCACATTGGCAATGAACAAAAGGTTTATTTACTCTATAATGCACACAACAAATAATAAAACTTCTTTTCCTGCACTTACATACTATTGCAAATTTAGCTATAAACTCATGAAATGAATGCAATTAAAATTAATTTCCTTACATCTTTTCCATTATTGATTTCGTCTTATTTATTAATTATATTTCTTTCTTTTATACACAAACCAGCACTACTTTTAAATTTCTATATTCGCTCTGTCTCTCTCTCTCTCTCTCTCTCTACATTTCTACACCCCTCCCATGTTTAATTAATTCATTAGTTTAAGTTTATTTTAGGCTGCCAGTTCTTTGGTAAACATTCTCAAAATTTCTTTTAAAGGTTTCAGATTTAACCCTTGTTGGTTACTTATCTGCCAAATTTAAGATCTTGATGAGTCCGTCTCTACCACGCATTTCGTTTCTATTCCGCACATTTTCCTTATTTTATTCGTTCTCCGAAACTGTAACTTTATTAAAACTGTTTACTTTTGATTTAAATCACATTTTGAAACAATTTGTTACATACGGGCGACTAAGACTTCGCTTAAACCGGCGAACCGGGAGACGCACAAACAGCCCGCGTCCGTCACTTATAGATGTTGTTTTCCGACTGTCTTTTGTTCTGTCCGATTGACGAAACTAGTGGCACACTACACCCACATTCCTCGTTATGTAAGGCGCTGACGTAACATCGCCTGATGCTCAGTTACATAATTTGTTTACAGTTTTGTATGTCATTGGTTGACCTTGGCACACAGTTCTGCAGTCTGTTGATTTCGTCGCTTCAGAAATCCACATACATAATGTCCCAAGCAGTGCTACCACTGCCGCTACCACTGAATATACCTTTGCGTATGTTTTGTCCCAATTATAGTAAAAAAATGTTATTTGTTTTATTAAAAAAAAACAAACTTCTTTATTACCCCAAAAGTAGGCCCAAAATGTCCCGTTACAATACCCCCTCAATGAGATATTTTATGCCAAAGCATAAAAAATCTCATTGACACATTCATACTTGCTAAAGGGTTCAGCTAGGATATGTCGCCACAACCCCCTTTATGGTTTACCAAAAAAAATATAATTAACTCACCCTTGGTCTGGTGACTGTAACCGCACCTGAATGACAATATTGGACTTCTCTATCGAGATCCCAACACCATAGAGTCAGGCAGATACTTAACACCCCTGCTCTGACGCGCTGGCCAGCTCAGGTCCGCCGTCACAGCATCACCAAACACTGAAACAACAAATCAAATATCAAATAGTGGCCTTATACAACACCATATACCCAACTGATCTGTTTCCCCCTAGCGGTGCTGGTTTGCGCTAAGAAGCACTGGTTTTGTATTTTCACTTACTTCTAACATAGATCAGAATACCTAACAACACAATATAACATAAGAAAACATAGTACATTCATAATTCACATTATTATTATTATCTTAAAATAAACAATTTGTATTTAAAACTTACACACTTTACATCATTAAATTTGCATATAAAATCATAAAATTACCTTTTAAACTCACTTTACTTTTATTAATTCGTTTCTCAAAAAAAAAATTTTTTTTTTTCATGACATTGCAATTATTATTCCATTTCATTCATTTGGGTGATTCTCAGTTATTCATCATAATTCACTGTATCAACTTGGCATTTACTCATAATCTTACCCCTTTTATTACTCTAACGCTCCCTTACAAAATCTTTAACTAGTATGACACCCCACTATCAAAAAATCTACTAACCCTTCTCTACACCCAACTTACCCTTAAACTCAAATCGCCACCTTCTCTCAATATATAAAAAAAAATACTCTCTAACCCTTTGTACTTAGGATACGTGTTTCCCCCCCCCAAAACTCATTTCCGTTATCTGGTTCCTGGATTCTACCTAAGGCAACCCCTTTCCACTAAAATCGTTCCTATCCCGTCCCAACTTATCATTATGTTGCGGACTCCCACATTACACTACCCCCTACTACAAAATTGCCATCCCCAAAAAATCTCAATCTTATTACCTTACTACAACTACAACAAAATAACATCATCAATTATAAACAACAATATATCACTCAAAACTCTACATATATTCTCCATTTTTACTGTGTCTCCACTTATATTCAAATTCTCTATTACTTGTATTTCATCTCTTATTCTCTTTAATACCTCAATATTTTCCAACTTGGACTAACTCTAACGTTTTACTCAAACAATTACTATCACCCAACTTCTATCTTTTGCAACCCATTGAAAATTTTAACTATCACAACTTTATTTCATTTTATTTTAAAATCTATAAACACGTTGAAAACTTATTCTAACATATTATTATATTTTATAATCCTTATTCCTAACATACTACATGCAATTAACACAATAAGACATAATAAACACAATATAGGAAGTATCTAGTGCATCTGTTTTTCAAATCAAACAAAATTATAGAGTAGCGAATCATCATTATTAAAATACAACAAATTTCTAATTCGTTACCCCCCTGGATAACCTCCCTGCCACACACACATCTTGTATACATTACATAACATAATAAACAAATAGACCTTAACCTTGATTATTAGCATTGTTACATTCACATCAATCCAACTTCTCTTTTAAATAATTTATATAAAAACTTATAAACATTATAATTTGAAATTTTTATTAACTCTTTTATATCATCATTTCATTATCTATCCTTGTCTGGAATTAGATTACTCAAAATTTTCAAATCTATTATTAATCTATTTCTTTTAACAATTATGTCATTCCACAAACATTTAACATTTATTTATTCATTAATTGTTATTAAATTAAATCTCATCAAATAATTTAAATTCATTATAAAAATTCAAACATATAACATTCAATCACAATATTGAAACATCTCAAATTATTTACTTCAATTGATTATTAAAACACAACATATTTCAATTATTATCAAAATTTACAAATCATCAATTATTGTCTTCATAATTATTTTTATTATTTATTTAGACTGCAAAATATTAATAATATTATTATTATTATCACAACATTTTCTACTACATATACACCTAACATTTCATAATACACACAATTGAATTCACTACCTTATTTACAAATTATTCGTCATTAACTGTTCAATTGTTTCACACTTCATATGTCCAAATCTGCAAGGTCATTACCATAAATTACAATATTTAAAATTGTCCATTCACTGATTTTTTATTTCAACCTCCATCATCGTATATATATCGAATATATTTATAACATGCATCATTGTTATCCACATACCATTTATTATTATTATTATTATAATAATCCATTAACTTTATTTCATTCATTATGCCATTATAATTTATAGGGTTATTCCCTATTAATATTTCATAAACCTTGTCAACATAAGTTATTATTGTCCAGTCTCCATCAGTATTATTGGTCGACGTCAGGTAAGCTATTTTATCATTCTTATATTCCTCTACTATTACATCAGGTAAGTGTTTATTGTTTATAAAGATATCATCAAAATAATTCTCTATCTCTCTTTCAACAGGTAAGTATTTTATATGGTTCATCTTCACCCCTTCTAATCTTTTTCTCAATTCATCATAACTTCTTTTTAACTTATATAATTCTATCTCTCTCTCAATACACAACTCTCTATCTAAATCTCCCTCACCATAACACCATATCTCACTTTCTCTCCCACTCCATGCAGAGGGTACTAATTTATAAAAATTCGGGGAACAATTCAAAGACCTCATGTCTTCCAATAACAAGGGATTCTTACCCTTCAACAACAACATTTGTGAACACCTTGGTTCACCATAAATATGGGGAAAATTTACCCCCTGCTTCATACCCCCAACATAACTCTCTTCACTCACTCTCTTTAATCCATTAACACATACTGACATTCCATTATTACATTCTAAAACTTCATCAGTTCTCTCTATATTTACTCCATTATTTTTTAACATCATATTTTCACTTATATTGTCATAATTATCACTCCTACTTACCTCAGAATTGAAATTACCCTTATTATCATCACTAGTCAACACTACTTCTCCCACTATTTTGTCACTGTTATTTATTAACTCATTATTTGAATTGTCACTCACCTGGTTAATTATTTCTTCACTATTATTAAAAACATTATCACCACTTACCTGTTTTACTTCAACTTCTGTACTCTCTTTATATTGGTCTCTATCCTCCTCCCGCTTCTTGTCTGGTTTATCAATAGCATTTTTTCGTTTATTAAAACCCTCATCCATTATTTTGTTCAGATCATCAAAATGTTTGTTCATTTTTTCATTCATTATTATCAACAAATTCATCACGTCCTCCAATGAACGCTCCTTTTTTACTACCCCCACACTGTCGACATCATTATCACTAGGCCTATTTTCTGTCTTCTTCTCTACCACTATTATTTCAACGATCTTACCTTCATTACTTGTCACCTCACTATCAATATCATCACTGTGCTTCTTAATTTCTGCGAATATTCCCTCTTCCTGTTCTTCCATTCGTGTTAAACTATCGTCTAACCTACCCCATTCCTCGTCTGTCATTTCACCTATAACCCCTTTAAATTCGCTTTCCCACTCCTTCCATACAAAACCACTATCATTTTCTTGTATCTTAGCCATATTTAAAAGATTTTTATTATAATACCCTTTATACTAATTAATAATTATCATACATATTAATTATTATGCATATTACTTCACAATACCCGCTACAAAATATCAACATCAATATTTCACATTTATCACAACATAACCCCTATCTACGTCTATTTTACGTACACACAAAATTTTATTTCCTATTTCAAACAACCATTCTGCTCTTCCAGTAGGCCTATATTTTATATAAATTTCTTTATATAAAATTGTCCCTGTTTGGGCACCAATGTTATGTTTTGTTTTATTGATATTAATAAAATAAATAAAATATGATTGATTTTAATTTTATTCATTCTTTACTGTCTAACTTTGTCGGGCGCCATCTTGTATTGCCAACTACAAAAAAAAATAGGTGTACATACCATTTTTCGGGTCCTTTACGGCGAACACAGGAGCTAAATGGTTTATTTGCAATAATTAATTTAATTCACATTGGCAATGAACAAAAGGTTTATTTACTCTATAATGCACACAACAAATAATAAAACTTCTTTTCCTGCACTTACATACTATTGCAAATTTAGCTATAAACTCATGAAATGAATGCAATTAAAATTAATTTCCTTACATCTTTTCTATTATTGATTTGGTCTTATTTATTAATTATATTTCTTTCTTTTATACACAAACCAGCACTTCTTTTAAATTTCTATATTCGCTCTGTCTCTCGCTCTCTCTCTCTACATTTCTACACCCCTCCCATGTTTAATTAATTCATTAGTTTAAGTTTATTTTAGGCTGCCAGTTCTTTGGTAAACATTCTCAAAATTTCTTTTAAAGGTTTTAGATTTAACCCTTGTTGGTTACTTATCTGCCAAATTTAAGATCTTGACGAGTCCGTCTCTACCACGCATTTCGTTTCTATTCCGCACATTTTCCTTATTTT